>OZ022227.1:14238722-15438722 GCA_963978835.1 Tenthredo scrophulariae
CGGGCATAAAAAAACACTGACATTGGGTTGGGCCACCTATCATGGGTGAGTGGCCCTCGTGGTGTCAGAGGGTTGCGGTATCGAGATGCGACTGTCACAGGCATCGCGTATAGAAATACTTTATTCACAGAGACGTTATCGCAAAACAGACAATGTATACATACTCATTGACAAAAAAATTTCTTGTCTAAGCTGTGACTGCGTCTATCTCGTGATGTATTCACAATTCGGCGAAAGTGCGACTCATTTTAGGCGGCGGAATTACAATCAAATAATTTTCGCCGCAAAGGCTAGCACGTTTCAATGACTGAAAATCATTCAATTTCAATGATCAGCGAAATAGGAAACGTGTTAGTTTACACGGTGAAAACCGAAACATGCTAGACTTCGTGGTGAACATCAAAACGTGCTAGTCTTCGTAAGAAGCGTCGATACTATCTCTCATAATCTTACTTCGTTCAATAAACGTTGCGCTTTGGTTAAGAAGAAAGCTTGAAAAAAAAAAAAAAATAGCAACAGGAATGATATTTATGAATTTATATGCCACTACATAATATAGGTATCAATAATTTCATACGAGTGACAACGCGGTATTGCATATAGGACAGAAAACTGGCGAAAATATCCCAGGAAGCTTATTAGCCCTGCCCACGCATGTGCTTCGGCAACAAATCAGATATTTACTCCAAGGGAATTTCCACCTTCTTGATACTCATGCCCAGTTTTATTGATGTTACGCGAAGCAGCTTGTCAAGCACACTTATACTGTCCGTGCCACCCGCCCGCGCCCCTATAAAGTTCAGTTCCCATGAAGTTGTGAACCATCACGACAACGATCGTTATTAATAAGATTGACTGAATAGAAAATAATAAATTTTTGCAATTTTGCATTAAATAATTATCGAATATCTTGACACCGCGTTACCCCACCGGAGTTTTGCACACGTTTATTTAACGTCTAGTTTATCGAGGTCGCAGTTCATCCCATTGCTTGTCGCTCCATAAAAACGCACCCCCATGCCGTACAGCGGTACAGCTGATTCTTCAAAGCGAGATTACACAAGTTAAGTTTATCTGTGATACAATCTATGTTAAACAATCACGTATGTGACACTTGTCTGGAGTCGCGGTAGCTATGATCGAGTTATCTGCATCTGAACTAGTAATTGGATAGAACATTTTTGGAAATTAATAATTGAGAGGAAAAAAAAAAAAAACAGTATGTGTATCGCACGGTGATATAGCTGGGAGTTTTTACCGTAGGACCAAAATCATTGACCAGTTATCAAATAATAATAATAATAACGAAAATGAATATCGAATAATTTGACTAACTTCTCGGATGTTGGGTGTAAGAATAAAGAGGAATTATCGTTGCGTAGGGTCAACTCTTAGATATTTCGTTCTGGTATTCAAAAATATTCAATTTTTACATTACATACGTGAATTTTTCAAATTTCATCATTATTTCGTACGATGGCTAGTGGAAATCAACAAAACAGGTTAGTAGTTAAATATTTGATAAATTCACTATGTTCATTGTTACGTTAATTATATCTTTAAACAACATTTCGGAATATTCTCTAGGTGTATGCCCGAATCGTTATCAACAAAAAAGTACTTTCCTATTTCTCTTCAAAAAATCAATAACCGAATTCAATTTCCAAAACACTTTCATCACGATTATTATTTACGAAACGAATACCCAAATAGTGTAATAAATTATTATAAGAAACATCACTAATCTTCTGTAGGCATTCCGTTTCTCATAATCTATAATATATTAATGTTCTTACATCACAGACTGGACTGGGTTGTTTTGTTCCAAATTTCTCTCACATATGTTACTCGATTTTTTGTTTTTTTTTTAATTTCAAAAGTCACAATCATCATGATTTTTCCAAAGATGGATCCAAACTTCTGGAAAATTACGTAGCACTCGAAGCACAAGACTTCTCAAATCTAAAAAAAATATACAGCCTGAAAACGCAAGATTACATGAGCAGAATAATTGTAAACCTTAATATATAATTTTTATAATCATTCTACCCATATGATTATTCCACATTGCTATGAAGATGAAGAATAAGTTGAAGAAAGAAATTTCTCAAGAAATCCCAGGCCTCAATATCAATGAATTGCTCAAAGCGATTTGATATTTTTTTTACCCGTGTTTGTTTTGAGTAATGAAATATATTCATAGATAATTATTAACATGCAGATATGATTTTTTGACTTCCCAACGTTATCTTAGATCACATAATCTTGAAGCCCTAAAACGATGAGCCTTAAACTTATGTACATAAGTTACCTAATTATCTTGGGCATTCTAAATTTGTCTCTGACTTACGATAGTTAAGAGAATCCCTAGAAATATCACATCAATTCATCCTTAATATCCTGCTTTATGTAATTCAAGGAGGTCTTTGCCAGCTCCTGGACGCTCCGAGGTGAACCTGTGCTCGGTTTTAACACTGGGCAAGGATCTAAGCAAAATTACAATGCCTGTCGTTTTTAACGAACCTCTATCATTTTTACAAAGAGTTGCAGAGTACATGGAGTATGCTAAACTACTAAAACAAGCTTCTATGGAACAAGATCCTGTTGTTAGATTGCAGGTAATGACGTACTGTTACATTCATCAATGTAAACAGTATTCTTTGCTCGCATTAGTTTCTTCAATTCAATCAACATCATCTTTGAAAATCATGGAGCAAAGATAACGATGTAAAGGAATACTCAATTATCATGTTCTCTTAGGAATTGGCTAAAAATTCGCAGTACAACACTTCCTAATCTACATGGAAAATGAGATTCAATTTATATTTGTTTAAAATACGCTCAAAGCATAGATATAGTTTGAATAACAGTTAGAATTGTTCCGTCACTCTTATTTTAGACTATTTTATTGATGATTCATATTTGCTACTCTAGTATGTCTCAGCGTTTGCAGTAAGTGCATTGGCGTCCAATTGGGAACGTTTAGGAAAACCGTTTAATCCAATACTTGGCGAGACCTACGAACTACAGCGCGACGATTTTAGGTATGAATTGACAAAAAGCTTGTCCTTGTGAATTGAATCGAGTACAATGTTACACAAAGGAGACTTCAATAGATCTAAAAGTATCTCCAATATACTTATAACATGCTTATTTCTAGACTATCTAATCTACGGAAGTTAAATAAAGAAACTAGACGCTAGTCACATGTGGAATCAATATTCAAAATCAACTGTACAAAAAACCTTTCAATCTTTTTAATTTCTTAAATCTATAACAATACCTTATTTCAGAATAATATGCGAGCAGGTATCTCACCATCCACCAGTATCTGCATTCCATGCTGATAGCGAGGATTTTATTTTCCATGGCAGTATACATCCGAAAATAAAGTTTTACTGCAAATCTGTTGAAATCCATCCTAAGGGCATGGTAACGGTCGAGCTGCCGAAGTAAGTTGACGAAGATTCATTATAATTACAACAGTTATATGAAAAGAGAATTACAAATCATTATATTTGCTTATTAGATGGAAGGAGGCTTATATATGGCAGAATGTTAACTGCATATTACACAATGTATTAGTCGGTCAATTTTGGATGGAACAATTGGGTTCTTTAGAAATAAAACAATACGGAGGAGCTAACTTAAAATCTACGCTAACATTTAAAAGTGCTAGTCGGAATGGGAAGGACTTGCACAGAGTCGAAGGCTTTATAACGGATCAAGAGTAATTTGAACTATTATTCTTGCTATCAGAGATACTTTTATAATATTGAGATTCAAAAGATCTACTTGATAATCACCGTAATCAAATTAAACTGTATAATAATGGTTATGTGATTGATCGAAAATTTGCTTTTCCAGTAAAAAGAAATTGGTCTTTCTCTACGGCAAGTGGACCGAACAATTGCGAGCTTGTGAACCAATATTGTATGAAGAGACCATCGAAAGAATCAAACGAGAGAATAAAAGCCCTCAAGGTAGCCCAGGGCACAAAAAAGTCTTGGCTAAATTACATAGTTTTAAAGTTGGAGCCTTCAAGCCCTCTCATCAGGTATAGTTGATTCTAATAATCTTGGCAACCATGTATAGCTTATGTATAAAATATGTTAACTGAACTATTCAAGCATCAAAACAAAATTTGTAACACATGTCTTGTTATTACCTGTTAAATATGGCACGAGCTTCTGGCATGTGTGCGTTTTGTAATGGAACAAATGTTACTAGCAGTAAGAGTTGTGTATGTCGACATACATCATGTTTGAGTTTCCACCTCCAATCTCTCGGTCTTCCATCATGTATTTGCTTATTTATTCCACATTGCTTTCAGGACGCAGTAGATGAGTCATCAGGAACGGAAGGAGACGACAACCCAACCGTTGATGAGATTCCAGGCTCAACTATTCTTTGGAAAGTTGCTCCTAGACCAGCGAATAGCGCTGAAGTGAGTGAGAAGTAACAAAATTTAAGTCTTTTATCCCGAAGCAATATGCAGAACGCTTCTCATTGAACATTCTTTGAAATTGATACCTTCCTGGTGCTTAAAAATTAAACATATTTTAGTTTTATCAGTTCACCGAGTTCGCAATGTCACTCAACGAAATGGAATCGGGAATGGGAAAAGCGTTATGCCCCACCGATTCCAGGCTTCGTCCTGATATAAGAAAACTTGAAATGGGAGATCAGGATGGGGCTGCTGCTGAAAAAATAAGGCTGGAAGAAAAGCAGAGGAAATCACGAAAAACAAGGAAACAGAATAGCGGTCCTGAATGGACACCAAGGTAATATCAATTAACTGAATTATTTTACTTTGAAAAGAGTAGTAAATTAATATTGTGATACAAATTTCTTTGAGATTATGAATTGATTTTCACCATGTGAATTTCAGATGGTTTTCTTCTGGTGTGAATCCATATTCAGAACAAGTAGATTGGTTGTACCAAGGTGAATACTGGGATCGAAATTATCCAGACATCGAAGAAATATTTTAGGTCAGTGTGTAATGTAAACTTTGTATCGTAAAGATTTGTAGTAAATTACCTTGTGTCGCTGGAATATATTAGGGCGTGTGAAAAAATATAGGATTGTACTCGGTGTATAATAGAAATCTAATACTGCGCAAATTGATATTAATGGATAAAAATGATGGCAAATGACCAAAGAAATCGTTGTTTTTAAAAGATAAGAAGATTATATGAAGCTAATTTATTGATATATTATTGTCCCACCAGTCGGAGTCAAATTCTACTTATATTGAAGTTAAAAACTTGAAAATGTGATTTTACGGATGAATTTGTCATCAATAAATTAAACATACGAATGAATTAGGCAATGACAATAGTCGAACAAACACTTGCTTTGAGCATCTAGACTATTACTTGGCTTTTGGAACATTTTGCAAATAGTATTAGAAAAAATTATATAAAAATATGTGTTTGTTAGTTTATAACTGTTAAAAGAAACCCTTAGAATATTGACATAATACATGAACAAATTTACCATTGCATACCAAGTAATACATCCAGAATGAAATGTTATTTATATACCTGATATTTATTTCTAGATTTAGTTTTTTTTATCATTTACAACTTACTATTCATGAATAGTTCAAGTTGGATAGTCAGATAGATAAAACGATACAAAGATATACCCGAGATTGAATTAAATTTTCAATAATATTCTATAGATCTGAAGAGAAAGTATTATCCCTTGTAGATGTTATCAAATTGTAGAATTTTCAGTTACATTATGTATTTTTATTTGTTAAGTATATTATCCATTTGAGACAAAATTAGATAAATATTTGTTGTTATAAAGTAAAGTAATGTTGAAATTTCAGAATTGATCTCAGCTTATGTCAATATTACCCTCAGAATATCCCATGTAGTCGACTAGTAATCGATGCCTATAGAAAATTCTGTATGTGTACATCCAGATTAGAGCTGTATAGGTAAACACAGTTAAGTGTTCAATCAAAGTGCACAGAATTTAAGAGCAATTATGATAAGAGCATGGCGTAGGCATACAGCTAGAAATGTTATGTATATTTTCAAAATATTGTATAACCATTAGCAAAATGTACATACATACAAAGAAAATTTCGTTCTACTTCGTTATTAATTATTGGCAGATATATACTCATACTTTTTCATACTCTTTCGATTTTCGTTTTTTACAAGAAGTTATACACCTTGTGAACTCTTCGAAATACTGTATAATTGAATTACTTGTGAGTCATGAATTTCTATAAACCCTTTGCTACGATTTTTATAAAGTACTTTCTACGTGCTCATTCGTTTTTAAAACAGGTTAAAATAATACTATAATTCATATGCAATGTGTATATATGAATATAGTAGTTTAGATTAGATTTATTTACTTCGAATGATGAACTATTTACGAGGAGATGGTCATCTGTGCTAATCACTAATCAGATTGAGGGTTTTATGGATAGAAAATTGTTAACCGGAAGCTAAATGCAAGAAAATATAATGTCAAGGAATGTTTTTAAGCTCTATGTGGACAGGCCATTTTGCGAGCCAGGAAAATCAATATGTAACATAACATTGAAGCTTTGTTAATTTCCCGATTAGCAATAAGACCGTCTTTTCGTTAGAGAAGTAATGATATTGCCTTTGCCGAATAGTTAAACTCGAAATACAGTGTCAATTTTTTTTTAAGTAGACGCTTATTTGAAGATAAGTGGCAAATAACACAGTATAACAGAATTCGGATGTGTCTGACCTAAAGAATGAAACTTACACGGTCTCATAGATTTTTTTACGCTGATTTCAAATCAGTTTCAAACATTCCTCTAGGTGGTCTTCTTTTTGAGCAAAAAAATGTTAAAGTTCAAAAAACTCTGTAAGGTGGACAACTGGAAAAATTCATAAAAAAATCAATTCGAATGGAATTACTGGCATAAAAAAACAGGGAATTTATAAAACTTCAATTTTAATAGTGGAGCCGACACCTTCTTAATTTTTGCAGTAGAAATGAGTAATGATTCCGATTTTTTATGAATTTTTCCAGTTGTCCAATTTACCGAGTTTTTTGAACTTCAACATTTTTTTTCTCAAAAACTAGAGAAATTTTTGAAACTGATTTGAAATCAGCGTAAAAAAATCTATGAGACCATGTAGGTTTCATCTTTTAGGTCAAACCCATTCGAATTTTGTTGTACTGTGTACTGAATAACAATTCGGTAATAGTAAAGTAACAGATGTATGAAACCAAACTGAATCTAATTCAATATTATGGCTTCCCAGTATACCTGACAAAATCCGTTTACTAAAATAGTATTCAAGCTAAATATTATTTAGGCTTACAGCAAAAATTATCACAAACTTTACGAGCATAAATACAGAAGGAATTATTATGTGCTACCACTTTCAACATTCACTCATAATATATTCATAGTAGCTTATGATGGCTCTTTGAGGATAACTAGTCTTAGATAACATATCAATGTTCGAATTGATCATGAACTGCTGTCTTCTGTTATTCTGCCACATAGTAACATAAGGTCTGTTTTTTTTTTTTTAATCACGTAGCCAATGGAATTTATGCCTTCTATTTGCGAACATATTAGAAGAAAATCGTTAAGACGGTGGATCAGAGCTTCGATCTATTGTCGAGCACAAGTAAACATTTCTAATCCTATTGAAAATTGTAACTGAATCCAAAACTAAAGAGTGAAAAATGAGGTGACTTTGATTATGATTTATATTATACTCTCGCAACAGAGTAATATGATTTTAGGTATAATATGTAGTACAAATTGTATGACGCTGTAACGGTATTAATGTGTTGAGCTCTTGTTCACCTTTGAATTGGTCATAATTGATGCAAGTCATTATTGTTACATTAAATTTTGAAGTATTTATATTTTCTTGGAAAATATATTACTTATGGTTTTATTGGAAACCAGAGAAATGTTGTAAACTTGTAATAAATACCATGTAAAAGTATTAATATCCACACTTGATGTATGAAAATGTAGAATATAACGAATATAAAGTACAATTCAAATAGGAATTGAATTGTCACATGAAATATTATATAGATGTTAAGTTTATAGCTGTATATGATGATTATATTGCAAGGATTAAGCTGGATTCCTTGACAAAGATTAATAAAAACTTAATGCACACGAAATTCTCGAGCGTCTTACCTTCTTAATCATAACAATGATTTACGCCAAACTCCTCTGTAGATCCACTTAGAAGAATCAACCGAGTACATCGCATTAATAAGTTTGATCAGCAGCAACGAATGTTCCTGCATAAATTGTCTCATGAAATTCAGAATAAGATTACAGATATATCAGAGCCTGTAAAACAATAGGCTGCTTTCAGTTTTAATGATGCTTAAATTATTAATTTTCCACTTTAGCACAGTCAAGTACAAATATATCTGCAATTGAAATTAAAAATGACACTATTTCAAAGAAAATATGTATTATAAACAACATGAATAGAAAAATAAATCCCATATTATAAAATATTATCTTTCGTTCAAAGTAAAGTGATGTTAATAGTTGATCAGCATTATTGGAACCCACAATACTCGCTTGCTCGTTTGGTGCCCAATGGTATTAACTCTCCGGGCAGTTCTATTAAATCAACTAAGTAATTTGGCCTGAGTAACTTTGTTGGCAAAATAAATGACGCGGGTTCATCAATTGAAACCCGCTCCTTTGTTGGACCTTCAAACATAGACGGTCTTGGAGAGGTTGTAGTATGCTTGCTGGTTTCGACGTAATTGCTAGCAAACCCAGAAATATTCTCTCCATTGTTGTGCGTCTCCATCTAATATCCATAAAAGAAGTTGGGGAGTACCCTCAACAGAGAATATTATTATTCTCAAGAAGGACAAACATTCAATTTGAATCTACTTTTAAAGTTGTATACTTGGGCTACAGTTCATGAATATTGTGGAGAATTGTGGAAATTGATAATACCTAATATGGTAAGACCTGAGAATTAAGCTACAACATTTTTCAAACCAGGCCCAAGCTTATAGTGAATATATATTTATGAAAGTATTTATAATTTGGAATAGTAATAATTTTTATTCATTAAATACAGAGCTTATACAGAAAGAAATATCCTGAAAATAGATTCTACTTTAGAATTGAGGAATAATGAGAAAACGTAATGAAAAATTCCTACCTCTGGTAAAGCAACTTCGATCCATGCTTTACCATACTCTCCACGAACCAACGCAGCAGGCAGACTTATTCTGTCTGCAATAACTTTGAACAACAATGCCCTCTCCAAGTATGACCCAACTTGTAACTGTCCTAATGGAATGATGTTCGTTCCAATATCATATTTTATTTCATTAAGATGTAATTCAAGCTGATGGTCAATACACTTCTTCGAAGTTGGTCCTGGCCCAGACATTTGATGAGCTACAAATTCACCAAGCATTTTTGCTCGAGATTTGATGTAACAAATATTTACGAGTCCTGGTCCTTCCTGTTCATACCTAAAGAGAAAACCTTTCATGATTGTTTTGTACTCATCCCAAATCGCTTTAATGCATCTCTTGCAAGCCTAAATTGAAATAGCAAAAGTTATATTTTTCTTCTGTAAGAGAAATTGTACTTACGCATCTTTAGGCTCTTTAGCGATAAGTTTGCATTTAAATAACTTTACTAAATCATACAAAAATGGATCTAGTTTTAATTTTCCAAATTGCTCTGCCATTATTGCTCTAGTAACATCTGTGCTGTATATGGAAAAGGTATCCTTCTTAGCAGCCGTTGACACACCATTTTTCACTACAAATATTCAGTGCTGTTTAAAGTATGTTGGCAACGACAATTCCTACTATTACTATTTCATTGAAAGTTAATTACTTTCTTTTGAAGATCTATGAGATCAAATACAGCTAGTAATGTTCGTTATAACTTCTTTCATTGACAATACTCATGCTAATTGCACAATAAGTCAACGAAAGAAAAATACTTCGTAACCCGAAAACTATTGTTCACAATGATGATGCATATACTTTAAAATTTAATTTACTTGATTCGGATCTAATAGAATATTCTGCTGTTTCAGAATATGTATTCGACGGTAGACGCGGCTGGGCCAGATTGCACGTGTATATTGTTTGCGTTGGACTTATATTCAGAGTGAATAATTGATCCAAAATGGGGAATCTGTAATACATGTAATTCTACTCAATCCTAATTATCATCAAATTTTTAATATATGAGGAGCAGCCCAATGAACAGATATGCTGAAGTTGAACTGCTTGAATGTGTATAATCTCACGGATTGGTATTTCGTTTCATAACGTAGAAGCCATTCTTTGTGATATCGTGCAAAGACAAATGTCCAGTAATAGCGAACTTTGCCGGTAAATATGAATTGAACAACGCTTTAATGCATGATTCCCATGACGGTACAATCCTTGAAGCTGATCGATGTCTAATCATGCTAAAATGCACCAGGACAGTTTCAATTATCAAACGTAGGATGCATAAATATATGAATAAATTGATAATTATTCGAAATTGAAGGCCAATTCATAAGGTCGAATGCTTTTGTCGAATGCTTTCCTGATTTGTCGGGCCTAATTTTACTCGATATGTATATAGCAGTTCACTTTATACTCATGTGTAGTATGTACTTACTATTCCAAGCATCCTGCAAGAATAAGCTGTGGAGCTAAGACTTGATCACTAGATAATTGCGAGATGACTCGAGCTGCCGTGTCTCTGACTGGAACAGATTCAGAGTCAAGTAATAAATGGCACAGCCTCCTCTGACCCTCAAGAAGTATAAATATATCCCTCGCTGTTTGCTCGATGCAAAATATGGACAAGGCATTGCAATAAGCTACTTTAGCTTCAGCCAAACTGGCATTGTTCTCGAGCTGCAACCCACGTTAGTAACATTTCACATAAATGTCATTGGCTTTTTCCATTAAATTTGAAAAGCTCACTTCGAATGGCGAACAGAGAGCCTCTATCAAGTCAGTGTTGATTATTTTCTCCCTCAATTCTGGATAGCCACCTATTGCGGTGAGGCACTGCAATGCTGTGATTTGAGTTTCCATTGGAACTTTGTCGACGGGTTGTTTAATCATCCGTATCAAATGAGACTGAAGATATTATAAGGTAGCTCTATGATTTTATAATACACAAGTGAATAGGAACAAAATAGACACCTCTAGAAGTAATATTTTATGCATTTAGATGGTTTTACCTGTCCTTCAATATTTAATAAATTCGAACAATTCCGTACGTCACAGGCCAATAACTCCGCTAAACAGTATGTAGCTGCATGTCTCAGAGATTGCTTCACATTTTCATTTTTTATGAAACCTTGAAGCCATTTCCATCATGAGAGTTTTATCATACAATGCATTATACTTATTTTAGACAGACAACCATTTGCACTATACCAATAATGTTTTTGATAGGATTAGATGAAGTGATTGTTTCAGCTGCTGGACCATATTGTGCCATTCTGGCAATACCGTAACAACTCAGACCAGCAACGTCAGGATTAGACGACTCGTGTAGAGAGTTTAATAAATAAGGAACGATCTCACGTTTGTACAGTTCCTAAGAAAAAATTTCAATATCTAATGCAGTTGAGTTATGACAATTACAAGCGAGAATGGAGTGTCCTTTAAAAACAACGAAGTATATCTTTGACCCTTATGTTACTTTAAGTTTTCAATTATTACCTTCCTACCATTTGCAGAATTTGCTAATCGAACGATAACGCTAATGACATCTGTGGTTGACTTCTTGTCATGGGTTTCCATGTATTTGAAGAGCTTTTGAATGCCACCCGAACTACAAAGTAGGTCCGCTGTACTTTGATTATCACAAGCTAGAGAAAAAATCTCTAATATCTTTTGATGTAAATCATGAAACTCATCATTCTGTAATATATATGAATGATTGGAGTCCCTCAAATGAAATGAATAATCACATCCGCATCTCTGTCATTATATCTCACCTCAAGCATATCTAGTAATGCCTGAAGCCCTCGAGATACCCGAAACAGTTCTTGAATATTTTCATCCTTGTTTCTTGCTGCTAATAAATTAATAACGTTAAGTGTTAACAGCTGTATGCTTGGATAAGGTTGCTTCAGCAGTTCATATATTGACGAAAAGCTGAAACCCTATGAAGATTGAAAGAATATTAAACATAAATGATAACATCAGCTATTTTAGTAGAAAGAAGCATTCAGAGACCAAATAACTAGTCAACCACTCTAAATTTGTTTTTAAGGCCCAATTCTGAGACAAGTTAATTAAGCTCAAGCATGTGAGCACTGAAATTCCAATAAATTATACCACAATTAGTTAATCCGCTCTAATAAATTGACTAATTATTGCTCGGATCACAATTTTAACAACTTGTAAAAGAACTCTTGGTAGCAATATTTCTACTAACACACCTTCGAATTAACTATCATCTGAGCTGCTATCGGATCTCTCAATACGTTGTATAATAATTCAATAGAATTTTTTTTAACGTCAGGATCAGGTGATCCTATGAGTCGAAACAGAAAGTCGAAGTTGTTGCACTGTTCTAACAGCTGTGCAACACCAAACATATCTTTCGATAGTTCAGCCAGAATTAATGTAACAAATTCATGAATGAATACGTCCGAGTCATTCATCAAAACACTTGTGAAATGTGAGATGTTATATTCTGAGTTCAACAATAAATTATGCACATTAGGCAGTGTCGCCATTTCTGCTAACAATTTTGTGGCGAATCTAAATGAACAGAAATTGAAATGATTATCAGAACGAACCTAAAATCATTGTGTTTCATTGCTAATTGAACCCAGTCATATTATATGATTCATAATAGCAATGTTCTTTCTGATCACTACACAAAACGAGGCACCTTCGTACTATTATATCTTCATGTCTTATTAGCGGAAGTATAAGAGTCACGATGTTTAGATCGAACAGTATTTCCAGATTTTCAGAACTCTTTGATCCAAATTTTGATAATGCAGTTAAAGCGGTGACTAAGGTTGAATTTTCTTGGCATTTAAGTAGCAGTACGGCGCTACTTGGGTTTTTGATCTCGATACTCAAAGGATCAAACGTGGTCTTTGATAGTACTGATCGATTATTTCGTTCCTTACCCGAAGGCTTGCATTTCTGTAAATGATCAATTAGGTGGATTTTAAACTGGCCATAATTATAAACAGAGAAAACATAACTAATTTTGAACTCAATTAATCAATCTTACGTCAGGCTGTTGCTTCACCATCGTGCTGGGTCAGACATGTATACTTTATGCCTTGTTCAAATCCCCTAAGTTCTTCATGCTGGTATATTATCACAAAGTGAACTATGAACTAAGATTCAAAAATTACTATATAATATTGCTATGATAATTACAATGTAGATTACATAGGCCACCATATTAACAAGACATATATTTCAATGGTTTTGTGGAAAGTGTTTACTTGACATTAACATCGGACCTGCATTCAAAATGTTTTTCATTTCTCTATAACAAATGACTCATCAATTGATGCCTGCTATTTTGTTAGTTTTTAAGGAATGACCAATAATTTGTGTAAAGACAAAAAGTGGAAAATTTCGCAAAATTCTCTATTTATTCAGTGGTTCTTTGATGTTGCACAATTTGTTATCTCTGATTGATGTCATCATATGATATAGTTCACATGATTTAAAAATAATTCTATTTAATTCTATTGTTGAACGTATAAAATTGTGGTTTTATTGGTATTATCACCATATAGCTGGCAGCCCAAAAGAGAAATTAAATCTATATAACATAATATTAACATAATAAAGAAAAATCTCAAATTATATTTCTCATATATAAATATATCTGATTTATAATATGGTATAATATACATGTATGATATAATTTTAAAATATAACATCGTGGCAGAAATCTGATACATTCATAAATGTAAATTGAGGTTTATTGTATCAGAATACATATGGTATAATTCTACTTGCATTTTTCAGTGATGCCCACAATTGATGTGACGTATAAGCTAAATGAACTGGACAGTCATGAAATTTTCATTACGTTTATATCTAAAAATTTTGATATTTCAAATCTGATCTACGCGTAGCTAGAACTAATTTATATTCATCAATAAAATAGAATGTTGTTGCTAAAATCGTTTAACTCCGAAAAATGTAGAATTTTTCAATAAACTACTGTGAAATGTTCACAAGTTCACTGCTCAATTATAGCAAACTTTTGCTTCTTGTTATGGCTGTATATATCTACATCCTACATAGAACTATTTTGTGTAAACTCTAGGGTGTTCGGTCCTTCTACTTGGTATTCTTAACTTAAACATTTATAAAAAGATAAAATAGTATATGATATTTCTGATAAGTGACAAATCTATAACTTAAGAACGATATTTATGAGTATAAAACAAGCAGCCCCGACTTACCACTTGGTGGCAACGTAATACGATTGACAATGATGTTGGTGATCGTAATATTATACGTTATTTAAGATATGTATTATGCACGTATGATGATCGTTACATTCAAAACTGGCATTTGATGGATTGAATGTTTCAGAAACATCCTCTTTTACCAATGAAATCATTAAATCATTGGCAATCGTTTCCCTTGAACGATTCTTTGTACTTGAAAATTGTAATGAATTTAAAATTATGAAAATTAATAAACTTTGACAAAAGTCAAATAACGTTACTTCCTTACGTAATATAATTACCTACGACTTAAATAAGTTCTCAATTTTTAATATTCATAAATGGACGGACAATTTGTGTGCTAAACAAATATAACTTATCACATATATCTAGCATCCTAATGTATACATATAAATATATACCTATTTTAGAATATATAATTATTAAAACTCTGCAATCATAATGCTAAGTAATTGGAATGATTATGTTTTTTCGCTTGGAACGATACATTTTTTTCCAAATAACACCTTTTCATAAATTATGTTTTAAAACATAAAGTATTATAATTTTTAGATATTTATCAAAATTTGATAACATGTTTATCCTTCAAATTATCCTATTTATTATTAATACAACATTTTTATTTAAAAGTTCATATTGCATGGCTGATACTAGAATTAGTATTCCTTTCAATTGTTCGTTATATGTGATGTATAAAACATGTTAAATTCATTTCCTACTCAAGATTGAAAATTGGCAGTTCTCTTTTGAGGCGATAATAGAATAGAATAAAAGGCACAGTGTCTTTGATCAATAGATGAAAAAATCTAGCCATATACCCTGTGCGAAGAGGATAGAAATAAGTGATCCTACAGTTATAGATATCAGTCGAAATACACGATTTACGAGGTAACGCTTGTGTAATATAATTACAGAATAATCCTGCCCTTTTTTGTGCTTAGTAATTCTGTCTTTCTCTCTTATGAAAAACTTGGTAAATCCATAATATTAAATCTTTGACAAGAATTGATGATCAATAAAAATTATCAATGCATATATTGTGACCGACAATGTTGTACTCTGTAAGAATAAGTCAAATTGTCCAAATGAAACTTACAATTATAGTCTCAAACTGCTGTCTGTGGAACTCCTTGAACTAATTGGGTCTTGCTTTTAATTTTCGGCAAGGAATTCTGACTCCGAGTTTTGTTTATTTTAGGATGCCCGTTTGGTGAACTTGTGACAAAACCTTCAGACTGCATATCTCTCAAAGAAACATTGGAATTAGTTCTTAAAGATGGAGTTGAGCTAAACTTACGATTATTAGCTAAACGCTCTTGAAGCTTGTTTTCGTTTTGACGTGGTACTCTGGCTTTCATTGTAGTTGCATCTCGGTATTCATAGACATTCTCTTTCGAACCTTGAGTCAAGTTTTCTATCCCTTCCGAATGATTGTCTTCGCGCATCATCAAGATGTCTCCGCTGTAGTAGTGATCAGATTGTCTAAGCATAAGGAAATGTTAAGAAATTATATACGTTTCAATTCGCACCTATTTCTGTACAAATAACAATATAATACGTTTTTCTTTATCTAACTCTGTGTTAGTATCTAGTTGCTGTTATTTACTTTTCGTTCGAATGATGATAGTTTATTTTTTTCGTACGGCAATTTACCTATATACAAAACGCAGGTAAACCTTACAAAGACTAATGGCATATGTGCAAGATTGGTGTCCTACATACCACGAAATATATTTAGGATTGTGCTGATAAAACCACCAAGCAGTGAGAAACATACCTGCGCATATTCTAGCGGCCTTCACTTTGCTAAGCATGTAGATAGATAGATAATAAATGTTAGTAAAGTATGTGTTCGTGTTCGAATTATTAGCACAATGAATAAGAATTGGAGACATTAAGATAATATGGCACAATTGATTATATACGATTTGTCTCATACGTGGATTGATTCCATATGTAAAGAAGAGGTTCAGATATGTACGAATAATTTACAATTAATATTTAAAGATGACTCGTGTGTTTATACCTATGAATAAGCACTAAAAAATTCATGGGAAGCCAATATAAATTCAGTATATAGCATATAAAAATGTAGAATCAACTAATTGTGATTGTTAAAAGGGGTATAGTATAAGATTCCAGAACCATTACTCACATGCACTACCGATCCCCATAACAGGAACTGTTTATAAGTAGTTCATGGATTTGGTTCTGTTTACCTTTTGCTTACCTTTTGGCATTCCGCCACAGCATACAACAGACAACTGATAGAACAACTAAAAGCAAGCACGCTGTGGACATCGACCAGAATGCTATTTGTAAGGGTTGTTTGGGTTCCCACCAAAACTGTAACACAAAGAAATCAGTGTTAAGATATTACGCTTATAATACTGAGAATAATATATATAGGTCAAAGGTACCTCTGTAACTGGTGGATAAGTTGGAACTAGACGTCCAATGACGGTTGGAAGATACATGGACCAAAAGGCACTCTCTGTTTGACGATAGTTGATCAATATCGAACTGTTGAAAGTTGTGTTTATGTTGAGATACCGCAGCTGGCCTTGCTTAGCCATGTCGAAGTGAAGTCCAACAATTTGTGCTGGTGTTGGATTTCTGAAAAGGATAGATTAGATCATTCACTAATGCAGTTACAGCAACTGATTGGTATTTGAAGAATAAATTTCTTTTTATACATACCCAAATCTTGCAAAATTAGAATAAGCTTTCATGAAAAAGTGACTCATGTTGCGATCATTATCTGTCCACATACGTCTGTCCAATTTCAATTTGTCAGCAAAAAATTCTGAAAATAACGATACATGAAACGAACGTTAACACATGTTGGATTTCAGTTGGAGACTGTGAAAATCTCATTAAAAAATATTGTTCATTCGATAATGTGAAAAGATACATACCCACATCCATGAATGGTGCACCAGTCAACCATAGATGTTCAGTATCATGGGGTACACGTCTCCACAACGGACTTCTCAATGCTTCGATAGTCGTATTCAACACATAAATGTACACTGGGATATTTTGTTCTACTAATAGCTTAGTGATTTTATCTGAAGGTGCGACATAGTGGAAATCGGATAGTAGCTAAAAACCCATAAAAGTCAATGAAATGTCTTATTGTATGTACTATGAATTTATGTGAAGTTTCTTAGTTTCAAAATTCTTGAACTAATATCACATGTCCTTTTGCTAAAGATACTTACGTTGATATATTGATCTCGAATCCATGTAACATTATTCGGATCTGGCCAGTAAGTGTACATATATTTAACAGCTTCGTATATACCCAATGGATTCAGTGTATAGTTATAGCGCAGAACCAGCTCTCTGACTTTCTGATCAAAGATATCAGCGTCTATTACATATTGGTTTCTCGCTAATGTAACATTGTTAACTATAACAAAGAAAATAAATGATATATTCTCCATCCAGCTCCTCAAAAACAAAAAGATAATGTATATCTCTTCTCAATGTTAGTTATAATTCATTTTTCATCTGTACATGAATAAAATCAGGTTCCATCAATTGAACAAATTTGTAAGACGCTTTCAAATAGATTCTTTGCAATTACTAATAAACTCACATATGATGAACGCTGCTTCCTGAGTTGTAACACCGGTCATATAAGCCAAGTCCTTTCGGTACCTACGATTTTTAATGCTATCTTCTGGCATTTCATTGAAGAAATGCCAATCAGAAGCCCTCCAGTCTTCATACCAGTCGTCTTTTGGGACCGTGAAGTTCACGTCGAGAACTGGACCCCATGGAAACATGCCAACATGAGGTTGAAACTCGGAATTACCCAAATCATTGGCGCTACGACTATCCTTCAAACATTGGACTAGTTTCCAACTGTTTTCTATACTACAACCCAATGTCTCAGCATAAACTCTTGACGTGTTTTGTGCACGATATTTGTCCGGGATTATCGCCCAGTCAGCCAAGGCGGATCCGGATTGTGCTATTACTTTAGCCACTATGTCCCGAGTTCTGTTAAATAAATTCAATCAATTTTAGTCACAGATATTAAATTATGGGGAAATTCCAGCAATTTTTTTGATGAATTCAAATCACGATTTTATTACACATACCTTGGTGCAACCATCAGCAGACCTGCACTAGCTGCGCCAGCCCCAGGACCGAAAAGCGTTATACTTTCACGATCCCCGTTGAAATATTGGATATTATCGTATATCCATCGCAGAGCTAAGGCTTGATCTAGGACCCCATAATTTCCAGGACTGTTTTCGTCTCCGGTACTTAAGAAACCTTTGATAAAATTAATGGAAACAGTTCTTAGTGACGTGAATTCATTCCAATCCTAGATTTGTTCATTTGAAAGAAACAGCAGTATGAGTTTATTCACCTAATGCTCCAAGACGATAATTTATCGATACTACAACCACATCGTAAAATCCCGCCAACATGTGAGCCGGAAACAAGTTGCTTGCTCCATGCATAAATTCTCCACCATGAATATATACCATAACAGGGTATTGTTGCGCCATTCCTGACTCAGTCTGCAATAAGGTTTCATCATTTAGTAAATGTACCTTATTTTATGAGAACGTGATAATATCATACAATCATTGCCATGCTTACATTAGGTGAGAATATGTTGAGATACAGACAATCTTCATCAACATCACGAACACCTTTCAAGACGCCAGTGTATCTGGAAGGCTGAGGACAAGCAGGACCCCAATCTACAGCTTGCAGAAGTTGCCATCCCCTTTAAAATGATAAGTGAAATATTGAAAGGGGATTTCTTTACCGAAGAATATCTCTTGCATCATATATGAACATATAACATCGAGTTATTCAATTATCATCAAACGAATGTGTTATTTTCATTACTTTCTTCCATTATGTTCTTATCTCCATATCATCCAACCAAAATGCTTGTAACTTTTTCAAAAACTGGATTTCCCTGCTTCATGAATCATAGACATATGCAAAATGTGCTTACCTATGCGGTCGAGGCGGCTTAAAGCGTCCTTCTTTGATCGGAGGTGTTGCATATGGTATTCCCAAGAAAACATTAATGTTTGCTGTAACTCTTTCTACCGGTACACTCCAGGGTCTATGTCTAGCTTCAGGATGATCGTATAAATATACTTTGAATCCTTGTACTTGGCCATAATTAGTTGTTACATAAACATCGCGATCTAAGGTTTTTGAATCTGGTCTTTCTTTGCCTTGTAGATCTTCACGCCAACCACCCAACACTCCTGGCAATGGTATTCTCTGCGTTGTATCCTGACAAAAAATCAAACCAATAATCACAATTCTTCATTCTATTGAATAATTATAACAATTGAACATGTGTCTCCTTATTTTGAAGCGAACTAAAATTCTGCAATATCAATATCGGTTCAGTTCAGTAACTTTGGTATGTTTCTTTATTATTGTGTGCAAATCATTGGCTAGGATGTGAAAATGCATTCTTTGTGTGATACGTAGGTATCAGATAATGAGCTACATTCATCCTCATTTCCTGTGTTTTTACATTCCTCTATTTTACCGGCTCACAATGCCTTTTCATTCTCTTTGCGCACTAAGCTGATATGAATTTGTTAATTCAATATTTTGAAACAAACGAAGAATAATTCATCATAAATGAGTAAAAATCGGCTCTCCACGTCGTCCTGAATTTTCGAACAATGAATTGTGTCGTAATTTGTTTTTGTTGTTTCTTTAAATCGACTAATTTCTTTCGGTATCTAATAATAAGATAATTCGGAGAGAAGGCGATTCTCAAGTTCCGAAACGAACCGAGAATCAAAACATCTGCCAAACTTAGCGAAAAACCAAAATCTAGTGTTCGTTATAAATATGTAAACAATCGACAACAACATACGAACGCGTATTCAACATGGGATTAAAGTTGTCGCAACTCTCAAATACTTGATAAAAAAAAGAAGAAGGTTCAGGAAAGTTGTTAAGCCTAAAGCATACAGTAAAATACGGTTAATTTCTAAGCTTGTAAAATCAGGCCTTACCCCGTAACGGTAACGATCCTCTGGGGATCGGGTAGGGCCTCTGTACAGAGGGTCCAGGTAGTTTGGTGGCTGACCATACCTTCTCCCATTGTAAACGTAGGTCTGATAGTCCCTAACGTTTTGAGGTACGTTCAGCGGTGAATCTCTGTTATAGTATCTGTTGCTGGGCTGATATTGCTCCTGTGCAAATATAAAGACAGGAAAAAAGACGAAGCAGAAATAAACTTTGGTTAAGTAGGCGTGTGCAGCTCGACACACGGCCATCTTCGCGTCTCTTGTTATAATAAGTTTCGCATAAGTTCCTCAGCAATGACGCAGTCAGCCAACTGCCCACCTGTAATATGGTAGATAGGAAGTTCTACTTTATCTGCTGTATATAGCTGTTTATATTTATGTATATTATCGTGCTCCGCGTCAAAGGGAAAGGTTCAGATTCTTTGATGCAGCTATTTTCACAACTCTGATCTCGATTCTATGTATCGTTCACGATGTAAGTAATTTAATATGATTATTTCACATTTATTATACGTTCGATAGATAGGTGATAACGAATAGATGAAAAATTCAGTCTTTTAACCTTTTCACACCGTTTTGAGTTTAAACACTTGAAGTACTTCGATTTTTTTCTTGTCAATGAATTTAATACAATAAAATACTTTGATGATTATATTAACTTTTTTATTAAATTAGAGTCAATTAGTTTCATTTCACTCGTTTATATAGGTTTTTTTTTTTCTTTAAGTAATAATGAATTACGCGGTTATTGAGCTCTCGAGAAGACTTGTTAATTGTTAGACACACGCGACTATAACTAGATGACGAAAAACAAGACTTCCCAAAACGAGCGTAATATCACTCTTTGCATAAGTATTAAGATACAGTATGCAAACAGAGCTGCAACACACACTTTCGATTGCTCCAAACTTTATTTCAGATAAAAGACAATGATGAATTTCACAAATTAGGTCGAATTGGTATTCGCTGATATTAATTGCGTTGAATCAGTCAAAAAATGATAATTGTCACAAGAATTAGTACGTTTAGAAGCAAAAAATTCTTTAAAACTTCCCAGTCGCTTTTCACCTCGTTGAAATCAGTCGATAATTATTAGTCACAACTTTATTGAATCTCAGAATCGTGTCTCATCGACGAAAAACTTTAGGACATGCTGTATTCGCGTATGCCTAGCTGTATAATCAGATGTTACTACAATATTATAACGCGTCTATTATAGAGTTTCACGTTATAATTTACACACGCCGTTTGACGATCTGCAGGTTCGGAACGGCGTATCGTATAATAGTATACATTCACGTAAGTACGGGCATTGGGCAACGCCCTAGAGTTAATTCCTAAGAAGGACCAGTTAATCCGTTATTAAATCCAAAAAAAATTCAACGTATGCAGTTTATTCTTCCGAGAACCTCACCTATCCACTCTCACTAGATATTCACCCGTCATTTCACAGCACGATCGATTCCGCGATCTGAACACAACGAGCTGAGCGATCGCTTTGATCTATTGTTGACTCAAACCGAAAGGCTTTCGCTGATTCGAAGCAAACTCCACAACGTCACTATTCAGAAACCTCACGCTATTGGTCGCCAACGATTTAATGAATGATACGTCGTGAATCATTCTCGAGTTACACACATGTTGAATATCTGTATACGTTATACTCATGTCAGCTATAGATAATTATACACACAGGCTTACCATACGTAGTATAGACAAGCGTAAGTTATACACGCTCGACAAACATGTGCGTTCATGACGTCTTCGACAGTGTATCGAGTTTGAAAAAAAAAAAAAAAAACTATTCAACTAGTTGGATTCAAATTTTACATATCAATTCGTTGCATGTCAATTATATTTGGAATTGACTAATAAAACGCCTATTATAGTTTCAACCTTTCATTAACGTCGAATAACTTTATATAAAATTAATAAATAGCTGATTGAACGTTTTTCTACGGATAAAATGACATAAAAAAAAAACGGTAGCGTTATGTATATCAGTAGAATGGGACGTGTGTCATATGATATTAGGTATTATCTATATTTACCCATATGTATATCTTACCGGACGTATTATCTCAAGATAATACTTCGCTTTATCTGAATTGTGATTAGATAGTAATTCTGCAGCCTTATACCAGTATATAAGCATGAGAAGAATGAAGAGCGGAAATGCGTATTGTAGTATTCGCATTGCACATACCAATGTCGATAAATTAATTAGCAGAACTATATTAAGTCCAGTTTTCAAAATCTTACAGAATAAAAAAATAAAAGGAATTCATCGATTCCGGTTTTACGAATTATTCGTCTCTCCTTGATAATATAAATTAAATATAGAATAACTATTGAAAAAAAAAGACGAATTAATTTACGATTAGCGTGTATAATAGTAATAAATTTCATTTCATTCAAGGAATCCTTTATTTCGGCAGGATTTACAATACTATTATAATATTCTTTGAAGATCAATTATCCTATACGCGTATACTTATACATTTTTGCAGAATCAGCAGCCCCCGCGTGGGTCAAATCTTGAAAAAAAAATCTCTGGTGCGTATAATATAATATAAATCTATTGAGAGCAGTTTGCATGCGTTGCAGCTGTTCCAAAGTGTTCATTCAAATAAACTACACCTATACAGACTAAATTATAACGAAAGTGTGCCTAGAAAAGCGTAGGTATACGATATAAGGTATATACCGATCGAAGATCTATTTCACAAAAGTATTTCAGCACGTAGAGCAAAAAAAACATCTTTTCAGAATAAACATCTCAAAATACATGACACATCCACGCATTGAAGTCTCTCAAAATTTCTCTCTTTTTCCTCTCTCTCTCTCTCTTTCTCTCTCTTTCTCTATGATCTGCAGAGAAAGGATCTTCGCGCCGCCCGCGCTTGCAGATGGTTCTCTTTTTCCTATGTATACGTATATATGCGTCAGAAACTTTTACCTGCAAGGGCTGTCTCGAGTACTTCTACTGCAAATCTTCAACGAGGGGGTGTTTGATGGGGGAGTTAAAGCGAAGGGCGGGGAGAGCGAGGTGCCTCAAATGTCGGGGTGGGGGCGTCTCGACGGCGCGAAGCATCGGTCCACTTGTTTCACCGCCACCGATTTGATCTTCACTCGAGAACGCGTTGCCAGTGGGGCAACATCGGGGTAACGTGCGGGGCAGTTTATTGAAACTTGATAGGTTTTATTAACCGGGTATACATTAACACGCGTGAATTCATTATTTACACGTTTGACTTGTGTTTTCAAAGAAATAAGTCACATAGTATAAAAATAAAATAAAATTAAACTAATTACGGATCTTATCACGAATCCATAACACTCAGTTCGATTATAAGCATAGTGATATTGTTCCTTGGTTTCTATTTTTTTCAACCATATCGAGTTGGAAACAAAAATTTATCGTATATGACAAAAGAAAATTGGTTAATTCAAAGCAAATTTAATTTAGTGGAATAGTAAACCGTGGATAAAATTTTGAAAAGTAAAAATGACCCGTGATTTTCACTAAAAAAAAGGTCGTCCATAAATTTTATTATTTAACCAAGTGTTAAGCCCTTATTAGTGAATCAGAAATCGATTGAAATTATCTTAAAAAGTGACCAGTTGCGATTTAAAAAAATAAAATCAAAATGACTACGGAAACTCTTCCGCGGGATTTGGACGCCCACATAATTACTCTATTCAGTAGATTATCAGCTCTACAAGAAAATTCAAATGAAAATTCAACCGAAAGAAAGACACCGATGTCAACGGAGGCAAGAAGTCTCGAACTTTGGCGAGCTGTGGCTGTCGAATGTCTCGCAACTTTCATCTTTGCATTAGTAGTTTCTGGAGCCGCTGTAGCTTCCGCAGTTTCCGGTAGCGGCTTATCAATTTTGGCAACCGCAATCGCTGCCGGCCTTGCAATGGCTTCAATTCATCTCATCTTCAGTCATATTAGTGGTAATACACGAATTCTCGAATAATTGTTCATTTAAATATTTCGAAAATTTCCATAGTATAGTATGTATGCATTTTTTCTTCTACCATTTCTACATTCTATATGAATCCACATGGATTTTCGAGTACAATTATTAGTAAGGTAAAAAATGCTGGAACTGTAAGGGCACAGTGCGGACTGTATGATATAATCATGCGGTTCTAGCCTGTTCATGAATTAATTATGCGAATAACGTCTTACACTTATGCCTGATATATATTGAAATAAAATTTTGTGTTCAAAATGATTTGAAAATAACTAGATACCCCAGTGTTGGATATCAAAACAATGTCGTCATGTTAAATGCGACTTTACGTTGAACATAGTAGATTATTTTATACCCTCTCTAACAATGCCACTTGCGGTTGCCCCTATGCCCAGTGCTCAATTGGCTAGTTAACTGGATAAAACCGTCTCTATATCTGTATATACATTCACCTACTGAACTTGTACACTACATTCAAGCTGTACATCTACAAGCATACCTATATGTATATATACACATAGAACGCGCGCGCCTACATTATAGTATGTACTCAAGTAGATTACCTATAAGATATTGCGTTTTTCTTCTATTCCTAGGAAAACAGAATTTTTTTTCTCATTCAATATTCTACTGGCTCAAATATGTGCGTAAAATTTCACACCTTAGACAAAGAGATTCATAGATTTCAGGTAAGATAATATACGCAGGACGATAGAAAATGATATTTCTTTTGTGCCAGAATTTATTTTTGATGTTGATTTTTCTCAAATTTTTTGGTCATCTGCTGTTCCTTGAATCAAATCAAAATTAATCCCCGGAGCAAAATTCGTTCTTCAAAGTATTATTCCTGTGGCATGATTTTACAATTAGATGGATAACTACGAGTACAGCATCGCCCACATTCGTCATGACAAGATCTTTGTAATTATGTACTCAGTTCGTAATATCCGATAACCTTGCAGCGTGGGTTATCTGGAACGAAATGAGACTTCGCTGGATAGCCATGGTGTTAAAACCTGATTTTGCCGTATGATAAGAATCAGGTTGCAATTTTAAAAAGCAAAAATGACAAAATAAAATCTTGTTTCATAAACAAGATCAGAGTAAACTCGTTCTATTATTATGAATCTTTTTCCACGTATTTTTTTAACCAGAAATTAGGCATTATTTATACTCCATCTTCTCATTTTGTACCGTGAACTAATTAGATCTTGTATTTTTGAACATTGTTTTACAGGAGGACACGTAAATCCAGCAGTCTCGATATCTTTCGCGTTATCCAGACGTATTTCACCACTAAGATCTGCTTTGTACCTGGCAGCACAGTGCGGGGGTGGAATAGCCGGTGCAGCAATGCTCTATGGGTAAGTCTACAACAATTACGTATACGCCAAAGCATTGTTTCTCTCCTTTTTTTTTCTTTCGTTTACGTCTTATCTGACAATGAGAGGAAAAGAAAAAAAAAAAAAAAAAAGATCTTACAACTAGCAGGATGTTGACCGCCAGGAAATGTCGCTCCAAATTTTTATCCTCCGCGGGAATAATAGTTGCTAGGTATAAGGGCCTTTCTAGCTCGATTGTAGTATGTACCTATATATTTCATGTGTTAGGTATATTATATATCTACAGTTATATACAAACTCATATACCTATACATCTAGATATCTACGTATCCAAGTAGCTGCATGCATAAAATTTTACAAGCGGTTCTCAATCGAAATTATTTTATACTTATTGCCTCATTATTAAAAAAGCAAAGGGGTGAAAAAAAAACAAAAAATAACAATAATCAAAACTATGATGAAATTCGAGACTTATGGGGAAACTTCGAAAACTGTAATTCACACCGTAAGAGATCCCTGTATCGGGTATATAAAGTTCGTAAGCCGTAGGGTGCCAGGTGGTCATCGATAAAGATGAAATTTAAGAGTTTGAGAACTGTGCGAAGGAGCTAATGCAGAGCATTTGCACATTTCGAGACACCTACGGTTCGTAACAGCTGCGGGATACGAAATTTGTTAAGCACAAAGCAAGTGGGCCACGCTTCAGCCAGCTCTGCCTTTTATCTTTAAGTGTTAATCAACCTTGAATAGTCCTCGTCGAGTAGCGAATGGATAATTGAATTGTAAGATCAATCTTTGTTCGAAATACATCGCGATTTCAGATCGTAATTCTTTTTCGATGCTCCACCTCAGGATCATGGTTAAGTAACGAAAATCACATGACAATTCATATTATCCGATGAATCCTGGTGAAAAGAAATATATTTGCGATCAAATATGTATCTCGGTTTAATCACAGATTCATCGAATGTATGTATATGGGCTGCAAGTATCTGTATAGTCGCCTAACACGTTATTGGCACGAGCCAAGCCAAAGCCCATACCGCCATAACGAAAGGCACGAGCCAATCTTCGCCACGAGGCACCAAGCATCAATTTGCTTCGACCACGCCGGACGTTTTTCTTCCCCCGTTTCTTGGGTTAAAAAAAAAGGTCTGACTGTAGCCTGAAACAAAAAGGTATATCCTTAGGTATATATCCCTGAGTATAATGAATCGTTGAAAAGAGCAGAACGGAATTGAGTGCCATGGAGTAGGCAGAGAGAAGAAGAGAAAAAGAAAACTTAGAAAGAAAATCATTTTCAAACGGAGAGGGGTGAGGATGCGGAGAATCAGGGGGATGAGGATGAGGGACGATGGCCCAAGAGAAGGAAACGGGAGGGAATGTGCCACGCAGGTAATTGGTAGGCCGAACAACGAGCGCCTATAGATATTGCCAAGGATCTGGTCGAGGAACACCTGCCTCTTGGCTCTTGGGTCGTCGGCGTGGCTGGCCACCGCCTCGCAGCTGCCGCAGATGTTTCGTATGGACCAAAAAGGAAGACGCGCGAGATTGTAGGACGGAGATAATAAATGTGTACATTGGGACGAAGAGGAAAAGAGAGGTAACTGAACGAAACGAAATGAAATGAAATGAAACGAGACAAGACGAGATGAGTCGAGACGAGACGAGACGAGCACGATTTACAGAAGGAGGCTTTATTAGGAGAGGATAGATACTTCGAGGAGCAGATGTTTCGCCGTTTCGTTTGCGGAGGAGTTCAGCTTGAGGCCACCTCGTTGACATATGTATATACTTCGGGTCCTCAGAGCCCTAGACAAACACTATGTGGATTTCGATAAGGAGACTTGCTGATAACTCCTGAAAGATAGTGTTTCTTTTTTTTTTTTTTCAACATTTTCAAAAATCACTCAGATTTTGACCTCGTCGTCAATTTATTGACGTAATCACTTTCTCCCGTACGAACGAACGTTTTTTGTTAAAAATATCTTTGAAAAATTTATTCAGTGATGAAGAAATTCTTGTGTTATATTCAAGTAAGGAAACGGAATTATATCTACATTTTTTTTACGAATAAAAAAATATTAATTTAAAATATTTCTACACAAATCGAGTTCATGATTTCGGTTTGGTTTATTTATTTAATATTCGGTTGCAACTATTAGCTTTTTTATATTTCGATACCTCGAATTATGAGAACCACTGAATGTCGAAGCCAGGTGGAACAGGTAGCCGAAAGTTGGTGAAGCGGGGTTTGAAATTGACTGAACCGAAGAGTGCAGGGCAAATCACAAAGAAGGTTGGAATTCGAAAATCTTTCCACCGATTCGTCACGATCGTGTTTTCGGTTTTGAAGCTTCCCACAATGTTCAAAAATCTCTTATTGCCTCAGGGGTATTTTCCTTTTTATTATCATTATTATGAGGTTTTTTTTTTTTTCGAACCTACCTTCGGCGCCCTTCGGACTCGTTTTTCTGAGTAATTCTTTATTTTATTTTTTCTCTGTTCGAAAAATGACATTAATCTTATCCCGCGGGACAAGTTTTCACGGAAAGTTGAAAAATTCATGGGAAATTACTCATTCCTAATGCCTTTACCTACATAGAAACTTGCGTATGGTATTTTTACACCCTCCATATCTTCCATGAAAGAAAACATGGGATTCCAGGAAAGACTTCATATCGTTGGCTTTGGAGATATAAGCTGACCAAACTCATACAGCATATATGTATGTATATATTCTGACGGTTTCATATTGAAATGTTGAACTAAAGTTGACAGGAAAAGTTGAATGATTCATCCAGCCGTTCCGATAAGGAAGTTTAAGCTCCGTTTAATCATGGGCTCAGATAGTCGAAAATTACTGTTCCCCATTAATAACAAACTTATTTATCGTGAGAAAGGGAAAGAGAAAGAGAGAGAGAGAGGGAGGGAGTTTGTTGCTTTTTCAAAAAACCCGCGGAAGCACGTTTTCATAAATATTTAGAAAACTCTGACACGTCTGGGGTCTCTTAACGAATTTGAATCCACCTCACATCTTGAAACGTGGGAAAAAATTTGAGCGATGTAAATTTAGGTAATTAAATTAATTGAAGTCATTAAATTTCCCCTACACCTACCAACACCAGGAACGCCAAATAACCCTAATTCTGAATTAACGATGAAACATAACCGGCCAATTTTCGCAAAAAAAAAAAAAACACTAAAATTTGAAAGTGCCTATAAGTATTCCAGACAAAAGTTGAGACATAGCTGCGGTAGGCCTCGTTATTTGAAACCACATTTGCTTCTTTATCTTTCCGAATCGCGAGACTTTGGGGTGATAAGTATCGTCATATGACTCCAGGCTTCACTTTGCGTTAATAACTACGATATCTACCCTGTGTTCAATAAAACCAATATTTTACTCATGAGATTGAAACGAGACATTCTCTATTTATATTTATACTAAGCTCTTGGGGGTCTGCACGGGAATTCGAACATAATATACGTACCAACACATATAGTTAGGTACGTGGGTACGTGAAGGTATATAAGGTAAAAAGGTATGATACCGGAAATGACCCGAGGGGTGGTTTTGCGTTGACTTCCGGCTGGCCACGCGCACCGCGTGTGTCTTGTCTACGTCATACCACCTGCTTCCTTACAGCTGTTTCCTGAGGGCGTCGCGAACCAAATATAAGAATAAAAAGCTGATCTGAAAATGGCGGGACAATTTCCGCAATTTTCTCCCTTTTCCTTGAATTCGTAAATCTAGAGTTGAAATTAAAAAAAAAAAAATTAAAAATTAAACGAGATGCAAAAAAGAAAAAAAAAAAAAGACGTAAAGCTATCGATCGAAATGATCATTGCCACCGCAGATACATAAAGACATCACTGTAAATTTTTCACGGGCTGTTAGCCTTGCCATTTTATTCATTTACTTCGCGATTTATGTGTTTACCCTTATGGTTATTCGCGGCGTGCAAAAACCCAAAATTCAACCCTTGGAGTAAGGCGGAAGAACAATGCCGGATCACACCCCCTGAGAAACACAAGTGTATAGTATGGTGTAGCTTTTCCACACTCACAACTCAACAACCGACCACTAGAATAGTTGTAACAGATGCAGGTTTTTTAGGGTGTCATCCCTTGGGACAGGGGCTGATGCTTTGCGGTGGTCCAGTTAACTAGAGTATTGTTCGATTATTATTTCGGTACATATCGCGCACTTGTTAGCTTTTTGTCTTGTCATATGGCGTACGCGTGCAACCACAGACCATGCTAGTTACGTATACATCTCGTGCCTCGTTCCTCATGCAGAAATATACTCCGTACGAATCCGTAGTTTAAGAATCGCAAGATTTTTAAAAATCGGTCAAATCTCACGTCGCATATTTTTTGTATTTTTCAACTTTCAGACTTCTAATGCGAAAAAGAACGTATATTACCTGTGAATATTTATTTCGAGGGTTGAAACGACTTTAATAACCGCAGGTATCTACCTCACAGCTTTGTTCGAAGATAAGTCTGTTTCTGACAGCCAATTACCCTGCAATTACCGGTCACGGTATTAACCATTCAAATATAGGTACCCGGTGACTGAGATCTTCCGCGGGCGGTCAAAAGGCGGTTTTTTTTTTCCGCCGTACCCCAAGAGGGCTGGAATAGTTGAAGATTAGACGTGATCTTGCGTCTGTAAGCCTTCAACATGTGGCATTCTGGCGTCGTTAAACCACGTTGAAAAACTATTCCCTTCCAAAAGGAAAAAAAAAATGAGAGAGGGCGAGAGGGAGAGAGAAAAAATATGAAAAAAGAATACCGTAGATATCTTCGTGCACGAAGGGTCTAAAATTACAGTTTGACGTGGAGCTGGCAGGCAGGATGCCAACAGATGGTTGCGACCACGTGTTGCAGCAGGGTTCCTTAAGAATCTTCCCTTGGACGTAGGCATATATATATATTTTTTTTTTTCTCTCGTTTCTTTTTGCCTTTTTCATCCTGCTTTGATTGGACACACACGACCAAAGCGTGGCTCCCATTGGACAGCCGCTTTACAACCATGTACCGAAAACATCTGCTGACCTGCTAGGCCCCAGACTAGTAGCGAGACCCTTGGGTCTCGGTGTCGGTACTATAGCTAAGAATATTATTTATGGCGCCCCAAAAAGACCCTTTGTGATAATCGCCATGCTCGCGTGTTTCCAAAGGAATAAGCTTCCCCGTTACAGGGCCTAAGATTTCTTTTGTGCAACATGTGGCTGGCACGTGTTTTCTCGGGCAATGAACAATTATAGAATATCTTTTGAAACGGAGGGTGTGCTTTGGCGAGGACCTCCTGCAGCTGCAAGGGACATCCTTACTCTCTTATACTTTTTCAGGATCAATAGGATTCCTTTAGTATTTTAAATCATCCACTGATTTTATACTTCGCATAATAATTCTTTACGTGCAAATACCAGGTGCTAACGTATATATTCTACATGCATATACCGATTCAAATGTGTTTTTCTAACGCAAGCTGCGATCTATTCAAGTAAATTCAACATAAGACTGTTACTGTTCATCATCCGATCATTCAACCCTTCTCAGTCTTTCTATAGGCTTCATATTTCATACATAAAGATATGTATTGCGATAAGAATGATCATTGTGAAATTTGGCCCATATGATTTCTTTCGAACGCTTCGACTGCGGGTCAACGATACGTGTCAAAGTTCTCATGAACTTTGTATATAATAAAAGTGATAAACTGGCCAGAAATTCGACGTCCATTAAAATCCCTGCGGAGTAGTTATCGAGTCCTGTGGGAAACGTAGGGGCTTTCTCACGGTTTGGTGAGTTTCTGGAGGATTCAATTTCTCCTCTCTCAAATTGACCAGTGATGTCAGAGCTGCGTGACTGAACTCACTCGCAAGTCACGATGCACATACGGTCCAGGATAGGATACGTTTATATGCATATACCTACCCGTTGATTTTGCATACCGCAAAAATTACCTGTGTACGCAAGACTTTATTCAAACGGATTTCCTGTTTGCTTTAATTTGAGTCTTGCTGCTCTTCCGGTCTCAGCGTCGAATCCAAAAGGGCATCCTGCGCACCAAAAAATTTCAATTCATTCTGAACGGGTTTAAATGAGCGCATGCAGGTACGTACGATGTACCAGGGCAGATTAAACCAAGGTGAAAAAAAAAAAAAAAAACCCGCCTCAAAGTGCTCCAGGAAGTGAGGGCGGGGAATAGGGAGTGAAGAAAAAGGGGAATACGTAGAGAGAGAAATAAAGAAAAAGAGGAAGCGAGATAGAAATGAAGAGAACGACCCCGTTTGATCGTCCATCTGAAAGTTCCCATATCAAGTCTTCTGCAGGGTTGCAGAAGGGCCAAGTCTACCCTCGCTTTACCCCAAATTTTCTCACCCCTAACTTTACAATGGAATCAGGTTGATTTCATATCATCCCATTTTAACATGTGCGGTGTTCGCGATAGCCCCGTTTTCCCGTCACATATACAAGCCACATAATATGCATGTATATGGCCTTAGCTACGACTGGGAAGTCCCGAATCCCTGTGGACTATACACTAACGGCGTAGTATCAATAGCTCGTTAAACGTTACCGCTAAGGGGAAATAAGGGAGTAACGTACCCGATCCTTCAATTGAAATTTATTTAAAACTTATCGCTGCAGCAACTCGAGCGGGGGCGATTCTTGTATGAGCTTCCCCCTCAACGGGGACGTGAAATCGTTTACTGTCAGTGTTCGTGCACAGGTTGCACAGGCTCTCACGTCAAGTGTTTCCCATTGTATCATTCAATTTTTAAATCAATTTTTTTTTTGCTACTATATTCGTTGCAACGGGCGTGTATACTGCACTGTACTGTTCTGTTCTGTTACCAGATTCGTAACCGCTGTGGTTTTCAACAACCGTCCGTTCATTTCCCCCATTTGTTCACTCATCTCAATAAAGAATATGACTTTTTATCAGCTTTTTCTTTATTAAATTTCAATTCGATTCATTTTTCTCACGGTATAATTTTCACTTATTTTCATACTGCTTGGAAACCAACAGATTTTTGCTAAAATCCGTCGAATAAATAGTGTCATTCGACGCGACCGCACGAGGCAGTATTTTTTTTTTTCTTTTTTTTTTTTGTCCCTTCGTGTTTTTGTGTGCTGTTTTTATTTCCTCTCGAAAGAGGATTATATGGGGGATCCCATGGGCAATCAAGTTTCCGCAAATCTAGGGAAATCCGCTTATCATCGACGGACGGTAGTTATATTTGCCCTACTATTAGTAGAAATAACAAAAGATGAAAGACAGGACAAAAATCACAAAAAAAAAAAAAAAACGAAAAACAGAATACCACAAAATACAGATAAAATGAATCGTTTTTTCTCGGTGTTTTTTAACTTGCACATCGACCTGCATCGAGGGGGTCGTATATCGTTTGAACACTTGATCCCAATTGTTCAAGCATGATCTGCATTTCTGATTTCATCAATTTGGGGCATGACGTCAGCAGAGACTCTTTCATTTGCATAATACGTGAGAAACGATAGGGGCTTTCAACCCGAACAAAATTCTAAAAGTCTATTAGCAAAGCACTTGTTCGTGTTCCACGCAGATTTAGTCATGTACTTTAAGGGAATTAGGGGTGAATTATACGCGGATTACTTACGCGCCGTAACCACCTCGCGATCAATCTATCAATTCAACATGATTACCAAATCATTGCGAAATCTCACGCTAAAAAAGTTAAATGACATTTTAAAAAAGTCGTTTAAAAGGGAAGGAAATTTATTACTGATATATTAAGTATTTCTCATATACATTTCTAATGACTTGATACTAAATTTCGACTATAAGTGTAATCTATTCAGCTATTTTTTTCCTGTATAACGTTTCCCAGAACAAATATCTCCCCAATTATCATCTGGGATCGTCAAGTACTACAAACAGATTGTACGACACGCTGAAGTTTAGGAATTTCCCTTTGACGCTTTGATAAGCGTTTGTCGGACATCGTAGGTCGCCTTATTGCTATGCGCATGTAATTTCCTTACTATTGCCTTGTTCGATAGTAGATTAATTTTATGCACGAGGTAGCTAAGCTCAAAGGGTTAGAAGAGAAGGATTTCGCTTCAACATTAGTTTAACTTCTAGACTAGAAAGAGCCGTGTAGAATATATGGGTAAAAAATGCTGTATATCCGCATATAGGTAATTCTAGATTAACGAGTTCGTCTTCGACAGTATATAAGATTTCATTCGGTGCTAATCCATCTACGAATATGATAATCCAAACGTACCCCGCACTATCGTACATTCGGTTATTACAGCACCGCATTAATTCTAATCCCACGGGTCACGCGGTATCTATGACCCCGTATTATGTTCAAACACGCTTATAATACCTAACGTATATATGTACGAATGTAGTATCTACGTATGTATATTGTATATACTTGTATATGCGAAGGACGTCTGTCAAGAGAGGCTGGCCAATGCACCGGCTAATATAAATATTACACCACAGGGATCTCCGCCCTTACACTAGGGGTGATATCTACCGCGTGAAACCTCGCAGGGGGTGAAAACTTTGAATAGGAGAAACCGTACTTTATTATTGCGGTTTTGTAACCATCCGTAGTACGTGCTATTCGAATTTGAGATTTATTAGGTACGTTCGTTGCAGGGCTTATGAATAACTCTCAATTTTCGTCAAGCTTCGATTTTCTCTTCTTATACTATGAGTAAATAAAAGATTTTAAATATCTGAGTAATAATCCACTTTCCAATCTTTAATTTGTACATTTTATCATTCACCGCGCACGTTCACGATGTGCTACCGGATACAGCTTCTGATCAGATTGTAATTGAAACTGACTGCTGTATCTACACGTTAATAAGATGTGCCGTTAAGATCTTTGCAAGACGTATACTTTTTCATATTAATATGCGGGTCGAGTTTTATATTAAACTTCTTTGGACCAAATCTTACGATGACGAGGGCTTCGCGCTTGTCACATGGAGAGCCCGCATCTCGGGATTGTGTTTAATTAATACATGTATAATGCAACGGCGGTCGTAAAGCCGACGTTATTCAATCCTCTACAATATAACAGGGCTGAATAAGACAGTCGATCGTGAAACGATAAAAAAAATCTATCTTTGGTCCCACTAGGTATTTGTTCTCAAAAACAAACACGAGAGGAAATAAGGAACAAAGAAAAAATGGCATTGTTATAGTTACACAAACCATCAACTAACTTAATATGGTTTTGACGTCAGCATTGTCTTGTCATTTATATCACCAATTTAATGATTAATGACGTTTGTTCCAGTGTGTCATCGTCGAGTTTTAAACCCCCACGACTTAATGCACCCCTTGAGAGACTTTTGGTGGAATTGGCGCTCTCAGTTTTTGTCGTTTTGGCCCATTTCGCTTCTGATACTCCTCGAGGACTTCCGGCAGCTGTTTCTGCCAAGCCTGCGATGGTCCTTGCTGCAGCCTATACAACTGCTACATTGGTTTCGGTAATTATAATTTTATTATTAATGATTTTTAACCTGTCGATATATTCTCATGTCTTCGTGCTTTATCCGTTACGTTTAATTTTAATGATCGGACGATTATTCTTCACGTATATCATATTCGGATCGTTTATACATGTAATTCGTATACATCAACTACGCTTTCATCCTGATACTTTTCATACGGTAAGATATAAATGTTTTCTTCGAAGTATAAGGCATATTAAAATTTAGAGTACGATATCTTTCTGGGCGATCTGCGGTAGGTATATGTATCTTTGGTACCACCTGTCGCGAGGAAAGGCCAGCATTCTCACCTGCTCAGGTCCTGTTTATTACCTCGTAATAAAATAAATAAAATAAAAATGCGAGAAAGACGGTAAAGATATTCTGATTTCGCGAGAAGGGGGCAGATATATTTTTCATAAATAGGTATGAATAATATTATGGAAAAAAAAACAAAAAAAAAGAGAATACAATGCATACTTTTCAAAGATCTTTTTTTTTAAACTAAGATTTAAGTAAAAGCATATTATTATCGCGCGAGAACCGGACAAGAAAGAATTTCGCATCATGTGGCTTTGAGGCCACTCTAAAGTCGTAATTATAATTAAACGAGCAGATGCCGCACAGTCACTTAGACCATGCGAACAGAAATCCTGTTAACAAAAAGTTTTTCATAACAGAGTCAATTAAATTGTCGATCTCTCCAGTTTATCGCAGCATTCGTGTTTGCAACTTTTTCTTCGCACGATAAGCACGATGCTGTACACCATTCATTATGATAGTATATACTTTATCGTCATATTCGTGCATGGCCTGTTTTCTTACAAAAATTGTTCCAAATTACTTATTGTATAAATTCCGATATTGCCATTATCGCAATCATCAATAGCCTTCTCTAACTATAGTTCAAAATCTACGTTAAATAGTCACATCGAACTCACAATTAGTCTATCAATCTTTTCGTTGAAAGGCCTATAATTTTATTTCTCGAAAAATGCCGGTTTAATTTTATACCCAGTATAAAATTAATCAGAAATGACGAATGGGTCGAAATATTGGTGCAGTCACCGCTCATACATAGTATTATTAACTTTCCACATCACAGAAAGTAACGTGTAACATGGGACGCTGGTCCGAGTCATTAGGTGTACACTGTTATTAAAAATGATTAAAATTGACTTATGGATCGAAACATTGCTTCGTTACAGAGTCCGTTCCTGAATCCAGCACGCGCCTTGGGGCCTGCATTTGTAATGAACAACTGGGAGAATCATTGGGTACTATGGGTTGGTCCAATATCTGGTGGTGCTGTCGCTGCTCTGCTACATGAATACGTTTTGAGTCCAAAACGGTCTCAAAATTCTCAGGAAAGTGACGACGGGGATAATTCCTCAGTCCGTTCTGATGAGGACCCTTATGACGATCTGGACAAACCTACTGGGCCAAAGTTTCCCAGTGCTTACGCTACCTACAGACCCATAGCCGGAGCTCCATCCTCAATTTATAGCGCTCCACCTACAGCCGTGGATCGTGTTGAGTCAATATATGGAGGAACAAAGTCACTATACTGCAAATCGCCGCCGTTGACTCGCGCCAATTTGAACAGATCTCAGAGTGTCTATGCAAAATCAACTTCTGGACCTAGGGATGGACTCGTCATTCCTAAACCTGGACCACTGATGCCTGCCCAGAGCCTTTACCCGATGAGAATTGGGCAGAGTACACAAGGGATACGAGAAACTGTGCCAAGTCAAACCCAGAATCATAACAGCACTAATCAGAACATGCAAAATCAATTGCAGCAGTGTACTCAAAGCATTTACGGAATTAGAGGAATTTCAACGAGCATTAGTGCTCGAGAAAATGGAATTTATGGGGTTTCTACTACGTCTAGTGTTTATGGACGAGCTCCCGCACCTCCACCGGTAACACAGAATACACAACAGGCTGATAATGTTCAAAATTCTGGCTCTCCTAGTGGCGCTAATGGAGTGGCAATGGCGAATCCTCATCCTAACAGTTCAACTCCTGGATGGAATGTCCAAGTCCAGGGACAAGCACACCAGAATCCGGCATCAAACGGCGTTTCATCAGCTCAAAATCATCAAGGGCATTCGAACGGCCCACTAGCCACTAGCTCTGAGAATGGAGCCAACCCACGAAGACCGGAAAGCATGTATGGACATGTTTCCAGACGCAGTGACGACTCCGCATATGGAAGCTACCAAGGATCTGCAAGAGGAAATTATGGCAAAGCTCCTGGACCCCCTGGACCGCCACAGTACAGGGGAGAGAGACCTGCTGGACCGTTGCAACAAAATCAAAATCAGCAGAGCAATTTCCAGAGGAATTCTCCGAATCCGCAATACTGATCATAGTAATTTTATACAGTAATTATATTATTTACAGCTGTTACCTTTCCGGACAGAAAACTATGCACTGCCGTTAAATTATAACTCAGGATATTGTAGTTACATAAATTTGATATTTTATTGTTTACCCTGGATTTCTAATTGTATCTCTTTGGATATGAAATCAGTTTAATGAATCTAAGAAATTAAGCAGTAATCAATTTCGATCATAGTTTATTGTGTCAGCAGGCACTCGAATCGCTCCATGTTTAAAAAAAACTTATCAGAAAAGAATTGTTTTTTTTTTTTAATTATTTTTTATAGTTGATCTCATCTCGCTATTCTTTCGCTTCCACGTTAATCTATTATATATGTTACATTTTTATTCCTCCTACAAGTTTCCTAATGAAATTTTGTGTTCGGGAATTAATTGATCTGTGCAAGTGCTATAAAAACATGACTGGTGATAATAAAAGACTCAAAAATCACTTTTTTCAATTATAAATCGTAGGTTTTTGTGTCGAAAGTTTACTAACTATAAGTATATGAATTCACTGTTAATGTCGAGCAAGTGATGATAAAATGTTGATTGAATATCAGCATAGGGAAAACATTCTTATACATACATCCTTGATGCAAAATACGCAAAGATAATGATTATATGTATAATTTTGTGAGTGTGCCGTTAGGAGTAAAGCTCAAAACGTGGGACTGATGAGGCTCAGTATTTAACGATAATATATATCAATTATTTTCTGTAGAAAATTTAAATATTACTACATAATATTTGTAATGATTATTTGTTTGTACGTAAAGAAATTTTCTATAGTTAATGAAAATATCTATGTATTATACATATGTTTTTCCAATTAAAATTTAAGTCGAAAACTAATTTAGGCATACATCATCATATAGTTTGTAGGCTTTGTAAATATCTTGTGTATTTATTATTTCATATGTTATTATATAGTATCCACCTATATGGTAATGCGTAGGCGTTCTAGAATACATTAATAATAAAAATAATTAGGAAAAACCTATTTTTGAGTTATTACGTTTCCTTTAACTCTTTCATTTTTATCCTTCATGTAAAAACAATGTTCTTTCTAATAAGTTCAGATTTACTAATGCTCCCAGACAGCACGAAGTAATTTCCTTGAGGAAAAAAAGAAGACAAATACCTAAATTATATAATCACAAGCTGAACTTAGTAAAAGATAGAGATTGAAATGAATATGTTTTCTTTCAATATCATAAGGCCTCAAGTTCATCGTGAACAATAGAAATTCTCTATTTGATCCGTTTCGTAAAAAGTCAAACCACGGTGAATGTGATTTTAGGATCAAGGAATTCGGATTTAATGTCTTAATTATTTTCATTCTTTCCAATCTTTTTTCGTCTATCAGTCAATTCTGAGACTTATCGGCCTGCTTAGACTATTGTCGTTAGTAAAATTATTAAATTCGGATCTAAGGTACGTATGAATTACTATGAATTATTCCCAACTCATTAAAGACTGCGTTCATCTAATAGTACTATATTATGCCAATTAAGTGGCTTTTGAGAACTTCAAATAAAACGAGATAAGTAAAGTGTCGTCAATTTATTGCCATTCAAAATTTGTTAGAATCCCTCCAGTGAAAACCTCACTATGCCATCTATCGATGACGAGAGTAACTCAGTTATGCTCTAGTCATAAGTGTTGGTATGCAAGTATGTAGTATGCAATTAATTGTGGATACGTGTGACGTGATTTCTCGATTGGTTGTTTACCTCCTGTATTAATAAGGAGCGACTGATTATAATTTACGGAAATATTTGTTAGTCAAAAATCGTTTTCTTATTTATCCATCGTTCGTAGTTTAAACATTGTGTGAAATACCAGGAAAAACAAAGCATAAAAACAATGGCAGAAGACGAGACCAAATCGTCGAACGAGGAAGATCCAAACGAGACTGAAAACCAACCTCAAAATGACAAGTTAGCTGTCAAAGAGCGATCAGAATACTTTGAAAAATTGGAAAAATGGTTGCAAGAAGCCTACGTTTGTCAAAGTGTCGCCGCAATGTTTCCGTACTACGTAATGTCGACGCAAATGTTGAATCCCGCGACTGGTAAGCATCGTCATCATATTTATCTTTACATATTATCTGAAAATATTCTGCTCATCGCTTTTTTGTTTTACGTACGAAAGAATAGAATCGTTACTGTCTCACCTCAATTGTTCGAAATCTAAGTCTACACAAATCTCTCTATGTGATCGTTTAACAATATAATCCGAAATATTGAACACTGTAATTTTTCTTGACGATTTGTTCCCGATTTAAAAAATTTTATTATCGTTAGGTATTGGCCCATTTCCGCGACCAGCTAATAACGTTGGTTTTGTGACAGCTGCAAATGATCCGCAAACTAACGCCGATGTAAACAATCCAGAAATTAACGAAGGTCTGAGACAGAGGAGACCTCAAGATCCTACCGGATTACCACAAACGCCGGGAGCCGAAGGTAGAAGGTCATAACAATAACTCCTGTGTCCATCAATTGCTAACAGAGGTTCAGCCTGCTTTTCATTTGATTTTTATAACAAAATTACTGCATTTCGTTTTGAACGTGTGTCTTAGTTGAGATCAAGCTCAGATTTCGAGAATTATAATTCTCTATAATCTATAAAATTCTTTACTTTCTGTTTTATAAAAGTTTAAGACGGTGAAGGATCAAAACGAAAATGTGGTAGTTTTGAAATATCTCTCCTGTACGTCATCGTCATTTTTATGTTGCGATATATTTTTAATAACAAATATCGACGGATCTTTATTTACAGGTTTTGAATATCGCGTACCGCCACTTTGGAAGCGTTTTTTTGCCGAGTTCATTGACTTCATGGTACTATTCTTTCTTAAACTTTCCATTACATTTATTGCCGTCGACTTTTTCGATTTTATGTAAGTCTCAGCTATAAACACTTAGGGCTTCTGAGAAGTTTACTTTTTCAGTAGCCCTTAGAATACTCTCATACTTATACTATGCCATATTGAATAACCACGTAAATTACTTCTTTCAGAGACATAGAACAGTACGACTTAGATATGATACAAAAAAATCTTCGTATAGATTACAAAATGGCTCTAGAAATGACTTCTGGAATATTAATTCTGGAGCTGATTCATCGTGTGATTGTGTGCATTTTTGAGGTAACAATTGATGCCAGATTCAAATGAATTTCAATAATGTTTACTTTGTAAATATCTCAATTAACAACATTAGTATCTTAATCTTTCAGGCACTCTGGCTCCAACAAGGTATGAATGGTTGTATAGGCGGAGCTACACCTGGTAAAATAATCATGGGACTACGCGTAGTTCAGTGTCAGAGTATAACGCCGATAGAACGACCAGACGGTTCTGATGTGGTTTTTATTTCGCCTGGAACAGATCTAGGCTTTCCATTAGCTCTTGGTCGTTCTGTGGTGAAAAATTTAATCTTAGCATTTCTCTTTCCTATTTGTTTCGCGCTGTTTTTCTTTAGGTTTAACAGAACTGGGTACGATCTTGTCTGCAATTCTATTGTCATTGAATGTCCTTATAGAAACAGAGCAAATAACAGAGCTCATCCGCAGTAATCTGAGCTTTTATTTATTAAAATTTTATAGATAAATGATGCAGGATTAAATTATTGAAGATTGAAATTTACTGTGTATGGGAAAAACTCTGTTGTTCATACATGAGTCCTAAATCATTATTTATAATGCTTGAAGTTGTCTTGTTTAATTTTCTTACTAGTTATAAATTAACACGTACTTTCCAGCCAAGTTGTACCATGCACAGTGCGTATTACATAGATGTAAATATGTAATAAAATATAAGATTAGTCTATTACACAAATGAATACATGCCATGTCGAGGTGTAAGCCTAAAACTTTGAACATATTCGTTTTATTCTGACCAAACTGAACGAGTCGGTCGAGTATAAACTATATATGTATACAAAAAGTGATATTTTTTCTTAAAACACGTTTCAATCGGAGGGAATTTTTGTATTTTGTACTATTAATGATAGTGACTTTGAAAGAAGCACGTTAAGTAAACGTGTCGTTCGCTATACCCATATGTATTTATAGAATAATCTATAACACAGTAATGTTACATTTATATGTATTAGGGTGGCCCTTACTTGGGAGTCGGTGGAATTTTGTCCGTGCGCCCCCTAGATTGGTTGTCCCCGTTTGAATAACATGGAATTTTTCACCATTTAAATACATTTTTTTTAACGAGCCCCTCGTTTATTGCAAAAATTTGCACCAACTTACACACTATGATACTATAAAGTGACGGAGTGACAGATTTTTCTGATGAACGATGGGCTCGTAAAGAAAAATGTATTCAGTTGGTTGAAAATCCCATGTTATTCAAACAGCAAAAAGTACGGCCTTACAAGCACGCTTTCCGATGGAGCTAGGGAGCCCAAGTTTTACCCAGATTTTTTTGAAGTCATTTCGAACCGATCTAGGGGGCGGTGTGGACAAAATGCCACCGACCCCCAAATAAGGGCCACCCTAATATGTATATAAAACTACTGAACATAGGTATGTGTACAGTAAACTCCATCAATTCACGTTACTTCTTAAAGGCTGAATTCGTGGTTTAGAATACATTCTCTCGATTCCAATTTTTCTTACAAATATTGGGCAGACTTCTTTTCAAAACTAAGTATACTCTTTGGGGTGACATTAACATAATATGTAATTGACTGTACATTTGTGTGATTCCCACATAGAAAAATAAGAAAGTGCATAAAAAGTACATCCTGAATTCAATAAATATATTTCAATATATTTCTATCAAGCTGTAATATATCTGTTGTAAAAACAAAAATAAAAATTACTATTTAATAAATCTTATAAATCATCATTTCGCCCTTAATATATCGCAAATAGCTATTTGTAAAAAAAATTCTTAAAAGAATGCCATATGCTGGCGAAATACGATGCTAAACAAGCTTGAGGTCATTGCTTATAGCGTACAGGTTATTTGCCTAATTGGCAAAAGTTGAGGCTAAACTTACAATATCATTTTTATTATTCTAAGCATTTTTAGCAACACGATCATTCTACAAAGTTTTAAATACAGTACATCGTGTCTAGCTTCGTCATAGTCCTTCTGTCACATATGACATTACGCATGCGACATGTCGGTGGCGACATCTAGATGTAAGTAATTGAACTGTTTTATTTCATGGTGTAGTGGAAACGGAGCATGAATACATTGGCGTGACGTCACTTCCCAGTCAAACGTGGCTGCCGTGCCGAAAGGAGTGGCTGTCGAATCTGTCAAATTACATGGTTACTCGTCGATATTAATGAGTTTTTTCGTCAGATAAGGCGTGAAATAGTGATAAATAATAATTGTGTGTTCAGAAGAGTGTATCGTAGTATTTAAAGATGTCGTCTTCGGGTGATTTCGGTAACCCGCTGCGAAAATTCAAGCTGGTTTTTCTCGGTGAACAGAGTGGTAAGCATTTTGACACATATTTCAATCGATTCATATTCAATTATGATTTGATAATCCTCTTTTCCACCTACGAATAGTACCCCAAAGACTTGACTTTTATAGTCTACACTACGCATGAATTTTCAATAACGTTCTAGGTTATAAATCGATATTTTCGCCTGGCCGTCTGCCCTGGCTGACGTGAGCCTGAATCGGCTTTTCGTACACGCAAATTTTTCGCATTACTTTCCTCTCTATCGGGTAGTTGATCGACACCTTATCATTCGCAAAATAATGCTATGCTTATGTCCCGTTCTCAAATTCTAATCCATTTAACGACCTCGTGCCGAAATTATCATTAATTCAAGAAATTGATTTTCCGATGAACAAAAAAAATGTTACATTTCGTTCGCAGTTTTACCCCTATATCAGATACGATTGTTTTGACGTTTAAAGTTTCTAAAACTACTCTGGTATTATAATATTTTTCACTAACAGCAGAAGAAATGTATCATAAAAAATTATAATGAAGATTTTCGAAATTTCATCAGTTCGAAATTCAACTCAGCTTATTTAATTCCTACAAATAATCATTGAATATTGCTGATCATTTTTCGATGAGTCAATTCCTCAGATTAGTTTTTTTTAATGCCGATCTTTATCGTCTTCTGTTTGTTCATAATATTGCCTTGCATTAATGCGTCATTTTTTTTTTTCCAATTTCCGATTGGACAGCATTAAATACTGTTGCTCTTAGTCATCGAAAATGGTATCATAAATTATCAGATATATAATACGAAGATAAATTTTCTATTAAACTATAAAAGAGACTACTTGATATAATTAACATCAAGCGTCAATGAGTCCTTTTAGAATCTGAAAAGCATTAATGCGATCCCTGTACTTCCTGAGATTGAAATTTACAGATTCATGTACAGTTATTCTGAACTTTTATGAGGCTAACAATAAGCGTAATGTAATTCTCTATAAACAGTTACTTGCTTACTCAATTGAAACATGAAAACACAATTGTCGCATGGAATTATAAGTTTTTCATATGCTTTGCTTGATTCAAAATCATCCAATAACCAAATGATAAATTGATTAGACTTTATTATTAAAGTAGAGAATAATGATCTTTAATAACTGTTACTAAATGAAACTTATATTGATTTTGAAATAATGAATTGGGCGTTCTTTGAAATTATTCGTCTTCGAATATTAGACCATCGCTTGTATTGTTACAAACCAAGAGTTTTAATGAAAGTCTTACTTCTATTGAACACATTGATCTTTTTTCAGTTGGTAAAACTTCCCTCATCACAAGGTTTATGTATGACAGCTTTGACAACACGTATCAGGTGAGTAAAGAGATGCTTCTAATTAACTTTAGAAGAAAAAGACATTCTTGTTATTATTATTATTATTATTATCATTCACTTTTGATGTAGCTTTGATTTTGTGCTTGGTTGCACAGCAAATAAACAAATTTTCTCTGTATCAAAGAGATCAACCTCTTCCTAGCGGACTCTTTCAGAACTACATTTATTTTAGTTGGACGCGCATAGCAATACCATGCTTCTACCTAATTGGCAGTAGATTTTTTACAAAATTTCTTGATTGCATAAATATTGAGAACCAAGTTACACATGGGTGTAACACTAAGATAATTACTTCAAAAACCTAACGGTATTCCCCAGATTCACGCTTTGATCAAATTTATATGCTAATTATTGTCTGATTTACGTAAAGTATGTAAATGAGAATTGCATAAATCATGATTATTCATTAAAATCCTACACCTGAAATTTCGAATTTAACAGCTTAAAATTAGATTAAAACATTTGATCTCTGAGGTCTAGACTGATAAATGCTTCAGACTCTAACTGAACTACAATGTCGGTCATAGATGCATTTGTACAAGTGTCGCTACCATTTGACTGCCTAGAATATTCTCTGAGGCATTTATAGTACCTTATTAATCTTGACCTAGGAGAAACGTCAATATCATATCATAGATATAAAATACATTGGTCCCGTTCAGAGAGCACCACATAACAGGTGTCTGAGACCAATGTTAGCTGGAGAAATAGTACTGGGGGTATAAGATATTGACTTTTTCTAATAGTGACGTTTAGGAAGAGGTTTTAAAAAATGAATAAATGGTTTTACATAGGAAGTAATTAAATCTACTTTCAAAAATTTACAAATTATTTTTAACAACTATTCAATCTGATCCAATTCATTCAAGTCATTTACAGTTATGACATAGTTCCAGCTTCAGAAGTATGTACTTCTGAATCTAGTCCATCCAGAGTGATATCATATTGATTAATATCTGTAAAAATTGTTATTCTAGTTGACTAACTACAGCAATTTTTTCTTCGCAGTATTCAAGTTATTAATTGCAGACTTCCAAATGTTAATTACCACCTTGTTTAAAGTTTAGACTTGAAATCATCCTTAATTCTTAAGCATATTTCTTACTTATTGACAATCATGGATTTATATGCTTATTATTTCTGTGCCTGACTTTTCTACTCTAGTTCATTGTTCAATTTCACATACCATTGTATCATTGTGATATAAATATTGCTTTCATCTACTCGAGATTGTGATAAGGTAGAGGAAGACGTAGGTGGGAAGTCTATCTGGAGAAACAGAACATCCTGCATTTATCATTGTTTCTATAAGTTTTTGTACTTATTCATTGTGTTTATTCTTCTTTTGACAATATTGATAAAACTTTCATACAATTTTTACCCCAATTTCTTGACGACTTACAATATTATCGTGATTTGTAATCATCAATGGTTTATTTACTGAATTCTTTTTGTTACAGGCAACGATAGGAATTGATTTTTTGAGTAAGACCATGTATCTTGAAGATAGAACAGTTAGACTTCAGCTGTGGGATACCGCGGGACAGGAACGATTCCGTTCCTTAATTCCTAGTTATATTAGAGACTCAACTGTGGCTGTGGTGGTTTACGACATCACTAGTGAGTTGATAAAATTTATAAAAAAAATTGCCTATTCCTAGTTACGACAATAAGTTTTCCCCACGTTAGCCAATCAAGGTAACCTGCTACCCACCAGCTATGTTATATTTCAGTATTTAGTACTTCACAAACTAGAGAGATATAGAACAAAAAAAAATTCTTCGATGTAAATAAAATATTTGTCATGCCATCTTTTTCCGAGACCTAATGCTGCACTGGTGCGGATTTTTGGGAAAAACTAAAGACTGGAATATTAATTTTCACTTTATTTTAATGATAGATGCAAACTCCTTTCACCAAACATCCAAATGGATTGATGACGTTCGGACGGAGCGAGGCAGCGATGTCATCATAATGCTAGTAGGCAATAAAACTGATTTAAGTGACAAAAGACAAGTTTCTACAGAGGAGGGGGAGCGAAAGGCAAAGGAACTAAACGTTATGTTCATTGAGACCAGCGCTAAAGCCGGTTATAATGTGAAACAGGTAAAACAATTTGAATCGTAGATTTTTCATAAGTAAATTTATTATCGAACAAGGTTTTTTTCTGTATAAAAAATAAAATCTCAATGTTTTTGGTGGTATCAAAAATTCATAGAAATTCGTGTTTCTTTTTTTATAGCTTTTCAGGAGAGTAGCAGCAGCCTTGCCCGGTATGGACTCCACTGAGAATAAACCACCAGAAGACAGTATCCTTTTCATAAAATGGTTGAGACATGAAATTGCACGTTTTTCAGATAATTTACTCAGAAACAATATGCCGATACAGGTGTTTCAGTCATCCCACTTGTGAATAATGAATAATTTGTGCTTTTCTACAGTTATTTTATTTAAATTTTTCGCTTATTTGTGGGAATTTTTTTACTTTTCATTTGACCCTATAAATTCATCTTTTTTTGATCGGTACACTCAATTCAACTTTATAATTTTAGAGATTTTATAAAAAAAATCTAGAACTCTGAAAATAAATTTTGAGCCCAGGCACAAATTATCTTCAACTACTTTACTCTTGGCTCAGAGTACTATGATGGATAATAGTTTCTTCTAATCCTGGAGTGCTTGAATCTGTTTTAACTGTTTCGATACTTTTTACTATCTCATACTTTGAATCCGGCACTTGCTGTCTTCCATTTTAATTTCGTTATATTAATTTTGTTATTTTGTCTTTTGTCTTTTGTCTTTTTTGTGTTTTCCTTAATGCGTTCCCAACCTGTAGTGCAAGAGGTAGTTCTCAAGGATACGCCGATCGAACTGAAGGCGTCGGAAGGTGGTTGTGCATGCTAAGCCAACATTGGTCCTAATGGTAGATTAAACACTCTCAATTAAATTTAAAACATTCGTTAAAAATTAAAATCTTAGGTCAAACTTAAATGCAATGATGTATAGCCACGTTCCTCTTCACAGCATTATTTATTTCAATGAAAAAAATGATAGACAAAAAAATGAAAAAAAAAAAACGTTGCTAAACGCAAGACGCTAAAGTTTAAACAGAGATAACTTTGTTGCATACTAAGTATAAGTCTCAGTCGGTAGCTCATGATGACTACTTCTACTCAATAGTACAGCTCAGTGTGCATATTTATTATTATTTTTTGCCAACAGCAATAATTATCCCAAATACTAGCTGTTAAACTACATAAAATTATAATCATGGATTAAGATAGAGATTCAAAGTTATTTATTCATTCAATAATTTACAGTAGAGCAGCTTTGTTACGCAGCTGTAAATTTTCCTTATTATAACAAGGAAATAATAAAGACATCTTTGTTAGATATTTTTTGATCAGCAAAATATAGGCTGAAATATAAATTGCTCAAATACGCAGGATCATATAATCTACAGACGATAGTAAGTTGGCGATAGATATTTGATTTGTTTGATTTATATCAAATCGTGTTATTTATTGTGTATAGAATTGGCACACACTTAACTATTGTGTAAACGTAGTCATGAAGCCATCTGGATTCAAATTTTAAAATTCTGTTTATGTAAAATGGGAAGCAGATTTTTAAAATTTGGTCAAACTACTATAAAATAGCAATAAGAGAAATAAATTACAATTATGCAATTGGTGAATCAAAGCCAGCGTACACATTTTGCAGTTTTACACAATAATTTCGAATCTAAAGCAAACAAAAATAAAAAAAACGCAAATAAAGTAAGAAAAAATGAAAAGTAATAAGTAACGGACTAAAAGATTAAAAGTAACATTATTAATTCCTTAGTGAATATGAATAAATAGTTGATAATGATTGATTGGTAAATCTAATTTTTGTATGAAATCGTTAATATTAATTTCTCTTCTCGACTTGGAATATCCTAGATCTTTATCTACCGCAATTCTTTCTTAACAAAGCAATTTCGTCCAGTGTGATAAGAAAAAAATCTACTTAAAATATATCTTCAGTATTTTTTTGGCTTAGGAAATTGTTTTGTGTCTCATAAATTAAAATCCAATTAATTTGACTGTTAAACAACAGCTTTGACTAAATACCGCATAACTCAGAATTGTAAATATTGAACGGAATTTGGGAAGTTGAAAGGTAAAAAAAAAAAAAAGAAACACAATCCTGATGAATTAATATAGTTAGTTATATTAATGTCATTTTTATTAATTACTATTATTGTAATCTTTTAATTTATATAAAAACTCACTCAAACATTGAAGCATATGGTTTTACGTTAATTTCATAATTTCCATTATTTATTTCCCATTCTTCCTTAAGTCAATTCTTTTACCATCGCACTTAATAATTATTTTTTATTTTCGTTCTAGGAATCTATTCATTTGAGTTACAAGAAATTATTCGACCTCCAAATTTTTCTCTGATCGACTTAATCAAAAATGTAAAATATTTCAATAGTAACTTTTATTATTAACGAGGACTTGCAGGAGTGGTGTTTAACTGTTGCAAACTTCGCCTTATATGTTGTTGGGGTATGCTCCGTCCAATTTTTTTACCATATTTTTCTATATTTTATACGCTTCTTAGCAATAGCGAATAAACTTATGATAGTGTAGTAGCAAAGTAATAATTTGTGATAAAAAGTGTTCTGCTTACATTAACTTTGGATGATTCACTTATTAAGTAATATTTACATAGCTGATAAAGCAATATATCGAATTATTCAAATTATATTTAGACTACCACGTTCGAAGTTATTATTTCTAATTTATACTTCATCGAATTGAATCTGAAGCTTTTGTTGAAATTTTAATTTTCAAAAAGTTTAAATTACAAAATATATACCGGCTGAAATAATGACATTTGAATATAAATCTTTTCAAAAATTATCATCCAAATTAAATGTTACTGCAGTATAAATGATAAAAATAATATTATAGTAAACTTTACGCTACTTGCTTATAGACGCTTAAATATTCTATGATATACTGCTTAGATTTAACATGCGGTGTAATAAAATTTTAGCAAATGCAATTTTCTAATATACATATACATCTATTATCCATTATGGATTCACCTGTGTTTTCAGGAAATAAAAGTCCTTAAGGAATTCATACGAACACTACCAATACCAACGTAATTTAAGGCGATGTACTTCTTCTGATCTTTCTATACATAATAGATATTTTCAATGCAAAAATGTAGGGTGTATCTTCTCATGTAATCGATCTCAATGCAGATACTATCTTATGTACAATCTATTGCCGTCACTCATATTTAATCAGTACATCGTCAGTCGCTGTTTGGTATATCTGACCTAGTTAGAAGGGATGTAAAATTAGATCACATTTCGACGAAAACTGGCATGTTAGTTTTCTATATATTTATATAAATTATATATACATGAATGTATATGTGTGTGACCTAATTTTAACATAATGATTATTTTTCGATATAGTATGAATTTATTATAGAATATGTCTTAATGAATTGTGATGTTGGTTTCGTGTATTAAATCGCAATGTTAAGATCAAATCAAGTTGATAATAAGCGAATTCCACAATTAATATAGTCATGGAAAACATTGTTATTGGCTGTATCAAATACTATACAATGTCAAATCAAAATGCACCTTAACAAAAATGCAGCTGTTGACCTACAGAATCAATCACCAATGCAGAATGGCGGAGAGGCAGAAGGCGAAGGAGGATGCATTTGCTAGGGAGCTGATTCACTAACTCTAATCCAGATATCCAGATACAATATACCTTATATCCCTAGAATGAACCGAATCCATCATAACACATTTGCGAAGCGCTAAATAATCTCGATGTGTATTTTGCAAAGACATCACTTTCCGATATCGTTACATCGAAAAGGAACTTCTCCTAATTTAGGCAGCTACAAATATGATTCCTTGATAAAATTGTGTCTATAATCTTGAACTCTAGACAGCTTAGGTGGTAACTATTGAAATCTGGGAAAAGTGAAGAATTTTGTTCAAATCTTATGTAACTGTAATTTCTTCCTTTTTAATATGCATCGAGAGAATTTGGCGCTAAATATGACCGAGTACCACATAAAGGATGGGCCAATTTTTCACCTCTTAGGTAAAAATAAAAAAATTAAAAAAAAAAAGGAAATGTTAGATTAAAGCCGTTTCAGAAATATTTGAAAATGTTAAATTCCGCAGACTTAACGTGTCTCTATATGTGATAAGGCTTTAAGAATAATCCACTGTGCTTATACACGTTCTCTTAAGTCTATTCCAATTACTGTCTAATGATAAGCTAAACACTTTCCTAGTGCCCTGAAAAATTAGAAATTAAAAGAAAGAAAAAAAGTAAAAACAAAACCAAAAACAATTCGCAGCAATATTGTAATAACATAATTATTATACGTCGAGCTGTGTTTACACGTATGGATTCCCATTTATTTCAAATAATTTTATGCGTCGATGATTTTTGTCAAACACTTGCTTGTCTTGGTACGTTTGATAATTCCATTAGACACGGAGAAACGCATAAAGCTGATATATTTTATTTGTTCAAATCACAAAATCGAGCTTCTATCAAATCCCTAAACTTTTATTAAATATAGAATTTGTTTTGTTATAATGGTAGCTTTATTATTCATAGTTGTTGAATTTAGATTAGCGTCATTTTATTACTGATCAAAATACACGTGCACATGAAATCTCACTATCGGATACATTGCAAATTCGGTTTTCCAATAACAATATAATTGCATACCGTAATTCTAACGGAGTTTCAACAATCCTCTAGCTAACTATAAAACATTTCGAAAAGCGTACTCTGCAACATGTATTTAGAATTATACTCAATTATTTATCATTTCAACATCTAAGTATGAAAGCTAATTACAAAAGAACTAGATTGGTGTATTGGACTCAGCATTCCAACAAGCATATTTAAGTAGAAAGATCCCCTTTGAAATCCCTAGTGCAATATATCCAGTTGAATTAATCCAAGAATATTAAATAGTTGCCTATTTGTTTCTCGAGATTGCTTAAAGTGTCTTTTAACAATTGATGATGTTGACATTATCAAATTTTGTTAGTTTAAATCAGTAGGGAAAATTGTATTTAACGATGGTCACTAACGTTAATGAATAGGCTCAAATAATTGCTGCATAATGTATCGTTTGCATTTCTAATCAGGTAATTTCGTTCTCACGTTAATCATTTGCTACAAAAAATATATATAAATAAAATTTACTTATGCTCAATTTATATATTTAAAACTCGGAAACTTTTATTTGATAAAAAAGAAAAAAAAACAAAACAAAAAAGTAATCAAAATTCTTGGGAAATCCGTTTCTCCCTTGAAAGTGATCTGTGATATGCATATCTTGTGAAAGTCAAACATTTCGAAACATATTAATGCTAATGGAATAGTTTTTATTGACAGTTATTAAAGGTATACAGCAATTCTTACATGAATTTATTTCCATTTGAATAATTGAATAAGTGATCATCGTAGTGTACTATTTATTGTCGATAGTCTCAGCTTGAGCATTAAAACAAGTTTAACGAATATGAAGAATGAAAGAATTAATAGTTACCATTCTTGAAAAGAAGAGTCAAAGTTTGCTTTTCAAATTATGCGTCTAGAGTATCTGATAATGAAATATAATACCAAGTAAATGTGACCCGTGAAAGAAAAAGTATCCCTAATGATTTGACTCAACAATTGTTCGATGTATTTTAAATTAAAAGCGATTTGGAAATATAGTAAGCTAACATGCGAGTAACGAATTAATATATAGTATAAAAAGTAACATTTCTATAAAGCTCATGATATAGATCAGAGTGTATCAATATTGGTTTAAAAAATTAATATAATTAATAATTGATATGGTATTTATTATTTCAGATAGTTTAGTAGCGAATAGTTTAAACTTAAATAATTATTTGGCTTTAAGCTACGTAGATTTGTAGCTGGGCATATGTATGCCAATATTATTATTAAAATTATATATTCTATACTTAGGATAAACTGTTTACATTTTTAATATTTGATTCTGCAAAGAGCCTAGACTGATATTCTTGCGGTTGGTGTAATCTAAATACCAGGGGAAAAAAAGAGATCTATGCTGCAGTTATAGCTAGAAAACAAAAACAAAAAGAATAAAAATAAACAAATAATAATAATAACAAGGGTAAGGGGAGCGATTGAAATACATATATATGTATGTAACTTTAAATAGATGATGAATGTTAAAAATGTGACAGCGAAAAAAAACAAAACAAAAAAATACACTGCAAATTTAATGCATTATAATGTCAAGAAATAATTCTTCTTGGCTTGCTATATAAGAACAGGATCAACGTTTGTTGAACAAAATCTTTTGTACCATCTTAGATGCAGTTCTGTTTGTACGAACAAAAAACGAACAACATAAGAACGAAAAGAAAAAAAAAAAAACATAAACAAACGCGTATTAAATAATTTTTGCAATTTTGTTATGACTATATGTGGCAACTATATTCAAAATAGTGGAGCTTTAAATGAACAAATGAATAAAGGTTTGTGTTCACCGATCTCAAGTCTATGAATTTTTTATTAACAATTAAATTACAATATCATCATCAGCTACTACCATTAAATAGTAATTTCAATGTTATTTTATTTTAACTCATTCATTATGTTATTCAAATAAACTTTTCTATACCTACTTGGTATCAAACGAAATAAAAGCGTAAAAAATGCTCTCACTCCCTGATAGATTCTACAGATTATTTCCCTCACATTGAATCTATTGTAGACACAAATCTTTATCTTAGAGCTTGTATGCTAATTACTATCTAGAATACAAAAAATAGTTTGATTTTAATTTTTGATGTTTTTTTTGTTTCAACTAGTATAACCTCATTTTCTTAAAGTAGAATAAACGCGCTTCCCAAAATACAGGCCGCTGTGTAATTTACTGAAAAATAAATGCTGGTGTTTGATAATCAGATATTCAACAGTTACCCATAAATCAGTGATTATAGATTATTAATTAACGAGACTTGATTGACAGGAGGATAAATAAATACAACTTGAATCGCTCTTCATTTTCTTTAATCATACAAATACAAATTCGAATCGTTCGAATATAAAAAAATAATGGATATCCGTTCAGTTTTCATACAATTAGAAACATGTGGTCATGTGCTAAATGGCTAGTTTGACATGTAGCGTGCGTAGCGAGAAAGCGTGTATGTATACACACAGAAACACACATGCATGAACAGCGCATAGAGTGAGCTACACATGTGTACGTAGTAGCGTCGCGTAGCGTACGAAGTTAGTCACTAGGTGGGGGGGCGCGGTCGATATTCGACTTGAGCCCGTGGCTCGGGGAAGGTAAAGGTTAGGTCAGTTGACAGTTTGACAGCAATAAAACGAGGTGAACTTCCCATCATCTCGGTATTACATCGCGTGTGTCTGCCGTGGATAACGTTGCGGAAAAAATCCGTAAATTAAACTTCCTGAAAGTCATATCAATCGCGGCCAAAGACGACCTTTACGTCTCTTAAAAAATAAGGTTATGTAAAATCACTCCTGTCTTGTGGCGCCAGCATCTACTACGCGCGGACGTGACGTATCGAGAATCGAGATCATTTGTTCAGTAATCAGAAGAGTCGGGATGCGTATCTTAGCTGGGTGATCTCCTCCGTTGTATTTATAAAAAAAATTACATATTATTTCATAACAGATTACCAAGAACTATTACCGGTGTGTTAAACTTTAATTAGTGAATTTTGTGGCATTTGTCTATGACTTTTAATCCGTAATCTGAAAAGGGTGTGGAACTACTACGGGGTCTCTCGCTCTGGCTCTCTCCCTCTCTTTCTCTCTCGATACCTTAGGTGAGTTCTATACATATATTTTTTATTGTAATTGTGAGCAAAACGATTTCAGTCAATCACGCTCTTTTGTTAACGGTAATGATACATTATATCGTATGTCATTTTATCAGTATGCAACGTGTCTTGTTAGCACGCTTATGATATAAGCCGCAAGTCGCAACACTTGTTCTTCTATTAAATTTCACATACTTTCGACAATAATTATCCGTTCGACGTCATACCCGAGGAATGTCCTGTCAAAATTCTGGGAAATTTCTCGCCTATGTATTACTTACCTCCGGGAATAGATTAAATTATTACCACGATACCTATGTACGTACGTACGAGTATTGACATTCTCGACTCATCGTATTTTCCTCGAATTATTAAGCGTTGGGAGGTAACCAAATAAATATCATTATCGAGTAGGGGGATCAAACACAGGATCCGATCATCGATTTCCTCATTCATTATTACCTCGATTTATTTCTTGCCCAAACACTTTATTAGAAAAATCATAAATACAAACGCGTTTATTCTATTATTTCAACGTGTCAAAAGGTACGAATTTAAATGATGTACAATTAATTATCGTTCACTCAGTTCATAGCGACTCTGATAAGCGAACTGACAAGATATAAATAACGCTAATTGGCAGAAATAAAATATATATATATATGCGAATTGCATCGGATAACCGCGAGTTTGTTAAGAAAAGGTTACAGAAATGAAACGTGTGAAAAAAAAAAAAAAAAAACGGATATATCTATAGACTTGACCTATCTCAACCTGTTAGATGCATAACGTGGGAAGTTCCCACGAAATCTATAGAATTTCTACTACCCGAAATACGCGAGGTGAATGCTCGAATGGTTCACATACATCCTCATTCATGCGTTGAAGGAAGTTACCCATAATGTTTTCGGGATTGGTAATACCGAATCCATGGCCATGGGGAAATGCTCTGCACCGTGAGAACCCGTACAAAATTTGAACGTTTTTATGCTTCTACGAAACTATTGTAATCCGTTATTCCGAAAAATTTCGTTTTTATTGTAAGATGTTCGGAAGTTTAAAAATTACTTCGATTCCATATCGTTTTTATTATTCCTTTTTATTTTTATTTTTTCATTTTTTTTTCTACGTTATAACATAGGACCCCTATTTTCGGCTTTATGTAATTAAAAATTAACATATTCATCACAAAGGAGTTCTCCGCGGGTGAATTACAAATTTATTAACAAGCATTATTACCCTATTCTCCGACAACGAACAACAACTCGTAATTAAAAACAAGTAAACTTTTACCGTAAGTAACTTTTCCCCATCAACCTGACTAAACTGATTGTGAGTCAACCTCGCATTGTTAGCATTGTGAAAGCTTGCGTAGAACGTCTTAATTTGAAACTCTAAATTTCTCCAAATTACTTCTACTCGTTAAAGTATACGAATTTCTTAATTATAACCCACACAGCGTAATAGTATAGAAAACTTTATTCGATACCGATTGACAAAATATTATTAATTATCAAGTTCTCGAAATCGTTCGACAGAAAAATTAACCAGTTATAATAACATCACAATCGTTTTGTCAAATATTCGAAAAATTGAATCAAACCTATGATCCTAATCTACATCGCTACTTGCCACGATAAATGCTAGATGTTATTGAACACATAGCACCATGAGACTTCCGCTGATAAATCGAGTCTAATGTATATACTTAAAGATTTGATAATACCAATCATAGGTAGATTCTGTTCTTTTATTATATACGCCGTTTAATATTTAATCAAAATCAGAATTTATTCTAAAGCATAAACCTCTCACAGTGAGAAAGAGAAAGGGGGGGGGGGGGGGGGGGAGGGAGAGTGAGAAAGAAAATGATTCAAAATAGAAAAAATGAAAAGTTTGTCGATACTTTTGTCACATTTATAAGCTTTCTTCGTCCTTGAAATCCTCTCCTTCGTACCCTTTATAGTCGTCAATATATGTTTAATCGGCTTCGCAACAGAATAGAAACACGTCTTGGGTTTCAGAGACGGTTTTTTCCCCGAAGGATTACCCGACGTCATTTCGGCGGATACTTCAATATCCTCTTACTATGTTTACGCGGTTTAAAATTTAATATCGAACGTTTCAATCAGTCGATTTTTAAGAAGCGTTCGTAAGCTATAACAGCACGTTGTATTTGATTTAGAATGAAGAAAAATTCGCTTATTATTACGTGTTGAAAATATTTGAAGGAAAAAAAAAAAAAGAATTCTAATTTACGAGAAAAACTAGAGTCAGAATATAGTACACGTAAATGCTTATTCCTTGACTCACGATAATGCCTACACAGCGTCTATTTGTCTTCTAATTACGATGAGCATCAGCTCCGTGAGAGTTTCGTTATCTTATCGTTAAAAATGCGGCTTATGGAATGTCGAAATAAAAATCTGAATGAAACTAGAAAATGTATAGACTGCGGAGCCGTGTTTCATTCAAGTTATTTACTCGATTTAAATTATTTATGAATTATTGAATATTGATATAATAATACGAAATAGAAAAACATTTGAATGACTCTAAGTATTGAACGAGTGCGTCACTCGTCGAATATTAATTAGGTATATAGGACGAAATTTCAACGCTATAAAATAAAATCCCAAACTTTTATTAAATTTGACGCGATAAATGAATGTAATTATTCAATGGATAAAACGAGGTAAACAAAGAGGTCGAATTACCTACTGTATAACAACCGCCCATATATTGTAATAAATTATCTGTATACATACGTATATATATATATATATATATAACGAAGTAAAGATTAGTTCAGTCTTCGTATTCGATCACAAGCTGCTCCATTTCGTATTATTTATATCCTATTTATCCTCGGAGCTATCGAGACACCTATAAATCCGTGCTTACCGCTGTCTATAAATATCTAAATGTTCGAGAAATACTCGGCTTCATGGCGTGTAGCTTTTGAGCGTCTAAAATAAAGTAAAAAATGAAAAGAAAAAAGAATATCAAATCGAATCAGTGCGAATATAAAAGCCGAAATAATGTACGAATCGTATTTCCGGAGAGCGAATGGACCGCGTATAAAGCTGGGGGTTCTCATTGTTCTTGAAATTTGGTCAACATTTACCCCGTGATTGAATATCTCTGTGGCTAAAACCGAGAGAGAGATAGAGAGGGACAAGATTAACCCACCCAATTAGGTACCTTCGTTGTTGCGTCAAAATTGCGTTTAACAAACGTACGCGTGCGGGATTCATTTCGTTTTATACTGTTCCATGGGTATACATGCACACTAGAGTCTATACTGGTTCAAAATGAAATTGAGCAGAACCTACCGCAGCAGAAGTCGCGTTTAGCTGAACGAACAGATTTTAAACACGATTATAGCTACTCCCCGCTTCCCGTTCACTGAGCTTCGATGTAATTTATTACATGTATACTTTCAAATTTTTAATCTAAACTATCTCGAACAACATGACTGCAATGAAAAATTGGGAAACGATTTATCTAGTATACGTTCATGTTAGAAGCGAAGATTAGAAGACTGGGCGATACGTTTACAAGTGACTTTCCAGTTCTGTCTTTTTTTTCCTTTTCTCTTATTTCGCGATGATAAATAGATCATTTATAATATGATATATCATTTATATTCAAGACAGTGGAAATATGATGGCACATAAAATTTTCAATCTAGAATAAACTCTCCTCTAATTGATCCTTTCTTTTTTTTTTTTTTTAATTTTTTTTAATCAATCAATAGACACAGTAGAAGAAAAAGATCAATATAACCGCTGCTCGTTGCTGTAGGAGCGCAAATATCATATTTTTAATTAAATCGAGTCTACAAGCTCGAAAACTTTGCTAACAAAACAATAAAATAAAATAAATAAATAAATAAAAACGAGAGATTAGTTAATAGTTTTTCATTCTATGGGATAAATAATTCTTTGAAAATTCCGATTCTTTTAATAAAAAGAAATTTTATTATTCATTATCTCATAAACTCTAGCGAAAAATTGATTTTATTTAGAACGGTATTTAAAAGTTCATATCGTGAAAAATGAGCTCACTTTTCTTTTTTTTTTTTTTTTTTTGCACCTATACTTGTTACGAAAAGAATAATTTTACGAACACTTAATCCCCGCCAAAATACTTTACCTAGAAATAGGAAAAAATAGTGCGTAAAAAAATGCAGTGAATGGTATTATGTACGGAATGAAATTCATCGAGAATTATTTGCTTTTTTTTTTCTTTTACTTTTACCTCGCGATTTTACAGTGGACGGCCCTTATGGTATGATATGAAATCTATGTACTGCGTATAGGTATACAAGGAAGAAAGAATGAATATAATATTAAAATTCTGAATTTCCCAGAACTTACGTAATCGCATCTTACTATGTATATATATATATCTCTTTGCCAAATTCTAAACATAGATTCCTGAATAAAGATTAGCGATGAAAATGAATGGTTATATAGGTGACCAGACTCTGAAAAGGTTAGTTAAAATTGAAAATCTCTATGTTTGAATTTCTCGAGAGGCTGAATTTTTTTTTTTTTTTTCTCATTTTTAATCGCGGGTTGTACACTTGTACGATGAAAATTACAGTTTGCTAGATACATACACATACATAGGTACATATCTCGTATACGTAAGTATTCATACACACGTTCAAATTGTCGCTGAATTATTTAAATACCTTAGTAAACAGAATTTTCGGTCCCCTTCTTCGCAGGGCACACACATAGGTATATTATATACAGTATCTAGCTAGCAGCAGCAGCAGCAGCAGCAGCAGCTTCTGTTTGACGATGAGGGTTTACGAGAGTTGTGTAGATTCTTTATTTTATTTTTTTTTTTATTTTTACCTCTCTTTCTCATTTTTCATTTCCTTTTATTATTATGATTATTATTATCATCATTTTTATTTTTTTTTATTTTTATTTTTTTTTATGGACCCGTAGCGAAGGGCGGTAGCACGACCTTGGGACACCATAAAGGTCAGAGGGGTCGTCAGACAGGACATCACATCAATATCCTTATTTTTCTCGGAGCCCTCGAGTGTCGCTTTTCGTCTGTAGTATATATCTGCTATTTACTTTGTCATTGAAAATGGGCTTCGTCGTAAAAACTTGAGATAAATGACAATATGTATAGTATATCCGGAGTACATTTTCCACTCTGTTTTCTCGTCTGGTTTTTTTTCTTTTTCTTTTTCTTAACTGCTGAAGATTGAAAGAAGATGTTTCCCTCACTCATCGTACAAATAATCGAAACTTTTATTGTTTTTGTATCAGAAAAGAAATTCTTTAAAGTCTCTATCAAACGGTTTCTACTAAAATTGGACGGGAAGAAGAAGGAAAAAAAAAAAAACTCAAAATTCCAGACATTTTTTCATGACCGTAGATATGAATTATTTAGATTAAAATATGTCACTATAAGAGATTGCGAATCGTTAAATAAAAATTGACAATTTAATCTCTCGTCAAAACGGTATTATAATTATTTTTTTTATTTATTTTTTTCTTTTTGTTTTCAAACCGTGAGTCGAAATTTATTTTTGTCTTTTCGATATACCGAACGAGAAATATTTCCACGAAACATATCAAAGCTTCGCTAAAAGGCACTCAAACTTTGGGGTGCGGAGGTATTTGAAACCAAAGTTTAATACCATTAAAAGCTCGCTTTTCTAATAAACAAAAATTAATGTGATAAAAGGACGAAAAGCTTTGTATATACACATAAAAATTATGATCAATGCCTATAACTGTTATATATACATATATAATATATAAAAAGTATATCTTATTATATTCGAATGAAAAACTTTCTACGTGGAATTATTTGCGTTTTTATTTTTTTATTTTTTTTTTATCATATTGATTGAAATTCAATAATATCAGGTGTAGATAATAGATATACCTACCTATAAGTGTACAGCCTTCTCATTATGGAATGTCAAATTTATTGAGATAAAACAAAATTTATGTACGTAAATTGCGATTGTCTCTATCTGCTTTCTATATACGATGTTATCTCGCTTATCGAACAAGCAAGGTGGGTGAACATACTCCGCCCAATTTTGAACAGAAAATAAAATTCGTTGATTAAATTTTTCGGTTATAAAAACATAACAAGTGATACGCGTATACCATTTGAATTCGATATAATGTATTTTCCAAATATTCTTCGCCCGGTTTTATTGTAAGAAAATTATATGATTAAGAATACTTTTCACGCCTTATAAAGAAACTGTAATTGCAAAAGCAGCGCCCCTCGGATAGAAAATATAATATAATCAGCTATGGATGAGAAAACAAGCGGAAATCCGCTTCAGTCATTTCTGTTTCCTTTATTCTACGTTTGCCACCGTTAAAGCGGACGTGAATTAAACGCATCGGTGATTACAATATTATACCCGGAGCTATTGCTGGACACCGGCTAAACTCTCCTTTCTATAAATCCAATCACGATTATATGTATTAAATACGCTTGATACAATACCGCGGCCCGCGCAGTTAATCCCACGATTCTGTATACGTATCTATATAATCGTTTTCAAACCCGTTTCACATTATTCAAAAACTGCTATACAGCTTTTAACTCAACGTTTAAACCAACACCAAAACTTTAACCCATCCGACAGGCGAGGAATTATTTTCTTTTACTTTTCGGATCGATTAGAATTTTCCGCCTGAGATAATTTCACGTGGCAAATCTCCCACGAGTATAGGTATAGTATACGTATAATACTACCAGCTTATGAAATACTTAAAGAAGGTCTTTTCGCCTTGAGAATAGTATTCGATATGTAGTAAGGTGTATTAAAAAAAAAGTCGTTCGTTTCGAAAGAGGCTCGCTTCTATTTCTCAGAAAAGAAATTGGTTTTTTCCTTTCCTATGTATTTTTCTTTTACAATCTTCCTCTCACACATTTCTTTGAATTCCTCACAACTTCTCTTTCCTCGGATTGAAAAAAAATTATATTAAAAATGAGGTAGAAAATAAAAGTACCACGAAAAATGTACAATGACATCGCGTCGTTCTCCGGTGCCGAAGGAGAATCACATATTATTATCCCTATACGATTAGATTGAATGGTTCGTTCCACCCGGTTAACTAACGTCAGCGAAATTTGGCGGAAATTATTTTTTTATTTAAACAGATAAATGAAGGATAAATTGAAATAATATTATAGGCATGTAGCTGTATAACTTATGGCAGCAATACCGCGAAAATATACAGAGACAGAAATAATTTTATCTTAGAATTTTTTGTCCGATGACGATTCATTCTTAAATTTATCTGACGGCCTGATGTAATAATTTTTTCATTTTTTTCAATCTATAACGAAGAAATGATCAGATACGTCGTTTTATGATAGGAGAGTAGAGAGACGTGGATGATTTTCTGTTTATTTGTAGAATTGTTATTCCTCGATGTATCGCGATTTAAGTTTTATCAACGCTTCGTAGCCTCAATATCGACAGATAAGCTATATAGACGATATAGTCTTTTTTTAAATTCGTATATCGCGATTCGATGAAACCAGACGTTCTTAGTTGACGTTAGAACATTATTAGAGTCCTAACAGTCGCCTGTTTCACGTCAATTTCGAAATCATCTATTAAACAAGTCTAATTTCGCAAACTAGGTGTATTATATTATTCACAATCTTATAGACGAGTTTGAAAACCGACAGATAGCAAATGAATGAAGAAAGAAAAAATTCGCACCCTTTTAAAATACACGTCGCACCTCAGTAGGTACAGAAAATGAAAATGAAAAGGCCCTGAATAAAAGATGAAAAATTCACCCGGAGGCGATTCACGTTTATTTGTGAGTTATTTTTTCACTTTTTTCTTCGGAACCTATCCTCGGTTTATCTTTTATCTTCTTTAACTCCCTCGTTCTCAAAGTACGCCAATAAATTCTAAATTTCGGACTGAAAAAGTTAATAAAATATAACCCAGCGTGTAACTACCAATATTTCTCTTCCCAATTTAATCCATCGTTACTTATATTATTTACTGCGAATATTTCATTTCATCTAGTAGATTGAAACAAACTAACGTAACGTATCGTTGACTCGTGGGATTCTCAGGTAATGGAGGTAGTCGTAAAACACTTTATGCTCGTTGGGAGACCGGCCAAAAATCTTGAAATATTCAAGATGAAAAAAAGTTTTATATGTTCGTGCTCTGAAGCCTTATAGGCTTGGGGGTATACACGTATACTATACGCACATCTTTATATTATTAACTTATTATGTATACTACATACTGCTATCGCTTCGAAGAAAGAATCATCCCACCTAGCCATATAAACTTAATATTTTCACAATAATTCGCTGACTTGCTGCAGGCCTGTAAAACAATTTTTACGACTACCTCGTGTTACTCGGAATCACACAGTCGAATGCGAGAAGATTCTGTTGTCAATAATTCAAAAGAAATAAAGTTTACTGCACTATGGGAGTTTCTAATTAAAAAAAATTTGGCCGTGGGTCAAGTTGTGCTTTCTTGTATAACGGCGGTAATTGCAGGATAGCAAAATTTGAAATGCGATTCTGGCCCCATCAATTTTCGGGAAAAGGTAATAAAGGGTTTCAGCTTTACATATCATCATTTTGTTCATTTGTCTTTTGAACATCGCGCGTCGTTTGTCCGAATCCACAAACATACTATGAAGTTCGGAAAAGTGTGGGTGTGTGGTTTTTCATCGGCACTAGCTTCCTCTTTCAAAGCTTTCAAGTTTTTCAATCATCTAACGGAGGTATATGAGTGTTTGATACACACTTGAATAGAGAAAAGCCTGCAGCGCGAGATTTCAGTTCAGTTCAGTTTCTTCCATGCTTTAAGTATACATTCTCGAACTTTTTTCAAAGCCAGGAAGAGAGAGAGAGTAATCTATAGCGATGAAATAAGCTCAGAAAGTAACAGACAGTAACATGTTTGAGCGAACAATAAGAAGAATCTTCATTCCTTTTCCTACTTGGTTGAAAAGAGTCACATTTTTAGCCAACTCTTTTTCCCTGATAATATACCTTTTACCTACTCGTAGTACTCTGTATGTACAGCTACTTTTATATACCATGCCGTAAATAGATAGCAGATAACGAAGAGTTAAGTAACAGATTAAAAAGCTACGGCAATGCAGAACTACTTCGAATTTACTAAGAGGCAGCGGGCGGAAACATTTTATTGTCATTTCCGTTACTCCACCGCCTCAAGGGATGACTTCTTCAACGAGGGGTATAATTGATTTAGCTGTTACATCCCCCGGCGCTTTTTATTTCCACTCAATCTTTTTCCTCTCTCTCTCCGAGGAGAAGATATCCTAGATTCCTAGTAGAGATGTTTCTTGATTTTGTATTTCTTATACTTCAGTTAGAATCGACGATTCTTGTTAACTTCTATATTTACGCAGGGTACTTGTAACGAATACGGGAAATTTTCGCGGAATAAACTTTTATGAACTTTCTTTTGTGTGTAATTATTTAGTATGTATAAACGTCAACGATCAGATATCGCGGACCTTTTATTACCGGAAGTCAAAAGGAAATAGTTTCAAGTTATTTGGTATTCTTTATCCCGAAAGATAATATATTGCTTCGCCATCGCAATGAAGAGATACAGTTTAACTTTTTCTTTCTCTCTTTGAAGAAGTGAACATTATTCTTTCAAAAGGTTTATTAATGAACAAGAAAATAACAACGTTCGAATTGAATGAGATATGAATAAGCAAGAGTCTGGTTTTTCTTTTTTCTTCTGTTTCCGTTCATAGAGATCTTTTGAGGCATGAATTCGCTTCTACATCGTTGTAAGATCGAATAATTAACATATCGTGCGTACTCTAATTAGCATTTAGCACGTGCGGAAACAGTAATTGTTTCTCACACAAAGCTAAGAGATCTCGGTTGGAAAAGAGCGTCCCGCAGAAAATGGAATTAGTGCAGGTTCATAAATCGTTTAAACGTCGAAACTTCCTTCCAATTTAATTCAGCACTAAACGCAATTTGCGTAGCTGCAATGGCCTGAGGTGGATGGATGTTATACCTATATGCATAATGTATAGGTATATAAGACGATGAATTCAATTCGGTAAAATCTACGTGCACATAGATGCCTATATGTATCACGAACATATACCAACGCTCCTCTAATTTTCATCTACGTTTTACGACATCGTTGCGAATCCGCAATAATTTTCCGTCCAACGTTTTATGAGACAATGGCTTTACCTCTTTTTTTTTTTACTCCTATATTCTTCTTCTTCTTTACCGGAAATTCGCTTTTTACGCTCGACTATATCGCATCTAATTAAATTCATTAAAAATTCATTCTAGCAGACATTTTTTTTTTCATACTTTATAGCATGCTTAAGCCTTTATATTGTTATATGGAATACTTTAGTCAATCTGCGTGTGTGCGAGGGCGTGTGCCGTATAGTGACGTCAATAGAATTCAATCAGTGATGCCGATTCTTTAGAGACTCTCAACTCAACCAGTGTTTCACCCTTTTCAATTATACACCAAATTTCTAATCAATTGGGTAAAATTTCTTTCAATAATTAAATTGAGAAAATGAAGGAGAAGATTTTAGACAAAAAATCAACAAAGATTCATATTTTTCACGAGTCTTTAATCACGTGTTGAAATCCTTGTGATATTTTGAAAGCGAAATATTGAATAATATAAATAACATATTCAAATCACGGAATCATAAAGTTACTAATTTATTTTCAATAATCACCACCTACACGATGATAAAATAATCACCGGCGCAAAAAAAATTAGACGTTATTTAATCAATGGCGTGAGCATAGGTAATGCGTTCAAAAATATATAAAAAATTTAATACGGAATGGTTAAAGCTAGTTTTGCGAATTACATCGTTGAATTCCTGCGGAGCGGCACGATTTAAACAGCTGTTTTATTTCGGAGTTATACTTAACCCGAAAATTCATCACTTCATCGTATCTTTGACAGCTGACAGTAACCAGATGAAAATTGAAAAATGAAGCAATTTATTATGAGGGTCATCATATTCTTCGATATTCAATAAAAGAATTTCATAAATATATATGATTATACTAGTCTGCGCGGGAGCATAGACGTACATATCTACGCCATTCGATGTGCGATATACTTTCGTAAAATATATTTTTCATTGAAAATTATCTTTATATCTAAAGTGCGGACAGCGAAATAATATGATTCTATTTTTATTATCTCTGGTGATATTTTACGCTCGTAATTTATAAATATACATATGGGCTACTTATTGACGTAGATTGACAAACGCCTAGCATCTATTAACATGTTATTACATCGGACTTGTGATGCTTGGCGTGTAATTGACATCGATCCATTTACAGACCCGTGGCAGTTAGTATCGGACGTCTATACGGGAAAGATTATTTTTATACGATCTAAGCGTATTCAAGTGTGATTCAACGGCTACCCCCAGTTATCTTACGTTTTTATAAATCTACTATCTCAATATGAAACCCGGAGAAAAACTCCTTCATCGAGTGTTTAAACGATCTTTTTATTTCTGAACATTTAATTTATTATTCTTATAGCCGGTAGCTCGAGGAAAAATTGCGGTTGTTTATCATAAATTACTCAGCCTCAGATAAAGTATACTGCTTTTGAATACACGTGTCATATCTTTATATCTTTCTCGGCTATTCCTGTGCAACAACTCGATTGCGAAAAAAAATATATATATACATGTATATTATGCCGAAGTTTGATTTTCAATATCCCCGATGATCGATATTATGTCTTTTTATTTCATCTTCGTTTTTTCTTATTATTCGCGCCTATCATTGCCTTCGTTGAACACCGTTTGAAATATATAATTGAATAAAATTATTCAACGTTTTTATCGTCGTTTATTTTACTCGCTGAAATTAGAGTAAGGTAATTTTTCTAATCTTATTACTCTTATATACTCGGGCTTAATCAACTGTCTCTCGTTGTGGACTGCAAATTAAGAAAAACAGTCATGTTTACGAGAGACACTTCTTCCTCAGGGGATTTAAAGAAAAAGAACAAAAAATACGAACGAAATGAGAAGGATAAAAAAAAAAAGGTACACGTATTTAATTATCCGTAAATACTTATATGGCGATCTTAGATTCACTATAAGATCGATAATCATGTACAGATTTCGAAAGTTCTTCTTCGTGTTTTAACAGAATTATTATCCTGTTCATATACCTATTTCGCGATTTGAACGCGTCACGCTGCAGACTCTATGATACAAACGTGCGTTTTTAATCATTCATTTATAGCAAAGTTATATTCGCGCCTGCGGGCGTACTTAATCATATACGTCCGGATATACGAATACGGAATAACGAACGTCAGTGAACAGACGTTTTTTAAATTCTTTCTTTGGTATTTGACGATCCGCCTTTTTTCATTGTACGCTAGTTGAATACCGATTAAATGAATAGCGTCGGCTTCGGAAAAATTCCAAACCACCTTTGCATTATGATAATAATGTTAATTCGCGTGAAAAATATTATTCATTAAAATAATAAACTGCAACTGCTGTGTAACAAGGAAAATAAATATATTTTCGATTACAGCGCGACTAATATATTATCTTCTTCCACAACGAGAAGCACGTCATAAGTCTTCGTCATAATTTTCTGCGAAATTCGAAAACTAATTGAAAAGCAATGAAGTAATAAATAATTACTTAATTTTACTTGGATGAACGTTTTTTTTGCCTTTTTTTTTTTTTGTTAAATTAAGGTTGAAAATTAGAGCGGTAGACACATCGGGGTCTATACATAATACAACATATCCGTCATTCTATCGACAAATTTTGGCGATGATATAGTTGTTTGCTTTGCGAAATAAACTAAGCCCATGATGATGGATGACCGATCTTTATAGACGACGGTGAAATATGATATGAGTATTTTAACGCTACGTCAAGTACGTACTGTGCATAAACGGCATATTTCATTATACACCCGCGCATATACGGAATGTTTCACTTTTCAGTAAATTTTTTTGTTTTCTTACACAGATTTCAGATATATTGTTGTTTACTAGCACAACGAGGTCAGGTTTGATAATTCGCAAGGAAATAGTTGCAAGATTTTAAAAAGTCTCCGAGCCCTAATTTTGATGACAAGATGATGCTGTTAAAATCCCATCAGATTCAGGAAACTTATTTGCAAGTTAATAAAATTCAAAACTCAAGGATACAGTTATTATAAATCTCTTATAACTTCGAAATGAGCTTTCTGAATTTTCTGAAATTTTTCCACCTACTATAAGGAATTTTTTCACACTCTTTCTAAAATCAGTACAATAATTCTCATCCATAAATTAATCGACTTAACTTTTGTTGAATAAAAAAAAATTTCGCACTATCATAGAAAATATTTCTTCGTGTAATTATTTGCTTACAATTTATAGAATTTATCACACGAATTTATTTCCGAAATATCCTGAACTCTCTTAATACTTAGTTGACGTTTGATAATAAAAAAATTGTAGACGTTTAAGCTTTTTTTTTATGGAGATTGTCTTAGCTGAGAAAACTGTCTCAGGACTTTTCAAGAGTTCTCAAGTCGCTCCAAGTCCTAAGTACTTTTGTCATTGTTTAATCAGATTGTACATAGCGAGTAGAAAAACAGAAAGGGCTTTTAATTCAAGTGCAGTTAAATTCGACATTAAATTCTTACCTGATCCATATTACGGTGTAGTTATTAAAAAGTAGTTATAATCTTTAAATTCTTGAATATATTGTAGTTTGAATATTTTATTAAAATGATAATTATAATTCATTTGTTACAGAAAAAGAATTCGAAATTTGATTTCGTCGACACTGCAGATTCAAATGATTTAGGGGCCTCTGAAGGCCCCGAAATTTTAATCATGGACACCGTAGACAGCGCCAGCAGACGTCAAGCTACTCGTGTCTTCAAAAAGTCCAGTGCAAATGGAAAGATTACTGTTTATCTTGGAAAAAGGGATTTTGTTGACCATATCACACATGTGGATCCAATAGGTCAGACATCAGACATTTATCAACACAGAATAATCTGCACTCTTCCTTGCTACATTTTATTTAGCAATTTATTGCATTTTTGCAATTTCATTTACCTCAAAAATAAAGCTTTCAATTTTCTCCTTTGAACAGATGGAGTTGTCTTGATTGATCCAGACTACGTTAAATTGCGTAAAGTCTTCGGCCATGTCCTTGCCGCATTCAGGTATGGTCGCGAAGACTTGGATGTGTTGGGGCTTACGTTTAGAAAGGATTTGTACTTAGCGGCGGAACCAATATTTCCTGCCGTACCGGGGTCACAGCCACCCCGACCTTTGACACGCTTGCAAGAAAGATTAATCAAGAAATTGGGCCCGAATGCGTTTCCATTCTATTTTGAATTACCTCCACACTGCCCAGCTTCAGTTACGTTGCAGCCAGCACCAGGCGATACTGGAAAACCTTGCGGAGTTGATTATGAGCTCAAAGCATTCGTCGGTGAAACACAAGACGCGAAACCGCATAAGCGGTAAGATTTTCTATCAATTTCTTCATCTGGTTTTTTCATTCATTATTTGAATGTAAACTTTGCTCTTTGGAAAAAATATTTATAATGATGGAGTAATGAAAAACTGCAAAAAGTTTTTAGGTAGGCAAGAGTTTTATCGAATCAAAGGTACAATTCATACAGATTCTGGAATGTATTAGTATCTTAAAAAGTAAAGTTTGTTCATTCACAATTAATTCCGATTGATCTGTTATTTAATTTTTGATTGCGTCTAGCTTCTACCTTATTAATTAGTTAAAATTGTATAATCAAAATTGTATGTGTAGGAACTCGGTGAAACTTGCCATTCGGAAAATAATGTATGCCCCGTCAAAACAAGGTGAACAACCTTCGGTGGAAGTTAGCAAGGAATTCATGATGTCGCCAAACAAGTTGCACTTAGAAGCATCTCTTGACAAAGAGCTGTACCATCACGGTGAAAATATTGCTGTTAATGTACACATAGCAAATAATAGTAACAGAACCGTTAAAAAAATCAAAGTATCAGTACGACAGTTTGCAGACATTTGTCTCTTCTCAACAGCGCAGTATAAATGCACAGTTGCCGAAGCAGAAAGCGAGTGAGTATCTTTTAATTGTCATTATTAATAATAATTTATCCATTTACAATTTAATGCAGTAATAAAAGAGAAATTTGAATAGATATTAATTCTCTATAAGCAAGTTGATATTTTGATATTCTTCATTTGAAATATTTCAATTCCTTTCACTTCAATCCTGACATCGATACTGTTGTATTGTAATATATCATGTATTGGTCTAAAATAGCGTTTCAAATGAGTTTAAGTTTAAACATTAAAGTCAGTAAGTGTTTCCTTGTCGTTAGCGTCATGTAGGACAAGTAGGAGATCCCAAAGCCAGATAAGTAATTAATTAATTATCAAAATAGGGCTAAAGATTGCAAACTCATTACGAAATAGGTGTGCCTGATCACTGGAGAATTGTATGGCAAGTCATGGTGAACAATTTCGATTAAATGTATTACACAATTTTGTGGAACAATGCGTGCGTGGACTAATATTAAAAGAGCCAATTAGACAACGGTTCATTTTTATATACATATCATCCCGTAGTTCCGGAATACAAACAAACAGTTTCTCAACCTTCGTTAACAAATTGTTCCGCGAAATATGCAGGCATTTGCATATAGATGAATTTGAAATATTATTAATTATCCTCCGTTCTACTATCTTATTATTCATTGAGTTAGTTGCAAGTTACATAATTTTCCGACTTGACAATGATAAAGTAGAATTTAATTTTTAATCAATCGACATATCCAGGGCTAAAAAGTTACTTCACAAAGACAAGCCGGTTTATTTTATCACTTTTTTTTTTTATTTGCAATTAAAGAAATGTTATTTTCGAACTTAAAACTGTATTATGTTTACCTGTATATCTTGTCATTTCTTATAGTTTAGGGGAAATTTCATGTTATTTTACAATTACCAATCGACAGTGAGACAATCTAATTGATAAATAGTAAAAGGTCGAGCATTATCACTGTAGGATAATTTGAGATAGTTGAGAAAGTAAAAGTTCTAAATGATCAACGTGATTGATGAATCGTAGGTTTATCCATAGTAAAACAAAAATAACATGAAAGTATTGGCAGTATAGGGGTAACACCTGGCTTCACGTTGAGCAAGGTCTTTTCACTAAGGCCGATGCTTGCTGACAACAAGGATAAACGCGGCCTTGCCTTAGATGGCCAACTTAAACACGAGGACACCAATCTCGCTTCTAGCACGATGTGAGTGCTCGAGTATTGGGCACAGTATGAATATCGAGTGGAAATGACAAATGGATTAAATGTTTTACTACTTATATTCAAATTACAGGCAGTCAAAGGTTGCCTAGATTGATACAGATTTGAAAAATTATCAAAGCGTAGCAATTAAACGTGAATTTGGTTGCATCAAATCAGAATCGACTATCAGTACGGCTATACCCCATATGCTTTATTCACCATACAGTGTAGTTTGAGATAACTTGTCGATCATTTACACAGTCCAGGGTATAGCCAGTTGCCTCCGCCATGATAAAAGGCCTGAGAATTCAGCTTATTATGCTATTTATATTACAATGCCACAATGAAATTGTAAAAAGTTTTGTATGGATCATATTTACAGAGTATATCAGTGGGCTATCAATTCTCATTCATATTTAGGGTGGTTAGCAGCAAGCTAGATAGAAATGGCGATCATGAGATTGATCGTACATTTTATATGGAAAATTGCTTTTAATTACATGAATCGAGTAGAATTTTAGTAACTATAAGAAATAGTAAATCATTCAAGACATTTTAGATAAGTGGATAATTATTATATAAAATAAGTAAATGATTTTTGGCATTTGTCTATTTTGATTTTCCACTCGTATAAATTCTCAATAAGTAAAGAAAATTTTTTGGTGAATGGTTTGTCGGTTTTGTAGTCTTTGCTGGGGATTGGCGAGTTTGAAAATTATTTGTTATACTTATGGTTTTGGAGCTGATCTGGTGATGGTTTTATTTATTTATTTTATTATTTTGTTTACTTTACCAAAATGCCCGTACTATTTCACATAAACACAGCACACCTCCACATTATATTTCACCACTTGGATGGTTACAATTTCACAATGTATTTATCTTCTTTCATAAAAGAAATACTTGGACTCATATCTCTTCCCTCAATCCCAAGCATTTTGTAGTCTGTATTTGCACTATGTGACACAGATTGTTGGCTGAAATTTCAAGTTGAATTAGCACGTTTGATGTTCTTTCATTTTATACTTTGCTTTGTAGATTTTTACATACTTCTTCCTCTAAATTGTCGACCTGATAATTGAAAATTTTGCCCATTAATAGCCCAGTCAAATGCTAAAGGATGAACTTTTAATTTACAGGTTTAAATTCCATTTGAAACATGTGATTTATTCGACAATTACTTTTTGATGGTAGGCTCAGTACAATACTACATTAGCAGCCTTTTATAATTAACGGCAAATTAGGTATAACGTTGAACTGTAGTCAAAAGCAAATCGATGTGTAAATTTAATCCAAGCTTGACATTAATATGTTATTTAACTGAAAAAATACAGCGCTACAAAATATTGGGAGGTACACCCAAATTTCCTAGTCCCGTAGGTACACACTGCTCAGAGTTATGATATTTTAGATGAAAACCATGGAACATTTCTGAAATGGTCATTATTTTATGTTGGAACGTGTTATTATATTTCTAGGTAACTACTGTATACATATACACGGAAAATACTATTCAAAATCCTACACAATAGGAGATAACTTAAATTTAAGGTAAATCTGAACTAAAGAATTGTACAGCGAGGAATATCTAGCTTAAACCTTTAGAATATAATTAATAGTATTACTGGCTTTTTATCAATTCCTTGAAATTTATCTGTACTTGACAATCTTTGAGATCCTTGTGTGGCCAAAGTAAACTGATAAAAAATATATCACAGGATATCTATGTGAATTTTATGCAAAAAAACAAAAAAAAATAGATGCAGAATTACGTCAATAAATAACATATCGTTGGGCATGCGTTTGTCAGGGAGGGTTGCCCAGTGGGGCCAGGTTTCACGCTGAGCAAAATCTTTTTGCTGACTCCGCTTCTCGCCAACAACAAAGATAAATGGGGACTTGCTCTTGATGGCCAGCTGAAACATGAAGACACCAATTTAGCGTCCAGCACGCTGTAAGATTAGTTCACTTCAAAAAATAATAAACAGCGTTTTCTTTTTTCTCTTCACTCATATTCTTTACCTGCCTTTTTGCAATATTCAAAAGATTTACAGTATAACGGAATACATAGTATATTAGATTCATCAAATTCAGGCATAATGTCTGAATACTCCTTTCAGGAAACGAATTAATTCGATTTGTAAACAGTGAACTTTTATGTTTTAGAAAAGATTACTACATACCAATAATTTTCGGTAAATTGATCTTGCAGTAAGCAAACAAAAGAAAGATTGTAACTTCAATTCTCAAATCGTTCAATATTATTTTGTGTAACAATAGCCCCTGCATGAATTTGCCTATCGAATCAAAAAATCGAGATATTACATATGGTCTCGTCCTCTGGAGAGAAATGAGAAAGAATCAAACAGTGATTATCCAGCTGGTGAAAGAAATTATTTAAGAAAATACCGAGGCTCTACAATCGTAAGGTACTGATAGCCTCAACGATTGTTGTTTATCGAGTGTTTCTATTTTATCTAATCAGCAAATTGGTATTTTAGAATCTTTTCTGAAAATTTTTGACCGCAGTAAAAATGGTTGTGACATTATACTGTAACTATTACGAATATCATGTTTCAATTTTCACATAAATCAGTGTGATATTAACATTTTATCAGTGTTTGTTTAGCAGCAATTAACTGATACTATGTGTACCAACTGAGTAGCATTAGCAGTGAATGTTATTTACAGAATGTATACTGTTCATTGGATATACATTCTTTTGAATATATTTCATTTCAGTTAATTTTTCAGAATGATTTTTCCAAAACTTAGCATACATATATTTGTATGGATAATTCATGATTATTGACTTATAATTCTGCACTATGTTACGTGCTGCATTGCCAATTTTATAACACGTTTCAATGTTTGCCATATTCATTTACCACAGCCTTCATAACACCGCTCTGTGTTACGGTTGCAATTCATTCAATAGGTTTGATTGCTTAATGCAATCTGATTGATTAATGCATTTTTTTTTATTAAATGCTTCATATTCTTCAATTTATTCCCTGCAAATTAATTACCCACTCATCGAAAACGGTAAACGATAATTTAATTATGCACATGTTGCATTACATTATTTGCACTTTAAATTTTTACTCATTCAGGACCTGTACTTTATTCCATCGAAAATATTTGTGCAATTTATGCTCATCCTTTTCCCCACTATTTAGGCTTTGGGCACTGGTACATGTAGATAATCCTTTCTGCATAGCAAATAACAAATAATTCTTACACTTTTTCAGCAAATTAGAATATTATTCAAATTCGACAATATAATTTTATCTGAGCTTTACTTATTCCACTACTCTTTAACAGAGTTTGCAAACAGATTCAAGTCCCTGGAGTCTATTGAACTTCATACAAGTTTCTTAAATGCTCAAATACCTATCCTTGATTTTCCGTAGCTTTTTCTATGCTTCAAAATCCTATACATCACATCACTTCCAAACATATATGTATACACAGATTAAATAGAATCCTGAGAATTTATAAATTTTTTGATAATACGTACTGTTTTCCCATCTCTATTGTCATTCTTTGTAATTAATGGATGTTATATCCGAGAAAGAGAATAATTCGTGAAATATTTGCAATTCGACAATACTTGAATATTGCACTGGGCTATGTGCTACGAAATGTTTAATGTTCTAATTTTCTCAAAATAAAGATTTCATAGATGATGTGAGATACCATGTTTATTGTGTATGCATGTTATTTTGTCTAACGGGAAATGCTGCCACATTTTTGCATGCTTTAGTCTAAAAGCATGTCATTCTTTCCATACTCAGCTTTGTTCTTATTTCAGCTTTTATATTGTGCATGCTTCGACGTCATTTCTGTGACTAATCATAAACCATACTTAAATCTCTTGAGTAAAACTTCTTTATTTGCATTTATAGCGTAGCAGATCCTTCGCAACGTGAGAATCTAGGCATTATCGTTCAGTATAAAGTCAAAGTTAAGCTTTGCTTGGGTGCGCTAGGCGGGTAAGTTTCAAGTTAAATATTAATCACTGAAGTTCCTTAGAAAGAAACTTATAAATTTCATTTTCCGCCTTCTGCTTTTCAAGATATTTAATAATAATATACCTAGAATGAAAACAGTAATTAGTTTAGAAAGTTTAAGAATCAACATATCTTAATCTTTGTACCTACTTTTTTTTGAAATATTATGATAAGATACACATTCAGAATTTAATCAACTGCTAGCCCACGCTTGTTATCGATTTAATTTAGATGTTTCTTCGGTAGCGATTTAGTCGCAGAGTTGCCATTCATTTTGATGCATCCAAAACCCGAAGAAGAACCACCTGCACCTGCCACAGCTAGGCCTAGTCCAGCACATCAACCTGCCGATGGTGAAGTGCCTGTCGATACCAATCTCATTCAATTAGATGGGTATGTTAAATGTTACTAAATTGGTAATAAATGAGGAGCATCATTGGTTAAAAATAATCACATCAATGTTCTGAATCAGCAAAACTGTAATTCAAACTTTAGGGAAATGAGGTTTGATCTAGATTAGCAGCTGAATATTGATTTTGCTATAATTAGTTTGAAAATCTGTTATTTTTTTGTTATAGAGAAACGGAGGCAGGAGATGACGACATAATCTTTGAAGATTTTGCTCGTCTAAGGCTCAAGGGAGAAACTGATGCCTGACTTTGCCTACGTCGGCGTAAGCCATACTCAGTAAATAACTGATTAATGTTTAGAGAAAAATAAACTTACTTGCAATTTACAAACGTAAATGTAAATGGATTAACAACCAAGTTGAGGTGAAAACAATAAGGTGTATAAAGAAACGTCCAAAACTTGAAGATTTAATAATAGCAGTTACAGCATACATATTTTTTAAAAATTGATTGAAACACGGAATGTCGATACTGTTATCAGTGAGTAATACAGGAACTGGCTGAGTTGCATCAAGGCGAACTGGGGCAATGAAATTTTCACGTTTTCGGCATGAAAAAATATGCCAATTGATTATATTGTTTAAGAATCCTTACACTTAATGCCTAATATAAAATTGTAACAAACGAAAAGCACTATTCATTGGGATTCAAGTCAGTCAATTGACAATATTATGTATTGATAGGTGCATGTAGTTAAATAAACGCATGAATTTAAGGTGTCAAATAACTATAGCAAGTATGTTACCGTCAAGGAATAGTTTAAAGAATCGGCTGATATTCTTTTGTTGCGGCAGCTACGTTAATATTATGCAAAAAACGAGGCCTACAGAGATGAGCGCAAGTTATAGTTGAAGTTGGTTCTATCACGAAATACTTTTGCCATAGAAAAATCACGTCAACTTATGAATCGGTGTATGAAACATATAAATGATAACGAAATTCTTTCCTGGCATTCAGTTATTCATATCTTGGCTCAACGCACAAATAATAAATAGTTAAAATTATATTTTTTTATTGCAATCATAGCGATAACATGTCATTTAAAAAATAAGTAACCACTCCTCCTAGCATGGAGATATAATAGGAGTATTCTAACCATTGCTATTAAAAAAAGTACATTTTTGATTATGAAATCATGCATATTTCTTTGCTTGAATACCGCCGGTTTTATATTAATGTAATTAATGTTCTGTGAATAATGTTTTTTGTATTTTACTACACGTTAGGTACAAGGTACTATATAGTCTTGTAATGTACTTTGTAGAGGCAAATAATTGACGGCAAACATAGCTATAAAATTCCTGTATTACTGAATGATTAATTACTCCAAAGATAATGAATGTACTACTATGTTTCATGATATCTAGACTAATATTGAGCTATTTGACAAGTAACCCAAGGTACAACAGCTATTTTTTCATTGGTTATTCCTTAGTCGTGCAGTACAGCAACTCTATGAATGATAGACATTATCGTAATAACATTTTTACTAAACAAAAACAAAAAAAAAAAACAATGTATCTCAAACTTTTTAGAAGTCTCTTATTCATTTCATTGAATAAAAATCGAAGTGGGATGAAAGAAAGAAGCTTTCTCCCATTACAGTACAAATAGCTAGTAATTTGGGAATTATTTATTAATTTAATAGCATTTAATTCGATAATAGCTGTCATTCTTGGGTGAAACTTTGCACTATTTGTAGGATATGTCGAAAATAGCCGAAGACGATGAGAATATTTGTACAAACTACTATTACAGCTGTAAAACCCAATCGAAAATAAATTTTTAATCAGGTGGGTCTGCTTGTTTTAGACAATTTAATTATTCGATACAATATTTACATACATATATATTTTTAATTGTGCCATTCTCAATAATGTTTGAATTAATATGAGAAACTATGATACACTGGACACTTTTACAAAGTAAAAAGAAAAAAGTTATATTGAATTAAATTAAATTAAATTAAATTATATATTGACACCAGCAAGCGTTCCATTTAAAACCAATGATTTTTCATAAAGGATTAAGACTGAATACGGATCCTCAAAGGTAAAACCGAAGGCTTACCTGACAAGAGCTTAAATTTATGGAGAGATTCGGAAATTTTTAATCTAAGATTAGAAAATGTGTCGAGTCTCTCAGACTATAAACGAATATTGGGCACGTCACAAATATTAGATATTTCCAGTACCGTGGTCTATGCATTGATCGGCTTGTGGTATAAGTAGTTACCAACATTCTAAAACCGATAGTAACAGAACTCTGTCATTCTTATGCTTTTCTTACAAATTTTGAATGAACAAAAATATTTCCGAATATGTCAAATGCATCACTTCGTCATGTTTCACATTCAAAATACATTGGCCGTGGTATTTAAAAAATTTGAAATCGCGTAACTTAACGAGAGCCCTGTGCCTTCGTGATAGTTCTTGTATCAATATTTACTATTCATCCAGCATAATTTCTACTGATGGATGTATCAATCTATCAGTTTTAACACGTTAAAACGTTTCGTTTCGAGAGGTATCAATCAACTGCTTATCATCAAACTCAGCGTATATACTCGTGAATCGAGTAATCAATATCACGTTGGCTTGAAAATATTTAACGTGTCTCATAATGGTCCTATATTTGATAGATTGCATTATTAGTTAGAATTTTTATTTTTTTGTAATACCTAACTATCCAAAAATTTCGATCAATTATAAAACGAATATTCAAAATAACATTATTCTATTACTAGGTTTATTTTCTGCTTCTCATCGCGTTCAAAGGTGAATTAACTGGCAATAAAGTCAAATATAACATTGTTTACTATATTGTTTATTCCATACATCTCGGACATAAGCAGTTGTCAATGATTATCAGACTTAACAACCAACTTTTGAAACAGAGTCAAGTTACTGATATTCTATTATTGAAGGTGACAAACAACAGGCCTATCCATATACCTGAATGTTATCTTGTGCCCATAAATTAGTTACTTAATATCTAAAAAATATACACACTTAAAAAGTTATCGCAACTAATTTATTCGGAAATATTACTGTCATTTTTTCCTACTCATTGCTGTACTCGAATGTTACTAAAAGTGATATCGGCGCCTGAGCAGAATATCATCCTATCTCGAAATGTGTTTGAAAATCATCCTATTTCAAATTGTGAATGAAAACTATCTTATCTCGAATTTGTATTGGAAACTATTCTATTTCAAAGGATAGTTTTCAGTCACAGCTTGGGATAGGATAGTTTTCAATCACATTTTGAGATAGGATAGTTTCCGAATGCATTTTAAGATATGCTCATGCGTTGATATAAACTTTTCTGAAGATTTGACGAGATGGACAATGTTGAAGAATTGTAGTCGAACTTGATTGAAAAAAATTACATAAGCCAAATTAATATTTGTTGTATCAATATCCGAGACTGTAAATATTCTCATCAGTCATCATTGTCCGAAAATATATAATTTGCGTGAAATTCATTTTATACGCAGGTACATTTATTGTGAAATTCCTCCTCAGACAGGTCGTGACTAATGACTCTTATGTTTCGTATTTTTGTACATATTTTTAATATTTCTACAATATTTTTATGCAAATAAGAATTATCTTTCACCCACACTTATGATCTTGCATGGGATCCGTAAATAATATGATTGAATGAGAAGGGGGGTTGACTATAAAAATGAAAAAAAAAATCGAGATTTCATGGTTCTGGATTGCGATTAGAGAATTGCCAGTGAAAAACACTATGATTTCTATTTTCAAATTACCGAGTGTTAACAGCAGTGGCGTGCTTACAGATGTTCCCTAATTGCGGTACCTTATGCATTTTTACTCCGATCGTTTGAAAAATCGATAATTACAATTTCAATTACCATTCCATATGCTTGATTAATTCATAGTGTAATTTTATGACAGTATAAAAGCTCGCAAATTCTATCTAAGAGAATTATGACAAAATCTGATAGAACATTCTTCATGCATTATTTGTGAATTGGATAAATCTTATTAATCGCAATACCAAAGTTAAGATTACATCTTTTGACAGCCCTGAAATAATGTGACTAATAAGGACATGTTTTATGTCATTATGGACTTTATTTATACAAATGTAAACAAAACTGTGTAAGAATATAGCTTGAAATTCAATAGCTTGGCCAAAATAAGGTGAACTTAAGTATATTACAGTCTTTCGAAATGAGTTGATTTAGTATGAAGCTGCTTTGTGTAGTGGTCAGTGATTTGATGTCCATATTAAACGCATAGTTTGTTTTCTAAACGATTTATTGATCAATCAATACATTAGTTTTGACAAAGTATCACATTATGGTTTTAATAAATATCAGTCAATCAGGAAATTCACATCGAATGTTACACATAAATATAAATTCTATTGTTTCATTGTGATGCGTTTATACCGTGCAGTATAGATGATAAAACTTGATGACTAGAATCTGGCGGTTTTGAAAATACAAAAGTTTAAAATTAATATAAAGTTTGGCTATTTCGACGGATAATACTGTAAGAATTAGTAAGACTAGTTTTTATTGATCAATGAGATCAAATTTATTTTGATAAACTGATACCAAGAGAAACACAATCAGGAGTTGATTGTGATTTAAAAAGGAAGACTAGTGGTCACAGTTTCGATTTATTTAAATTGGCGCCGTTTCAGAACGACAGTATTTATGAAATTGAAGAGAAATAACAAATTGTAAATGTCTAATTAATATTTAATAGTTATATTTCGATATGTATAAGCATACATATAAATTTATACATAAACCTATTATTCATGACGTTTTTTTTGTGTATATCTACAATATATGTATGTATATATATACTTATAAACTCAAGCATCTGTAATTATGTCCCGCTAGTGGTGCGATATTTAACTAAGAAAGATAAAGATTAAAAAAAAAAAGCATTGAAAAAAATTGAAAAAAAAATCAATTAATTAATATAAGAGGATCAAAGATTAATATGACAAATATCCATCAAGTGTTGATTGAACGGATCTAACTTAATGTGCACGAACAAGGTATCCATATGTGAATTACCTATATCCGCTGCTATGTGTAAATTGCATTTGAATATTTAATTTATTAACTGTACGTTAAATGACAAACTTTAATGTTCAAAAATAATTTGTTATTGTCGAATCTATTTGTATGAGAATAAAATAGTAAGTGTCAGAAAAGAAAGTACAGATATTCACGTATATGAAATGGAGTAAAATGAAATATTACATAACGGAATAAATATTATATGATATTGTACGTGTAAAAAAATTGTGTATTCTCATATTATAATTAATTTAATAAAACCTGTATATTGGAGCAGATACGCAGTACGTATTTCAACATTCCTTCAAATTTTCGTACACAAAAAACTACGGCAAATGCTTGAACAACGTTATGGTCTTGGAACCAATTTCTGGAATACTTATACTCGCGTATTATACTCTATAAAACTTGAATTATTATTTCTACTATGGGCTCGTAAAGTTTGTAGAATCTCTATACTGATATCATAACTGTGCCGCGACCCAAGAACATTATTACGAATCAATATTTAAATTATTACGTTAAATGGGCTTGAGGACATCTGTTATTTCAGAAATCTGTGGGTCTTTATATAGGCGCATTTGCCTTACCCAGATCCATTGATTAAAGAATATTCTCTAATCAATGATTGATCTTATAGCAGCGATTCTACTATTTTCATAGATTTCTGATTACAATGAATTAAAAAGAATCGCTTCCATGGCACGAACTGGAGTCTTTTTTAACGCGTATAGGTATATCAATCCGAAACTGCTGATCAATTAATTTTATAATTAGTTTACTGTGCAGTCCAACGAACCCAAAGTAGCGATCGCATCCTATTAAAAAGAGGTCGGATAGACCCAGATAGATGATTCTACACTATGCAATACCAGAAACCGTATAGAGGAATATATAATTTGATACTCCCAATAAGTAGATATTCTAAAGAAATTTCATTACATTATTATCAACTTCGTCTTAATTTCAACCGAAATAATATTTCAGCATATAAAATTACATCATTTTATCAAAGAGGAAAAACAACCCAGAATTGACGCTCAGATATATGAGAAGTTTTCAGACTTTGAACTAACTGATTCATAATACATTCATCGAAAATACATTTTCTTGCTATTTAACCAGATATTTTCGGGGGTCATTGAACCAATTATCTTGTTTTCATATATTTTACACGTGGCCCGTGAATTCGAATTCATATGAGAATCTTCTGCAGAGAATATCAATCCGATACATACTGCGCACATATCTCGATTCCCTATACCAATAAAAACTGATCTTACTATAATATTGCCGCAGTGGACAATGATGTAAGAGGCCAAGGTCAGTGGTCACGGATTACAACCAGCAGTCCTTAGCAATTCTGAATGGCTTCTGCCTTTGCAGTGCTTCAAGGGATCAAATAAATATCGATGCGGTAGGCGCGGACTCCTGCAGTCCCTATCGAACAACCATCCGACTTCTCGCTATATCTTTTATAATTATCCCAAAGTATTTGGAAAATATAAAATATTTTCAAAAATGTCGGCAATCATTGCGGAGGATACGTTGCCGACTATGCAGCGGGGATTATCAGATTGGTGGACAGAAGAAACCGAGTATGTCTTCCAAAGGATTGAGAGATGGGCTGCTTTCGCGCGGGGCTACAATCGCCTACGATCTCAAAGATATTCTCGTGGTCGATTGACGATGACGGAAGAACCGGTTGAACCAGGATGGAATATATCAGCAAATAAGCTCGTAGTAGATGATTGCGCCTCGTGGAATCCCCGTTTTCACAACTTGCAGCGTTCGAGACGGCGGAAATCTCGCCCTGAAGAAGCGCGGATAAATTGTTGCGGCACTTTTAATTACCAGTCAAATAATCATCTGGATAGTGCCTGTCTCGAGGCGTACAGATACGATCATAGTATTTACTTTAAAACGATTGGTGACATTCGAAACGATGGGAGAAACCGAAAATGTAGTTTGCGTGATTTGTCACCAGAAACAAGCGATCAAGAACAAGTTGAGTGGAGAGCCAAGACAATCGGTGAAATCGAATGTCACCGTTGTAACGATGACGTGGAAACCGATGTCTACGAATTTCTGAACAACGAGCACAAGGAGTGCCTAGATTTCGGGGGAATCGACATACCCGAGAAAAACGATCAACGCTCAAAATCTACGAAAAGTTCACAGGTGTGGCCTATCGTTGACCTGACACAACTTGATATAAAAACTGACGAGAATAATACTTATTCCGGCAGTGATAGCGAAGGGTGTAATGGGAATGATACTGTCGTTCAGGCAAATGAGTTCAACGATGAAGAGGAGAATTTAAATAACAATAATATCAATAATAATAATATAAATAATAATTATAATAATAGTAGTAGTAGTACTAGTGACAATAACGATCAGGATAACAGCAACTATAATAAGAGCGCAAATAGGAATATGCAGCGACGACAAAGCCCAGAGAAAATTATAGATGTAATAAAAACAGATGAGAAAAGATCGGTAAAGAATATGGATCAATCTTCATCGCCGAAGAAACAGGAAGAGAGTAGAAAATTAGTTAGTATCCGAAAAACGAGACAGTCTCCACGAAAAGTATCTCAGCCAACGATTGTAGGTGAGAATAACGTTGTTTGGCCTGGCGTTCTTCTTAATTATAAAAAGAACGTAGACCCGGTCGACTCACCGCATCGTCATTCGATCAAGAAGTAATTTTAGTTACAAATTGATCTGATATAAATAATTCTAAGCTTTAACCACGACGTATCATACGAAAGAGTTATTGAACCATGCTGTATGTAGATTATTATGTTGTAGGTATCACCAGCTGAAAGGCCGTAAGACCTCAGTCAATATCGGTGAATATACACATGTATGTGTAAATTTATATAATTAAAAATTCGCATATAACCGATTAAGTATTGTAACAATAATTAATGTAAGTGGTGTATGATTAATATCTATAGTTTTTTTCGTTTTTCTTCGTATTTTATGTGGCAATTAATAATTGTAAATCGTTTATGTATATTCTCCACCACCACAACATTTTTTTCGCTGATAACAAAGACAATAAAAACGACCAACGAATCTGAAAATCTCTATGTTTAGGTCCCGTTTCTGAGATGTCTTAATGGCGAACCACATGCGTCAAATTAAGACATTATACGCTCCTGAGACGTTTTTAAGACAGAACCTATCTCTGTATTGACTGGATAACTTTGCAAAGGTGTAATAATCTAAACTTGACAAATTTTAAAAAGTTTAATTTCAATGATTCTTCTGAGTATATAGGGATATATATTTATAGCCAACTGTACTGATGAGGTACGTAAGAGAATCAGTTCAATTCGCTACAAGCCTTGACAATAAAGTATTAGACAATTCTGGGCATCACATCATCGTTAAACATCCTCCAATTATAATTATTTATTACTAATTCCGACCATAATGATATTCATGGTTCATATAGATACATGGTATGAATCAATAAATTTCAGGGAAGACAAGGAAAAAGAAGCCACATATTGTATAATTTATTGAGGCTCATGTTTTGTCTCAGATACATTACAATAAAATTTACGTGATATATGGTATGTTTTTAATCGCTCAGAACTTAAAATGTTGAACAAAATAGAATTTCTATAGTATGTACGAAATAATTTTGAGTTATTATTAGTAATTCTGCAGCGGTAATATGTAAGTTCGGCGATACGGAGAATTCAAGCTCATTCCCGCATAAATTTTGCGGCAAAAGTAGTTCATCAATTCATCCGCGAGATGGTGATACCATTTAGCACCCCGTTAGCGGCAATAACTAGGCAAGAGGGGATGCACGGATGAAGGACAGAAGCACCTGCCGTGAAGGCAGTGGCCCGCGATGCTAAATTTACATGGGGACTGCGAACGAGATGCGAATTTATGAACTAGCTTTGCCGTAAACATCAGCCAGGCTGTATATGCAACTCAAACTACAAGATTGGCCTGCGGGTTGCATACAGTAAGGCGGGATAATATTTGCTAATGCTATTGATATTATACCACTCGTCCTACTGTTACAGTAGAATCATCTTTTATCAGAGATCAAACATTCCCGTACAGCAAGGATCCGGGTCCAATTGCAACAAAAGAATGTATATTGATTTCCGTCCTACTAACATTGGTTATAGTATTGGGTAGTATAGATATAAATATCTTGTCATACTGATTTATATTATGATAACTTGTATACCATGCAGCGAATAAAGAGACTTGATCAATTGCTATGTAGACATATTTATTTTTAAGAAAGTATCAGAAATTGTACACAATTTTATTAACGAATAATATTGTATCGATGCTGTAACAATAAATTGCTAGATATACAAATAATCAATCGCTATATTATTTTCCACTTTTCCCTCCCTGCAACTCTCTATTTCAAGTACCGAATAAGCTGTAGCTAGCTATGTATACATGCTTGTATAATGTGATTTTTTGCCGCCAAGAATGTTAGTACACCTCCTCGTGCCAGATGTTTTCCTGATACCAGGAGTATTTTTCGACTTAAAATTTTTCAAACTCTCAAAATAGCTAGTATGTAGTATGTATAAGCGATACAGCAACGTGCATGAAGCAGCGTATGCATGCGTATATCGATACACGACTCCTTTTCCGCACCAAAAATCTTAGAACACCTCCTCGGGTCAGATGTTTTCCTGATACCAGGAGCATTTTTCGACTTAAAATTATTCTAACTCTCAAAAATGCTAGTAACGATGAGCTATATAGCGACGTGCATGAAGCAGCGTATGCATGCCTGTGTCGACACAGTACTCTTTTCCCCCCACCAAAAATTTCAGAACACCTCTTCGGGTTTCATGTTTTCCTGATACCAGGAGCATTTTTCGACTTAAAATTATTCTAACTCTTAAAAATGCTGGTATATATAAGCTATACAGCGACGTGCATGAAGCAGCGTATGCATGCCTGTGTCGACACAGTACTCTTTTCCCCCACCAAAAATTTCAGAACACCTCTTCGGGTTTCATGTTTTCCTGATACCAGGAGCATTTTTCGACTTAAAATTATTCTAACTCTCAAAAATGCTAGTAACGATGAGCTATATAGCGACGTGCATGAAGCAGCGTATGCATGCCTGTGTCGACACAGTACTCTTTTCCCCCCACCAAAAATTTCAGAACACCTCTTCGGGTTTCATGTTTTCCTGATACCAGGAGCATTTTTCGACTTAAAATTATTCTAACTCTTAAAAATGCTAGTATATATAAGCTATATAGCGACGTGCATGAAGCAGCGTATGCATGCCTGTGTCGACACAGTACTCTTTTCCCCCCACCAAAAATTTCAGAACATCTCTTCGGGTTTCATGTTTTGCTGATACCAGGAGCATTTTTCGACTTAAAATTATTCTAACTCTTAAAAATGTCGGTATCGATGAGCTATATAGCGACGTGCATGAAGCAGCGTATGCATGCGTGTATGGATACACGACTCCTTTTCCGCACCAAAAATCTTAGAACACCTCCTCGGGTCAGATGTTTTCCTGATACCAGGAGTATTTTTCGACTTAAAATTTTTCAAACTCTCAAAATAGCTAGTATGTAGTGTGTATAAGCGATACAGCGACGTGCACGAAGCAGCGTATGCATGCGTGTATCGATACACGACTCCTTTTCCCCACCAAAAATCTTAGAACACCTCCTCGGGTCAGATGTTTTCCTGATACCAGGAGCATTTTTCGACTTAAAATTATTCCAACTCTCAAAAATGATAGTATAGATAAGCTATATAGCGACGTGCATGAAGCAGCGTATGCCGGACAGATGATGCCTTATTTTCAGAGTAAATTTTCTGTCAGTTGAGACTTTTTTCGGAGCGATATTTCTGGCAGTTGAGACTTTTTCGGAGCGATATTTCTGGCAGTTGACATCTTATTTTTAGGAGTTAAGTTTAAGGCGTAAACTGCCAGAATTATGACTCCGAAAAAGTCTCAACTGCCAGAAAAATCACTCCATTTTCTGACAGTTGAGACTTTTCGGAGTGATATTTCTGGCAGTTGAGACCTTATTTTTTGGAGTTAAGTTTGAGGTGTCAACTGCCAGAAATATCACTCCGAAAAAAGTATCAACTGCCAGAAAAATAAGCTATATAGCGACTGCGTGAAGCAGCGTATGCATGCCGATGTCGATAGGCGACCAAAAATTTTAGAACACCTCCTTGGGTCAGATGTTCTCCTGATACCAGGAGCAATTTTTGACTTAAAATTACTCTAGCTCTCAAAAATGCTAGTATAGATAAGCTATATAGCGACTGCATGGAGCAGCGTATGCATGCGTGTATCGATACGCTATTCCTTTCCCCCACCAAAAATTTTAGAACACCTCCTCGGGTCAGATGTTTTCCTGATACCAGGAGCATTTTTCGACTTAAAATTTTTCAAACTATTAAAATAGCTAGTATGTACAAGCTATCAGGAGAACATCTGACCCGAGGAGGTGTGCTCACATTTTGGGCGGGATACAGTGAGCGCAAAATTTGCAATAATAACTATTGATAATTTACTGTGGAGGGAGAAGTGGAAAATGCTAAAGTAATTGACTATCGGTATACTTGGGGATTTATTACTGCGATATCAATACAATATTAATAATTTTTCAAGTTCTGTACAATTTGTAATCAGCATAATAGAAACTATACATTCGTATCACAATGATATAATACCTAATATAAGTAATTCGACAAAGACTGACAATAAGTTTGATGTACACTACTGTCGGCGCAAAAAGGTTTGGCCCCTCTGTTTGAGTGATCATAACTTCTACAGAAAAATTGATAGAGCATCGAGTCTGGAAAAATTGTACAGCGCCAAGTTTTCTGCGTCTGATGGTTATTCACAAATTTCTGTGTCAAAATCGTGGCAACCGTTATAATCTCCGAAAAGTTAAAAAACGTAGTTTTTCGGAGTCCATCGCCGTACGTCAACTTAAACTCGTCACCGTTTGTCTGCACTAAGTTTCAAAAATCTGTAAAAATTCAGAAATATTCCCTGAAAATTAACGAACATGAGAGCGTTTGGTAATTTCGAAAATATTCAAAAACCTGGGCGCCAGGTGTAAAAAGGTCCAATGGTGCGATTTGTGGGACGGATTGGTACCGGCGAACCTGAGCTAGCTCAAAATTTTCGTCAAGATATACACTTTTTGATTCCGTAATCAGTTTTTGGTTTGCAAGAGTCAACTTCCAGTAATCGACGTCAACAGTTTGTCAAATTCGCGTGGGGCCGCGTGTGTCCAAGCTGCGATATTCGTCGCTGCATTTACATTGTTAATTGCATTAACAATTGAGTCTGTGATGGGCGCGGCAAGAGGGAAATGCAGCAACGAATATCGGGGCTGGGACACGCGCGGCCCCGCGCAAATTTGAAAATTTGTTGAAGTCTATTACTGGAAGTTGACTCTTGCGAACTAAAAACTGATTACGGAATCAAAAAGTGTATACCTTGACGAAAATTTTGAGCTAGCTCAAGTTCGCCGGCACCAATCCGTTCAGCAAATCGCACCATTGGACCTTTTTACACCTGGCGCCCAGGTTTTTGAATATTTTCGAAATTACCAAACGCTCTCATGTTCGTTAATGTTCAGGGAATATTTCTGAATTTTTACAGATTTTTTGCACTCATTTTAGACAAACGGTGGCGAGTTGGAGTTGACGTACAGCAATGGACTCCGAAAAAACTACGTTTTTTAAGTTTTCGGAGATCATAACGGTTTTCACGATTTTTACACAGGAATTTGTGAATAACCATCAGACGCAGAAAACTTAGCGCTTAACGATCTTTCCTGTCTCGATGCTGTATCAATTTTTCTGTGGAAGTTATGATCACTCAAACAGAGGGGCCAAACCTTTTTGCGCCGACAGTAGTCCGTTGCAATTTGAACGAAATCCTTCCTGCACGGAGGTGTTTGGACTCTCATGAAAGTTCATTGGTACCCGCATTGTCAGCGTCAGCCCGAGCCTAGTTTTAGGATGGAGCGAGATCTAAATATGGCGCATATGGCGCTCCTTATAGAGTTTATATAGTGTGGAACTAAGTATATCGGCGCCTACCCCGGTCCGGTGCCTGAAGCGGCCGCTCCGTTCGCCCTTAGGTGGGGCCGGCCCTGCGCATTGTCTTTCCTCCGACAATTTCTCCGCGTTCAAAGCATTTTCTTTGAGATGCCTTCTACAGTCAGGTCGTGTTAACGCAACCCCCACACGAACCCTTAGACGCAATGAGGGCCACTGACCCCATGGCAAACCCTTATTTTGGGTCAGTGCTTGCTGTATATATGTTATACCTATATATCAAGCGAATAAAATATTTGTACAATCGGATACACTGGGATTTTTTCTTATCATATAAATCCTTATAATTACCCATAAATGATATAGGGATCGCCTATGAACAATCTCAATAAGCAAAATTATAAAATGTATGTCAAACCTTTCCTCCTTATTTAAAACAAACCTGCTGATCACTGCGCAGATGGAATGGAGCGCACTCTTCCCCTTGCTGAAGCTGATCACGAAAAGCTCTTTTTATACCAAAAACTGCTCCAATCTCTGATAGTCAAAGGATAAAGATCAGGACTGAAATCTGTTGCAAGATAAAGCAACAGCTGAATAATGTTAATGAAATTCTGAAAGTCTTATTAGGAACCAATAGGAATAGAATTAGGTAGAGTAGAACTTTATTAGAGTCAGGAAGTCGCAGCTGCTTCTGACTCTAATTCCCATGGCAAGTCCCGGGTGCTTTCTCGCGAACCTTCAACAGACTCTATGACGAGACGATACTGTGTGTGTATTCCAAAACTCGACCAAAGATGCAAACCTGATTCAAATTCAGAAATCTCTGAATTGCGCCAGAAAATATTCAGGAGAATGATTATTAACATAAAGAACATGAAAATGATTCGTTCAATAATAAAACATATATTCTTCAACTGTCTCAATGTCTGAATTGAACTTGTGAAGCAGGCGAGTTGGGAAACGAATTATATCACTCTTGGTATCTGTGCTGATCTATTGCTGCAGCATGCAACTTATGAATCAGTTCAAAGAAGATGGCTCGAAGAATATTCGAAACTGCAACCACCTATCAGTTCTCGCGTTTCTTGGCTATCCCAGAACCAAATAATTCATTCAATACACGCCATTGATATGTAATGTCTTTTTCGTTTTCGAGCTGATCCTCGTAAAATTTTCGTCTAAACCGCAGCCCGCAGGTGATTCAAAATAAATCAAGAACTTTGTTTGAACTATAACAACAGCCGACACTTTTTAATCTCCGGTGTAATTGAAAATGTCAAAATATCTCCACCCTGATAACTGCGCGTGTGCTTATCTCTTATCAAATCGTTATAGTACGAAAATTTAGAAAAACCTTGTAATATGCGGAGGACATGTGCGTGTGTATACTACAGATGTGTGTATAAAAGTAAGCACGAAATATGACCTACAGTAACGTCACAAATCATTGTTATGAACAATTATTTTTTACGCTTTTTACGTACGTAGAAATTTTTTTGTACGGAGGACCGCAGGTGACGCATGCGCTTATTACGCGACGTCGCGACGCACCGACACATAGCTAAACATTGCCGGAGCTGGTGCCAGCATCGATCGAAGCTGAAAGACCAGGCTGCAGTGTCGTCGGACCGTTTCACCGTCATCTCGTGAAAAAAGAACGAAAATCTGGAGTCATCGAACATGGGGAAACATCTGCAAACCGTCGCGGCAATGGCCTGCATGAAGACACTACTGATACTCTTCAATTTCGCATTTGGGGTGGGTATAATACATCCTCATACTATTAGCTTCCATCCGGAATTTTCAAGAAAGATCAGCTCAACCCGCCCAACTGTTGCGTTCATACCACACATCTGCTGTTTGGTAATCTCTCGAACCCGCGATGTGAGCTTTTTCTTCCTCTGATTTGCATATGAAAATTAAAAAACACAATCTCCGCTAAACTTGACGATAAATTCTCCTTCGGAATGTAAAATTGTTTCGCGGTTTGCTAATTAGCATCGTATAAGCCTAATTATATATTACATTCCGTTACGATTCATATCCTTGTCTGATATAGAAATCTTACGCATTATATGTGGTCCCGTTGTTATCACTGATTAGTCTGCAGAAACGGAAGCATATACTGTTGATTGTTATAAAACAATACAAAAGTCGGCCTTTTCGGCCGGAAATTTTTCGGTCGGAATTTTTTTCGCTTTTTTTTTTTGTTTGTTAGCCACTAATTGCTAAAACATCTCCGTAATGAAAAACTGGCCTTCAGGCGCACCATGATTAATTAAACATCAATCACGAGCACTTTAAATTGAAGGGTAGGTATGTGTATCGTGATAGACGTCACACAAAAGTAGATGGTAGATAATCTGGCGTCTATGCTGTTACCTATATGGCTACAGAAAGAGCATAGTGATTTTTATGGGCGGACTTATCCCATCACTGCCTCTGAGCTATCAGGTTATCAAAACTTATCTAAAGAGCATCGGCCTATAGCTGCTCGTTGCTGATTATAACTGCAAGTGCATAATCGTAGATTTAAGAAACCAGAAAACATATGTTCGACAATTATACACTCCTATCGCGTAAGCCTGCTGCTAGATTTCGGTTTTTCCAATGAATGCGTCTGATTATCTTCCATCTAGGATCAACCACAATATTATAATAATCATCAATCTAATCACAGCTGCGATTTTATAGTTTCCGAAGAAAATAAGACACTTATCAGTTCTTCCATTTGTTCGTCCGTTTCTTCAGCTGTCGGATAACTTTTTAAGGAGTGAATCGTCCGATGGGTCTGTGAAGGGGATGGAAAAATGTATTCTCATAAGGAAGTATTGATATCTCGGCAATCGTTAGTCCGCGCTAGTAGTATTTGCAATCATTTTTTTAAGACTGATTGACTATCGAGATGGGCGTTCATCAATGGACCATTTAAATAAGCGATAGTATAATGTATGGTACTACAGTGTACCGGGGTCCTGATGCTGTGCGTTGGAATATGGATGCGTATTCAACTTCGAGAGTACGTGGATATGAGTGTCGAAGGTAGCGGAGCTGCACCTCTGGCTCTAGCCTGCCTCGGCATCCTTGTAACTCTCGCCTCCGTCTTAGCCTGTTGCTGTACAGCACGCGGACATCCAGCGCTTTTGTACCTGGTGTGTAAATTTATATAATATATTTCTAGGTATATAAATTTTCTATCTCCTGCGGTATATGCTTTCCAATTTTCAATTCTTAGTACGGAGCTTTCCTCGCAGTGGTCGTCCTCCTGGAACTTGGAGCAGGTGCCTCTGTCTATGCATATCGCAACGCTCTGACAGACGGTTTTGATCAGGGGCTGAATGAGAGTCTACTTATTTACGGAAAGGATCACTCAAAGAGCTCGGATATCGACACTATGCAATCTACTGTAAGATATTATGTCTTGAAATATGTTTACACCGAGAGAAAAAATTCGTTGAGCAGAGAATAGCCCATTGCTGAAGTAGTCAGTTCCTTTGAACATTTCGTATGATTGTTTTCTATGAATTTCGTTCAAGTCGCAAATATCATTTCAAGAATTCAAACGACCATTCGGTTTGTTAAAGCTGCATTGCTGCGGAAACCGCGGTTGGACCGACTGGTCGCACTTATCTACACCGCACGCAGTACCCGAATCCTGTTGCAAGGCACCACAAACGCAATGCGATACTACAAACGAGGCTGAAGTCTATACTGAGGTAAATTTCACTAATTATAATGTACTACATTCCTGTACATTTTAACAATTTTTATAGAATGATCCATGATCCAATTTTTAGGAAACTATGATATGATTATTGGATTTGGCGGTCATTCATTATATTTCCGCGCCGGGTGAGTTTGTGTCAAAACTATGCAGGGTAAAATTTGGTTCTAGGGCTGCTACAATCAGGTGGTTGACTTCATTAACGGAAATATTGGCTTGGTGGCCGGTAGTGCTGTGGGTGTTGCTTTTTTCCCTCTGGTTGGTGTCTTCCTCGCGTGCTGCCTCGCATCAAATATCAACAAGGCTAAGTACGAGCAAGTTGCTTAATCGACTTCGCGTGAGCACCACGAATGGAAGAAATGAGAGGACAAATAATCCAGAATAATTATTATCGTTACTATTGATTCTTCATCCTATATAGCTTTATACACAGATTTTTTATACACACATATATATACATATATTTATTTTTTAAATGCATTTCAAGTTCTCTCTTTGGAGGTGGGACTTAATTTTTATTCCAAAAAATGTCCCAAGAAATTGCGTCTAAGATGTTTATACATATAAAGATTGTGTTATCTCTTTATAGAATTAAATTTTTCAATATTTGTCAGTTCATATGGGAGTTTGTGCATTTTATGAATTTTTTTTTTTTTTATCAGATTTAAATTTTATATATCCTTTGACTCTTTCATCAACGAAGAGACAAATTGCCGCGGCGCGGGCGTCTCAGCGAAAAACCTTATTAAATATTGTTGCGATTAAAAATATCTACATATAATATCCTATGTATACTATGCTTAATGCAACTAGTCAATTCCATGGGTGTAATCATTAATTAATTGATGAAACCAAAAAATTCTAATACCTTCGTCATTTATCACGGACGAGTGGGCTAACTAATTGGCTATGAAAGAATTCTCAATTCAGTGTCCAGCCATTCCAGTCAACCAACCTTATTGTATATCAACTTTAGAGTCTGCAATGGCTGAATTGGAATTGACCAGTCACTATAAAGTACCTTTTGAATCTTCAAGTTCCATCACTATGAATTATACACACATAGATGTACTATGCATACCATTATATCGCGGTGTACTGATAACAGATTAATGAATAACGTATGATCACTGCAGCTGTCAGTTCGTAAATAAAATTGTTCATCGGAATCATCACATTCGAAACGTACGCAAAGACGAGATACAGTGCCCTTATTAAAGGCCTCAGTAATATTACAGGAAGAATTGAAAAACAATGAGAAGCTATCCATATGGTTGGACATGTTCGTTTGAATAAAAAATGTATCTTATTTTTAATGTCATCTGGAACATACATCATGGATCGCGTACCCTCAATTAATATAACTTCACGCGTCAAATAGGTACGAATTTGTGTATTGGATTTGCTATTTGGATAAGTATGACCTAGTATTAAGTACCTGACAGGGTTGTTATGATACAGTGTTATCTATGGGTGTTCCGGATTTAATACCCTCCTTGATCAAAATTAACTGAAATAGATGATCAACTGTCAAATGCGACCGTTTGAATATTAGCCCCGCGTGTTGAGTGCGACACGATCCTATTGTGTATTTCTCGTAGTAAATAGAACATACGCATGTTTATCTCTAGATATAATATTTGAATGAAAACAGTTCGAAACATTAGATAAGCAAATTTTGAAATTTTATCAATTAAACCTTCCACAATTATTGGCTATAAACGATCAAGTACTGCAATCTTTGGGTACTTGCGTATAGGTGTTTCGTAGTCTTTCATTAAATGCTGGGCCTAACCACATATGTGATTATTCTTGTCTTGCTTTCCAATCGAAAATATTTTGTATATGTACTAGCGATTATATACTATATATATAAATGATATCCTATGCATATTAAATATATTAAATATATTCATATAACATTCTACTTATGTAACTACAGGCTATGGTCTCTGTGTCTGCGTGTCTGCTTCTCCTATGTAATGGTATGTGACTATGATGTATTATAGTTCTACTATTGCACAGAAATAACAACTGAGAGTAATAAACGGCGCCAAACAGCGTATACGTGTATATACATGCTGGTTTGTCTGGACCAAAGTTACAAAAGAAGGAAAACTACAGGTGTAACTTAATTATCACTATATAAAGTATAATTAAACTAATAAGGATCTAATTACCGTTACAGAAAAAAAAAAGAAACCTATTATTTGAATTCATTTCTTTATATTAATATTGTACAACATAATTATTTGTTCCTCACGAATAAAATACGTGAAACAGCATTATGGAATATAGATAAAAAACTAATATCTTTGTTTCATCGTCAGCTTGTAGTCTTACCTATTTTAATGGCATATTAAAAATTGGTGTCGTTTCGAATATAATTTCCTCTACTATTTGCAAACCATGACCAAGTAAACTATATAACGATTTGGTCATAGATATCGTTTTACAGAAAATATGCTATCTGCATATAATTATTGCCAAAGCTTATCTATCTCGGAAATTTATTTATCGACTGTCTGTAAACTCCAGACTATAAATATCATCAGTTTCTATTATATCGAAGATTATTAGTATACGTGTACATATAAAGCACGATATTATGAAATTACGAACTATGATCGCGAGATCGTATACATCTCCAAAGTTTTGGAATCTTTACGCATCCCGTATTGCTGAAACTAATGGAATCCCTACAAAAAAAGTGTATTCGGTTGCCGGAAATACGCATCACATGCTGGGAACACCCGACGTATAATTGATTCCTTGGGATTCCCCCTACTCACTATGCATATGTTATACTTATACGTATACGTATTAATCAAGGCTGTACGTAGTATAGGTCGTTGCCACGAGGTGTCACGTGACAAGTGTCGTTGGTTGGGGGTAAGCGGGATTTTAAAAATGGCGACGGTCATCTTAATCCAGTATAACCTCAAAATAGTAATGGCATAGTTATAATAAGATCTGCAAGGCGTAATTACATATGTTTTTATGTATTCCATCGGTCAACAACCAAGTGATTCTAACATGATTAAAGCAATTTTAGTGTTCAACAATCATGGCAAGCCCCGACTATCAAAATTTTATCAATACTTTGTAAGTATATTCGACTAAATACGCTTAATCCCATCTATTTTGACAGCTGCCAGTCTATTGAGTTACGTTTATAAATCGAACATTATCTAATTACGTTCATTGAAATTTATTAAAACCTTATCATTAGGCCGTAAATAAGTATTTTCCTATGGTGTTTTAATTTTTCGTGTATTTTTAATAAAGTAACCTATAACTCGTCGCGTTTAGTGATTCGTGATGATCGGAAATGTTGATAGCAAGTGATAAGAACTGAACGAATGATATTGAATATTATTTACAGAATGAAGACATGCAGCAACAAATTATTAAAGAGACATTCCAGCTTGTGTCTAAACGAGATGATAATGTATGTAATTTTTTGGAAGGAGGCAGCTTGATTGGGGGTTCTGATTACAAACTGATATATCGACACTATGCAACGCTTTACTTTGTATTTTGCGTTGATAGTTCAGAATCTGAATTAGGAATACTTGACTTGATACAAGTATTTGTTGAGACATTGGACAAATGCTTTGAGAACGTGTGCGAATTAGATCTGATATTTCACGTTGACAAAGTTCACTATATTTTAAACGAATTGGTTATGGGAGGGATGGTGCTTGAAACAAACATGACTGAAATCCTCACAAGAATTGAAGACCAAAATAAGCTGGAAAAACAAGAGGTGAGAAGTTGACCTATTTCCTTATCTTACTTTCTCTAACTAGCAACATCAGCCACTAATTTAAGTTACTGTCTCTAATCATTAATCATATTAAATTTGATGAGTAGTTAGGAGACTTAACACACTTAGTAGAATTTTGGTAAAATGGCGTAGAAGTAGCTTAAAGGTTCTTTATGCGGTGGTTTTTCTTACCTTATTCTTTCTTTACCTTAAGTATTTTTTCTAGTCTTCCTGCACCCGAGTATTTGCTTTGAATGCTTACTAGTCATGGCTTTTATATTAGAACTGACTTCAACTAAATTTTAGGGGACTTACAAATCAGTGCGACCTTGTTCACCTCGTCCGATTCTCCTTCTGGGACCTCCTCCCTAAATCAAATATAAATAAGATTTGTTCACTTCAATTTCATTCTGGCTATGTGTATGACTTAATATTCCTACTTTATCTGTGATCTTTTTATTTCTTATTTTAATACTTCTGATATTTTAATTTTTCTCTTAATAATGTCGACTATACATGAATATGTATTTATAAATACTGATATACCTACATATATTTATGTACACGTATATATTATAGCTTTTTAAAATCCAGTGTTTATAACATTATAACATTTTGCATGGTATTTCTTTTAATTTCTCAATTATTTCAAAAGATTAGTGCCTTAATACAAATGTATTTAGCAATAACTTGAATAAAATGTAAATCGTATAGTTACATCTATGTCCCTTATTACTCCTATTAATACTTCTTTCATATCTAAATGCTTATGTTTTCATTATATTCTTTGATATTAATCTGTAGTTTGAAATCTAAGTCATTTATTCTCTTGCTTTATCTTATTTCTCTTTGATCACTCAACTAACTGATATATTTCATATAATATTCATTCGCAAAGTCTAAAGAAACTTATGCTTGTAACCAATAGCAATGTATTATTCACAAAGCAAATGAATAAACTATTAGGAATTTCTCATGCATCACAAAAATACTCGTACTTCAGATACAAAGCTAAAGCTGAACAAGGATAATTGAAATTCAGTTCGAGTAACTTACATCTACTAACAACCCTATACTTGTGATTTATAAAACGGTTACTTACTACTTATTTTGAGTTGATAAGAGAAGAAGAATTTTCTTTTAAATAAGCAAACGAAGGACAGCACTCACAAGTGTTCTGTCCAGTGTACACGATCATTATAGCGATGATACTATTGGCACTATAGGTATTAAATAGAAAGATTAAAGACATGTTGAGTCACAAGAAGTTCGTACTGCTTGAGAAAGAATGTTTATAAATATAAAATATTGAAAACAAGTGACCAGTCGCTATAATCTTTAGTAAGAGAAATTATAAAATTGATCAAATTCCGCAGCCTGTGGCTCATTCAAAACATACATCATTCATTGTAATCTATCTAGTGAAGGGTGTTATGGCAATAATAAGGACATTACACTCAATCACGTATGATAAATAATGAATGCCACACATGTGATTGAAAATAAATAGGAACTGGAAAACATTATGATTTTCATCTTTGATTATACTCGACTTAATATTCAGGTATAATTCAAGGATTGGAATTGATATATTTTTTGTATCTCTTCAGGCGGGAATAGCAGCAGCGCCAGCCCGTGCGGTATCGGCAGTGAAAAATATGAACATCCCTCAACAGATAAAAGATATGAAATTACCTGATCTACCGCAGGCTATTAAAGACCTCAAGTTCTGACCAGCCGTTACATCGCTGGCGCCCAGTTGACTAGATAGCCCTATACACGCGCCAGTAATTCCCTCTGTCCGAGTCGCAGCCTCACTTTCCACTAGCCAAACGGGTGAAAGTGCGCCGATGTTACCAACAGTGTCAAGCCATGTGTCATGCACCGTTTTTCATCGTTATCAGGGATGAGAATGAGTTGCTATTTGTTTAATGGCGGATTTATTTTCCGCCCCCAAAAAACAATTAATGGAGTCTTTTATTTCGAAGTAACTGTACTTACCATTGCGTTTAGAAATGGTTTATACTGTTATTATTTACATCCTAATTACTTTGCAGATGAAATGTATTTTATAATAAAGTTCATCTCAATATTACGAGATTTATATATAAATTTAGAGAGTGTGATTCACTGTTGAAATTGATGAATTCAGGCAGAATTAATGTTCTTCTTAACGCATATGCAATGTATTATATAAAGATTATTATCAGTAACATGAAGAAAAAAAGAGAAAAAACTATACATAAAATGATTGCTACTCGTTTTAAGTCCATCGTCTGAAGTCACGGAAGTGATGTTACGAAACTTTTCATTCCACATTGAAGATATTTTCAGTGAATATTTGTGGCTCATAGAGAAAGACGTATTCATATCTCCACTATTTTGTAGTGGTACTTATTAATCTTAGGGGCAATATTATCCGCAAAATTTATGCAGTAATAAATATATAATATTAGTACATACAATATTCACTATAAATGTATATTCTCATTTACGAATCATCAATATTAAAAGAATTCTGTGATACTCTGTCCTCTACGGCATGGAAGGTGTGTAAAAGATTAACTAAATACAAGGTGAAATACTAAGTTACTTAGAATCTGTTCAATTTCACCGAGTTCCCCACCGATCTTTTCTCAATTTGGGATTCAACGGAACTCATGTTCAGAGTTGCTTATGTTGGATCAGTGAAAGTCTAGGACGAGAGAAAATGTTTGCAGGAAGCAAAAATGAAAGTAATATTATTATGAAATTCATATAATCACGCAAATCTCGACTCGACAATGTGGTATTTGTCGATTCTAACAGACCTCGAATGTGTAGTTAAATTCATAAAAAATCTTATTCATTCAAAAGATACTATGGTAGACAGAGCCAGAATGACACTAATATATTATATAAAGTATGTCTAAAGTAAAAAGTTACACATAACTGTTTTTGTAATCAATTGTTCCAAACAAAAGTAATATTAGGTGCAACCCAATGCACTGAATACTTGCAGACAACTGTAACTAATTCTTTGTGATATTTTGATTGCTCATTCTACTGTGTGAATATTTATACCTCAAGATAGCTGGCAGTCATAGCTAGAAATTTTATAATCTAAAAGCCGAAAACTTTTATACAGAATTGAAGTATTTGTAAAAATCTAAAAAAAAAAAAAAAACAGTTAAATAGTAGAGAAAATTAAATAATTCGTTCTGAAGATTATATGACAACTAGAAGCCATTCACAACAGAAATTTACTCTAGTTTTATGCTCTTAGAATATAAATCAATGCTGCTAATTGAAAAGAATTAGAAGATAGCAAATATCGCATATACTCAGAAATTCTGATATACTTGACAACAAAATATCACATATATGATTGTTGAGTAGGACAAGATCTTTATTCTTATTATTATGCACATTATAAATTTAAACCCGAGATGTACAACATATTATTTTTTACCGACAGTTATTTCATTTTTAAGAGATGTCCATATAAAACCAGCACCTGTTTCCGTTAGTGGTGGAGGATACGGGGAGTTTTTCAATTTATAATAATCAGATGGGGCGTGCATCACAAATTCCATGCATTCCAATTTCCGAGGTAAATCCTCTTCAGGTCCGATTAGGTACGTCTCAGGAAGAAATCCATCTTCTGGCGGAGGGCTAGAATAATTCATTAAAAAAAAACATTAAAATTATTATTCACAGCCAAAATTAGTACTAACTGAAATTTCTCTCTTGTTTGAGTATTCCTTATTGTCTAAAAACGACGAAATCTGCCAGCTACCTTCCAAAAACAGATCTAAAAAACGCTGTATATTAATAATATCACATTTCGTGGGTAAAAATCGTTCAAATAGTCAAGAACATTATAAAGCTTTACGCAATCCAGTTGAAATCCAACTGCGGAGAGTATCAGTACTTGGCTTCAGGGCAAAATCAATAATATTAATGGATTATTTTGTCTTGTTGAAAAATTCTTCAATGAATAAGAATTGTTTTACTTAATATTTTACCTAGCTGTAGTTGGAATCAACCATGTAACAGCTGCACTTTTTTCGCAATATTGATCCGTAAGAAGTCCTCGTATTTGAGCGTAGTAAATACCGCCGTCAATGTCTTGCATGGATACTATATCTCCAACTTGTATGTAAGAACCTTTGTAGAAAACATAATCACTGGTCACTGGCGTCGCTACAGCTGCCGGAGCTTTTATTGGCTGAAATATAGAAAGAAACAAAATATATAAGCCAATCATTATGACTTGCTACGTATATTGTTAATCATGTTAATAAATCCTCTAATTTACACACATTGAGAATATTATTATCCCATTTAAACTGGCATTACCACTACGATTATAGACACCATTTAATTTATTGAACAGGTTTTGTTGCTTCTGCTTAGATTTGATCAAGTTTTCGGCATATCTTTTTACATATTTATCAAAGTATGAGGTGAAAAATATTTGCTTCCCTTCTCCCCTTTTTATGATAATATCTAAATACTGAAATTCCTTATCATGCGCAGGTTTTGTCTGAGGAGTTAGAGAGAGTAAAATGATCTCCGTCGAAGCACTATAGCGAAAGATGGTGCGATTTAAAATATTCAAAACAATAAAACAAAAATTATAATATAAAGTTGACTTAATTTTTGAAGAATATACTACAAATTCGCAGTTATATTTTTTTGTTACTTGTCATTAATTCTCTTGGATTACAAAAACGCGATTTGAATCAGAAGATTTTATCCCAGTATGTGCTTAGAGTAGCGTCGATACTTTTCTATCACATGTTTCTTTCCTAATAGACTTAATGACTAGTTTCTATCTTAACTAAACAATTTTAAAACAATTTCGATTTCCTAATATTCTTTTATGAGAAGGTAGTAAAAATGGGCAGAGTAAAGTAATTAATGTTACTTGAAACAGTAAAGTTGTAAATTATGTTTTTTACCGTCTTTTTGAAAATGTGTCGACGTCCTTTTCCCTTGGGTAAAACTTTGAGAGGTGGAATAGGTTTGTTTTTAAGATACCTTGTAACTCTGGTACTTTTTCGAGGTTGTAATTTCGTATCATTAGGTTCAATTTTTACACTGACATTAGCATTGTTTGATGAATTATTGCTCGCTTTATCATCATCGTCAACAGTGTTAGAAAATCGGTCAGATTCGAAACAAGTGTTACAGAGATTACCAGCGTCTGTACCATGCCATAATATACTTTCTGCTCCCTCACATTTTACACATTTCGGTTTTACTCCCAAAGGCATTATTTCAATTATAAATTCTACTTCTTATTATTATTGATATTAAACAATATCATTGGTTGTTATGCTCTCTTCTCATATCTTTCACAATTTACTTATGATATGTAACTCAAGCCTAGTAGACAAATACACTTGCATTTTTGTTTACGTTTTTCTCATTATCGATCAATTCTTAGCTATTGGTATAAACTCTTGGTCATTTAGTTCGCGGACACATTTTCAAGATGTCGCTGTTATCAGCCGCGCTGCTAGTCGGTGATTCAAATGCTCCAAAAGTTCAGAAATTATCATTACAAATTGAAATCAAAATTCATTTTGATTCATTCGTCGCTTTCATTCTAGAACGAATTTATATGCTTGAACAATTATTATACAGCTGTTAACGCTGTTTTTTACTATTAATGATAAATATGATGAATATCGTCCTTTCTTCTATTTATTCAATTCCATAATTGATTCATTCGACCTCGAATGTCCATTAGTCGATTTATTGGTTCAAAATGCTCATTTTAGAATCAAGCACATTTGAAAACAACTTCTCGCATTAGGTATAAGCGTATAATCAATAAATGCTTGTTGACAATCAACAGCGACAGGTAGCTCACTTATTCGTATACCTATACACCTACATGTGGTTATAAATTCGCTTTACGTATATTACAGTCTAATTCCAGAACTCAAGTATAACGTATCGAAGAATTGGATCCGGCAGAAATTATTATAGCCTAAGCATTGCTGATGTATTATTATAATCATGTTTACATTCACTCTTTGGGCTAAAAGCCTCTAGACTCTAGAGGGCTATTTCTGAGGACGATTATATGCCAATATGTGTATATTGCAAAGCTACAATTAATAACAGCTTTTTCATTTTCTGACAGAGAACAGAAAAGCAACCCACATTCAGTCTGCTCTAAATAATTTCGTAGATATGGTGTACCCCCTAACTATATACATACCTACAATATATTCAATTACACCTAGATTTTTTTTTTGTAAGAGTATCAGAATTTTTTTCATCCGTAGATTAGGAAGGATTAATTTATGATAGAAGTATATCAGAAGGCGTGGTAGATAACACGAAATAATTTGGAACCATTCGATAATTTTTCACCTACCTTATAGCTTTTTACAAATTAAAAAATAAAAAATGAAGATACTAGAAACCGTTGGAAACGACGAGTGCTTTTGCATAGAAATGAACTTGTGATAATTGATGAATTGTGCTTTGGAGTAAATCTTCATAGGGGTAATCAGAACGTAAACCTATTATACTCGTTAGGAAATTGCAGCCCTGTTATTACACTCCACCCTACACTTATGTAGAATATTGTAATTTGACATTAGTACGTATGTATGTATATTAACGACGTTCCTTATGAAGAACGTAATATACTAGTTTGGAAAACATATATTTCTGTGCTCTTTGTACACAGACGTCAAAGTATATCAAAATATCGATTTACTTTCAGGCATGCGTTTAACGTTCATAAGGACCCGTGCACTCTTCGGGGAATGTCAGTTCTGAACCATTCACCTCGTTGCTCCGTCCAGATGTTTGTTAAAAATATTCAACGATTATTAAATAATATTTATCAATGATAGTTACTGCGGTATTCTCGTCTGAAATTCACTTTCACCGCAGAAACAAGCAAAGCAAAACGCTCTATAGTTGTGCACCGTAATAACGTGCTTTTAAATTCCCTGACAGAATTTGAAATTTACTCCGAAACTAAATTTAGCTAGCAATTATTCTAAATATATACTTTAAAATATGTGCCTTTTTTCGTAAGGTAAGTAATTTTTTCCTAATTCATGACAGAAGCAACATCGTAAACGGTACTATAAGCGCACGGTTTTTGTTGATAATTCTGCGTTACAATCTATAAAACTTCAAATTCGGAAAGATGTCAATTTGAAAACAATTTTTTTTTTTTTTTTTGCTGGACTGAATTGGCTGATTATATCTTTTACAAATGTATATGTATAATCAATAGTATGTTACACGTCATCTAAGTTTTTAGCAGACACATACCTTTATTATTCATTATTGAGTCCAGCGCGCTATACAACTACGAGAGCTTTGAATATAATATGAATTACAAATGACACAGTCTAAGTACTTTGCAACAAGTTTGCAAGCTGAAGGAAGTATGACCCGGAATGGTGTAGTAATATAATTCTTCACGAGTTGTTAATTTTTTTTGATAAATTATACCGTCCATCAGTCTATTGTAATCTAATATAACATACGGACGTGTCCAATAAAGTAATTTTTTTTTTTTACCGATAATGATCAGACGTGAAACGCGATGTGATTATATTTTGCTATTGCGATGAACAAACACTGATATGGATTTACAAATTACTATTTACGAGTGTACTCATCTTCTTCATTTTCTGAAGTACTGACAATCAGAGCTATCAATTCATGACTACGAAATAACAATTTTCAAGATACGGGGTATTGAACACTTTCATAATTTATTCTTGCCGAATTGAAATATTCGTCTATCCGCTGAAGTGCGATAAATTCCACATATTTACAACAAAAATAGATATCGTCGATGTTCGCAACTCTACGCGCGCTTCTCTATCCGGTCTATTGAACTTTCTGCAGGGTAAAATTTCATCATCAAATGGGCTCTGCAATTGTAATGCAAGATCAGTACAATTTAATTTCGAAGTGTATAACTTATTGCAGTACCTATGCTTCTATTGCTATATCATAGGAACAATATTGCTGTAACATATAACATGATATGTTCTCTCAGGTATAGTAACTGTATAAATCGACCAACGGGTGGAAGATATGACAGCTTTCGCGGAAGATGTTCAAATTCTCCAAACACTTAAAGTGCACACAAGTGATGTAAACAGTGTAGACTTTGCAGGCGATTGCATCTTGGTCACTGCTTCTGGGTAAATAATTAATACATCGTTTTTTATCCTATGAAAATGGATTCGAAAGTGTAATATGGATGCGTCTGACCATTTACTGACTCGTATCACTTTTTTCTTATACTGAGTAGTCCGACTGTAAAATGCTACATGATTGATTTTTTACAAAAAAGAAATCGGTAACTTTGAAACGTCATAAAATCAAGAAACATCCATCACCTTCTTTCACTTTCTTTTCTGAAACAGGGATAAACGTGTCAGAGTATGGGAATGGCAAAAAGGTTTAGGCTACGTAGAGGCTGCTTATTCGCCTTTGATGGGCCATAAATATGGAGTGACTTCTGTCAAAGTAAGTCCGCAGTGCACTATGCTAGCCTCAGCTAGTATAGATGGAACAACTCACCTGTGGAATTTACGGGTATGTCCTTTCGCGTTTTCTGTTTAACTTCTAATTTACAAAATGAAGATAATCAGAGCAATTGTCTGTCCATTATTTATTCGTTTAGTAATTATATTATACGACAGTCAGGAGCAAGAATACATACGATGGTTCAAGCAGGCGGTGAAGCTGTTAGGGCCTGCAGATTCTCACCTGACTCTACCTTGCTGGTTACCGCAGGTGATAGCGGTCAAGTCTGCGTTTGGGATTTGGTCCACCGAAATTTGATTCGGTAATTTAAACACTCGAACTATTTGTCGTTTTGATTATTTTTCATTTTCATACGAGGGTTGAAAAGTCGAGGTAATCATGATCAGAAAAATGGAAGCGAAAAAAGACTTGAAAATCCGAAATAGTAGTTTTGCCAAAAGAACGCATTGACACTAGTTGCGTGTTTATTTTTTTTTTAATTCACGATAATTTAGGTCACAATTACGATGGTCACTTATGGTCCAATATATCATTCTTTTCCAGACGTTAGGAATTGGGGAAAATCATTGCAACGGCAATTCATGTAATGCTAACGTTAGCACTTCGATAGATGTCGAGTAATTGGATGTAGGCATAGGTATGTGTGCGGGGTATTGGTGAATAAATCTCTCATGCTGGAACGATTGATATAAAACGAAAAAAATTGGCTTGACTTATGACTAACGGTTGAAATGAAAGAAAGCAGGGAACTATATCGTTGCGGAAATGTAAACTTTTATTATTTATCAGTTACTGTTATTATTTATTTATTTACAATACGCGTGGTATCGATCAGCCTTCATATATTTACCGATTCTGAATGCAGCATATATCACAATGTAGGTACGTTTCCACAAACCCCTGCGATATGAGCTATTCTCGCAGCTCGCTCATCCGGAACACTTTTCTGCGCATAGGTAACCGACTATGGTGCCACGCGAAATTTTTGTTCTTGGCGAACCCCAAATTTAGAGTTATACACCCTGATATGAACTAGTAGCTCAGAAGTTATCCGTTTTGAAAAATATGAAAGAATCAGCCTTCGACCGCACCCGACGATCTTCAGACGTATACCTAAGTATCTGTGGATTCGGGGATGCGAAAAATATTTTTAACCATAACTTCAGTATCAAAAAACCCCCACCTTTCACGTGAGACTAAAAATTTTCCAAAAAATATTCTTGCTCACGATATTTGCAAGGTATTTTTTGTTTTCAGACTTGCAACCAAAAGGCATCATTTTTTTTTTATGAAAATTAAACTGCAGGTGGATCGGCATGTAGTACTAAAGGGACCCTGCAATTTTCAGGAGGGCGTTTTGCCTCGTTTGTTTCTTTTTTAATAATGTTCTTTACACTCATTTGTTATTTAAAAACAATTTTTTTTTTCTTCCAATTGAATCATGTTTTTTCCTACCCTTTTTTCTGTGAACCTAAGGCTAATGCAAAAAAAATATCGTATGCCCAGTTGAAAACTTCGGAACGATTTTTTGAAATCGGATAACTTCTGAACTAGTTGATATCAGGATGTGTGGCTTTAGAGTTGTTGGAAGGACCAAAAATCTCTTGTGGCATCAAAATCGGGGACATATGTGCAGAAAAGTATCCCCGATAAGCGAGTATACCTTACAGCCCCTTCGAAATAGAATTTCTTCACAATATAAAATTGTGAAATATCCGTGTGATTTTAGTAAAAACGTTAGCATATTGTTCGATTACTACACTGAAGTGCCTATGTTGTTATTATTGAACTAAGTACCGATAGAAACGTTCCTAATCATTTGCAACGCACATACATATCTTGTAGGTGATTACAGATAGCCGTATATTCCTTATTATTTCTAACATGCCATGTTATACTATAATTGCTGTTCGTGGTTATACTGTAATTGTTCAAAATATAATTATGTAGTCGATCACGCGATAATAATCGAGAGCAAGGAGTTGGTCGGTAGAAATTGAATGATTAATTGTTTTAATCCACAGTAACCAGTCTCTAGACTTTACTGACGTGTATTAATATGGTTAATAATGCATCATTACATCATTTTTATTGATTAAGGCTCTACACCAAGATGAAAAAATCTGCACTTGTTGTTATTAAATTCGTTTTAAAAGTTGTAGATCGTTCAGTTAGAAAAAAATAAAACAACGTATATAGGCTCCCATTATTGAGATTCAAAAGGTTTTTTTTTTCTCTAATTTAAGTCTATTTTTCTACAGTACATTTCAGCAACACGAAGGAGCTGTACAGAGTGTGTGCTTTTCACCGGACTCTAGCTGGCTTGTAACGTCCTGCACGTTTGGTGTTTTAAAATTGTTTTCTTCGACTGAATTAAGCGATACGTGTAATTCGGAAAACCAAGTTATTTCCGCCCTCATTTCTGTGGACGATGCTCATGATTTGGGAGTTGTATCTTGCGATTTTTCCGTTTTTCAAGAGGTGACCGGTAAGTCAATTTTATCGATATGACATAGAAATCCAGCAACAATTCTCTATCCCAGTTTCTTCCTCATGTGTATTTTCTGTAGCGTAATCTTACTGCTAAACACGAAATATACTAATTTATTCAATATCACTTTAGTTATTGTCTCAATTTCAAGAAAGCTTCATCGTTAGTATCGATCCCTAGAGTGTCTAGTTCGTTATTTTATTGTAAGGAAAAGTGGTGGACACTTAAATACATTATAGTATGCGTAACGTTCGACTATAGATTTGTCAACTGAACAGGTGTATTTGCAAATACATTCGTTTAGCATATTTTGTTTTTACGGAACCAGATCTAATCTCATCACCTATATGACTCAGTCTCAAACCTCCTTTGGGTAATTGCCTAGATAACGAACCATTCACGAAATTGTACCACTTGGTAACCTGTGGAAATGATCATACCGTCAAGTTATGGGAAGTAAGCGTTTCGCAAAATAAATGTGAGACGCATCCTTCGGTCGCAACAATCAATTTGTGCAGAACGATGGAGAAGCACAGCAGTACTTTGACTTGTGTTCGTTTCAATTCAAGCGGTTCTTACATCGTTAGTAGTGGCTTAGACAAGGCGTCGGTGATTTGGGAAACAGTGAGTGTTTTAAATCAACTCTCAATTCGCGATGAAAATTTTCAGCATAAAGTCTATCCGCACTGTTTCAGAGCACTGGAAAAATAATGGCGGTTTTGGGGGGTCACAAACGATACGTAGCTTGTTGCGCCTTTTCAAGGGACGGAAATTTGGTCGCCACTGGTAAGACGTCGAGCTAAGTAGTTACCAGTAATTTACATTTGTTAAAAAAGCAATAATATATAAGTATTCGTAGAATACTAATGGATATCTTTTCGGTCCTCAGGGTCCAACGACAAGTCTGTCATTGTATGGGATTTGACTGGAACCTTGAGCCTAGACTCTGAACTCGTGAAAGTTTGTAGTCCAAAAAAGCATTACACCTACTGCGGAGAGGTATGTATAAGGATCATAAAAATTTAAACCTCGTATGATTATGGGCTTACACTTAGTTTGCACGACCCAAATCCGGATTCATATCGACATTTACGAACAGAATCGACGAACTGAATTAGAACTAGAATCAACGTGAATTTTGACCTGAGTATAAAGTGTTCTCAAGATCGGAAGACATAACGATCGGCTTAAAATACAGCTGAAGTATATTGACTCGGTTGTATGTGCCGTAAAAAGCGAACCTAATCTTTTTTCGACTTGTCATACATTCACTTGGCTGGAGGTTTTCTTTTCACCTGAATTAGGTACGCTACGTACGTATAGGATGGACGATAAAAATGATGGTCAAACCCGATACATATATGGTTCAATTTCTTGCGTTCAAACAATTCTATTAAATTTCAGGATAACATGTTTTTATACCACCCTCTGTTTTTCTTTAATAAATTGCAATCGATGTGTTGTTTATTCGCGTGGCCTTTTTCTGCGTTGTATTTCTGTCTCTCCCCCATTAAAACTAGATACGTGATCGTTGAATTAATAATAAGTTCAGTCTTTCTTTGCTTATGGTCAGAGTGACGATGTATCTAGGTACACAAACAACGTATACATATATATTGATATTATCTAACAATGGCTTTCGTCTAATGTCGAATCGTTAATCAGTACAAAGTTGTTAACCACGCCGGATTATAGCGTCTCCGCCATATGATGTGTTTTGGTTATAAAGCCTATTCAAATGGTCAATGCACGCACGTTAAATAGCATAACTTGGCCATACGAAAGTTAAAAATCTCGTGATTCTTTGAACACAGAAGAAGATCGCGAAAAATTCTAACAATACCATCATTCTAAGTAAAGATTCAAGTATTTTGCTGTAAGTCCGTGCAGAGCTTTATTACGAATGAATAATTTAATAAATCAAAAAGGTGTCAAAGGGAAGAAAAAATTGCATGCTATGATCTGATTTCATTTTACAATATAAGCTTCCTTCGGTCTAAGAAATTACCTGCAATTCGATTACGCGATCCTATACTATACGGCGATGATGCGATACCTTTATTAAACAAGCCCTCTGATCATTGATAATTGCAGACAGCTTTGGGTGAGCAGGAAGTTGTTAAACAAGCAGAATGTGCCGACAATAAAGTAAGCCTAATGCAACGGCTTGATGAGCATACTGGAGCAGTTAATACCGTCGCTTTTTACGGAAAAAATCTATTAGCGTCTGGTTCGGGGTGAGTAATCCAAAAATAACAACAAAATCCTGTATGATGCTTAGAATTCGTACGTAGCTAAAATTTCTTGTCGCGAATTCTGGCATCGAAGGCTAGAATAAAACTTTTGAACATGATGTGCATATTAGAGACAAGCTTGTGCGTATCTGGGAGGCTGTAGAGATTGACGGCGAGAGCGACGACGATTCGGTGAAATTTGAAGAGAAAAACTTCGGTCCTTTGGAAGGCCACAAGTATAGCGTAAATCATGTCGAATTTAGTCCATGTGGCACTATGCTGGCATCCTGCTCACTGGATGGTACAACAATTGTGTGGGACACGGAGGTAGGTACTATTGTCCATGATTCAATTTTTCTTCCAAAATGATACCGCGAAATGACCATTTGCACAAAATGAAAACTTAAAATTTTGAATGAAAATATATAAATTCCGGACAGATGGGAGGCAGGGCAAAGGCAAGTTTCGTAAATTCTGGGTCAGGAATACGCGTCTGCCGATGGTCTCCGAATGGTAATATGATCGCAACAGCAGGAGATGATGAGAAAACCACTTTGTGGAGTGTTGATACCATGGAAGAATTGCAGTAATTATCAGAACCGATACCTATTTGATTTCGATTTATTTCTTAAGTATAACCGAGGTGGTTCGTTTGTTGAATCTGCAATCATAGTTTAGGCTCTGTTTATGGTATCATCGAAATATTTTACAATTTCTGCAGAATCTTTGGAGGTCATTCAGACGCAATTACAGCCATTGCATTTACACCAGACTCAAACTACCTAGTGACTGCATGCAGCGAGGGAACATGGAGGCTTTTTGACGATGGAAATAGGGATAGTCAATTTCCACTAATTTTTTGCGAAGAGGGACATGATTTAGGGGTACAAGATGCTGACTTTAGTCCCGTTCTAGAGCCTCTGGCTCCGGCAGGTAAATTTATATTCATTTAAATTTACATGATTATTAATTCTTAAGTTAAGTTTCACCTCTCAACTATAGTTACTAATAGTGAGAGTATCGGAACGTTATTCGTATACGATTTTCCATCAAGGCACACTGACGGACCCGACTTTGAATGGAAATCGACATTCCTATTTGTTGGCAACTTGTGGAAATGATTCACTGGTCAAGTTATGGCACGTAACAATCTACGTTGACGCAGTTCCTGTACCTGGCGATGAAGAATTGCACGATTCGATCGGGACCAGTAACGCTGGTCAAAGTTACAAGCTATGGAAGTCGATGACTGGACATGGGGGTAACGTCATGAGCGTCAGATTTTCGCCAATTAATGGTGAAATTTTAGGGAGCGTTGCTACTGATAGAACTGCGCGATTGTGGAGCGTTGTAAGTATGATTCAGTAACTGCTAATGCAAAATGCAAATTTGAAACACAAGTAACATTTTAAGCATAAGTGTTCCAAGTGAAAAAAATTTTAGTATTCAGGGGTCTGTCTCCACGTATTGGAAAATCATGACAGCCTTGTTACCGCATGTGCCTTTGCCGAAGATTCGTCGCTTTTTATCACAGGTTCGTTGGTAAATGTGCTACTAATTATTTCCGAAAATTTTTACATGGTTTCCGATGATTTTAGATATACCTACAGAATTTTGTGGTTTATTCTCGTTTTCAGGGGCTTTAGATAAAACTGTATTAATATGGAAATTACCTCAGCAATTGATATCACAAAGTATTCTGGCCGATAGACTGAGGCAAGCAAAGAAAAGGGTGAGTGACTCTCCGTCTTGCGATCAGAGTTTCCAGAATATATGACTTGATTTCTTTTCACAAACGATTTCTGCTTCAGGTGGCTGATTGGAAATACGATGAAATCGGGAGATGGTTTAAAGAAATCGAACTTCCCTATTTAGCCGAAAAAATTCAAGGCACATCTCTGAGTGGACGTCATTTATTGACGATGCCTGAGCAGACCTTGATCGATGGTCTGCAAATTCAAGATGACGAAAAGGTTCGAATATTTTGGCTGTTTTATAGATACGCAAAGTATTACCTCTGATACTAATCGGACCAAATATTCAATCGAAAAACCTCAGATAGTTTGAATTTTGAAAGTTTGAAAGTTTTCATTTTTCGAGAAGCTATGCCTTGAAAAATACTTATTGATTTATGATAAAATCCTACGGTTTCATTAGCATCATTAATTCAACGGTCTACGTGTTATCAGTCTGTAGAAACGTTGAAAAAACAATTATATTGGTTGAGACGTGAGGACAGCTGCACATGGGATATTCCCGACGAAACTGAGGTACCCCACGAGTTCTTGTGCCCAATTACACACGAAATTATGCGAGAACCGGTGCAATGTTCAGGTCAGTTTTACATGCATATTTTATAACAATTAATCGATGACTCTGAATGTAAATGACGATAAGCTAACTTTCGTTCTTAGACGGTTTCACTTACGAGCGAGCCGCTATCAACGAGTGGTTTTTGAGCGGAAAGTACAGTAGTCCGATGACAAACGCTCCACTGTACGACACAACGTTTAATCCTAACATAGCGTTGCGAAATGCAATATGCACTCTTCTTTTCGGCGAGAGAAACAAAAATCAAGAATAAAAATAAACAGCCTTTGATAGTCGGTTTATGAAAACGTGTTTGAATAATGCTGTTGCAGTCCTATTGACACTCAATTCCTATGTTACTGTATAACTTATTGATAAATTTAAAAGAAAAAAAATACTTTTCTTTATTCATTCTATAATCAGAATGGATCTAGAACGTTACCATCAATTGATGGTGTGTCCACAGCTATAAGTATACAAATACATATTACATAATAATATAATATTGTGAAAGCACTGCACTTGAGATAAACAGATCGAAACAATAATAAGAAAGAAATGCTGAGAGTGGACCAATTAAATTAAAAGCAGTGTTGTGATCTCTGTAATGAGAAGAATTTTTAAATCTCTAATTTTAGTTAAAGTAGATAAGTTATTTTATAAAAGAACATCAGGAAGTAAGAAGATACGTGAGTAATACGTTCCAAGAATTACTAACAGTCGCAGATTTTGTGCTCTTATAAAACTAGCAGTAACATTTTTTATGATAAAGTTAATTTTCGGAAACATCGAAGATCATTACATCCCAGTTATACACACATCAGAATATTGAACAACGAGTTGTGTGCTTTATTAATTGTTTGATTATATTTTATAATTTCCTTAAATTGTGACAACTATATTATGACATCCTTTGCCGAATCGTCATACCCATACCATATAGTACTGGCATTCAAATGAAATAATGATGTCGAAATACAATTATAGTCAGGAAGATTATTGTTGCATAATTTACCGTAACTATCATATCGGTAAAATTGTTATAATGATAACGTAAGTATAATTAAAACAAAAAAAGAAGAAATTTAGGATCTTTATAAAGATTTTTAGCGAATTTTGCACCTCTTACGACACCGAGTGATCGCTTTTTTAATGTGCCCTTTAAACCACGAAAAATTAAAGTCTGTATCTCTGTGATAATTCGATCGAATCGATATCTATTCTTTATGTGAAATGCTGTATTGCAATGTAAACTGTCAATAAAATCACCGCCACTTAATTACTTGGTAATAAAAATGAACAAAATAAATTACTTATGATTATATTTGATCATTTATTATCATGCAATAGGCATATACGTGTCATAATATGATTTATCGACATCATAAATGTTTGCCTAAGTGATGGGTGTTGTTTATAATGAATAAAATTATCGAGAAATATGAATATAATGGATTATATTAAAGTTAATCATAAGAACTCGTCCCAGTATTGCTAAAAGAATGGTTCAAAATAAATTATCCTATTGTGCAATGAGCGGGAACATTCGCTGATCGTGATTGGCTTCGTGGTTTGGCGAATATGTTATTCAGAACACGCAAGCGCAAAGCATTCCATGATGTTGATTTCTGCTTGAAATCGAGCCGCGTTACATTTTACTTTGATTTATCATACGGTGGCTATAGATTATGATATACAGTCTATGTATAATGAATTGTAGTGGTCATTTGTACTCTACTACTTGGAGGGTAAAGTAAAATGAATTGAAAAGTATCACAGAGAATTTATCCTTGGGCGAACTGAATTATTTGTAATGCATTTGAAGCAACAATCTCTTATAAACCAAGGGTGTACAACATAGTTAGTCATTTCGACCATGGCGCCATCGTGCTGTACGATTTGCAAGCAATTCATCCGCTCGAATTTTCGCCCAGCTGTTTTCTCTCCTATTAGCTTATGTAGAAAGAAAAGATGATATATTATAACCATAGGCAGTACGATTATTACTAAACTGTCAAATATACGTATTTAATACGATTCGAAGAAGCTTATGACATCGTAGTCGAGTTCATACGACGCAACGAGTATCTACGAGACTTCTATACACCAGGGAATACCGAGCGATAAATATAAATACTTCGTTAGTGATAAATTCACACACGATAATAATTTTCTTCGGGCTATTCTCACGTGAATAAGAATATTGTGCATAGACAGATGGAACGTTAATAATAAAAATTGTAAATTGTAATTGTCAATTGTATAATATTTATTTGAGAAAGATTTGAAGTTCGTGAGTCACTTCCGGCGATCACGAATCGCGCTAAAGAATTCTGCCTACGTCACGCGTCGTCGAAACTAGCGAGTAGAGTGGAGTGGTTAGTCAGCGCGACAACGGATCTGACAGTGAGCGTACATACCGCATACGTATCCGACGATGGTAAGGTTTTGACATACTAATACAAAATGAAATTAACTCTTTTTCAATCGGCCTAAACATATAACTTATACCGTATTTACAGGCTTCATATTCAGAGGATCAGCTGGCCGGTGAGTGACTGAGCTTGGGATCTAAAGGGGGGCAAATTTTTTTCTTCACGTTAATTCAGGTCAAGAATATCTTCGCCTTTTTAGACACGCCCCGGGTCGGTTTATCCAAGATTACCTTTTATGGTTAGGCTTTTGAAAGTGAACGTTTCTCCCAACGTTTCTCTACCATTTTATTCTCTTCAACTATTTATTCTCAATCTGACATACACTTCGCGATTACATACTTACTCTTTTAGTCACGATCAGTAACTACCAAACACTCGCCTTGGATACTAGCGAATTTAAGACTAAATTAAGTGACAAATTTCCTATTTTTTTTTTTCTTTCCTATATCAGTTCGCGTTTCGTTTTATTCACTATCATAACTCTTAATTTTTTTCTATCTTCATTTTTTAATATATTTCCATGTTTAGATAATAATAATAATTTACACATATTTGATGAAAACTTGAGTCAATTCTTCTAAAGAAAAAAAGCAAAACATATAATTTTTAAAAATGTACGGGTATAGTTATCAAGAGCTGTCCAACAGGATGATGTCATCGGTTGAGGGTAAATTATCTTAATAATTACATGCTTGGAAAACTAAGACGGTAGTAGTATTGATAAGATTCCGATCTTTGTCACAGATTGTATGAATACAACGTTATATATAGAGATACGGTAACTCTGAAGACTAAGGAAAGTATTGGGAAATAATATTTAAAATTCAAAGTCCTATAACATTGTATAGTCTTGAAAATTCGTTCGATGAAATACTCAGCTCATTTTCAATCCTTGAAGAAAAAATATATAAAAACGTAAAAGTTGTTGATAATTTAAAATTCTTTAAAACATTTTTTTGCTGAGTTGACAAAATCGAATAAGTTCAGTTTAAACTCTTGGATAAAAAACTTACACTCTGTTACAATTGATGGATTATTCTTTGTTAGTTCTTATTACTAAATAAGAAAATATATTCTTTACTTATTGATTTATTTTTATTTTTTCCAATGATAAGAGTTCCAAGAAGCGTTCCAGCTTTTTGATAGCCGTGGAGATGGAAAAATTCACATCGCTCAGATCGGAGACGCCTTGAGAGCTTTGGGACAAAACCCGACAGAATCTGATGTGAAGAAGTTTACCCATCAGCATAAGCCTGATGAAAGAATTAGTTTCGAAGTATTCTTGCCAATCTATCAAGCAATCAGTAAGTCTCGCACTTCCGATACTGCGGATGATTTCATCGAGGGATTGAGACACTTTGATAAAGACGGCAACGGCTACATTTCATCCGCTGAACTCAGACATTTACTTACCACACTCGGTACGTAAGAACTCCAAGAGTTTTCTAACGTTGATGGAGAGGAAAAGAAAAATTGAGAACCCTCAACAATATTGATCTTTAAGAGTTAATCATTCAGATAGAAAATATCTTTGAGACATCTTCAATATCTAATTATAAATTAATTGCAATTTTCTGTAAAATCTGAAGTATGTTTTTCTTACAACTATTCGTCGTCTCATGGCTCTGAGAAGCTAGAAACTTGCTAATAATGTTTAATAATTTAGGCGAGAAGCTTAGCGACGAAGAAGTGGAGACCCTATTGGCTGGCCACGAGGATTCACAAGGGAATATAAATTATGAGGACTTTGTTCGCCAAGTAATGTGCGGCTAAATTGAATATTTATATGCAGAAGCTACTACCCCTGTTTCTATTAGTTTAGTCTTGTTTCCATAACTATTTAAGAAATTAATATCTTCGATTTTTGATTATGGCACAGGCAATTGCCAAACTCTGTTCTGTCGATACCGTACATTAATTATTGCCGTATTATAGGAAAAATATGTACTTTTTTATATTATGAACAAAAAAAAAAAAGAAAAAAAAATGAAGGAAAGAAAAAAGAAACGAAAGGAAAGAGAATCATTTTAATTATTCGATAAGTAATCTAGCTAGTAAAGTTTCGTGCCTTGACCGAATACCTATATCTTGAGCAATTTGCGATCTCATGTGGTAAAATTGAACAATTGAATCATCAACATTCCAAATTACCGATAATTCAACATCGATCAAAGCATTTCTCCCCTACCCTGTTGCCTCCTTTGCAATGTGATTGTAATTTCTATATCTTACTGGATGGAATAAAAGCAATGTGTTATCAAAATACTAAACATGGTAGTCTGCTTTAAAATATTCTTTTTAACACAAAGAGTTTCGAATAATTTTATCAATTTTCTCTCTTTTTATTTCTATCGTATTATTGACAAGAATATTTTCTAGAGTAATAAATGTTGAAAAAATCATCGTCTATCACTTGTTAGAAAATTATTGAATCGAATTAAATGAACCTTGGATCAATCTAAGCAGAAATGAGTAAATGAATAGGTTGATACTAGCTACTGGAAGAACCATCTTGCGATGTATAGTTTGTCCATATTGTAGTATTTGTATTCCAGTATATTTCCGGACTCGAGGACGCGGAGTGAACTGTTAATTGTTCAATTGCTAAGACAGTGATGTGAAAAATTCATTTATTTTAGTAAAAAATCAGTATATACAGAGGAGTCTCATTGATTAACTTTCTAAAAGGTAGTTTTCACCTACAATTGTACCGCAAAGCAATCTAGGTACAAGTGAATTTAACAAATCTGATAATAAAATAGAATAAAATTGTCGAAAAAAGCGATAAGGTAAATTGAGCTGTAAAAATATATGTAAGTATGTACTTAGTGCTCCATGGCACTGGCCAACTCAACGCGCATTGCGGAATTCAATGTGATCGCGCAGACGCGACGCGCAGTCTCTACGCTAATAAGACTGACGTCACATCCAACAAGTAGAAGGGAAGTGTCGAGCAGACTCAAAGAATTCGAACAATCGCTACGAATCAGTCGACGGAGCAAGTTATACATAACGCTTGAGAGCGCAGTAATTCAATAAGTGCCGCTAGGGAAGCGAAAATTCTGCACGAAGCAGTTAATATACAGCCGTCAAGATTTTACGAAAGAAGAAGTATGAGTATTAGTGTCAGCCAGGCGTTTAGTAATTGCGAACGTAGTAAAAACGAAGACATTATGCCGAGTTTAATTTCCAGTAATTGGTAAGTTATACTATCCGCCATTTTTTTTTTATTATGTACAGGCGCCATCTTGCATGTTGTATTAGGCACCATGCTTTCACCAATTAACTTATTGATAATACGCCCTTATCAAATGCTTTCGTTTTCTTTAAACGCGTTTAAATTAACAATGATTATTCAATATCGCTAAACCATACCCCCTTATCATTTTTTCTCATACGATACTGTGGATTTTCTTGACTAGAAAGTGTCACAATTTGGAGGGCAGCCATTCCTTTTTTTCATATAGATCCCAATTGTCATGTGATAAGGATTATCAAATTACAAAAGAATTTATTTTCATTCATATATATTCGATTTGCACGTTCTAATCTTACAATCTAGAAGCACCAAATGACTCAGTTTTTTAATTAGGAATTTGGATAGTTATTCCGTACCAATGACTCATTTATATTTCTAGAATATTCGGTAAACCCTATATATCCACTTTCTCGTGTTTTTTTTTTCCCCGGACTTGTTATCTCCACGCTCATAATACGACGCTTCGATCACATCAGCCAAAGGAAAGGCTTACGTGTTTCTCACGGATCACGATATGTCTGGCTCCTTTCGATCCATGATGGATTCTTTTAAGGTCATTTCCTAGACAGTAACCAATAACCATACAACAACACATCAGCTGATGTATTTAGCCGTTATTTTCATGCTATACTTCGCATTCCTTTGTCCGTTGTATAAACAATGAAATACTTATTTCCGTCGAAAAATTATCAATACTTAGATTGGCGAAATTCTTTCAATTTTATTTTCAACTAAGTAATCAGATTTATTTATTTTAATATATTAATTCATTTGCTGCACCGAATTATACTTATAATATAAAGAAAAAGGGTATCTATAAGATGAAAGCAAAGAACTCTAAGCCCTATGCAATCATTTTTGATAAGCTTCCAAAAGATAAGCAAATCCTCACGATATGATGTAGACTTTTGGTTGTAGTCATAACAATTAGTTAAGCCTTGAATTTTGTAATAAAAATAAGCAAATACCTGCTGAATGAAGCCATCGACTATTTATTATATAAAATTCAATACACATAGATCTAACTTTTATTAACTGTATTCCTGTTCTCAAAACATTCATCTATCTCCGAAGTCATTAAGTACACACACTTAATATTATATCGATTGATTTAAAGAAGAACATGAGCCCAATTCCAAGTAATTGTTTTATAGCGCTAATAAAGAGTGTAAATAAAGAAAAATCCAAGTATCAGTATGTGGCCTCATTTTTGTTCAATGTTGATGAGTTATTCAATTTCTGAGGTCGTGGAAATGAATATTCATAAATACACCAAGTTTCAAATATACTGTGAATTCGTTCTTAACATAATTAACACACGATATATAAGATACAAGGATTACACAATATAGAAACAAGAATTAGTATCATTAAATCCTTGACGCTAATGTCAGAAGCTTAGATCAGGCTGGATATATTCAAAGAGATTTTAAATGAGGCCCGATAAATGTAATTCAGGATTTAAATCGGTAATGCAAAAGCCAACATCATCTCATGCAACTCTTGAACGTTGGCTTCTTATTTTTTCAGCCTCTTTTGAATACAATTATAATTTAGTGTATGAGCTGTGAACATTTCGTAGTGTCAAATAAGAGATTTTATGTATTATTGAAATGACATCTAATCAAGCTAGGCAATGAAAGATAACATACAATGCAAACACTACAGGCAGTGGAATAATACGGGTAATGGATGACACTCTATTTGACTCGTGTCATTTAAGTGGTTATATACTCACCCTTGAAGCATTCTCACACTGTACGGGTATACTTTTGTCCTTTACTTTAGTATAATGATAAACGATATCAATTGTCGCTTAAAAATGTCTCTCGGAATTCAAATTAACCTTCAGCTGTTGATAAAGACAAAGATTGTTGAGTTTACTGTTGAATAGTTTCACAACAACAGAAATATCTATCTATAAATGTTACAAGTATTCACTTTTGGATGTCGTGATACAGCCCAATACCCGATGCGTTCATTGCTTACTAAGTTCACAAGATAAAACACTTGTATTATGCTCAATCAAATTATAGAGGGAATATTGTACAGGTCTCATTGTAAAGAGAAGGAATGAGGTCGATGGGTCACTAGAGTGCAATAGAAGCTGAATTTGGGTCATATGCCACCAAGCCTGGGTTGGGTTTAATTTCATAGCTGTGTTGATATCACTGTTACGAAAGCTTTTAATTTGTCTAGAAATTGTTTGATCATCAAAATTGGGATATATATATTCTGCAATGAATATTTAATGTACCAATCTTAAGAATTTTGATCAGTCTTCCCGTTATCTAACTTCTATATATCTCGCTTTTTTATTTTTTGTACTTGTGAAACCCAGAATATTATATATCATAACATGTGATATTTATCATGCTCTTTATTTCTTGGAATGATTTGTAATCTCACTGAGCAGGAAATGGTGAGCTCCACGAGTCTGCAACATTGGCATTTAATCATTTGTACAAAGGGTATTGAGCGTTGACATCTTAGCCTGGAGATAAGAGAGAATTGAATAGTCTACTGAGAAATATCTGTGTCTTTATCATTCTTATCAATTTATTATTATCACAATATGTAATTACTCTTTGATTGAACAAGATGTAGCATAATGGACCTAATACAATGGGAAATTTTGTTTCTTCTTTTGGTTTCGGATATAAATTCTACCAAAGGCTAAATTAAATCTCTTTATGCCCTTGAAGTTTAAAACCAGAAGACGATTTCACCTGACTCGGTCTATTTGATTTATAAATTGACAGAAAGATTCAGATAGAGCCTAAAATTGGCCAATGAATACTTCAATTCTAATCATCATACATATTACGCAACCAAATATGCATACTGCTGTTCAGTTAAATGATAGGACCACGTGTTTGGCACTCATTTTATTCGATTAACTAACTAAATGAAACTGCTTACATGTTAAAATATAGTTCTAATTTGATACAGACAGTGCATGTTAAAGTTATAAAATTCATCAAGATCTCTGATCGATACATAGATCGCTCAATTGATAGTTAAAATAAAGAACTAGTAAATATAGAGTGGTAACTTGACGACGTATTTTTATTAATTCAATTCATATCGCACAATTTTATCGAGTAAATGAGTTATTAATAAACGGCTAATCAGCACGCACACACATCCAATGATTTCAACTACGAAAACATAGTGTCTGAGAATGTAATGAAACTACAACCCATCGTATCAACATTAGCATTTTATTAACTTTTTATAACTACATGATATATCCATGCAGTGGCGTAGCTAGACTTTCAGCGCCTTGGAGCGGTATTCATTAAATGCGCTCCTTTACCTCCGATAGTGACAAGTAAACTGGTCTAAAACCGCAGTGCGCGACCGAGCGCCTGGAGCATCCTGCTCCAACTGCTCCACGGTAGCTACGCCACTGTATCCATGTGAATTGCAAATATCACTAAGTTGTTTCTGAGTATCCGTACGAATTTCTTCTGTAAATATTTCTCGATTTGAATCATAGAAAATTAGGGTATTGGTTGTTACTTCATTCCTACCTCTGAAATATTATTTGTAGATGATCCTACTATTGATTTAGAAACTAGTGATTCAGAAGTATTTAATGTTCCTGTTCATTACAATACTCTGCATATTTTGATCCGTTTAAAAATAACCAGTGCTTTAACATATCATTCAAGAATGTTATAACGTCTCTATCGAAATTATCTTATTCTGTTTATTATTATTATAATTGTGGCATCAATTGATGACACTACAATTTCGTCTTGTAGTTCACAGGAGTCAATATTGTTATAGGTATATTTCAACGTAACTGCAAAACTAATTTATGTTTTACAATCCACGGCACATTACAAGTATCTATTTATCACAGAACTCTGCTTTTTGTTTACGAGATTTGCTATTATCAGTAGGAAATGACTTTACAATTGAATTGACTCACAAATTTTGCCCTGTGAAAAAAAAGTTATCGTTAATACTCACTGGGAAATATATATTTTAGTTTTTATTTTATTTTCATACTCAACAATGGTTCTGTGTACGACGATATTGATTTTCATAACGTCGGCGTAAAGTTTTTAACCATTAAGCATGAATCAGGTCAAGAAAAATCAATTGTTATGACAAGCAGAAACGTGAACTCTGTTGAATCTTAGTAAAAAAAACTTTCACAATGTTATTAGACATCTAAGAATTTGTTTTAGGCAATCAATTTAAGGAAATTCACGAGTCTTGTTTATGTAAAAGGATCCATGTTTGTGTGTTTTGGAAATTTGTTAATTTCAAAGCCATTTCTGGCAACCTGGCTCTTATCAGGTATCTTGAAAGCAACTTTCAGCTCTGAAGCAATGAGAAACAATGTAAGTGAGACAATGTTTGTCTCATCTGTGTTCTTATGTAATGATACAAACTGAAAGCAATGAATAAAGTTTTTGGCTAGACTAAGTATTTGTTGAAGATTTCTTAACAGTTAGATCTCAGTCAGTTTCTTTAGTCTATAGTCGTAGATTTGGATTTTTGCCAATTTCAATGACGTCTTGGGCATTCAACAATGTTTTGATGCTCTCTGCGCACTTTGAGTCTTTATAAATTTGGAACACAAGCCCGGGTACAGATCAGTTGATTTTCTTCCTGAGCACGGATCGCTGACTAATCAAAACTGAAACTGAACAAAATTTGGCTAAGGCCAGTCTTATTTTTCACCATCTCTTTATTCAATCTGGGAAAAAATAATCGTGGCACAAAGTTCAAAGGGCAAAGCCCTTTTATCAAGGTCAATTCTAATCATTCAAATTATTCTATTCTGGAACTTATTACATTCTGTTGACTGAATAATAAAAATGGCTCCAAGGCCAAGGTAAATAAAATTCATATTTATTGGCACGATATCAAGAATCAAAAGCTTCAGAAGTTACTAAACCTTATGTGACTAATCATTATAATTGCTATCCTCATTTCCATTTAATTCATTAGCAGCACCTTGCAAGTGAAGTCCGATTGAAGTAAAAGTATGATCGAGACAATTTTCAAATGATCTGCAAAATAATAATCCAATTGCCTCTGAATAACTTCTAAATTTGTAACTAATGAAAATTGGTTGTGACAGCATGTGTACATTCTTCAAAATGTTTATCGCTTGTGTAAGAGATGTTTATAAGGCTGCAATTATTCCACGCTTCTTTGGTTTATTCGAAGTATTTATACCATATGGCTTACACTAGAATATATTTAGCACCTATAATTCTTACTAATAAGATTATTTCAATAAGTAAGAACGATTCATGTTTGAGTGGTAATACAGCCTTGGCAATATTTTTCTGAGTTTGGGTTCATCTTATCGTAAGTGTAGCGAAGGAGAACATGTATATTGAAAGAAAGATCACAAAGAGGATAATGAAAGATTTTGCTTCTTCAAGTAGTATATAAATTCAAAAGGTTTCGGGCACAACACCAAGCTTCGATTTTGCTTTCCCACTATTTTACATTAATTCTATAATGGAAATTATTCGACGCTGATATATACCACTTATATTTTTGGCTACCCAGAGAGTCTAGTGATGTCAACAATTCTATAGACATGTTCTATACATGTATACTTTATCTCTACTTTAAAAATAACGCTTTCTATCTGGGCCATGTTTATGTAACAACCTTTCTCTTTCCACTATTATTATTCATTTTTTCATCATTTATTTTATACCTTTCATTAGTAGATATATTTCGTTCTTGTAAAAGTCCCCACCTGTGTTTCATTTCTCTTAAACAAATTATTTCCCAACATACGCAGATACCTAGACAAACTTGTTTCAACTTATTTACCAATGGGTCTGACATATATTTAACTAGTGTTATGCTCTACACGTGTTACCTGTGCTATTTAAAGCAGCCAAGTCCGTGTACCTCACATCCATTATCTTTGACTTTCAAGTGTTTACATTCTTCACTCACAACACATGGCTGAAAAATTTCACATACTTCTGAAATATTTCTTCCTTTTATACAATAATTATAAATCGAAAACAGATGCGACCTACTAATTTAACATAAATTATCTGAAGCTTTTAATCGAATACAAATCTAATTTTTTCTTCTTGCATCTAACTAGCAGCGCACTGTCCAGCAGATACATTGAGGAGGGTATGTATGAGGGAATGAGCCAGCAGCAACAGCACTACTGTATAACGCTGGGCGTGGGGCCTCTGTGGTGGTCCTGATGCGCCCCATGCCGCCTTGTCTGTATCGACAGTCAACACAGAGAGCCGCGGCGTGGGGATTAAGCAGAGTCAGCTCTCTGTGAGCTCCCACATCGTTCAAGTAAATATATATATTTTTTTTTTCTATAATTAAATCTCATATGATCCTAGCTTTTAAGGTAGTTGAATGAATTCAGCAGCGTATAAATGTAACTTGTTCATTGATTCAGGGCCTTGATTATTGGGGGTTTTTTCGTTTAAAATAAAAATATTTGCTAAAGCAGTTCTCCAAATGTGTACAAATTACTTTCAGGAGAATGAACTACTAAACGAATTGAAAAAAAGTGAATCACTGCGCATAACATTCGCGCTACACTTGACAGAAAGCACTTGTGTTAAGTGGGAAACAGTGGTATGGAGGGGTTGTCTATACATCCAGGTTCCCAGCTGCCTTCTCCCAGAAGGTTCCAAGGAAGGATTTGTTTCCCTCTTAGAATATGCTGAGGAAACCCTGCATTGCACTAACGTCGTTGTTTGCCTAAGGAAGGATCGCTCAGACCGAGGTATTTTGATCTCTCATTATTCTTAGTAAAGTTAGATTCGAAATAATTAAAGATAATGTGATACAAAATTTTGTGAATAATTTTTTTATCACTTATTTCAGCCATGCTGGTCCGCACCTTCATGTTCCTGGGCTTTGCAGTGTTACCTCCGACTCACGCACTCGTGCCGCCTGGCAATGATTCTGGCAATCTCTATATGCTCTATGCTATCGAGTAATCGACGAACTGCTCGACTTCACTTTTAAATCTAACTCAAAGGTAACTAAACGATGTTATGCTTATTAAAATCTTGAGAGAAGTGTTTTAACGTAAAATATTCTTATTTTTTGTCAATTATGCGCGTGAATTGGGTTTACGATTAGTTCAATAGATTTGTTTAATATTATCATTACAATGTTTTCATTCAATGATCAGAACATTTGTGCTGAGTCTTATTTATTCATCGCGCAGAAACTTCTTCATGCATTTTTTCAAAAAATACATGATAAGACAAGTTGGAAAAATAATATTCTGCTAAAATATTTTGTATTTCAATTAGTCTGTACTAAAATGAAAATACGAAATATCCTAAACTAGCGAGCTTGTCAATTATTTTAAAGATCAATATCAATTTTGACTTTTCCATGGAACATTGTCTTTTATTAAGCCTGCGAAAGCAACGCAGAAAATTTACATGAAACTGTAATGAGAATTATGTATATGGTCCTATGGTTCTTTATTGTATTATAGAAATTAGATGCTTTATTTTAATTTACAATTTTATGTTAATTTTTTCAGGTACCAGTTTAGGCAAGTTAAGGCATAAAGGAAGTCATAAGAAATGAACAATAATTGTTTAACTTTTCATTAAAATTTTTGGTTTGCTGCCCGCGCCATATGCTGCAGTTATCTCCATTTATCGGGATAATTGCTAAGCAGCAATTTGAGTTCCATTGTTATATTCAAATAAATATATATATATATATATATATATAATACTCAAAAGTAACTAAACGATGTTATGCTTATTAAAATCTTGAAAGAAGTGTTTCATATATATGGAAAAATAGAGGAAAGTTTGTAGATGCCCCTTGAATTGGCATTATCTACTAAAACTATGTTGCCTATGAGTTAGATTAAAATATTCGAAGTATTTAACAAAGATAGTCATGCTTAGAGCTTATAGATAGAGCTTTGAATCAGTAAACCATCATTCTCTTAAACAATGTTAATAATACAACATCTTATTATACATGCTGAAAAAAATCCTACGTCTCAAATGCTGTTTGTTGTTCTATTCAAATATTGTCCACTTACACCCAGACGTAATGAATAATCAACAAACAAGCTATTAAATTTATTAATGATAAAACTTTATGTTAATTGTGGCAGATTGGGGATTATTACAATTTATCTTTATTCTAAACAACAATAATACGTTATTTTACTATTAATCATTATATCCATTATGCTTGTATGTAAGTATATAGTAGATATTATATTCTTCACTTTTTTTTCATTAATACGTTCACACCATTACAATAATTACCAACATTATTCAAGTTTAAGAGTCATATAAAAAGGTAGCTCCTTTCTGCAAATTTTATCATTTGTATAGGATTTTCTATCGAGATATTTCACTAATCAGTTGAAACATAACGACTAGTTTGTAATGTGAAATCTATTTCGAGAGATTAAACTATCAAGTATAGTTTGCGTAAGAAGACATTTTACATTACACCACTATGAATTCTTAAACTATAACTATCAATGCTTAGATTATTTACATCAGGACAAAAGCAATGTTATTTTTGTAATCTGACGGTATAAATGGAAATGAATATATTCTAGGTATTAGTTTAAGTATTACTTAAGTATGCGAGTATATCAACAAGGTATTTTAAAATACTATAAATATGCTGAATTGATTTTAAAATGTTAACTTTTCTCAAGAATTTTCATTATATTCGTGACACTATTACTACTTGCTTCTTTCGACAGTATTTCGCTGTCTCTATTAGAAAACATCACCTGCATTTGACTACGTAATCAATTCAAACATCAACATATAGAATTATAAATCCGCTCAAAGAATATCAAATAGAAAATGAGCCATTCATAGTGTTTCACGATTATTTTGCGGTAAAAGCCTTAAAAAAATTTTTATAGTATTCTAGAGTATCTCATTCATGTTATTAGAAATTATTTTAATTGTTTTATTAGTATTAATCAGATTTATTTTAGACTAAGTACAATAATTTGATAATTCCCAATGAATTAACGTTCAAAGAGTTCTTGCTAATAAATACGCCTCTAAAGTGTTGAACTGGCGCAGACAAAAATAAAATAATATAAAATGAAAATAAAAAAAAAAAAAAAAATTAGTAAAACGTTCTTAAAATCTTATGAAGAAAAAAAAATATATATATAGTTAAATAGTTGTCTTTAGATAAGTTTGGATCGCTGGGCCGTTTTGTATGGAATCAAATTGTTATTCCTGTTTTTTTTTTTTTTCTTCCAAGTAATAATACATAAAATAAATATATAGATAACAGTTTTTTTTTTCTTATATATATTATTTATCTTATGTTTCTCAAAAAAAAATATAAAAAACTTCTATTTCGAACACCTGAAAATAATAATGGAGTAGATTTTATGCATTGCGGACCATCATATTTAGTATTACATAATATATTATATATCTATGATCATATTAAAACTTATTATGCTAAATTTATTATTCATACATAAAAAGTAATTGCTAAATAAAAATCCAATAAAAATCAAGCATACGCTAATGATTTTTTATTGACCAAAAAAAAAAAAAAACAAGAAAACACCTAGTGTCATTTGCCTTTATTTTTTTTTCTTTTGACCTTGCATCGGAACAGGATAGTCCCGAATTCAATAATACCAACATTCAACGTTGAATGAATGACGTCTCAAACTAGAATTAATAAAAAATATCAATCTTACTGAAAATAGTTTTAGATACTGTATTAACGTTGGAAATTAGTCAATATCCGCGCATGAGTATCAATTATTTTTAGCAATAAATAATAAATTTAACAGAGAGCATTCACACTGATTACTGCCCGCCGTTTGTGGTGAAAATAGTTCGTGAATTTGTCAGCTCAACAGCAGGGCCGCCACTTCCTAAGCTGAATTATAGCGCCATCTATGATGCATGCTAAAATTACAAGAAAGGCTTGCCGGTTACATACCAACACCGGTTAAGCTTTGGTATCGTAGTTCTAACTTATATCATAGTTAGTGCCCCTCGTGGCGCTAGAGGGCTTGTATAAAATTTCTCGATAAAAATACTGTGAACGCGGTGGAGTTGTCGCCAAATAGATAATGTACTGATAGACGGAAAAAGATTGTTCGTGGCTATTTTTTTGAGTAATTTACTGAATGGTGTGATAATAACACTCGTTTTTCTGTTACAGACGAATGAAATTTCATCAGGTTCCGAACACCTCCGATTGGGAAGGATTATCAGTTTCGATTACATCGTATTAGTGTATATCGAATTCAGTATTAGTGAAATTAGTTCTATTAAGTAGTACATCATTGTAATACGAATATAGTTTATATTATGCTAATTTATATGCTAGGATGCCGATAAAGAAAGACGATGAATTGTGATGAATACATATTTACTTCGAAGAAACAATTATAAATTGTACACAATTTGTATAATGAGCAATATTGTGTCGATGTTGTAACAATAAATTCTCAAATTTATCGATAATTTTGTAATTTTCCCCTTTCCTCTCCCTCGCACTCTTTATTTCAGGAATCAGAACGTGTGAGAGAAAACACAGTTCAAATTATCAATAAACTGTAATGAAAATTTTTCTATGCTGTGTGCCGCCAAAATATTCAGCACACCTCCTCGGGTCAGATATTTTCCTGATACCAGGAGCATTTTTCGATTTAAAATTTTTCAAACTCTTAAAATAGCTAGTATGTATGAGCGATATAACGACGTGCATGAAGCAGCGTATGCATGCGTGTATCGATACACTACTCCTTTCCCCCACCAAAAATTTTAGAACACCTCCTCGGATCAGATGTTTTCCTGATACCAGGAGCATTTTTCGACTTAAAATTTCTTAAACTCTGAAAATAGCTAATATATAAGCGATATAGCGCCGTGCATGAAGCAGCGTATGCATGCGTGTATCGATACACTACTCCTTTCCCCCACCAAAAATTTTAGAACACCTCCTCGGATCAGATGTTTTCCTGATACCAGGAGCATTTTTCGACTTAAAATTTCTTAAACTCTGAAAATAGCTAATATATAAGCGATATAGCGACGTGCATGAAGCAGCGTATGCATGCGTGTATCGATACACTACTCCTTTCCCCCACCAAAAATTTTAGAACACCTCCTCGGATCAGATGTTTTCCTGATACCAGGAGCATTTTTCGACTTAAAATTTCTTAAACTCTGAAAATAGCTAATATATAAGCGATATAGCGACGTGCATGAAGCAGCGTATGCATGCGTGTATCGATACACTACTCCTTTCCCCCACCAAAAATTTGAGAACACCTCCTCGGATCAGATGTTTTCCTGATACCAGAAGCATTTTTCGACTTAAAATTTCTTAAACTCTGAAAATAGCTAATATATAAGCGATATAGCGACGTGCATGAAGCAGCGTATGCATGCGTGTATCGATACACTACTCCTTTCCCCCACCAAAAATTTTAGAACACCTCCTCGGGTCAGATGTTTTCCTGATATCAGGAGCATTTTTCGACTTAAAATTTCTTAAACTCTTAAAATAGCTAATATATAAGCGATATAGCGCCGTGCATGAAGCAGCGTATGCATGCGTGTATCGATACACTACTCCTTTCCCCCACCAAAAATTTTAGAACACCTCCTCGGATCAGATGTTTTCCTGATACCAGGAGCATTTTTCGACTTAAAATTTCTTAAACTCTGAAAATAGCTAATATATAAGCGATATAGCGACGTGCATGAAGCAGCGTATGCATGCGTGTATCGATACACTACTCCTTTCCCCCACCAAAAATTTGAGAACACCTCCTCGGATCAGATGTTTTCCTGATACCAGAAGCATTTTTCGACTTAAAATTTCTTAAACTCTGAAAATAGCTAATATATAAGCGATATAGCGACGTGCATGAAGCAGCGTATGCATGCGTGTATCGATACACTACTCCTTTCCCCCACCAAAAATTTTAGAACACCTCCTCGGGTCAGATGTTTTCCTGATATCAGGAGCATTTTTCGACTTAAAATTTCTTAAACTCTTAAAATAGCTAATATATAAGCGATATAGCGACGTGCATAAAGCAGCGTATGCATGATTGTCTCGATACAAGACTCTTTTCCCCCACCAAAAATTTTAGAACACCTCCTCGGGTCAGATGTTTTCCTGATACCAGGAGCATTTTTCGACTTAAAATTTCTTAAACTCTGAAAATAGCTAATATATAAGCGATATAGCGACGTGCATGAAGCAGCGTATGCATGCGTGTATCGATACACTACTCCTTTCCCCCACCAAAAATTTGAGAACACCTCCTCGGATCAGATGTTTTCCTGATACCAGGAGCATTTTTCGACTTAAAATTTCTTAAACTCTGAAAATAGCTAATATATAAGCGATATAGCGACGTGCATGAAGCAGCGTATGCATGCGTGTATCGATACACTACTCCTTTCCCCGACCAAAAATTTTAGAACACCTCCTCGGGTCAGATGTTTTCCTGATACCAGGAGCATTTTTCGACTTAAAATTTCTTAAACTCTTAAAATAGCTAATATATAAGCGATATAGCGACGTGCATAAAGCAGCGTATGCATGATTGTCTCGATACAAGACTCTTTTCCCCCACCAAAAATTTTAGAACACCTCCTCGGGTCAGATGTTTTCCTGATACCAGGAGCATTTTTTGACTTAAAATTTCTTAAACTCTGAAAATAGCTAATATATAAGCGATATAGCGACGTGCATGAAGCAGCGTATGCATGCGTGTATCGATACACTACTCCTTTCCCCCACCAAAAATTTTAGAACACCTCCTCGGCTCAGATGTTTTCCTGATACCAGGAGCATTTTTCGACTTAAAATTTCTTAAACTCTTAAAATAGCTAATATATAAGCGATATAGCGACGTGCATAAAGCAGCGTATGCATGATTGTCTCGATACAAGACTCTTTTCTGCCACCAAAAATTTTAGAACACCTCCTCGGGTCAGATGTTTTCCTGATACCAGGAGCATTTTTCGACTTAAAATTTCTTAAACTCTCAAAATAGCTAATATATAAAGGATATAGCGACGTGCATGAAGCAGCGTATGCATGATTGTCTCGATACAAGACTCTTTTCCCCCACCAAGAATCTTAGAACACCTCCTCGGGTCAGATGTTCTCCTGATACCAGGAGCATTTTTCGACCTAAAATTATTCTAACTCTTAAAAATGCTAGTATAGATAAGCTATATAGCGACGTGCATGAAGCAGCGTATGCAAGATTGTATCGATTCAAGACTCTTTTCCCCCACCAAAAATTTTAGAAGAGCTCCTCGGGTCAGATGTTTTCCTGATACCAGGAGCATTTTTCGACTTGAAATTCCTTAAGCTCTTAAAATAGCTAATATATAAGCGATATAGCGACGTGCATGAAGCAGCGTATGCCGGACAGATGATGCCTTATTTTCAGAGTAAATTTTCTGTCAGTTGAGACTTTTTTCGGAGTCATATTTCTGGCAGTTGAGACTTTTTTCGGAGCGATATTTCTGGCAGTTGACACCTTATTTTTAGGAGTTAAGTTTGAGGCGTCAACTGCCAGAATTATGACTCCGAAAAAGTCTCAACTGCCAGAAAAATCACTCCATTTTCTGACAGTTGAGACTTTTCGGAGTGATATTTCTGGCAGTTGAGACCTTATTTTTTGGAGTTAAGTTTGAGGTGTCAACTGTCAGAAATATCACTCCGACAAAAGTCTCAACTGCCAGAAAAATAAGCTATATAGCGACTGCGTGAAGCAGCGTATGCATGCGTGTATCGATACGCTATTCCTTTCCCCCACCAAAAATTTTAGAACACCTCCTCGGGTCAGATGTTTTCCTGATACCAGGACCATTTTTCGATTTAAAATTCTTCAAACTCTTAAAATAGCTAGTATATATACGCTTTATCGCGTCATGCTTGAAAAATTTCAACTCAAAAATTGCGCCTGGTATCAGGAGGGCATCTGACCCGAGGAGGTGTGCTGAAATTTTATGCGGGAAAAATTAGTAGTGTATCGATACACGCACGCATACGCTGCTCCATGCACGTCGCTATATAGCTTATGTATACTAGCTATTTTAAGAGTTTGAAAAATTTCAAGTCGAAAAATGCTCCTGGTATCAGGAGAACATCTGGCCCGAGAAGGTGTGTCAATATTTCTGGGGGCAAAAAATCACAGTGCATAAGCATGCATACGTGGCTAGCTACCGCTGATTCGGTACTTAAAATAGGGAGCTGCAGGGAGGGGAAAGTGAAGAATAACGTGGCAATTGATTATTGGTATATCTGGCAATTTATTCATTTAGAATCGATACAATATTACTAATTGTCAAAATTGTGTACAATTTACAATTTTTTTCTAAAAATATCTATGTTACATATTGCACTTGATCGGATCTCTCTATTTGATTTCTGGCATACAAGTTATCCTAGCATAGACCACATCCGTATTGCAATACTACACCATCTGATATCCCAATGAGAACACCCAAGGTTTGTGTCTTTGGTATTCACATTCAAATTGAAATTGAAATTGAAGAGACAAACCGGATAAGCAGCGCTGCATGAGTGAGTCCGAAAAAATGCATGATACGCAATCTGTCCGACTGATATCTACTGCCGGTAATTCGGAATCTGGGTTACCGGCGACTTCGCTGCACTTTGTATTTTCACATATTCACCGATAGAGGGTATGTGGTGTTTTCCATCGAGTTATAGAAGATATTTATATGGATGTTATGTTTTATACCCTGCTGCTTGCACTTCGTAGCCTGCTGAAAATGCTATTGCCGAACCTGCGGACAGCCCGACGGCCGGGTAGTTGTTAAAAATGGCCGACTTCTGAATTTTATTCGTGTACGTCTCCGTCAGTACATAAGATAAAAATTACCATCAATTATCAATTTGAATAATTAACATTCTCAGAGAACATGCCGCGTGTTAAAGCATCGCCGAAAAAATGCGTCAAGACGTCCAACTCGCACCCAGCAGCCAACACTTGGGTGTTCCTTATGAAAGGTAAATAAAAAAGTAAAAATTGTATTGCAATCAATTTTTCTCATTGTTATCATTATATAACGTTATTATGCTAAAATTGCATTATCTAAGTAACATACTCAAAACTTCAATCAATAATGTCATCACTAAAATAACATCACTCTTTCTTATTTGTTATATCATCATTACAACCAGATTCTGTTATGATTATGAAATTATAATAAAACCATCTACTTATACTCACACGGACTAAAAATTGCGAAAATAGAACTCGAAGTTTGTTAATCCCGTCTGAAAATCCTCTTATGTAAATTTCATCAAATTTATTCATTTTCAATTTCCGAAAAAAAAAAAAAAACTTCATCGGAGCGCAGTCTAATAATGAAAAAAAAAAGCAAGAAAAATTCAAATATCACTGAATAATGTTATACATACACATGAAATGTATAAGATACACCAAAATTATCATCACCATGAAAGCTCATTGATAAATAATACCTTATTTTAGGTGATGGTTTAGAAAGTACAGACGGTAGTTCTCCGGACGTAGTTAAACTCAGACATCCAGCGTCTAATCAGCCGGCTATGTTTGTATTCAGTCCGGGAGATACTACCGTTCAAGAAGTTTTAACATTTGACGAAAATAAAAGATCGTGGTTCATAGACGACAACGTAAAGTCCGATGGCAAAATGCATTTGTCGACACCAATCGATCCGATATTTTTGGTTTTACCTTATTTGAGGAAGGTACGTACACGCGCTTTCTTATTGAATAGTTCAAAACCTACAGTTTTATGAAAATAATATTTTTCAAATAATATTGTAATTCAATTTTAATTCTTTCAGTCCCAACAAGTCATGCCTCTTGAACAAATACTTCGCGACGAAGACTACCCGGGTACATCACGCCTTACGCGATGTCAAAATTTAAAACTATCATTAATTGCTGATCGTAAAGGCGATGAGGAACTACAAGCTTTTAAGTTTAACGAGGATAAGACTATGGTTTGGCTTCAAAAGAAAGTTGGAAGAGTCGCTGAAATTTTGAGACAAAAAGGTGTTCATGTCTCTCAAGGCGCTGTTAGTGCCACTTATGTTAAAAGTAACAAACACGAATCCGGCACGGAAATTGGTGAGAAGCCAGATATACTGGTTGAAGTATCTAGTTGAATATAAAAATACATATAATAATATTTTCGAACATAGTATAATGAATTTAAGAATAGATTACCTTAAATCAATGAATAATGAGAGTATCTGTTCACCCGTTCTTAGAATATCTCAAATACGCACATGGGATAGTGTCTGAATACCTTGCCGAAGATTTGTCCAAAAAATTGGCCCAGCATTTAAGTTTGCCTGAAGATATTGAAAATAAAAAACGAAAGTTGAACAGTCCAAAAGAAGGGAGTGATGAGAAAAAAGCTAAAAAAGACACGCCCGACACAGAGTCTATTCCAAGAAACGGAGCTTTAGACTTAACAAAACCTGAAAAGGTACGTAGTACTCTATTACTGTGAACGTTGTAAGACAACTTGAGAGGTACATGTTTTTATTTTATTCCAAAATTAGAATTTTCAAGTCTCATTTCTCCGATGAATCAACTTAATTAGAATGAGAAGTGATAAACTGAAGCAACAATTCATCGCTTAATACTAAATACCACAACTTAGCTTTCTCGCGTTTAAATTCTTCAAAGAATTCCAATCATCAGCAAATATCATTTGCATGTGAAAGTGTACGAAATAGTAATTTGAAAGCTAAGTTTTGACAAAAATTTTTAACACCAATTAGTATTATTTGAAATATTTTGTGAATTAAAGTAACGTGTTAGACTTTAACAATATTTTAAGTGAAGTCATGTATAAATAATATTTAATAGCATATATATTATTAAACTTTGGAATAAAATGAATGACATATTTGGAAGAGAATAATCTTGATTTAGTTGTAAATTTAATATAAGAAGGAAGTCTATCAACGAGGAATGATGACATACATGAGCTTGTTTTTAAATATATTCTTAAATATTGTAGCCACAAAAGCCTCTGACAGTTTCGAAGAAAGAGATGTCCAGACAGAAAGCAGCGGCTGGTTCTAAGAATATTTCAAGTTTTTTTAAGAAGAAATGAGTCTGGTGAGCCAATCAACGAATATGAATCAATCGCCAGTCGGTTTTCCAAATTTGTAAGAGCACCTTAAAATATTCTGATAAGTCTCTGCGTTCCTATTGGTGTTACACTTTAGACTTGAATTGGTGAAAAAAAAAAAGAATTCTAAACAGAAATTAAAGATTGAGCAATGATCAATTATATAATTACATTGTTGAACAAAATAGCCCAGAAAAACCCCGCAATTGTTGATCTAGAGTGTATAATTATTATCACTATGAATTCATAATATTATATAATTTGATCTCTACTTTTGAACATAATTCAGAAATCCCTCGCGTCATTTCAGAGTTGCTCAAAATATTTCAACGAAATTTAGTAATTTATTCCATTAAACGCATAAGTAAGATTTATTTCATATTGACATGTTTTTTATACATGATTGAATAATAGTATTTTATTATTTTTTACATACTTGTTTGTCTTCTTTAATTATTTTCCTCTTCATATTCATTTTTTATCAATAGAAGTATTCAACAATTGGCATGAATTTATAATTAGAAAAAAAAAGACTTAAAGACTAAGGATGTTTATCTGAAAAGATAGATGCGTCAACTAAACATGGACTCTAAAAATTTTTGAAAACATTTATCCCGTACTGTTGCAATGTTTAACTTAGAATATGTTAGGCATAAAACTACTGTAGTATTACGCATATTAGGCAGTAAGGAGCTAACAAACTGATTCAATTCTACATTTGAGATTTGTATCATTTTTAGGGAAAAACAACAAACCCGGTGTTTTTGTGTCTTACAATATTTTGTGATATTACTGCTTTTCCATTCTTGGTTGGTTAGCTCCTTTTTGCTTTCTACAATATCCTTTATTTTGAAAGACTGCCCGATAAAAGCAATATTTAATTTTTTTAAGCCGACATTTAAAAGTCTTGAGAATTTTTATTTTTACTTTTACTTTTTTTTCTATCCTCGCTAATTGTAATTTTCTCAAAGCCAAAGTCGCAAAAGTCATGCTAGTAATATTGACATGTTTTAACAATCTAGAGTATAGCATAATTTACGATTAACGCGCAATTGGATTTCAAAGCCAACTACATTACACACAAGGAAATTCTAAATGAGGATTTAATGTTAAGACTTTTGCCACTTTAGATTGAAGAGCCATTCATTTCAAATTTTACGTTGTTAATTATATTCAGTATTTATTGCATTATGTCATTTATATATTTCCTAATCCGTACCAAAAGGCCTGGTAGCTGATTTTTATTCTTTAAAAAAAGTTAAACTTAACAACTATCAAATCAATACGAGTCATCTACCACCGATTCTTCAAATCCTACTAACAACTACATTATACATATACAGTGAAACCTCCGGCACTGTCGCTTAGGTACCCCCACCATGCCCCTATAGCAGTATCGCATCTACTAACTACCGTGACGTCTTGGCGTCGCCCGTGTGTGTTACGAAACCTCGGGTGCTATCAGGTTAATTCTACGGCCCTGTACTTGCTTTCGATTGGTCGGGAAAAAGTAGGCCAATACGCGACAGTGCCGGAGGTTTTACTGTAAGTCCTACCTGAGGCATTAAACATTTTAATGTAAATAGATAACTTTTTGTTTCTTTTTTTTTTCTAAATAGTATCAAATGTATCTAAATATTATTGATATATGAATGAAGCAACCTTTGACATCAAGGTACGGATATTTGAAATAACACAAATGATCACGTGTGCTTAGTTTCAATAGTATACGAATATTTTATACTTGATTTTATATATTGCGTCCAATTGACTTCCGAGTTTTGTCATTTTAATTGAAACTATTTTATATTTGTCGTACTTAATTAATAATTAATATTACTTATTATTAGTTTGAGCTGCCGATCTCGATAGCTCTATTTGAAAAAAATTTCGAATTATGTATGAGTGCAAAAGAGTGTGTGAGGATATACGTTATAAGTATTTGTTTTTGTCCTGTCTGTACGATGAAATATTATGTCAATATTGTAGATGTAATATAATATACATTGAGAAATCAGCTATTCGAGATTCTTTTTTTTTTACCTCCATCACCAGTGAATTATTAAAAATTTCATGTTTGTTAAAACTTTACTAGTTTACAATCAAATCGCCACAACAATCCATTTCCACCCCGTTAAATACATGATAAATCATTTTCAGGTGACTTTTTACAGAATAACTTTGAAACATCACACTTTCATTCAGATTCAATGATTAAAAAATGAGCTTTAAATATATTTATTTATTTATTTCTTTATATGTTACAAAACGACCAACTACCAGCAGCTTGCTGTGAACTCCACGAACTCAGCGAATTTATGATTATAAAATGTTAAGAGTTAGTGCTCAGAATTGTATTCAATAATTAATACAAAATGGATTGAAATTATTAATCCTGTAAAAGCCATCTCACGGCATCATAGGTTCACTTTGGGGTTCCGTAACTTCAACATCTCTGCATTTAGCATGTTGTAGTTCCCTTCGTATCTCTGCTGTGATTGTATGATGTGATTGCTTTTTCAGCAATTCTAATAAAGCGTCTTTTTGTTCTGAACTTATATCACTTTTGTAGCGTTGAACAAAAGTCAGCAGAGCTTGATGCCATAGGACAGGCAATTCTCTTGGATCTGTAGTGAATCTGAAATTTAAAAGTAATTTTAACATTCAAAATGAGTTTATTGATATTGTATTCGTTTTCAAGATACCTCTCAAGGAACCTCTTTTGAAAGTCTAGTTTGAATAATAGAAGATATCAGAAACTCGATGTTCCAAAAAATTTTGCAATTCCTTAATATCAATGTTGTGTAACTACGAACCTCAGGAAATGAAAGACAACTGCATCAACGACGCGGTATGGAAGGGCGTATTTCTTGTCCAAGAATATTCTTAAGAAAATACTATTGGTACCGGTATAATCCATCTCAGCAATTTTTAATATAGATGCAGACGAATGAAGTATGGGGATAGAATTCTTGCCAACAACAGAGCCAATTATAATAGCTTCTCTCAGAGTGCAAGAGCCAGATTCCAAGAGTGGCAATAATATACCTTTCATAAAACCCCCCGGCTTGAACAAAGCTTTTCTCAAAGCTTGATACAGGTGAAAATTGAGTCTCTTATATTCCGCAAGGTCATCCCTAACTCTAGGCAATAAAACTAGATTGAAAAATCTCTGAGCCATTTTCTCCTTCAAATTAGAAGCAAAGATTCTAGTCGCTTGATACATCGCGGCTGCAGACCATTTCGGTGGATCTGTGATGTACAATATCTGTTCCCAATTCTTTAAATTTGGAACAATTTTAAATGCCTTTGGCAACTTTCCGCTACGGTATTTAGCCAGAACGTCTCTAACTCCTTCGTACATTTGCCTGACCCTTGGGTCTAGTTCTTGCATCTGTATAGAACCTGCGTCAGAAAATTGTGTGTGAATTTCAGTCTTTTTTTCAGTTAGTTTGTCCATTATGATATCAGCCAGTGTTCGCATGGGAGCTTTGTCCCTGTTCATAAACATTTCTAAAGCCCGTTCGTCTTCTTCGCTGATTTCTATATTATCGTAATAATTAACCGGCGACTCGTCTTCGCTGGATTCATTCTCGCTCTCACTGTCGTTGTTCCCAAGTTTGGTAACTGGTTTTTTAGAAGACTTAGAAGGTCTTTCGAGTTCACCTTCTTCTTCCATTTCCAACTGCTGACGTCTAGCTTGCGACAAAATTTTTTTCGAAAGACCAGCGTCAACGAACTGTAATTTTTCAACATATATATATTTATATATATATATATATAAGAATTTGGCAAATTTAAGGATTGGAAAAAAGTATTATACCCAAAAATTAAGGATTAAATATAATTGTCAAAGAAATTCGGTGAAAATCTTACCTCCTCGTCCTCATCTTTTCGGTTTCTAATCTTCTTTCTGTTCTTCGACTTCGCCACTTTATCACTCTCGATATCTTCTGCCAAACCAACTTTCGAATGCTGTCCATCTCGTTTCGAGATTTTTATTTTCTTCGCTTTTCCCATTTTTCGCTAATTTCTATTCCAAAACAAACACGTGGATCGGTGAGTTCGATTTTAGGTTATAAGTTTATAGAATGACGAGTGGCGCACTCTGTCGTTATCTTATGAGAGAAGAGAAGGTCTCGCTTGCCGTTCTCCTCCGTCTCTCTCGCACCCACGTTAATCCAATAAGTAGTTAAAATTGGTTAAACAGATTTTTAAATCCGAACATAAGCATGGCTGAGTTCGCTAAGGCACAGCTTTTAAAATATGGATGGACAGAAGGTATATAAAACTGACTTTAATCACTTGACAATAACGAGTCAGAAACTATTGAACAGTTCTCAGTACCGTGAAAAAAAAACCGTTTTTGCATATCGCGATTTTGACACGCAGAACGTAACCTCGAATATTGATTTCCGAATTGCGAGACAAATTCTGAAACACCGAATCCCGAAAGAACGAAAATATATTTCTGAACTATTAATCCATTGTATAGTCTTCTGCTTCTGCTTCTGCTTTACTACTGTCTTAGCATTGCAATCTCTTAATCTATAGTCTGTATCTCTATAAGCTGAAAAGCTTGTATTTTCGATAGTAGATGACTAGTTTATACATCTTTAATAATTGACTGTCACTATTATTGTCATTATATCTTATCTCCATAGGCAAAGGTCTGGGAAAAAATGAGAGCGGTATACCAGAGGCAATAAGACCAAAATTGAAGTTTGACCATGCAGGAATAGGGCATGATTCAGCGGAACAATTCACCTACCATTGGTGGGAAAACGTGTTTAATGAAGCAGCAAAGAATATAACAGTTAAATCTGACAAAGACGGAGTTTTAATGAACGTCATTGACGAAGATACGGTCGATATAACAACAAAGAAATCGAGCCTAAAGGCTTTGAAGAAAAGCCACGGGACTCAGTATGGGAATTTTTTGAAAACTGCAACACTTCTAACCGATGGGAAGGTCGTGAATGAGAAATGCGAAGAACCTTACAGCACAGATATTCTTGCAAAAAAAATAAATCATGTACAATTGACGGATGAAGATTTATTCAAGGCTTGCGGAGGGAGAACGGCACACAAGGGTGCGAGACATGGGTTGAACTTGAATGGTAAATTGGCTCGGATAGCTGAGCATGAAAAACAACTATTGGCAAAAATGAATCTTAGCAACACTGAGAAAATTGACCCTGAGTCAAATAGTCTATTGGGAAAAGAGTACGGCCATGATTTTGAAGTAGTAAAATCCAGGAAGAGGGTAAAGAGTAAAAGAAAAATGATGAAAACCGATCCTGAATCGGTGACCAATATTCAAGAAACTGTGTCTGGGATATTGGTAAATGAAACTGATCCACAGCCATGCTGTTCTTACACTATAGATCCTGAAGCTGAAGAAAATTTAGACGCTTTGAAATCTAAACGGAAAACAAAAAAGAGTAAAAAGAATAATTGCGAAGTTATACCAGAGGGTAATCCTTTCCGGGATTTTATTGAGGATGATTCTAACGGGCTGAAAATTACGAGGTCGAATCAATCAGAACTGGATGATAACGTGAATATTATTGAACAGGATGAAGGATTTGTTATTCCTTATATAACAGAAGAGCCGGTGCAACGTTTGAAGTCGAAAAAGAGCAGGAAGAAAGAGAGGAAGAAGATGAATGAGTTGATGGAGAAACTAGACAATTCATGTGTGATTGATGAATCTATGAAAATTGCTAAGAAACGTAGGAGAGAGGAGAGCCAGCAGATAGTTGAAGACATATTGACAACTGCTTTGGAAACATGCGGCCCTTCGGGCCGTAAGTGTAAGAAAATAAAGGCGGAAGAAATTTCTGATTGTAATACGTATGATGCAGATAAATTGAATGCCAAAATTTTGAGGAAGAAGAAACATTCTTACAAAAAGAAACGAAAGGATAAATTAGACCGCATCACACTTAGCATTACTGAAGAATTGATGTCAGTTAATTTAGATGAGAGCTCAGAGAAAAAAGGAAATAGTGTGAAAAAGAAATCATGTGTCACTCTGACCAATCGCAAAGCACATGAATGAAGGCATTACGTCGTAGAAAGCTGCAAAAAAAATTAAATAAAAAGATGGGAAGAAATCTACAAGCTCAGAAAATCAGTACATACAAATATGTAAAAACTTATCTATGCTTAATTTGTTTGGGCATCAATTGAATGTACATTACTCACAGCATTTCGAGCATTTTTTGCTATTTAATGACAATATGTATTATATTTTGTATTCATTGATTCAGCCATAAATTATATCTTAATAATAGAATGCAGTTTACTTTTCAATACAACTATAATACTGAATCTTTTTTTTTCTCGTAATTAGTAATACTTAGTTGCATTAATAAAAGTTGCTTGATAAAAATCCAGGAATGCGATAAAAGATCCACAAAATTGTATGAAACTTATATTCGTATACTAAATCGCGTTTAATCAATAATCCGAAGAATTCTTGCATTCATTGTCGAAAACCAAACTTTAAATAATATTCAAGATTGACATAAAATAATTTGTCAACAATGGATAGCATAAGATGATGAAAGAGTTTCGATGCACTGACAATAAGATTTGAACTATATGGATAGCCGATTATATGAGTGGTGTTTACACTAACTTTAATCAATAAAAGAAAAATTAATAAATGAAATTTTGAGGATATATTAAATTTGACTTTTGTACTTTGATCGTTTAACAGTTAAGACTGATAACTCTGACTTGAATTATCAGAGTCCATAGTACTAATCGATTGTTAGATCTGGTGCAGTTATATACATATCTATATTATTAGTTATTAGCATATAATAAAGTGGAATATTTTTGATAAAAAATAAAGAGAAAAAAAAAAAGAAATGTTTATCCCAATATAAGAGTTCAAACTAAGCACGAAGAACGATTTGCGTATTATGGTAAATGTATATAATAAATGAAACTAATTTATTGAAGTCTTTCTAAAACATTCGCGAGAGATTTGTTCTTATCGTATTGAAAGATTTTAATAAATCAATATAATTACCAAATACAATATGTAATTATTATTAAAATAAAAATTATCGTCTTAAATTGGAAAAATAGTGTCAACATAATTCTCCTTTCTTCATTTCCGTTCTAAAACTAAATGAAATACCGAATAATTCGTTATATAATTATTTTTAAACACAATCCTAAGACACGCGAATTCTGTTGTTTATAAAAGTTTATTTTCATCAGTTCTTGATTGTATAATAATAATAATATTAATAATAATGCGTCTGAACAGTATCTGCATCTTAGGGTGTCTCGGACATACAATTTGTCGAGCTATATCTATCTTGTAGAAATATACTGTATATTGGATTAGACTATTATTGAAGTATGTCAGATGGACGGAAACATGCAGATGCTGTGTCTCTTTTTTTGAGAATACAAGATCAGAACTTTATATCCTTCGTTGGCAACGAAAATGCCAGATGATCGTTAAGGAGTGAATGACTAAATGAATATTACACGCGATATAGATAAATTTTGAAGTCATATAACATCACAACAAATCTGAAAAACTACGTGTGGAAAAAAAAAATGAAAGGTTACGAAAGAGAGTTACGAAAATAGACCATTCGACACGGCTCCGTTAGAGTACGATTATAATTTGCGTAAATCAAGGACGAAAACACTGCCATCAGAGGCAGAGGCGCCCACTTTGTCACCACGACTGTTCCAACACACTTCGAAGATTCCTCCGGTACCTTTGTAGCTATGCACTAGCTGCCCACTCTGTGTAGATAACAGATATATAAATTAACACAAATAGTTTAAACATTTTCTAGATTCATTTTCTGCCGAAGGATTTCTAGAACAACGACTCCTGTTAGTAGTATTGTTATATTACTGGAATGAAGACGAACCTGAGTAGACCATATGTGGACACACTTGTCGAAACTACCGCTAGCAAGGAATTTCCCATCCGGACTAAACGCCACGCTATAAACCGGCTCTGTATGTTTTGTGAGAGTGTGTATACATGCTCCTCTTTCAACGTCCCATAATCTCACAGTAGAATCAAACGAAGCACTGGCCAGAATTAAATTCATGTTTGGATTGTGCGTGCCTGGGCCTGTGGGTGACCATTTTATGGTATAAATCTCCTTGCTATGAGCTTGTAGGTCATGTACACACGTGTCTTGTTTCATGGACCAAATTTTTAAGGTCATATCGTCCGAACAACTGGCGAGCAAATTTCCTTGGGGATCCCACTTGATCGCGTTTACTTCATTCTACAAATTCATCGAAGAAATAGGATCAGAACAGCTAGAGGGTATGTTTCACAATTCATAAATAGCTGAACAATTATGAAGTAAAATAAAATCAGATTTTAATTTCACAAGTTTGATATAATTATTTCAGAATATCTCTTTTTGCTTGGTGATAATAATGTACTCAAACTTCACTGACCGTGTGTCCCTGAAAACTTTTCACCGGTTTGTCAGCGCTCAGCTTACAAACGTGAATGCACTGATCAGTGGAGCAGCTAGCAAATGATGTGTTAGTCTGCCAATCGACATCCAAAGCAGGAGCCGAATGAAAGCTAAACTGTTGAGTGCACTGGCCGCTCGCAGCGTCCCAGATGATTGTAGTTTTATCAACACCAGCACTGAGAATGAAATTCCCCCGTTTATTCCATTTCAATGCAAAGATTGGTCCTTTGTGTTGGCCTAGCGTTGACGCCAGTCTTCCATCGGTTGTCCAAATTCTTGCATATCCATCATAGCTTCCAGTTGCCAACAGTGTGCCGTCACACTATTTGAAAAAAATTAGTCGTTGTCAGGAGCTTTTATTAAAATGTAGGCAAAACTCAGCCAGTAAACTCTTTTTCGAATAACTAAAAAGCTTAGAATTGTCTTTTCAAGTTACAAGTTTCAAGTTTCGAGTAAAAGTATTGATTCTGTTTTTACATACATTCCAATCCAAAGAAGTGACGTCCTTATTGCTAGGAACTTCGGTTCCCCCCTTCTGAATACAATGTCGAAGTACAAGCTGGCTAGGCGCTTGTGAGTTATCAGTCATGTCCCAAATGCGTGCTGTGCTATCGCCAGACCCAGAGGCGAGTAAGTCGGTAGTCGGGTTCCAGGCGCAAATGAAGACTTCAGATTCGTGGCCTCTCAGAACGGTTGCTTTGCTTGCTGGTATTTCTACCGCACTAGCGCCGGCCCCAGTATTGGTACCTTGTTGTTGCTGTTCATCGACTTCCATCTCGCCTCTGTCCCCAACTCTTTCGTTCATCCCTACGCCAACACCTACGTTTGACGTAACTACCGACAAAATAACGATTTCTGCTTAACTTTTCATACTGTACTCGTCTGGTAATATTAATGTCTTGATAGAGTATGGTATTCATTTGTGTTAGCCACTCTTAAACAGACGATTCACAATCTATCCTAACAGATGTTATCTTCGCTATACAAATTTTGGTCGGGAAGGCATCAATGAATATTTATAATTATTATAAATAAAAACAACTATTCAGAATATTTCAACTAAACTAATGTAGCAGAAGAATCTGGGATGTGAATAGTCTGAATATGACGGCCGTCCATTTATCTACCGGGATTGCTGAGGAGGTTCAAAAAAATTGTATATTTTAAGAACCAGGGTGTACCCGGCAAACTTCATACAATAAAGCTAAGGTCCATAACTTTTCATCAAGTAAATAAATGAATTCTATATAATCAGTGAACTTTATCCCTAGATAAATAAACTATGATTCAGAAAGAAGGGAAATACAATCTAGATAAAAAATTAGTTAATTAAATGCCTTGGACAGTTCTCCAAGCTGTTGCTGGATAACTTTGACATGAATTATAGAATATTAGCCTGTGCATAGGAGACGCAATACATTACCTTCTTCTCCGTTGGTATCTTGAACCTCAGTTTTAACCTGCTGCTTTTGTTGATTCTGTTGATTTTGCCGCGACGCGACAACATCTGGCATGACGGCGTCGATAAGTGATAAAGATTCAACCATTCTTTGTTCTGTGCCATCTTCACCAATCGATATTTCGGCTTCGGTATATTGTAAACCCTTTTGAAGAATTGATAACAACGCCGCTGGTGGCACTAAAGCACCGTTTATATTGCTTTGAGATATATGCGACTCTATGCCGAAGGTGTATGCCGAATGTTGGAACCCTATGATTTATAATAACAATAAATTAAAATGATCATACGCCTCAAACTAATTGTTATTGATCGTACGGTATCTCTAAAAATATGAAGTTTCTTTGATGTGACAATAAAAAACAGCCACAGATGAGGGCATCTAGGAATAAAAACTCAACAATCGCATGATAGGCTTCAGAGTTAATTGACTTTGTTTACTTTTTGTTTTTGTTTTTCGATTGGCATTGATAACTAGATTTCTAAATCCAGAATTCTCAACTCACCGATCAAAAAGTAGAAATCTTTACTCGGGTACTTATCATGCATTCTAGACAGGATATACTGTCACTGTTACATAGATATAAGACCAGAAATATCAATTTCACGATATAATAATCAAAGGAAGGATACAGATTTTATACAGTTTAGATAGGGCATATAGTACAAGTAAATAATATTTTTATTCAATAAAATTGTAAGACGTTCGTAAATAATGAAAACTTAGGCGTATAGGGAAGAGGTTATGTTATACTTTGTTGTGTTATGTTAGATGCTTACCAGATTCCTGTAGATATCTGTAGACCAAAAAGTTGACTTCGTCACTTGAAAAACTCATTTTATCTTCTACTTTATTGAATTATAAAAACATTTTCAAACGTATTATCGATAAATTATCACCTTGATATATTTTGAGAGTATGTAGTACCGACGCCACTTCACTATCACTTTACCGCGTCGTGGCAAAAAGACAACAACTAAAAAAAACACCCCCTGGCACAAACCACATCAAGTTGTAGAGAAATCGCGGTACGGTACTCTCGAGTCGCGAGAGTGAAGCTTGAAGCTTCTTCTTCACACTACATACGCAAAGTACTGTGTACGTTTATTGAAGAACGAAATTAAAATAAAAGGAAAAACACCAGCCGAACATAGTTTTCCGTAAATCTAAAGGCCGGGAAATATATACCAAGTATTTTAATCTCTTTATTTATTACACTCGTTTTGAAATGATGAGCAATTTGATCGAGAAAAATTTACCAAAATTTTCTAATTTATACCTTCTGCGCACAACTCTGCGTCTCAGGGCTCATCCAGGTACGCACACGTCACGAATCACGACGACTAGCCACGCACACTGTCAAGCATACACTGATGTGATTCACAGTACTTATACACTATACTTTAGTAAATCACCATGTAAAAGTCAATGCCAAACGCGTAGCAAAAGACAGACGACGAGCGAATACTTGGACGTTTTATTAACAGCAATAGTTAAATTGTCCACTGTTTATTAATAAGTTAAGTTGATACATTTTTAAATCAAGGCACTCGAGCGGCGTGTCTACAGGTACGTACATGTATGTATAGATGCCTATATCGAGACTACTGTTGGTAGTAGTGAGTATATCCATACAACCAAGAACTCCGAAAGTGACGTCGCCGCCCGCTGGCAACGAAGTCCCATACAGCATACCCACTCCGTATTCCTGTACTGCGGGTTGTTAGTTTATTTCCGAGGCGGTACCTCTTAGTACATACATTTTTCTTTCACGAATATCTTAGGTTTCGCTACGAAAATGACGGCTGAGGTCGATAAGGATGAATTGAAGAAAAGATTAACGCCTATACAATGGCACGTGACGCAAGAAAAAGGGACGGAAAGGTATTGAGAAACAAAAATCCGTATAAATATATGTTTATTTGTCATGTCTTATAGTGCGATGTTATTATGTAGTAATTCTCATAGATATAGGTATCATTGAGTTTTTATAGCTTCTACGTAGCTTTAGCCTTGAAAATAAAATCGGCACGAGTGCTTGAGCAATATTGTTAATGTATATTATACATACGTGAGTCAGAAATTTCTTCTCGCGATATGAAAGATAATTGTTGATGTAACATTGACATTCGCAATGGTGAAATTTATTACATACTGACATTGGGATCAAATTACAGTTTCAAAACATACCGGGTGTTCATAAATTGACTCTACTTTGATTCTTAAATTTGACGTTTCATCAACATTCTATCATTGCTATTAATAACGTGTAATAATATCGTTTGAATCTTTGTTGCGATATAAGGCAAAGAAAAACGTTTTTAAAAAATGCCGGGTATAAAGAAAAGTTGCGGGGAAAAAAAAACTGAGAATGTATTTTGTTACAAGACAAAACCTCATTATAAACCGAGTATCCGTATCAAATTTCAAGACTGTATCTTTTGTCATGAAAAAGTTATAAGTATGTCTTTGAACATAGACGTCGATTTATGTACAGCCTGAGACATGCTGTGACACAAATATTCTGGAACTGTTTAGCTATTGTAATAAAAGTTAAAATCTGCTCAATTATTTACTAAAGTATATAAAAGGTATACAATACATATCTGTAATACAAAGCGACTATTCAAATCTGAATCAACTTTTTCCCAATTTTCTTTTCATAAGAAATAACATTTTACAGAAATTTTCTAAAGAAAGAAAAAAAAATATATATATCTGTTATAAATATAATAAATAAATTTTTCTTCCCCCACATGTTTTACGAGAATAATTTTATTTTTATTTTAGACCTTTCACTGGCTCTTTTAATAAATTCTATGAAAGAGGAACTTACACTTGTATCGTATGTGAGCAGGAATTGTTTTCCTCTGAGACGAAATATGATAGCGGTTGCGGTTGGCCAGCATTTAATGAGGTCTTAGACCAAGGTCGAGTTAAACTAACTAAAGACACAACTCATGGTAAGAATGATTTTTTTTTTCTTTCTTCATATTTTTTAAAGCACTAAAGCTGACTGTAATAATTATACCATATTTAATTAATTTATATAATATTCAATTTAGTTACTTATTCTATTATAGTATGTAAAATCAATATACTGTATATATTCCGCTGTATATTTTACTCTCATAGAATATTACAAATCCTATTTCCTAACATCATAATACAATTTTTGAAACCACAAAATACATACATTTCAAATTGCAATAAAATAACGAAAATTATCACACCATTGTTCATCTCATAATCTAAAAACTATGCAAGAAGCAAGGTTTTGGAAAAGAAAAGAAGAAAAAACGTTTCCCCATTGTGGGTTGCATAGCACGCAAGAATCAATATTCTTTGCCATTAGTTTTACCGGCTCTTTTGTAGGGTATCATGGTTTTAAATTCAATTCTATATGAACTTCCCACCAATACTTCAACACAGGTTTGTGGTTTCAAAAAACATACTATTCTGTATCACATGAGACTCGATCCTAAATCCTAGATCCTGCATGTCAAGTGCTTAGAGTGTGATTGTGCTAGACTTACATCATTTAATAATTACGGCATTGAACTAAAACTTTAATTGCTGTACATACATAAACGAAAAAAAAAAGCATTTTGTCTGGTGACATCAGAGAAATAATGCATTCGTCTCATTATTTAATCAATTCATTGTTGATAGGAATCATATTGTAATACATAATAATGTATGATGACTTTTTTCTTTTTCTTTTTCAACTGGTTGAAAATTGCAACTTTTAAGGTCTAATAAATATAATCATAAAATTTTCCTTCTGGTATAGTCATATAACAAAGACAGATGTTGGTAGTATTGTGAGTATGTAATCGTAGATTCTTTTAACGCATTTTCTGGCTATAACTATGCTATCAGCTTTTTAGATTTTCTTCATGTTTCGCTATGCATGAATTTTCTGTGTCGATATTTTTTAAATTGAAATTCATATTTATTCTACAAATATTGGAAAAACAAGCGCAAGGATGAATATACATTCAAGTATTAATCAGTTATCAGACAAGGGAGTGAGTCTTACATTAGTCATTTCCCCTCGAAGCTAAAAGTTAGATATTTATACAAGTATCACTTTTATGATAAGGGTTTAGTTCCCTTTTAAATAATTTTTCTCCACAATAACATCGAAGCTGTATTACTTGGGAATTTAGTATCCTTGAAGAAATGTAGAAAGAAAATCATCATTGAGCACTACACTCTATTTCTACTGCGGTGCAGGTCTGCATTTAATCACACTCTATTGTTCTGTCTTTTCCTTGCATCCCTACCGCAACCACAACTGCTTGACATTGAATATGAAAACCCACAACAAAACCAAAACACGACGTATAGTCGGTGGCAATCTACTACTGCTGATCGCAAACCCAGATATGGTGCGGACTGAGGTCACTTGTTCAGCTTGTGGATCGCATCTGGGCCACGTGTTTAACGACGGTCCAAAACCAACACGAAAACGATTTTGCATCAACTCTGCGTCGATAAGCTTTCACGCAGCTGGTGATCCGAAAAAGTCTGATTCCTAAATCGAGAGGAAACCAATGCCTATTATATGGAATGGATGAGAGTTTCGTTTCGTAAATCTATCCATGGACATTCACATTCACATGAAACAAACTGGTCTAATAGCAATAAATATATGAAACAAATTAAGATATAATATAAAAACTTCCTACTTGATGATATATGGAACAAGAGAACTAAAATAATAATTTATTTGTTGATTTATAATAAATACCTAGTTTAAATTTTCGTCGCTACAATAGAGCTGTTCTGTATTTTAGAGTACGTATAATACCAAAATGAGGATAAAAAAACAGCAGAATACTAGAATACTATGGCAAATACCAAATAGTAAAATCACAAATTATACAAATAACTATCGAGGATACTATTTTCTTATACAATAAAGTTCTTGGAACTTCAGCCCATAATTAATAACACAAGTGACTCAAGTTGTGTGTACTTTTGGTTCCTTTCTAAACAAAAATTTCGCTTCATTCCTGGTATTTTCATTTTTCCCAAAATATGCTTCTGAACAGACAATAGACTCTTCAGACCGATGTCTTTGAATTTTGATGTATTCCACAATAAATAACAAATTTCTTCAAGAATTATCCATAGTTCTGTGTTCAGCAATTGGACGATGTCTGTATCTGAATATCTAATATCTTGTATAATTTATAGTGTCAAAAGTGCCTAAATTGAGTTGACTTCAACAGAAGTAAATAAAATAGATGAAGTGCAAGATCTCTGACTATTCGAATATATTTACTTAGTTTTGAGAATAAATTATCGATTTGGTCTGTCAGTAAGAATGAAAAGATTGATATTTTTATAAATTTGGATGTTAACAATTTGTTGAAATGTTATTAAATAACAAATACTACAAGCGACTGAATATCTTGATAATTTTCGACATTATATTGTGAATGAATAACTCATAAAATGCAAACATTTGACAACGATGTAATAAATAGTATCTTCAATGTTCAATAACAATACAGATTATTACGGGCGTAAATTGAAGTCATAAACTTATAACGAATTTTATATTAACACAATTAAAATGAATAAATTGGTTATACAAAAAAACATCTGTGTTTATAATTTTTGATTTCTCACCCGAACTTAAAATATGAAATGCTTAAAAGCAATTTTGTTAATTACATGCAATATGTTATCATAAGCGGTTTCATATTGCATAGATATTGCTCTCATGTTGACAACAAATGAAATGAAATGAAATGAAATTTCTATTGGAGAAAGGAATAATCAATTATTTGAAAGAAGTAGACACGTTTGAACAAACTTCAAGGTAACACTCATCTTTATATATATAAATAAAAGTCAACATGTAAAAGATTGCTCCTAGTATTAAAAGTCCTCGCCCCTTCACCATTTGAATAACACGTCTGACAATTTTTAGTCTAAAGTCTCAAAAATTTGTTAAGCTTTCTAGGAAACTTTTAATTATATCTTAAAAATACTAAGGTATTTCAAGAAGAAAATGAACAAATAGATTACTCCTTGATCAGACCACGTGTAATGTAATACAACATGAATATTTGCTTATACCAGTATCCTCCTAACATTCGATTGAATAATTGGAAGAATTAATGGATTCATGTTGATGTTAGATGAAAAATAAGAGCGGCAATGCTACTAAGGAACTATAATAGAAATAACAAATTAGTAAGTAATAGATCCTCAGAGTATAGATTGAATTACGAGAATCACGATAAAAGAGAATAAAATTATAGATAGAATACTGTCGTTCATCACTTTTCATAAATAGAAATAAGGTGTTAAGCATATAAGGCGACTATCGTTTATGATGAGTTAGTAACGGCAATAAGTTATGATTCCTGGGATGGGGTGATTTACAGTAATTATAAAGACGGTGAACAAATGCAACAATGATTTTGATTTTTCTTATAAAATGTTTTCTTATATTATAACGTTTCAAAATAAACTGAACGGAGTTACAATATAATATACGCGAAAAAAAATGTAGATATTGTTATCTTTACAGTAATTCATTATCGTTTTTACGTTTATTTTATTTATTTTATTTTTTTGTTTAGTTTTCGCTTTCTCTTTTTATCTTGAGTTTATTGTGATTTAGAAAACTCCCAGCTCCTCCTGAAAAACTAAGTATTTTCAGAACTGTATGATTTCGAAAATAAGAATGTTATTTATAGTTAAGAGTTGGTTGTTTGAAATTGAAAGTATTCAATAATTTTTTGTAAAGGATAAAATTAAATGCTTTGCTAAAATAGTAGTTTTTCTTCGTCAAGCCTGGCTATTTCTTATTAAGATCAAACATTTTCAGAAATATCTAAATATTTCCAAATTTTTTTAAAATTATTTATATTCAACTGGAAATTAGCTAGAAAGTAATTGTGCGCCTGTAAATTCTTCAATGAAATTCACTCGCTTCTTGCATCACGAATCTCTGTTATCTCTTCAATAGAGTTGTATGGCTGCACCAGAGTTTGTAAAATTCGATCTTGTGTTAAGATAGTTGTGAAAATGTAAGATTTCATCTTAGCCCCCAACGTGCAAACATATTTTTTGTGTCATAGTAGACTGTTTCATTTCTCATACTTATAGCGGCGCTAATACTAGATGTGCATTAATATTTGTTTGTTATATTTCTAGCGGTGCTTAAAGGTTTTGAATAATTTAGAGTTGTTAATGAAAATTAGCAGCTTGTTCATTTGACCCGACAAATTTATCAATCGCTATTTGTAATGATTGAGACTTCAGTTAAAATATATTTCATTAAGTTTTCATTTAATTGTTATAATTCTGTTTATAATCTTTCGAGTAATCGTAATGAATTGTCCAATTCAACTCTAAATTAAACTAAATCCCAAGCCTGATGTACAACTGAGCTTTTTCATTTATTTAAATATATTTAGACATTAATGTTAATCATAAAAAACTAATCAGGCTTTTTAATTATAATGATTCTAAAAAATGATAAATTCATTACATACATGTTATATGCTTAGTTTTTTTTTGTTATTTTTTTTTGTATTTTTTTTTTGTTTTTTTTTTCGTTTCGTTATGTAATAATATATGTGTTTGTTTTTCATCTTGTATGCAATATATGTTAATTAATTATTATTCTCAATAACTATCATACTCTCACATTGTTCTTCACTTTTACGTTATACAATACAAAGGTTCTATGCGAAAAAGAAAAGTTATTATTATTTTTTTCTTCATTTTCTTTTTTCAAATTACACGATCCTAAAAATCTAGACATTCTAAACTAAATGTCAAGGTTTCATGTATGATCATTGTTTTCGACAATATAGACAAGCATACTGTACTTATACTGAATTATAGTTAATATACTCATGCAGAAACCTTGTCCTAGATCAGTATTAGCGTGTCTATGCATTTCTGCCATTTTAAAATCATTAAAATTCGTCCCTATGACATACAATGACTCAAAAATGGCAAAATATACTCTGCACAGATAGATTTCATATGTGTCTCTAGACATGACATGACAGGCACTTTTTAGTGTCAAAAAATGTTTCTACTCTTCAACCGCGTTGTCAAATTTCAATCTTTCACTGGTCAATTTATACAAGGCACGTTAAAAAAAAATTTTGCTCTAATTGAGTCTTATGCTTGTCCCAAGAGTTAGTGGGAATACAACGGGCGCTATGAATATTAGCAGTAGCTATCCGTATAAAATTGGAATTGGTTTTGCCAAAATTTGGAACAGTAATGAACAAATGTATCTATAGATATTTATTAAGAAACTGAAAAATTGGTTTTAACGTGCCTTGATGATGCTGTAAGTAATACTTTAGTGAATTGGTGACTATTACACTAAATCAGCTACCGTTCAATTTGATTTTCATTTTCTGAGCGTGAAATTAACTCGATGTGTTCTTCGGTATACAGGGTGATTCAATTTGCGAGCACCATTTGATAAGGATAGATTCTTTGGGAAATTCTAAGACTAATTTTCCTTCACCAAAAAGTCCTGGGACTAATATTTTCCGGGCTAGAGAAGGTCTTAGTTGACCAATCACAGACCTTACAGCTCCTCAAGTTAGGGCCGGGTCGAAAGTATAAGACTAGCAGTGCCCGTGTTCTAGCGATAAAAATTTATCACTAGATTTGATCATTTATTTTCATTTCACTGGAAATCGACTCACCGCGGGCACTGCTAGTCTTGTACTTTTGACCCGGCCCTAAGTTGAGCACCTGTAGGCTCTGTGATTGATCAACTGAGACCTTCTGTAGCCCGGAAAATATTAGTCCCAGGACTTTTTTGTAACGAAAAATTAGTCTTAGAATTTCCCAAGGAATCTACTCTTATCAAATGGTGCGGGCGAATTGAATCTCCCTGTATACATGCCAACGATTCATGAAAATACTTAATATAATATAAAACAATTCTAAGCTGTTTAAAATAAATTCAAATACTAATTAGTATAATTATTTTCACCACTGCATGAGGATAATAAAAATAATATTAAAACGCTAAAAGATAGGAGAACTGCTAGGCTGCCTTTTATGCACATACGTAGGTATATAGGTATAGTAAAGATTAAAAAAATTAAAATACATTTGACTCACTTCATTTCGTTTATCTCGCTTGAAAAATATAAGTCCAACGCGAAGACCACTTTTTTTTTCGCTATAATTGTTTTTTTTTTTCTCTTCTTTTTCTTTGCCAAATAGTAATATAGTAGCCTATGCATTTACTATTTATTATATACGTGTATACTATATTACTTTACGTTTGCTTATAGGTAGTATCAGTAAGGTTTACTATGAGTAATGTGTTGCCCTAGCTAATTTAGCTTCAACTTTTAAAATGAATAATAATACTAACTCGAAATTTTGTATCGTTAAAAAATAACTGTTAATTGATTCTTCTTTAGCAATATATGTAGAATTAGCCTTGTTATTCCTGTCAAAAAAGGCATCCGACAAACTGTGATAACTGTGATAACTGTAATAACTGTAATAACTGTAATAAACTGGCTGATTTTTTCTTCTGTTAAAGCTCAACGCTTCAAATTAGTTATTCTTTGAACAAAGAATCCATGTATCTTGATTATTTGATAGATATTCAATTATTAGGAAATGTATCTCCTATTCTGATTTTATAAACGTCTTTAAAACGCGAATAATGTTTCAATTTAAAAAGCTCTTTCGATCGTTTATTCGGTTATTGTTGAATTGATTAAACTCCATAGGTTTGGGAGTGGATTATTTTGAAAAATCTGAATCAATACTCGATACTGTGCGGTATCAAATAAGTTCTACCTAGCTATATATGTATGTAATTTATTAATTAATAATATATTATTGAATTATTGTGCCGTTACCGTTTTGGGAGGGTGAATAATCTTTTTTTTGTTTCCTTTTTTTCTGCTGAGGCCGTTTCATCCCTAGTTTAATTGTTTCGAATGTCCAGTTGTAACACTTTCACTTATTCACTCAGTGACCTTTAGCTGCTTCTTTTGCTGCCATAATTAATGGTGTTAATGATGCCAAGGGCCTCGCCAACTTCAGGAAAGGATGCTAGAAACAGAACGTAACGTTCATTCATAATGTTTCATACTCATTCTGAATAATGTGGAAATTCTATATACGATAAATTTTTGACGAAATGAATTAAGAATTAATAATATAACAGAATGAGAAGAATATGGGTATATCATACAATTTTCCATAAATATATTTCAAACCAACCTTTAAAAGCTCTGAGGCAGAGGAACGTTTTTCTACTTCAACCTCCAGACATTGGTCCAAGAAGTCTTGGAATATCCCAGACAGTTTTTCTTTCTCCTTAATTTCTGGCTTTCCATTAGTTGCTATTAGATATAGAGCTCTTAGAGGATTTTCATTCAGATACGGTGGTTCTCCTTCTATCATTTCAATGGCCATAATTCCCAGAGACCATATATCCACCTGAAATTCATTGATTCAAGTATACTTTACTGAAAAGATTTCAGAAAAACATTCACAGACTTCTATTACACAATAGTTTCCAAGTGATTGATCATCAATCAATCAATTCATTACTTTGATTAGTTCCAAATTACTCGAGGCTTTTCAATTCAAGAAAAATTTATGAGACTCAAATATGACTAAAAGATAGAGTCGTTCACTATTTCTTCCAAACTACCCCAAATTGTCTGTGCCAAACAAAATTAGATAATACTTAAGTGCAGATTGGCTTTGTTAGTAACTTTCAATACTGCATGAGCAGAGAACTTCATAACACAAACTGGGCCCTAATTAGATCATTCCCAAAGAAATTTTTTTTCTATTAAATAACATGTAGAATAAAAAATATGTAGTCGTTTGCCTTTTAGTTTCAAGAACTATAATTTCTCTAACTATAAGTCTGAGACAAAGCATAATTACTATAAATATTCGGATATAAAAAATTGGATAAAGCAGTTTATAAAATCATTGTAATAAATATAAAAACTGTTGAGACGTAAGAAAAGAATGAAGACTGCTTTGACAGTGCGGATTTTATCTTTATTGTTACCTTAGGCCCATACTGCTTGCGCGTTACGACTTCAGGTGCCATCCAATATGGAGTGCCCACCATCGTGGTCCTCTTACTTTGTTCTGGTGATATCTGAGCGCAGAATCCAAAGTCAGTAAGCTTAACGCCACCATCGAGTCCCAGTAAAATATTGTCTGACTTGATGTCCCTGTGTATCACTTGATTGCAATGAAGGAATTCAAGGGCTTGAAGAACTTCTCTACATACAGCAGCTATCTGCCCCTCATCCATACACGTCTCAGTTACAACATCGGTTAAACTACCACCGGGCAAATATTCCATAACTACCCATAGCTCTTCCCCGACTAAGTAGCTGTCCAAATAATTAACAACATTCGCATGCTTGTTCTCCCGCATCACAAGGATTTCATTTATTATCAACTCTTTCTTCGGCTGTTGGGACAAGTTCATCTGCTTTATCGCCACTTCCATACCAGTTGATGTTTCAATAGCTGTGTACACCGTTCCTGAAGCCCTATAGAATTTATTGTCTTGTTAATTTTATAACAGTTAGTGATATTCTTCAAGTATTCAATTCAAAATGCAAATATCATTCGTCAGTAATATTTCAATCAATTAATGCAGCACTTACCCCTGCCCGATCTTTTCCATCTTTGTATACTTTCTATTTGGATCGCCGACGCTAACGATTGTTCTAAGTTTCTCCAATATCTCATCATCCGACATCTTCTTCTTCCTTGCTTTATCGCTTTGCGTAGGTCTTGATTGGTCAGTAGTAGTCGACGTTGGTGTAGCTTGATTCTTATTTCTATCAAGTTGAGACGACGGCTGTTGTTGTTGCGTCCCGTTTCGCTGTGGCGATCCCAATGACGTAGGCAAAGGAGGAGGTGGCTCTTCTTCAATTGGTTTTGTATACTGTAATACCAACAATTAACAATATATTCTCATTCTTTACAAAGAAAAAAAAAAACTGCAATAAATCCCACATCTTATCCCCCTATTTAAAAAATAAAACAAATTATACCAAAAATTCATACTTACAATAGATTTGGTGCGCTCAGGTCTGGCAGTAATTGGCGGTGGAGGTGGTTCATCCTCTTGCTCAGAACTGGTTGCGCAAGCATCTGTTGGTGTGCTGCTCGGACTGCTGCTACTTACCCTAAGAAAGAAAGTAATACGTTTTTACAAGTACTGCGATTCGGCCATCAATTCTAATAAAGTAGGATTCTCATCTCAAATACAGCCAAAGTTAAGAAGTATTGTTTTATATGTTGCACATATTGACAGTAAGACATATTCAACAATGAGAATAGCTAACTAAACATTAGATTTTTACCTGCTAAGTGAATGTTGAGAATGAGAACTTCCAGACGCCTGCGACATGGCCTGCCCACGAACGGTCCCCATGCTGATAGCAGTTCCCATACCCGTACTTCGTGGACTGCTGGCCCGTTCGATCGGCGCTATGCCAAATGTTGAAATATAATTTAAATATCTTTATTCTAATACAAGAAGTATAAAAAAACGAGATATATAGCACAATTATAAGCCATGATAGATTTGTCATGTTTAGAAATCAAATTTTGTGGATAAATCACAGGATTTGTTATTAAATGAAACATGTTTAAGACCAAAGTTCTGATGTTGATTATTATTGAATATGTGATTTGAATATTGGACTCACCAACAACTCCAACCATCTTGGTAGTGGTCATGTATTTTGAACCCTTTGCTTCTTTGCTGCTATTGTCGTACCAATTCAAGACATCTAGAACTGCTTGAGGATTCTTCTTTTGTTCCTGTTTGCTGATGTTGCTAGACATCAGCAACCTAGCCCATGCTTCCGGCATCCCCTGTGAAATAAAACAGTAAATTATAATGACACTTAAAAATAATTTAGATCTAACTACAGTGAGACGATTCAACAGTGCTAGCTACAGTCGCTAAGCTAAATTTTCAACTCCCACTTACCTCGACAAATTATCATACTACAAAAATCTAACAAACAAAAATTACTTGGATATTTATGGCTGTTATGATGAATCTGTTCGATTGGAAAGGGCTGAAGATTTCATCAATAAGTTGAATAGATTTGAAGGGGGAAAATTAATAAGAAAAAGCTCATGTGTTACAATTTGTTAGGATGTAGATATCACGTCTAGAGATTTTCTATAAATCATGTGAATTAAATTTATTCAATGCATTTATACCTTCATTGTTAAAACATTGAAAAAAAAAACTTATAAGCAACAGTGACTCAAGCTTCTATATAATTAATATTCTACAAAAGCTGCTAGGCTATATATTTGGATGAAACTAATAAGATATTTGAGTCTTTGAAGACTGCAACGAAAAATCAAACTGTATAATAAATCATAAAAGGTAATACATAGAGTAAAGACAAACTAAATCTGTGGTCATTTCAATTTACTTACTTTTAACGGCAGCTTGAAAAAAATACGTGTTGAGTTAGTCCTTTATGTGAGAAAATAATATACATAAGAAGCACCATACCAATTACCGATCACAATACCCCACACTGTTTAAAACGTATTTTAACAATGTGTTTTCATAACTTTAACTTGTTCAATTGGTATGAAAAGTCCAAATAAATTCACCAACCAATACAAAGTACGTTAATTTTGTGAAAATTAAGTCCAAACCAGCAGTTCAATAATTATAAATGAATATTGGCTATTGAATCAAGGTTTAATTATGAATGGATATTATTGGACACTGTATTCCGCACTGAATGTTTTATTTGAATGTTCCATACCAATAAGACAACAGCAAAGCGACAAGCGAGTGCATTTTTAGTCATAATAAGTATGCCCAATATAAATTGATCTTACTGTGAATTCTCCAGTAACTGCATCGAATCCGACGTGTACCGTGTGTTCAAAATTAGTTGGGTAACTGATGTTCGGCTTGTCCTTCCCATCCTTGACCTTCATCTTTCCTTTTAGGGTCTTTTTCTTACGCTCGTCGGAGTCGGGCTCCTTTGGTAGCGGACGCATATCGACCGGCAAATTTGGCGTTGACTCACCTCTATATTATGGAACAAAAAATTAACAACCATTCTAGTCAATGTTATAGAACAATAATCATATCGCGTGACTAATGCCATCAGGTTGTAAGCGCCAAAAAACAAAATTTCGTTTTTTTGGTGGCAAAATCTTTTTCATGCAATATAACATCTTTTGGGCATATCCGCAAAAAAAAATTTTTTTGGCGCTTACGACCTTATGTCATTAGTCACGCGGTATGTAGGTATGTTTATGTAGATGATTTTCATATTATTCTATGACTAATGGCTCCAAAAGTTTCGGATGGATTGACTCTAATTTTGGAGAATATATAATCATTGAAAATTTGAATGATTGTAAAAAAAAGATTGATATTTGTTTGTTTTATTGAAAATAACGGCACACCCTGTGGAATCATAGGCATATCATATTGAAATATTTCATAAGATGATGTACTATATGGTCTTGAAGATATCGGGTTTCGTATCATGTGCATATAATCTGATTACACCTAGTAAGCTAATTCTCGATATCATTTATATAATTTATGAAATGATGTACAAATACTGGCAATAGAATATTTTTAATGACTTTAAGCGTCTGAGTATCATGGTGTGGTTTCTGAATGGGAGGCTTTTATTTTTAGCAGGTACTAATTTAGTATTTGTTCCTCTATTTTTAGAGGGCGAGGGCTTCTGTGTATTGCAAAGAAAATAACATGAATGTCAATTTTAGCTAATCTATTAGTTATGATGGTATAATTGTGTTCGTTTTTTCGTTTTTCTTCATTCGTATCTACTAGCTATTCATAAAATTCTTAATCATTGAATAATCCTCTACACAAATCGAACCACGAGATCATAAAGTTGGGTATAGAATTCAAGGTCAGAAATAGGAATTCTTGTGAATCAAGGCAAAGAACCCATGCTTCAATTTCTTCATCATACCTGTTAGAGGTGAGACGAACCGGCGGTGCCGGAGGTTTGTCTTCTTCATCTGACATAATGCTGTTGGTGGTGTTTGACGTTTTCTGATCTTTCCTCCGTTGCTAAGTCTCCACTTACTCACTGTTAGGTAAAATGTGAAAATGTTATTGGTCATGACCATATTCCTTTGTCTGTTAGATCATGAGCTACCTAATTTGACAAGTATTTTTTTAGTAATGATGTCATGCTATTAATACTCGCATTATACGAATTATAAGTTACGTTTTCAATGCTTATAGCATACTAAAATAACAACCCATATAAGTTCTTCTATACTCTTACTGCTGCTGCATTCGCCAAGAAAAATTTATAAAAATGTTTGGATTATGTTCTTGCTCACTTATTCATTTTGACAATGAAAGTTAGAGATAGAGAATTAGATTAGGTATGCGTAATATAGTATGATTACATTATAAAAAAAAAAAACTTAAATTTCGATTGGTTTAAACTAGACTGAATTTGGCTGTTTTCAATCTATAATCGGGGTGGCAACTGGCAAAGGTGGTTCCATACATACACAGACATAGCTTTGTGCCATCATAAGCAAGGAAATTCTTTTCGCTGCTTATAATCAACTGTTTATAAATCATAAGAGAATAAAAAAAGATTTTCAATTACTCGGGCGATAGAAAAGTAGCGAAGGTCTGCAGTTTTGAGCTATTATTGCCAAGGATGCCTACTAATGCCCTTAAATTAAATTCCGAGCAAATTTATTTTGATAATTCTGTTTTTCCAGATTTCTAACTTATTCAGGATTGTTACACATTGCTGATTCCAAAATTCCCTGAATTTTCCAGTTTTTCCAGTCAAGTTTCAAAGATTTTCGAGGGAGAAAATATTTATTTTTATTAGTGAAAGACTAGGAACTTGAGTCTCAGTGAGAAAACACAACTTTGAAAGTTATTTGCGTTCATTGAAACAGGAGAATGCTTACAAACTCATGAAAAAAATTAATTAAAAGTAAGAATATTAAGCAATCAGTCACTTTTGCAGGGCACTCAATTAAATTCTGGGAAAAATCCAGAGAATCAACTGAATCCCCTGATCTTTCCTTGATAATTATACAGTGTAAAGAACTCCTTGAGTTTTCCAGGTTTTCCCTGTTTGCCATATGCGTAACAACCCTGTAATATTTTCAAAAGAAATTTCTTTGTTTCTTTTATAAATCATTTGGAACTTGTAAAATTGATTGTTTTTTCTTCAGAACCTTACGAATAACTTAGTCTCATCTCTTTGACAGGTATTGCATAAGTTTTGATTATTAATTACAAAAAAGGCTCGACCAGTCATAAAAAATGAAAAAAATGTATAAGTCAAGTTCTTTAAAATCCTGTGCCTCGGTGCAGTTACATATATGATGCTATACATATACTTGAGTGATCCTATGTGCTTTTTCAAAACTTAGATCAACTTTGATCATCATATATCGAAACGATTAAAACTAATCATATTAAAATGAATACTACAAATAAATCTGTACAACACATATACATATCATAAAAGCTGATAATTTTTACACTGCGAACAATTTATTGATTTGAATAAATTTTCAGTTCAAATTCAATTCAAACTTTGCCAATTGTCACTAAAGTAAGTGAAATGAAAAACAACAAACAGTACGAGGAGGACTAGCACAATGAACGATGGGAACGGACGTAATAGTATAAGTTGATACAAATTAGCATATACATGCATAAGAAAAAGAGACTGTTAATAGATTATTCACAAATATATGATAAACAAATGATAAAAAAAATCTCAAAAAATTGACATTCAGAAGATATCAACCGGACACTGCATGAATAACGTTATTTCTAGTTGATTTCTTTGCTTTCATTCAACTAATTTATTTAATAAACGTAAATACCTATATGTCTATTTGTACATACATACTAGGTACTAGTATGGTACCATTACCATTTATTATCTGGATCTTGAGCAGCCTTAATTATATCACAGTAGAGAGTCTAGTTGATGCAAAGCATGCCTAACACTGCACTTGTGACAGAACGAAGGATTTGGAACATAATTTTTCTTCTCCCCCCCCCCCCCCCCCCCCAGCCCGGCAGGTTTTAAAAGACAGTATTTTTTGGATAACAAAGTGAAAAAATAAATAATGGTATGATAGTTGATGATAGGGGGGGTTAATAGAAATAAGTTTTGGTATTGGAATAAAAGCGGGGAATATGAAATTAGTTATAAATTAAAGAATGTTTGATGTGATAAAAAAGAAGGGAATGGATATTGGTATATTGGCCATCCGGGAGCCCCCAAAGCGTGATTCACACACGACGAGCGATCTTACCACCCCGCATCTGTAGTATGTAGGCAGTAACTCACAATAAAAAGCTAGGTTTTTGGATGTTTTAACGTATTGTAGTTGGTTTTTATCATTCCAATATATTAACCGGCATTAGACGCGTGCCTGTGTGACTCCCAGGGATCAACGACACTTCATTTTAACGTGTTTTCTCGGTATTTAAAAAATTATTTTACCGCAGATAAGGGCCTGAATCACCGCCCGTCATTGCCACAGACCACACGCCACGGCCGCGAAACTCCCATGCAGTAAACTGCTGATAACTACGGTCCCGCCATCTGTAGTTTATTCAAAGTACTAAATTATGTGGCGGGTTACTCAAACTGTTATTGCGAGTTGTATTTTGTAATTTTATATATTTATTAATTATTGTTTGATTCAAAACCTGTAATTTTGTCGAAAAATTTTACATTGAGTAAAATATTATCCTTGTATTTTACCCAAAACACGTAAATGATGAAAATAATTTATGTTAGTAATGAAAGTTTATTCTTCATTTCTCAAGATCTGAAAATTCCCTCGAAAAGTAGCCTCTAAAAGAATGGATAGATGTTAGGTTAAATAGTTAGACAATGACGCTTCTTGAAATAAGATGTTTGTCCTCGCACTTTCTCCTTGTCTATTAATCGCGATTGGCTAAAAACCTTGTTCTGTTCTGAAAAATTGGGTCCAATCGTAATCCATATTTGTCCACAAGTGTCCGCCAAACGTCACACGCTGTATTATGTAGTACGATGATACGCCCACTCCATACTTAGTGCTTCAACAATTGTCCAGTGTTTCTTTCAGTTTCCCTATATACATACTATAATACTGCGATAATTTATCATAGAGTGTTAGTGTATAGAGTTACCATACATTAATTTATAGTTTCGTAAACGTGTGGAAAATATTTGTGATTAATTTTATCGATTGTAATAAATTTCATGTGAAATAATATCTAGTTAAAGAAATGAATTCCGAGATTTATTTCAGTCGCGTACGTCCCGCGAGAGTTCTCTTCAACACTTGATACTCACGACCTCGTCACGTCGGTATCTATCAACAAGTATTAATAATAGCTATTTGATAGCAGACAACAGTACTACAGATAGTACCTACGGTCTTCTACAACTGATTGAAATACTTCGTTCCCCACTTTTCGTGATATTTAGAAATTTCTGCTGGTATCATTGTCAGTGCTACGTAAATCACTGACATATAAATACATCAATCACCAATACACAGACACATATCCAAAATGAAGAAAAAGGTTTGTCAATAATTTCCTAATAATCATAATCTCATTATCTCTCCTCATGATGCGTATACATCTATCTCAATTCCCGCTAATCAGCTACACACGAGATACCCGATGTAACTTACATTTTGCAGCCTCTTAGAATATGTCAAATTTTGTTTATTTCATTCGCAGGTTCTTTTAATGGGAAAAAGCGGCTCCGGCAAAACGAGCATGCGCAGCATCATTTTTGCCAATTACATTGCTCGTGACACTCGACGTCTCGGAGCAACCAGTAAGGATTTTAGTCTACTTTACAATACTACTTTCAATTCAATTCGGACTTTGTACCCATACGATGCGAGAGGGAGACATACTCGAAGGCGTTAGGCATCATGAATGAAAAAGAGAATGAAAAGTTGTTCTATGATGTCGGAGCAATTGAACAGATCATTAGTCAAGTCTTATCTATAAATCAGTCTGTGTTTTTCGATCCTTAAATTAGACACAATTTATATTAATCACATTGTCATAGGTCCATAATGGTCTCAATGACAAGACGAGCATTCCAGGCTTGTGCAATCAGGTTTTACTTCTGACTGACCCACTTTACATATATTCTTTTATATAATTAGTATTTTTAATTCACGATTCCCGATGTACAGTTGATTTTCAATATCATTTAAATCTATCAGAAAACAGAAATAACGCAAAGAATTGATCTTCAGGGGAATCTAAATGCTTGTAATGTTTGAATGTATGTTTCATTGTATGTATTTCATTTATTTAAACAGTCGACGTCGAGCACAGCCACGTGAGATTCCTCGGTAACTTAGTGTTGAATTTATGGGACTGTGGAGGTCAGGAAGCTTTCATGGAGAATTACTTTGCCTCACAGAGGGATAACATATTCAGAAATGTGGAAGTCTTGATCTATGTATTTGACGTCGAGTCTAGAGAGTTGGATAAAGATATGCACTATTATCAGAGCTGCCTTGAAGCCATCCTTCAGAATAGTCCCGACGCAAAGATATTCTGCCTGGTTCACAAAATGGATTTGGTTCAGGAAGATCAAAGAGATATAATATTCCGAGAACGTGAAGAAGATCTGAAAAGACTGAGCCTACCGTTGGAATGCACTTGCTTCAGAACTAGCATATGGGACGAAACATTGTACAGGTATATATTCTCATTTAATTATCAGATAGATGTGAAAAACTTTCAAGAAAAGTCATCCATTCAATTTATAATAATAGTTACAGGTACGTAATTCTAAATTTAAAAAATCGTTCCATTATTTCAGAGCATGGTCCTCAATTGTATACATGTTGATCCCGAATGTCAAAGAGTTAGAGCAAAGTTTGAATCAATTTGCGAATATAATTGATGCAGATGAAGTGCTGCTGTTCGAACGTGCAACGTTTTTAGTGATCAGTCATTGTCAGAGACGGGTACACAGGGATGTTCACAGATTTGAAAAAGTCTCTAATATAATCAAGCAATTTAAACTTAGCTGCAGGTAATTATTTGGATTTATTCAAGAATAGATACGAGAGTATCTTATTTATGTTACGCATTGTTTATTTCCAAGCAAACAATCTAATAGCATGTACCGCTGAGGTGAGTAACAGGAATTAAATATTTACTGTGAATATTTGATTTTCAGTAAATTAGCGGCACAATTTCAAAGCATGGAAGTCAGAAATACAAACTTTGCAGCTTTCATTGACGTCTTCACGTCGAATACATACGTCATGGTTATCATGTCAGACCCTGCTATACGTGAGTTTGCATCATGAATAAACAGACGAATTATCTTTATCAAACTAACGTGATGACGAAAATTAAATAAGAACTTAACGAAAATACTTTGGAAATTAATTCTAAAGTTCATAATTTAATATGAGAACATATTTCATTTCTAGCATCGGCTGCTACGCTTATAAATATCCGAAATGCCCGAAAACACTTTGAGAAATTGGAACGTGCTAGTCAGACGGCGGCTTTGACAAGATAGAAGTTACCTCGACCCAGGCGCAGTGTCACCCGGGTCCAATCAGTTCATCACTGTTAGAAATAACTTGATTATTATAATTAGCAGTGTGTACAATTAGCATGAGAATTGTAACTTATTTCCAATTCATATTATGTCTGCGAGCATGATATAGAACCAATTTTTTCTATCTGTTTATTGTAATTTGAGCTCTTGTAGCTAATCAAGCGCTAAAACTGCGCCATTGCCTGATGCTAAATGTGTTGTTGTATTGTTTTTTTTCCTTTTCTTTTTTTTTTTTCTTCTGCGAGAATGAAAAGCGATTAAAATTGTTGATAAAAATAATGGATGACATAAGATACCAGAGATCTAAGATAATATACTATATTATATTGCTCATGTGTTAACTATACGCGGTTCTTTATACATGACCTTAATTTTACCTGGGGAATGAGTGCTAGAAACGTATGTAACATATAATTTAAAAATATTCAATTGAGAATAAGTGTTATAATAGTCTGTCAAGTTTTCTATGCGATAAAGAATGATGTAAATTGTGTTTGGTTGAAATCAATTAGGCATGAATAGTTTGAGGAAAGGTGTGAATGAATGGTTTTCCACGATATTTTCTAAGTTCTAGCGCTTATTCTCTATTATTTTAGGGTACGTTTAAACGGAGGTGTTTTCATCATTATTTAAATGAATAAAATAAAATCAAACTCCACGAGTAATAAATATTTAAATATCTGATATTCGTTTATTAATTCGTGCAGCATTTCTCTCTGGCTTTGCCAAAGACATATTTTCTTATACCTACGTCTCTACATCAATCGTTCAATAGACTATATTTGTACTATAATCAATTACGTTATAAATATTCATGTATAATATATTATATTACAGTTTTAGGTTTATTAATGAGTCTGATACATGTGTGCTATTTGTGAATTTGAAAAAGTTTATTAAATAAAGCAGTAACGATGATTTTATTTCTATTCAAATTCCTATATCAAATTCCCTATTTTTTGTTATTTTCTCAATTAAAAATATACTTTGTCATTACTTCAATAAACTAACACTGTCTCTTATTACATAGCTCTACTTTTTTCCCCCATTCTTTCCATGCATCCCTAAGCATATCTGAAATAGCTTATCAAGGTGTACAGAGTAAACTTTAGCTCTATGATCAGAGGTAGGCGTATTTCATTACAAATATGAAAATAAAGTTTCGGATATATGAAACAGAATAAGATAACGCAGTTTCATCAACCGCGCATGTAGGTAGTACAGTGTGGAGTACGATTTAAATTTCCCGCCTAACTACAATCTCTAAATGGCTGATAAAAGTTTTGCCATCACTTGTGGCTGGTGCCGTGGTTGGCTCTGGTCGAAGTGCAGATAAATATTTTAATCCTAAGAATTTAAAGACTTTTTAAAAACAGAGTTCCTCGGAGTTATCGTTATATAAATGGACAGAATACTTAAAGGTGTTATGAAATATAGAAAATGTCACAGGGAGGGAATGGTAAAACAATTTCAACAGGTTAGGGATCACCCCGAAGTAAGTTGACAAACTTTTATTTATCCCCAAGTCATAATCAAAGTTTGTCTAATTTTGTCCACCTGACATTTCTCCCTCCTCAATGATTATTTGTTATATTTAATTATCAGCCTCTAAATATGAGTAAATAAAGGCACGAGTTTCAAATAAATTCTCCATGGTATATGTTTCAATATCAAACACCTATGTCAATATTTTGATATTTATAAATGGAATGGAAAAAATGCAATCAAAAATCGTCAGTCGTATTTCTTATGCCTATGAAGGTAAAAAAAAAAAAAGGAGAATGTTCAATATCTGAACAAAATCTTCTCGACATTTTGCCTCATTAAATTGTATGAATGTATTGTTTGAAAATGATGAAACAAAGTAAATAATTTTAGTGAGTAGTAAATCATACGAGATAATTACACGTTATCGACCTTTGCACAGTGATTAGGCATAGTTTTTTTTTGTGATTCTGTTTATTGCGTAAACGTGCGTAGAGCCGACGCGATCGACGCGGGTAAAAATTTGGCGGGAAATTCAAATGTTTTTATTACAATTCGAAGAAATTCTAAATACTATTTAGTTAATAAAATATATTCCATCCAACAGCCAAAGGCAGTTTTCTTCACCTGTATGGACTCTCGGATGATTCCTACTAGATTTACGGAAACAAATGTTGGAGATATGTTTGTTGGTACGAGAAAACTGCAAAATATTTGAAACTGCAGCCATACATAATAAATTCATTCATGTTTATAAATAAAGCTCATTTCTAAGTCCGTACATCTAGCTTTATAACATAAATAAATAACAATATCGTACCAATTGCAATGATATAATTATGGTCATATACATGTTTTCAAATTTCAAATATCTACTACAAGTAATATGCAATCGAACAAACTCAATCTTTTCTATTCATAGTCAGAAATGCTGGGAACGTCGTACCACATTCTCAACACTTTTCCGATGAGTTGACAATGTGTGAACCTGCCGCTCTGGAATTAGGCTGCGTTGTAAATAATATAAGACACATAATTGTTTGTGGTCACAGCGATTGCAAAGCTATGAATTTATTGTATGCGTTGAGAGATGAGGAATTCGCGTCACAGGTAATCAGAGAGAGATCTGAGTCTTACAAATCTAAATTTGATTTTCATCATCTTATAACTCAGCTGAGCATAATTATTATGCATTTTTCAGTCCAACAGAAGAATATCACCACTCAGAGCATGGCTATGCGCCCATGCGAGCAGCAGCCTGGCAAAATTTCAACAGCTAGTTATAACTGGGTTTCATGAACCGATTATATTTCAAGCTGAAACACCGCTGCGTAAATTTGTCGCTTATATCGATCCAGAAGACAAATTCGCTATTGAGGACAAACTTTCGCAGGTGAAGATAGTCCGAAAAATAATTCTTGTATTATTTCTGCACCATTTTTGTCCTCAGTATGGTATAGCTGATCGTTATACGAATCTATTCATGTCTTTATATCAATTGTCTCTACAGAATAGAAGCTAGTATTAAATTATAGATATAATTGAAACGTATTGAGCTTCTAGGATCGAAAAATGGATAATATTTTTCATTAATTTACATCTTACGGTGTTTCTTTCAGATCAACACACTGCAACAGTTGCAAAACGTTGCATCGTACGGATTTTTGAAGAGACGATTGGAGAGACATGATCTTCATATACATGCCTTGTGGTTTGACATTTATACAGGAGATATTTATTACTTTAGTAGAGCGAATAAAAGATTCGTTGAGATAAATGAACTTACGGAAACTCCATTACTACGTGAAATAAAAAAATATTATTCGTGAATGAAATATGAAGTTATACAGTTATACACACTTAGGTATATAGTATTTCTATATTTTCACAAATTAGTGCAATATTTTAAACGCAAATCAAATGCTTCGAACGAGAATAGTTTCATTGCCAGGCTGGTTTCCATACATTCTTATTATAAAGTATCCGTATACTGATGCATAAAGTATAAAAATTCTTTTATATCTTTCTACTTTTTTTTAGGTATATGTCTGTATACACGAAACTCCTACAATTATTAATTTTTCTACAGACCAAAACTAGGAATTTATTTGATATTATTATAGAATTGAGGGTGATATTCGTCTCGAGAAAACAAATCTGCAGTATGGATGTATATTAAAAAAAAAAAAAAAAAACAATCTATTGATAAACTGACCATAGATGTATAAGTACAATATATTTTTATTAATGTATTATATTTATTTTAGTTAGAAGAAATTTACTATGAAAGGAACAATTAATATATGCATGTATATATATGGGGAATTTCATACGAAACCAACAAATCCGTGACCCCGACCATTTTTGATTGTACTTGTAAAAATGTCTCTTGAAAAGTGGTGAATTTTTCTCAAAAAATTCAAAATGGTCCAAGTTTTGAAAAACAAATATATTTCGGGTTTAAAACTGAAAAAAACATATGAAAATGGATTTCGATTTTTTTTTGTATTTTCTTTAGGGAACTACAACTGAAAACGAAAAAAAAGGCTTCGTATTTTATTTTGATATCTGTTTTTGAAAAAGCTATGAACATTTAAAAAAAAATTGTGCGAAATTTTGAAAAATTTATCGTGTTTGGACGGGTTGAGACAAAAATCTAAAAAAATTCAGATAGACTGCTTTCAGTAGGTAAAAAAAAAAAATAAAGAATTTTCAACAAAATAAAAAATGGTCGGGGTCACGAATTTGTTGGTTTCGTATGAAATTCCCCTTAATATATAATATATGCAAAATATTATCTATTGAAATTCAGAATTAATAATTTAATTATTAGTGTATTCAACATTGTTTATTACTATTTTTATACATGCCACCCAAGGCACTAATTCGATAATAATTTTAGTACGAATTAATTGTTGTTAAATGTGAAAAAATACTGTAACAAAACAACGAAAGTATAATAACATTGAAAAATAATATACGTTTGTTATCAGTTGAAAGTTTTTATTCATTGAGGTGAAAATGTTTCTTCGTAAGATTACCTGCCTAACGTTCCTTCCTTGAAAGAGAATATTGGAAATTATATTGAAAATGGGATCTTCATTCAAGAGTTTGTTTTTCGCGAGAGTTGTCTATTTATAGCAGTGTGCAGCTTTGCCAATTAGACAAGATCGTGAGAAACACTAGGTAATTATTTTCTAAACGAATGAAGGAACAACAAAGTACACCGTTTTCAGACAAAGCTGATGCTGGGTTTGAAGTCGAACAAATTATTGTTTGAGCCGTTTGTGTATTAAATAGAACTCTATATGTTTGCTATGATCAAAACTGTAGCAAATATCGTTGCAAATACAACGGTACTTAATAAAGTATATCATTATGTGATAACTCAATAAGAAGATATTATCTATATACGTTTTGAAAGACTATAGAGCGCAGGTAGCAATACCTTATACTCCAAGAAGCAATATCTCGGTCTTTATAATAAGCCATAATCTTTATTACAAGCACCATTGAACTTCCCTTGATAATTATTCTACAAATTTAATTTCGATCCGAAGACATTGATTTATATTTTGTTAGATATTTCTGAAAAGGGGTCGTAAGTCAAACGGAAATATCCACTCGAAAGATTTCATTATATCTTCGTTCATTTCGAAAATAATTTCCTTATTTCGTTTCAAGTCTCAGATATTGAAACCTATACGACTTCGCGATTTTTAATCTCCTATTTAATTACCCTACAATCAGGCTTAAGTTGAAAAAAAAATCTCAGGAATATTATAGACAATGTTTACGCAATAGGAAGTTACATATACGTCGGTACAATCTCCAATGGTTTATTATATTAGGCCAACTGCACTTTTGCAGCTACTCAACTGGATCGAGGAAAATAAGGAGCAACGTGATTATGATAAAGGGTAAGGCTGGTAGTATTCCGAAAGCGAATTCCCCGCGAGTACAATTCAATCTTTATTCGCTTCCAGATCCTTTTTGAATTTCATCGAATTACTATTCTACATATTTTGTTATAAAATGATTATTTTCTATTTTTCAATATTTCGGATGAAAATGAACCGAAAAGGATTGTCAAGAATCTATTCTGGGATGCAAATTGAATTCTTTACAAGTCGGTTTCGATCATTATGTACACGCAATGAATTATAGTCTGTAAAGTGTGAATCAAAAGATGTACCTAATTGAAATTCACGTGTGATAATGATAATGCAATTCTTTACTCGATATCGTAACTAAATTTGAAAAAATGTCTAATTCAAAATTAGCATCTGGTATAAGTCGGCGAAGAATTTTTGTCAGTGAATCTCTGTCTCGGGTTATAAGTTATAACGTATAGATAATGGAATAGAGAAGCGAACTAGAGCGTGCCACTCCCGAAAGAGAAAGCAAAACAACGCGAAGGCTGGCTGGTTCTAGGCTTCGAAGCACGCGAAAATCGCCGAGCCACGCATTTCTTCGCTTCACGGTAAAAGTGAAGATGCGCGCACAAGCTAGAACCTACCTAAACCGTGGTATATCATTCGATGGATGTTACTTTGGTCTTGGAAGAAATATATTTCATTTAATTGGACGCGAGCGGCCAAGTATACCCTACCGTTGACACAGTTCTATACCGAACGTTTATATGCGTTTACAGAGCTCTCTCGTCGACTGCTAAATACATTTCGATTAATTGAAGCCCGCAATTATTATCTTCCTTATATTGTTTACAAATTTACTCATCCTTCGATCAGATAATTGAACTTTCGCGTTATTAATTAATGATTTATGATTTAGATATCGTGAGGTTGAAATTTTTCATTTTTTTTTTTTTATTGAATGTAGTATATTATCGATAATGCATTAGGAAAGGTTATTTATACAACGATTTACGAACCCTGCGTGTCAAAAGTTATATATTATATCTGCGGGTTACCTATGTAACCAGAAATTCGTTTCGGTTGCGAAATTCGAGTGTACCTGACGTTTACAATTGGACGGCACCTTGCCTCGATTGTGGCCAAAAATCAGCCCACAAAACTCAGCGGGATGTTATCCCTATGGAGTTTAGAAAGAACCAGGAAGTGATCTAGAGGCGCGCCCCGACCTCAAAGGACGAAATATATAACTCACCTACACCGCAATTCATCAACTTCTTGCACTTTGCTTCTAAAACGAAACGCCTATATATAATACATATATACACCTGTGTATATATGAACTCATTTACCGTTTCCCTGTGGGTATTTCAGAGGCAAACGGTATTAGAGCTTCGTCGTTTGTGGGCGTTTAAAATCGGACTCCCGTCTAGTAACGCTTTCTTTTTTCTATTTGTTTTTTCTTCAAACATTATCGCGTTCGAAGCTATAGGTACTATACGATTGATTTTTATTATTATAAATAATATTATTGTTCATAGAGAGATGGAAAAAAAAAATAATATTAAAAATCTCTTTAATAACTGTAAATATATTATATTTTATACCTATATTGTAACGAAACAGCTAGTATACTTATACTGCAGCAGTAGCGGGTTTAGCACGCTGCTGCAGTTATGGTTCGACACCCACGAGTGCTTGCCAACTCTTTTTCTTACAATACAACAAAAAGAAATTGTACGAAATCGTGACATCGTTTGGACCCCGGTAAGGGCCAACGGTAAATATATTCTAATTTGTGCTAATTGATTCGATTCAATTTAAACCAGAAGCTTTACCTGATTGTCTTAAGTGTAGATTCACTCATGATGGCATGAATACTTATTGAAATTAACAAAATTTCAAATCACGACACTAAAAGTGGATTAGTATCTGATTTCGTAAAGTATATGAATTATTTTCACATTGATTTTCATCATTTCGATTCTTTTCTTTTTTGTAATATAATTATCAGCTGTAGACTAAATTTTTGATCTGAATAGTCTATTAGTTCAATAACACCTTACACAGTTAAAAAATATGATCTATTTATACTCACGTGAAACTAGGACCTGGAAGCATTGTCTATAATCTGCTTCTTTCTACAGCTCACGAATTTCTGCGTTTCTTGTGCCCAATTGAATCCGAATCTGGGGCAGCACGCGTTTCAAGTAAAAGTCAATTATTCGTATTACAACTGGTCACCGTCCAATTTGGGTTAGAAGCGTTAAATATTTAACCTAAATTTTCAAAAATTATTGAACTTAATTTTTTCGCTGTACTTTGCACTTGCAAAAAATTTTTTTACATCAATTAAATAATCATTGAAGTATAATCAGACACAATCTCCTCGTATCACAGTCATAGATCACAGTGAAATAATTAGTTCAGAATAATATTAATTAATTAATTAATTAATTATCCGATGTTGTATTATAATATATAAAAAATAATAAAATAAATCTCAGAAAACTTTCATCGGCTGTATACACACTTGTATAACATTATACGTATTATGTATACCTGTATCAGATATTTCCTATCCAGGTAATTACTGATCGTAACAAAATGAAGCGTTGCATATATCAAGATTGGCTCCATATGAATTTGGGAACAAGATGCGACAATTTTTGGACCGTTGATAACCTGTATTCGGAATTTGTTCGAACGTGAGAAAATAATGTGTAACAAAATTAGTATATCTTAGATATCTACCATTATAAGAATTGAGAGTAGGTATTTATATTTATACTAGCGAGACGTTTCTTTGCATATCTTATAGATATTGAGTAAACTATCTGGTCAGCAGTCAGTAGTGTGTCGAATGCCCACTCATTGCCCATTTTTGTTACAAACTTACAGAATAACAGCGCGTAATTAATGTTGCAACGGTGCAACGAACTCGAAACTTAGACCACCACGGCTTTGCGATGTATATATTTTTATATATGTATACATATATATATATATATATATATATGCTCTATGCTATTTACTATAGAGTACGAATATACTATATATATACCTATACACGTTATACAATCGGCTAAAAATCATTGTTATGTTTAGTTATACCGCCTAGTACCCAGTGCTGGGGTATATATCTATCCGAGTGTCGTAATGTCAGTACAAAGTTATGTAAAATTTACTGGAAAACAGTTGAGCCGAGGACGATAAAGAAATGTCGATAAAAAAATATAAATAAATAAATAAATGAAATAAAATAAAATATAAAATTCATATTCCAATGAACACGACATATTTCTATGACGAATAAATGCGTCACTATATATATGTGACAATTTATAATCATTCAATGAATATCTTCTGAATATTTTTACGCAATATAAATCTCATGTGTATGTATTGATCAGCAATGAATTTTTTATGAAAAATAAATAATTGTTAGTTAGACAGTCAGAAAAGTGCCAGAAGTTACAAGTCACGAAACCACGTTCCGCGCCGTCAACATTTCTGTTTCACCTTTCTTCGTCTCGATACGTTATCTAACAATGAAGTTTATAGGTATACCTATATGCGAACGAAAAAACACTGTACCTACCTCGACCAGTGAAATGAATTAACTGACTAACAGCATTATGCGAATGTCTCATCGATAACGAATCGATAGAATATTTGTAGAAAAACTTAGATCGTTGGATTTTTCGATCTATTCTGACCGTTGAGTATAATAATTATCGTTGTTTATCACATATTTTATCACTTTATGAAAAAATTTTGAGATACGGGCGTACAGGATGCTGAAGAAGCTGCGATTTTGATCGACATTGGTTGAGGACAAGCCATTATCCTTTGTGCTGAACAATAACTAAAGAATAGTTATTTGGCTGTGAGAGGAAGTCATTGACTGTAATATGGTCGGATCAGCCGTGTCGGTGATACACGCAAGTTCAAGAACAATGAACACCGCGATATATAGTATAGGATTTTGCCAGGCAGTTGTATTGTGGCGGCGTGTTGTGCCACTGACCTATAAACACACTTACCTATGCTACGCGAGTACTTAATACTTATAGCTTGCAACGTAACATTATCTATATACACAGCCATACAATATACGATGTATGTATGTACTTGTAAATGCCTATATATTAGTTGACAACTCACAGCGTCTGCAGATACTTGAAAATTCGAATTTAAGTTGATGCCTCCTGCTACTCGTCCGTTTTCCTAAAATTGGTAAACCATGCCACGGTAAGAATATCTTCAGGAATGAATTTCCTTTCGGGTAATCGTTTTGATTTTAATAAACGAAGAGCGAATGGTCGAAATAAATTTGAGAAAAAAACAACCGAGGAAACATTTTTTCAGTTTTCAATTGCGACCAAGGATGATCACAGATTAGCAAAACTGAGTCCATATTCTTTGTACTAACTCTGATTGCTACTTGTACTATGATATTTGATTAGTTCATGGAGTTAGAGATAGGTAAGATCATTGCATATCCCGCGGTGTCGCGAATGCTGAAAAAGTCCCTGATGAATAGAAAAAACGATAGTGTAAACTTTTGATAGTTGTTTTACTGTTCTGATTGCGGAAGATCGGTTTGCGTTCAAATTAAAGCACTAAAACCAAAAAATGAAAAGAATCATTCCTAATTTTTTCAAGTATAAAAAACAGAGATAGATGGAACGTTTTTCGTGCCGTAATTTGTGAGTACGATATCGTTTCGGAATCTCTTCAAACAAGATTATATTCACGGACGTCTAGCGGGGACACGGAAGAAGGCAGAAGGCCGAAAGGAGGATTACGCGGTACAATTTCCTTGTGAGAGAGCTGTAACGGGCTCAATCTAACAGTTAGATGGATTCCTCCTATCCTATAACGTCTCGAAAACTCGCGGCTCAGAAGTCAGAGCCAAGATCTTAGCCGCGAGCCCGACCACCGCACGACCACGAGACTCACTCTCCATTTCTTTTGGCCCACTTGGCAAACAGGACAAAACTAGTGGGAGGAGGATGATTTTTTTTCTTCAATCCTCTCTCGCTATCTCTCAATTTTTGTTCTTATTTTCATTTTTATTTATTTCTTTATTTTTTCTTGTGATATACTTGCATCTCGTATTTTAATTTCTTTTTATTCCCATGCAGAGAATACGACTACACGCAGAAATTTATTATCATCATATACATGCTCACGCTATTCTTCACCCACCTACGATCCCTGCACCCAACACATGGCGCGGTAAGCATAGCTGGTTTACAAAATCAGCAAAATCTTACTTATTCTTTGCGCTATTTACCCACTTTTAGTTTCTAAGAGCTAAATAGTAAACGGGGCAAGACTATAACTAAGTGATCCACCGGTACAGCTCAGTTTCTATAAATATTAACACTATTTAAAGGAATCTTGATCTACTGAGAACAAGAGCAATGTAATAATTATAAAATGTAAACTATTTGAATATATCCAAATTATCAATAAAATGATTAAACCTCATCCTCCATACCTTTACCTTACTTGCACTATGTATACTACAGCATAAGAAAGAGATCCGCGGGGGGATACGCGTTACAAGCCACAAACATTTGGGGCCCTACCGGATTGCTTGACATTCAGAGGCGGTGTCCTCATTTTTTTGGTATACGATGGTGGGGAATAAGAGGGTTTTTTTTTTTACGTGTACCCTACTCTCAGCTCTTCGAAAAGGCCGCGTGACTTCCTCGTCGCGTACTCGTTACCCAACTGCAGCCAGTTTACACCGAAAAAATGTCATACTAAAATTTAGTATATTATACTAAAACTCACTATAATTATTCTACTCTGAAATAGGCGCGGAGTATATTCTCTAATCGATAGAGGCTGGTACTCTGATGAATGCATGCTAATACAACGCATACTAAATTAAAGAATAATTTAACCATGGAGTTTGGTAGGAACATATTGAATAATTCACAAAATTCACAAATCAGTTTTTTTTTTTCAAAATTTCAATCGGGTCCTCACTCGAAGAAAGCATCCTTGAAGATATCAGTGAAATTTGATGAAACATCAACTTTTAGTGTTCTAAATGACCAGAAAAAGCTTGTTCAAAAATCCACTCGACCAATTTGCAATTTTTAGTATTGAGTATCAAGAGTTATAAATATAAGTCATGGATTTTTTATTAGCCTTCGTGGTCATGCAGAATATCAAAGAGCTGTATTTAATGAACTTACACCTTTTAAATAAAGGATTAACTCACTCCTTTCGACTCTTCTTAAGGTGGCATTTTCGAAACAGGTAGGTACATCTTTTTGAGAACTGATATTATAAATTTTATTGAGATGGTAAATGAAAGTAAAGCCATGTCTTGACGAATAAGACACTATCCTCCCGCGAACGCTCACTACTTCATGTGGTGATCGCAAAGCAGCGCTGTCTAATTCTTGGGCATACTAACTTCAAGAGAATATTCTTGGTACTGTAATACTCAAGAAATAACGTACTAACATTTAATATATATACTAGGTACCACAGCATTTTGAACAGAAATATATTAAATGTTCAACGGACGTAATGAGTATACAACCATACTAAAGATAAAAGTGATATTTTTTCGGTGTATATTGGTGTATAAAAATTTTTGCCAAACGGGTCTCCCGGCTGCAAAATGCGTTCGATCCTTTCGCATATCTTATTATCGGTACAATATGGCGAATCGTGGATCTTCGCTGGTTAATTTCACCGAAATATGTTTCAGAATTCTGAATATTATTTTAGGCAAATAAATTTCCTGACTAATCCTTATTTATTGACTATTTTTCTAAACCTTTTGGTATGTCATAGATATATATCTTTAGACACGAATTACAAAGCCTATACCTACGACGCAGTACGATCGTGATCGCGGACGAATAGAAAACGTTAACTAGTTTCTAGGGCCGTCGAGTGGTATCAACCTAAATACCTTTAACATTTCTATAGGGCAATAGATGGTAGTCTTATCTGTTGAGAGATTAAACAATAATCGGAATCAGAAGTGAAAATAATTGGCGAACAAATTGATATACCGATTTTCTGGTTGTTTAATATTAGTGTACGTACGATCACCGCTTCGAGAACAGAGTTCACTGGCTTATAGTAGCGACTTGGTATATTATGTTTAGAAATTCGTCAAGATCGACTGGTTCTCACAATCGGTTGAGTTTCTCCCGATTTATCTAGCATTAATTTACAGACGATCTCTGTTTAGCAGACCTTGTCTATAGGAGAGTTTTGTCCGATTTTATTTCGCATTTTTTCATTTCAGTATAATAGTTGGAAAAAAAAACAAAAAAAAAAAGAAACACGGAATAATCCAACGCAATTTTTCTGTCCAAAGTTCCTCAATCCATCAATCATTCATTTTCTGGTTTTCAATTCTAACACTATAGTATATTGCTTCTCGAATGTGTGACGAAACTAATTGAAAGAAAGAAAGAAAGAATGAACGGAGAAAAAGGAAAAAAAACGTAGATGAATCGAGACGGAGCGCTCGGCCTTGCAAGGCCTTAGGAGTCAGAGTCGACCATTCCCCTTCTCAAGATTGCCAGCACAAATACACACACGAAGCGAAAACGTAGACGTACACGCGGAAGCTACTACGCGGACGCAAGTCTTGCCTTGCTTGATGCAGACACGATACTAATACACATATCTATATGTGATCATAAATATCTGATACTTCCACGGTTTGCACGATTATAATGTTCAAATTTGAAATAATATGTGTTTCAGATCGGTATAGCTATTTGTATAAATTTTAGAGTATTGTGTTACGTCTGTATACATACCTGTATGCATAACACATTATAGGTTTGGGCTACACCTGGTGTAAATGAGCGAAAAATATATAAACCAACACCTCGGCCACGCACGAGAAAAGAATGGATTGCGAAAAATAGCGATTGTGGAACGAATGAGAATTTGATAATTGGCTACCGTTTCGTAACACTTGTATTAGGTATATAACACGAAAATCGTCCGCTATACGCGGCAGGTTTTGCGAGAGGTTACTGCCCCGCTGCACTTTTTCCTGATTTCAGAATTTTAGCAATTGCGAATCTCGGATGTATCGGGTATAACTTTTGTACGAATTATTTCAGACGGATGGGAAAGGTGAGCTTCAAGCTCACTAAAATTGCACTCGTTACCAATTGGGAAAATGATAATCGTGAGAGAAAGTGAATAAACCGCATTCATTGATCCTGAAATCGAAGTGAAGGCATTTTGAAAACTGGTAGCAGTGTAAAAATTGGCAAGAAATATGGTCGATAAAATACGTCCTTGGAAACCTTCGGAACTTTGTATCAAGGAATGAAAATTTATGATATTCCATCGTTGACTGCTGCACCCGTCGATTTCCTCTTCCTAATAGCTAATACCTTGCCAAAGGTAAGCCTCAAGACCCGGAATTTGAATTGGCAAAGTGCAACGAGGTCGTAGTCGACTGAGAGACAATAAAACTGACCCATTGGTTCAATGGTAGAACGGTTTGCCACATCGGGGACCAACATCGAAGCCCACAGACCTGTTCTATGAAAACCACCGTAAATTTCATAAATATAAGTATTTACTGTGTTAGGAGCGATTTTTGGGATCTATGTGGTATGTACAGTAACTAGGCGAAGCGGTTTGTACACCAGGGAGAAGAAAAAGAGGAAGAAGAAGAAGGAGAAGAGGACTACAGGTTAATTTATATTTACGACAGGTTGCGGGAAAATATCGCAAGATTTTACCTGAGAATTTCTTAACATTGAGGTAAATCAGCTACGCGACGATTTGCTTGAGTCGAAAAGTTAAAACCGAAAACCAATATCTCAACCGTGAGCGATACACACGAACAAAAGGGTGGGGAGCCCCGGGAGCTCGACCTCCTTTCGCTACGGTAATAAATTCGTAAATCGTGCAGATCCGAAAACACGGAAGTTGGAACCGGAGAAGCGTGTTCAATTTTTGGGACCAAATATTTTCTACCAAAGGAGGAAACAGTTTTCCGTGAAAATTAGCCTTTCAAAATATTTAGAGCCATCTACCGAACCGATTGTTTGTCCGAAAACTGCACTCTGCTTGGACCAAAAATTGAGCAAGCGATTCTTCACGTGTATATATATATATATATATATATATATATATATATATATATATATATATATATATATATATATATATATCGAACAACGTTCATTCAAATGCCGTTTTCTTTGATCTCGATACGTTGCGTTCCTAGATAATATCCTTTCGTTTCGTTTGCACTTTGCTCTAGCTGTACTTTTATTTTTCAGGAAAAAGAAAAAAGGAAAAAAAAAAAACCAAGTACCTACGTGGAATAAGTGGAGTGGAGGTATGTACAAAGTATACAAAAACTACATAATACAAGAACTTGGAAAAATACGGAAGTAGGTATAGGTAGTACCTACTTTTACAAGATACGGCAATTGTTACCGTTAGTTTATTTGTTTGTCATGAAAATTTTATTACCTATTTAGACAATCATGATTAGCAACTGTTCTAATCACTCCAATAACAATTTTCAAGTATTAAATAATTATTTCCTTATTATACACGAAAAATAAATACCGCTGTGTTCCGCATTATTTATTTTTGATTCAATAAACAGGAACACCAATTTGCAACAGATATTGCAATGATTCGGTTAACTGCAGTAACATTTAATTGATATTTAATTAAATGAGTACCAGATTGTTTCTTTTCTTTATTTCATTTTTTTTTTTTTTTTTCTTTTTACAAGAGATTCTGAGACTTGTTCCGAAATTTGAACATGTAGGTACTATTTTCTTCTGTTACATTATTTAAATCCATTTTGGTAATTTATTACGCGCACACGCCTCGCCCGAATATCATATATTAACGCCGAACGCGCGCCTTTGACGTGCTTCGACGTAATTCTGTACTCGCAACGTGCCGCATTATTCTTTACAATGAATTATATTCGCCTACAGTTTCGAGGACCCATCTGTCTGTTTCCCTTTGCAAATATACCCGTCAAATGCATGCCACATGTCCGTAGAGTTCTGTATCCTATAGCATCCATAGTACAAAGACTGCAATAAATATGTGCTTGAATTTTCTGCTGTACGAATGTCGCCAAACAAATGTATTGTCAGATAACTCAGCTCAGCGCGGCGTACGACTGTCGTAAATCCAAAATTTTGCAATAAGTATTTCTCACTGGGTCAGGAAGTCAAAATTGAAATTTATACGGACAGAAAACGTCTGTCAAACACGTGTGACGTTCGGGCGTTCTACGGAGGCGTTAGAATCGTTTAAAATCCGAAAAGTCTTAAAAGTTCACCCTTTTCACAGTTTGGATATAATGATCGGCTTGAATATCGATATCTTAATTTTCCACGGTGACGTCTCGTCGATTCGATGACGCGAGACCAGACGCGAATTAAATTGACAGACAGTGGTCCATTCCAGTGTTCAACGACTAACGCGGTCAGCAAATCGATTTCAAAAAGAAAAACTATCACTGCCACGGATCAGAGAACCCGCGAAGAGAACCGAACGGAATAATAAGAGATAGAGAGAGAGAGAGAGAGAAAAAAAAACAAATTAAATAAATAAATAAACTGATTTACGAAATCTTCGTTCCCTTGGCGCGAAACGAGCCGTAATTACGCAAATGGGAATATACGTATCTATAATATACGTAAAAACATACATATTTATATATTTTTCTAAATCTATTTACCTAGAGATCGTTTTGAGGATAAAATCTGCCAAAATATCTTGTAGGCTACCGTAGGAACCCGAATATAATTATGGTTACGAAAGTTCGTCATAAAGTCAGAAGGTCCTGCCGCATATATTTGTCGCCATTTTTATTGGGACCAATAAACTTGTTTGAGCGGTAAGTCGAGGGAAGAGGTCCTTCATCCTTGCAGGAAAACTGAGGTACATAACGGTGAATGAATATATAGATATGGTCTCAAGGGTGGGTTGAACGTTTGTGATGTTCCCTAGACCCGGTGGTACTCTGTCTAACTTTTGACAAAACGTATCGTAAATTTCCTCGTTTCGAAACAGCCCGTGTCAAAATATTTTGGCTTCAACGGGAAGGGGAAGAAAAAATTTCTACGCTACGGTGACTACGGCTACAGAATTACGATAGATACCTAAAGGTGGGTGGAGTTCATATACGCGGTGTGTATATATCTGTGATATACCTACCGAAATGGTATATACGCGTAAGTATGTGTATAAAATCCCTGAAAAATGATAAAAATAATATAAATCTGTTAGATTCGGATCAGGATTAGGAAAAGAATGAGTGGTACCGCCAGTCGCAGTCCAAAGAAAGTATACCCGCCGCTCTTACGCCTCGGCGCCTTCTGGCCACCACCATCAACTTCAACCGTGATGACTAGAGAATAGTTATACGTACTCAAACTATTGTTTAAAATGTACAAACTACAGTTTCATAGCAGTATAGAACTGTTAATTAAACAAGAGTTGGATAACTTCTGTCCCGTTGAAGATATTCTTTTCATTTATTACCACGGGTGGAAAAAGTGACCGATCACGATGCAGACTTACTGATCTAGGAAAGCTGTGTAGATGGAGGGTGAAAAAAAAAACACACAATTTTTTTTGAAGGCAATAGACGCACGCGTTTAGAACTTCTCGTACTTTAATCCGAGGAGACAAAATTTCGGCCTAAGTTCCAGCCCCTGCAGAGTCGTCTGGTAATAAGTCCCAAAATCAGAAAGCTAAACCGTTTAGAGAACGGAACCCGCGGCTTGAAGGGTTGGGATGAAAAAAATTTGTAAGAAAAACCCCCGGGACCGCTACTCAAAATTTGTGCCAGTCGGTCCTGGTCCCGTAAATGAGAAATGGGGAAGATGAAAAAAAAAGGTACCGGAGAGTTTTGAAAATGTCGAACACACCGTTACAAACCGCTATTCTACCACTTTGTTGACCCTTTCCGTCAATTTTTTTTATTTCCACCACCTCGAACTGGAGGTAAAGTATAATAAACCCCTCGGACTCCGAGAAAACCGAGACCAGTACGATGCAAACTATGAGGTCATTTAGTCCTCGCACGGACAATTTGTTTTTTTTTTTATTTTATGTTTTTACCGTAGGTTGTATAGCCACGGATTAAAATTTAAAGGTGTAAGAAAACTGACGTTTTTCCTACGCAATGGATGGAAAAAAGGAGAAGGCTGTAAATCCATACCGTTATGTTATGCTTTCGTTTGAAGAATTAGAGGCAGAAGGGATTCAACTGCATGCCGTAATGAATTGGTTTCATGAATTTTTGAATTTTTCGAAATCGCTTTCCAACATTTTTCATGAAATGATTTATCGCGAATATGTATATGTTGGGATTTATTACGCATTTGAAATGAAATTCTACAGGCTGGTATTAAGATGTCTTCCGTAAGGCAAAAAAGGCGAGTTAACAGTCTCTCGTGGTTCAACAGCATGACGAGGTATGTGCTGAAAGCGTACGAAACATCCCTTTACTACACGGTTAAACTCTCGACAAATTAGACGATATAATAAAAATTTTGCAACGTGGTTAATTAATTTCAAGAATATGGTATCGCTGCCTTCTGAAGGTAACCACATAACAGCTAGTTACGAAATTACATGCCAATTATATATAAAAAAATAATAATAATAATAATAATAAAAAAAAAAATTCTGCGGTAGATTATTTGCGATTATAATTACATTTGATCTTACGATTATACAGAAATAAGAAATTAATAAACACAATTTCGTCTATCGAATACCAATTCGTTTATAATTTACCCTAATGCGATGAATAATTGGTAAATTATTTAATGCGTCCTGTACTGATCAGGCCCCAATGTTTTAGACTTCTTATATTTCGCTGAAAGTGCGAATACTCGCGTATACATCTGCGTGCGAGTCACCGAGGCAGATAGTTTTGTACATTAAATGAGAATGAGTCGAACATTTAATGTCAAGAGAAATTGAACCCGATTGTTAAGCGCATTCTGCTAGTTGCTCATTAGTCACTAATATCGTCGACGCTGATGGCTATCGAACATTATAAATAGCACCTGAATATTGTATACTTTTGTTAGGTAAATTTTGCCCAAAATTAGGATATGAATCGCGGCCGAAAGGCAGAGGGACATTTCGCGCGAAAAATCTGTATTGCCAAATACAATTCGCGTGGTAATTCGAGAACGAAGGGTGTTTACTAATTCACAGTTAGTTTCAGTACGCGATAATTCTTATCACGAATAAAAATTGAAGGAGCATGAAAAAGGGTACACAATCGCGCAAAATATATTCGAGAGATTTCGATGTGCTGGCATTGTGCGAAGGAAGTCAATTTGGGTTTCATTCATGCGTACAGAAATCCATACCGTACGTTGTGTACATTATCGTTTGGCTATGGGCAAATCAATGCAGTTCTTATGATTCCCGTTATATTTCTGTAAATTTAGCAAACGATTTGACTGCCCACTTAAACGGCGGGTATTTCATCATTCAAAAATAAATCCGAACACGTGTACCTATCTATATACGATCGGTGTGAATTTCGTGGAATTTAATCCCCGTTGTAGCAGGCGTATAACAGTTTTTGCAAGGAATGAGTAATATCGAAGGAGAACGCGACATGTGAATTGTATTAATTCTTAGAATAAGAATAAGTCCTCGGTTGGCCATAATATTTGACAACGGTATAATCTACCCGATGCCAAAACAGCTATATTCCGCCGAAATCGAAAAATGTCGCAAAAATTTCTTCGCCATGATGCTGCGAGTTACGACGGATTAAAAACATCCATAATTCGGGTGAACACAAGCCTCCAGGTTGTGCCTATACGCAATATACATGCAATATGTGACATCAGGTATATTTAAAGAATGTAATCGCGTCAATTACTCAAATTATGTTAATAACTATAAGCTATAGGCATTATAACAGTAACCGGATCAATAACAGTACAATTCCTGAACCGAAACTGTATCATATGTTGTCCAAATGAATCTTCCATATACTCACCCAATCCTTTGCTGCTGCAGTCTCACACCCGCATAACCATACGATGTAATCCATAAGGAAGTCTAGTATTCTGTTCATAACTATAAATGTAACGGTTTAATACTTACATAGATACTATATTTATATAGATATACGTTGAAGAAAAAAAAAAAAAAGATAAAGAAAAGATAAGCTAAAATATTTTGGGTTATTTGCAGAAGATATTGCCTTCCCATTCGTATAACGTACGAACATATTTCGTTACAACTTTTCTTAGCTATATACTCAAATGTGTACGAAGATCAAGTCTTATATCTTTCGTTTCAATATTTATTTAATTTCGTTCTATTATTCACAATTTTATCCAAATTTAGGTTGAAAATATAAAAATTTCATTTATTCTTTTACCGTTTGGATATTCGAGGGTAAAAAATTTCTCCCATCTCAGCTGGTGTAAGCAGGAAAATTATTATCCAAGTGGAAGTATGTTGGTTGATTTAAAAAGCGAACACCTTAAATACACTTTCGATTCTAATTGTAAAAAAAAAAAAGAAAAAAAAAAATGGAAACAATATTATTACGATTTAATCTCATAGATAAAAGCACAAATTTGCAGATAATCTTTTGCATCATCTTCCGCAACCACCACATCTCTCTCTCTCTCTCTCTCTCTCTCTCTCTATACTGAATACGGCGGGATCACGCTTCCGCGTACAGGGCGTCGCGGCGCGGAGCCGTTCATGTCAGGTGGAGTAGGAAGAAGAGAAGAAAAGAAAAGAGAAGAGAAGAGTCAGAGGAGAGAAGAGAAGAGAACAAAAAATAAGAGAATAGAAGAGAAGAGCAGAGCAGAGAAGAGAAGAGAAGAAAAGAGAAGAGGAGAGAAGAAGAGAAGAGAAGTGGGCATGGTGGGATCGAAGTTAGGGGGGGACGTTGTCGGCTCGAAATTGTCCTTGTGGTGGGAGGGCCCAAGGAGGCCCCGAGTAGGGGCCCGTCCGAACCACGCAAGGCCCCTCACAGTAAGGGCCCACAGGCCATCCAGTTCGCTTCTTCGGTACTTTTAGAAATTAGTTGAATTTCACTGTGTCAAGAGGAAGTGGTATAGTAGTAAAGGAAAATAAGAAAAACGAAGACATGCTTCCGTGCATAATATTATACAGGATATTCGAAAACTTGATTAATAAGTTTTCATCAAACGGTGAAATATTTTCGCAAAATTATCGCGATTTATAAATCAGTGTGAAACTATAGAAAAATAATAGAAAAAGAAAAAAAAAAAAAAGGATCTTCCTTTCCGTATAAAACTCTACGAAAAAAATACACACAAGATATATACCCAAAAAATAAATTTCACAGCTGTACGTTTCGAGTGAGACATAATTTACAAATGAGACTTAAATTGTCACCAATATTGACGTTCGATTTAATAATAAATATACCATCCAGTGGAGGAAACAGAAATTTTTTAGTACCACACGTCGATCGTCGTGCATGTAACAGTGTGTTGGAAAAAAAGAAATAAAAATAATTTTCAATTAGTAGAAAGCATAAAAAATAAATAAATACTTGAGGAGTGCAACGTCCGAGATAAAAATACCGTGCCGAAAATTGATAAATTTGAACATCAGCGACAGGATTGAATGAGAGATAATATCGTTCATCTAATCAACGCTGAATCTCTGTAAAAATTGGTGAATAAAACAGAATATATCATCTCCACCTAAATACCGATAAAAAATCATCAAAACGGTGAATAAATTACATTGTTATAATTAAAACTGTGTGCTATATAGTGGACGATAAACTTATTCAGTGGACAGACGGACTAGACGCACGGACGTTTCCTAAATATCACGATAATAGAAAATAATCATTCGTGCAAGTTGGAATGTGCAAGTTGACAAGAAGCCACCAAATTCGGTGATCAGTGCTACCTGTGCAGTTAACCACTGGATAGATATATATAATATACGAAGACGTCAGGCTCCTCACACAAATCCACTCTGGATACCACGCTGCTTATATGTAAGTAAAGGGTGAAAATCTTCATCCCCCACGTCCCCTTTCCCTTACCCTTCCTCTTCCTCTTCCCATTCATCCCTCTTACCTAAATGATTATTCATGAAAAACCTAGCAAAGCTACGACACTAAAACTATATTGCATCTAGACTACAGTTCCAAACTCTTCACCGTTATTCAGTATATGAAATGAGTACACGAGAGAACACTGCCCCTATATAAATCGCGTTTTATTTGTTTCTTAAATTTCGAGCATATACTTATTCCTTTATATTCATCATTATTATTATCATTTTGTTCACCTAAAATATATTCACATAGCTATAGCAATTAATCGATGGGTCCTCCTCTACACGTTCGTGTCCCGCGTGGTTCTTTGACATTTGCTCAGCGAAATGGGCATTAGGTATTCGGGGTACTGGCGGAGGCTGTCGACTCGACGATATATACGGTGAAATTTCTCCTTTACTCGTGATGGTGAAGAATCGCTGTGCAATATGTGGTAGTGGTACAAACGAGGTTGTAGACTTTTGCCGTACCCTACCACAGTGGTGGTGGATATCATGAGCGACTGCTGTGGCTCCCGGTAGCGATTGGAGAACGCTATAATATGTTCGCTGTTCTGTCAGTGGGCAGCACGCGAGTGTCAGGGCCGCGTGTCTCGTCTATATTTCACCTGGGTAAAATCCGAAACCATAAAAACGTGTCACTTAGTTTTAGACTTAGTTTTAATGAATAAAAAAATCAGAGCAAAGAATGAAAAAAGTCAGTGAAATTATTGAAGAAATTTATTTAAAATAATCGAAAATCTCGATAGCTGAATTGATTGGATAAAAATAAAAATAATCTCAAATGAAAATAATGAATTTATTTCGGCGTCGCGGTTCGGCCCTGTCTACAATTTAATTCAACCTGCTTGCCCACTGCCTTTCTTTCTCCGTCTGCACGGCTGTGACTCTCTGCCTCACATTTCCTCCTCACACAGAAATACGCACACAATCATATATCTGTATATGATACGCACGTGAAATAGTACGGAGTTTACGCGTGCGAGTAAGAGAGAGAAAAATAGTTTGAGATACAGCGGAGCGAGCGAAAAGGAGATAAAACTGTTGGAGAGAGGGAGAGAAAAGATCGGAGTAAGATCCTGGGTGGGGATAACGCCGGAGAGTAGGTCAGTGTACCACATTGCGAGCAGAGGTCTTCCGAGTGGCGGTGAGGTTCCGCAAATACTTATAGAGCACGGGGACGCGCGGACGCGTGGACGTGAGCCTTATAGCTCGTGTTTCTGAGTGCGAGAAAGAAGAGAAAGAGTTTAAGGTGGAGGAGAAGGAGTGGGAGGTGGAAGAGGTATTGGTTGCTCCAAGTCCCGGAACTTCCGCCCACCTCTTACAAACCCATAGAATGATTAAAGACACGAAGTTGTTAGCGATATAGTCACCGATCGTGGGGCCTCCTCGGAAGGGGCCCCGACCATTGTCTTTATAATACCTTACCCGTGACCTAGAACCTTAAGAAATATATAGAGATGACGATGAGCAGACGAGCACCGAGCTCCTACCGTGCGTAATGAAACCCGGTTCGGAGGACAAGGTCAAGAGGTACTGGCCAAGAACATACCCGACAGTTTACAGTTAGCGTTACGCCCCCGCCAACAAAGAACAAAAAACTTTACATCTGTTTATTTCTCTCGATTTACACCAACGATTTACTTATTGATGAACGTTCGGCATGAATATATATAGCTATAAAAATAGGCAATGATGAATAAAAATTCCAAAAAATATAAGAGAACTTTGAATGAAACTAGTCGATGGGTCGTATTAAGTAGTAGTAGTCCGCGACTGGTTAGACTATCTAGTCAGGGAACCCGAACGCCCGCATAAGCGTATAGCCCGGAGTATAGCTCAGCGATTTAAAAGAATGTTTTCTTTTTTTTTTTTTATAACTGGTTATGGCCGAGAATAGGTTTTGATTAAGATGACCTGCTCCTGTTTAATTGGGGTATTAATTAAGGTAAGAATCCGTGTCCCCCCACCTTTACGACCCTCGGGGTTGTGGACAGGGTTCAGATTACATCGTATGAAATGAGTATAAAACAAGAGCGATTATCTCCCGAGTCGAGCGCTGCGGGAGAAAAGACCGCAATGAATTATACCTACCTATACCTACTCTTTGACCTACAACACGTATTGAGAATATTATAGTTCCTATGTATCGCATATACAGTATATGCGGTCTATAAAATATAGGGAATATACTGCGGCATATAGTGGGATGTAGAATAATTCGCTGCAATATTAGCCGTACAAAGCGGAAGACCCATATATTGTAATTAATAATTACATACCTGCAGTGTATCTATATACACATATATGTATGTTTATATACCTACCTACGTATATACCCGTCGACGTAAAGTGTTAACGTGGTCGGTGCTAAATATATAACCAGTCCAAATACCGCTAGGCCCAGATAAGGCCCTCATTTGTTGAGTCTCTCGGTACCCTGTCGCCAAGGGATCGCAAATTATTATTTTTCACGTCTATAGTTGTAGTATATAGGTTGCAGGGAGTAACGTAACGTAACGTAATGTAATGTAACGTATAATATGGCGTATGATATCGCGGTTGTTGTGCGGGCCATTAAAATTCGCTGCAATTCGGATGTAATTTGGAATTATTGTTATATTTGACTACCTGAGTAATCGAGGAAATTTTAATTGCCGTTCTGATTACCATATAGAGGTAAATGATAACGATTATTTTTTTTTTTTTTTTATTTATTCCCAATTAGCTTACAGGGGGATATCATGAAATGAGTGAATTTTCAATCCCACATATAGATATGTATTATCATCGCGTGAGTAAAATAATAAATACAAGGCGTATAGACTGCAGACGACTTCGGAATGTGGGTCGGCTTAGGGTTCGCACGCGCCATTTTCGCGTTGAAAAGGAAAGCGATCTTACGCGTGTTAACTCGCGCGAGCAAGCCTAGCAAAATCTTCTATAGCTTAGCTTAGGCTCTCTGTCAACGGGTTAACGGTGCTCCGGCCTACTTTGGCTACCCCCAACTCGCTGTAACTATATACAGAACACGTATACACATGTATTACCGTATACACCGTATATATACAACTGCAGGTATACAGTCTTACAGCTACTTATATACCGAACTGTGTAAATAGTTAGGAAGAAGGAAAAAGAAAAAAAGAAAAAAAAATAGAAATATGTGTATCAGAGATTTATGATTTCTGCATAATCTTATCTCTTCGTTTTAATTTTTTCTTTCTTTCTTTTTTTTCTATTTTGCCGAATACGAATTTGCGAATTCTTCTATCAACGCTTACTTACAGAATCCTTGTAATGGTAATAAATCGTATAAATTTGAATGTAGTTTCGAGGTGTGATCGTGTAAACGGATGAAACTATTTTTTGGTATGTGTATAGTTATCGAATTCGCCCGGGCTGGATACCCAGTGATCTCATTGACAAGTAGCCCACCATTGTCGTAGGCCCAAAAAGTGGGACTTTAAACCGTGGAAGCGCAACGTACCGGAATGGCAAAGAGGCTCTTCCGCGCCATTGGATAACGGTACCGGGCGCGTCACGGTTCGACGCCCCCCTCTTCGTCGCTGCGCCGCGGCGCCCCACGTATTTTGCTCGACGACTTCCCCTACCCCTTACCCGCGCGCTTATCCCTCCGCAAACCCTCAGACAAGGACGGACACTTTGGTAAAACGGAACGCATGAGAGACATGGAGACAGGCAGACAGAAAAGAGGAACTTTTACAGAGGGGATACTCAGAGGGGGAGAAAGAGATGAAGAGAGAAAGAGTGAGAGTGCCGAGAGAGAAAGAGAGAGACAGAGACAGAGAAAGAGGGAGAGAGGAGAGCCAGAGATGGGCCTGATTTGCATGACGTCGCGTACTCCGATATGCGGATGCGTGCACCTCGATGACCTCGTTCGATTTTAAGAATCACCGTGTCTTTCTCCCTTCTCTCACCGATTTTATCCCTCTCTTAAAAATTTGCAGTAAAGAAAGGAAATCTGTATTACACCCGAAAAATAATAAAGCAAAAAAAAAATAAATATACAGGTATATGTGTATGTGTATGTGTATGTATATATAAGAAAATTGTAAAAGGAATGAAAAGAAAGAAAGAAGTAGATGAGCATAAGGAAAGAAATTCGATGTAGAATTGGAAATCTGATCGTGAGACAGTTTTAATTATTTTATACTGTTAAATCGAATGAATTATTTTGATCATTGTCCGTTTTAAATTTCTGTCGAGTGAAAAAGGGTCCCGTGAGCAAAAAACAATTTGGTTGGTGAACCGATGCGGGGGTAACCGTCCGTGGCTGGGTTGTGTGCTACTGACCTAGTTAGCTGGAGCAAGTCTTTCTTCTCGATGTGGAGTGGTGGTACTCGATAGCTTGCTTCTTAGTCGTATGGCATTGGCATCGTCGTCTCGACAGGCTATACCGATCATGGATCGTTTCTCGTTCGCAGGAATCATCTCGGCACTATCCTTCAGACTTTTTTTTTTCATCCTGGTTTCAGATCTTAACCGCAATAGACAATTTATTCTAACTTTAAGACGTTCCAACTCTATATGCAAGGTAGCTTTCAATATTTTTGTTACGTTTCGATTAGGATGAGATAAGAATTTCTAACATGGGGAATCTCCATGGTAAAACCCTATACCCTCTGATTGTTAGCTGATAAGTTTATTCTATATATTGCATTATAAAGCCCAGGTATTTCTTTTTTCTTCTTCATGTGTGAAAATCGACGTCCGTAATCTTATCGGGTCACTGAACAAGAAACCGATATTCTGTAACCGAAAATCCAAGAATTTCATGCGAAGAGAGAAAGGATTCGTTGAATTAAAAAAACCTATTTAGTCGAGAAATTGAGTTACGTGAATTCGTACTTTACAGTTGGTTCGAGTTAATCGCCTTTGACTCAATAGCCATATCAATTTTAGCCTGTAACACTATTTATTTCAATCAACTTCTGGTTTACTGAATCAAGAAAACAGTCGAATGAATTTCATCGAACTCAACAATCTTTATCTCCTTACCTGAACGCATAGAGAACATAGTTCTTTTCCATATTTTGCATCCTTTGATACCATCGTAGGCACAACGAATCTAACAAATTGAGGTGCTTTCTGTTTTACGAGTTTTTTTTATGGCTTTCGAAAGGGTTTTATGTCAGAGATGCTGGGACCACTATCGCGAGATCTGACTATAAAATAAATCGGAATAATATTCAGAAGTTAGTCAGAATTAAAAAATTCAATATCTGCATCGTGAGGAACATCTTCCAGTTTCACCAAAATGCTCCTTACTTTAGAGATTTCAAGTCTTCTCGCTGGTCTGCCGGTCCAATTTGAAGAGATCCATGCAACTTTTTCAATATCAGAGATAGTAAAATTGATTATCTGCGAATAGGCCCCCCGTTAAGATCCTTATAGAGATGAGTCAATAGCATGGTACGTGGCTAACTTGTCCCGGTGTTATTTTTATTGTTCCAGGTCCTCGAGGGGCCGTTGGAGGCTGCAGCACCCCCGGCAGTAGAGTGGATCCCTGGTGGAGCCCTGGTCCCTTTTTTCCCCCAGGCCCCGCCCGCGTCGACGAGGGGCCCAGGTCGACATCATCCGGGACCCCTATCGTCAACTACGGGAGTCCAACTCCGACGACGACCCCGAGTTCGCCCGCGCCCTCGTACTCGCCCTCGGCATCGACACCCTGCAGCCACCACACGGGGATCGTCGTCTCCAGCTGCAGTACCTCCAGGAGCGCAATATCACCCCTCGACGTTGGTCCAACCTCGACACTAGGCTGCCTAAGGCAGCAAAACGACTCGGATCAACGCGGAACAAATGTGGCGGTAGTCTCGTCTGGGTACCACCACGTCTCTGCAGCACAGCAGAGCAACGTGCTTTCTGCTCTGCTCGCGACGACGTCGTCGTCGGGATCGGGAAACGTTCAACAACAAACGTCGCCCCCACCACGAGAAGGGATTTCAACAACGCAGAGCAACATCCTTTGTTCTCTCCTGGCATCTACAGCTGTGCAGGATTACTCAGGGAGCAACGTCGCCGAGGCGACGTCCCCGGACTCCCTCCACGGTATTCTGTCCTCTTTAAACGTCAGGATCAAGTCCGAAGAGGCGCCAGACTCCGTCCCTGGTCCTCGGGGTTCCAACGACGGATCTTGCCCTTCGGTTCGTGACTTCAACACGTCTTTACTCAGCTCGTTGTTGTCGACATCCCGGGTATCAACCTCATCAACAAACGCGAACTGCGCCTCAACAGCCGCGAACATAAAGTCCGAGTACAACACGACACTAGCCAACGAAAGAACGAACTGTTCCTCAGTTGGGGTGAAGGTTGAATATTGTTGCGACGTTTTGGAAGATCCAGACGATAACTTGGCCGCTACATCACCCTACAACGTTATAACAACCTCCCAAAATCGCCACGGTAACAGGTCAAGGTCGACACTTCAAACGGGGGGATTGTCCAAGGAAGATCTCCGCAGGATCTTACAATCGACAAATTCACGCTGCGAGGAATCACCCCCATCAACATCAGACCTAATTGGTGAAATGAAGTACGAGACTCAACAGGCTGGACCCGGAGCTCCACCCCATCTAACAGGTCCTAATTCTGGGGTTGAACAATCCCATCATCCTATACAAGGGAATAACATAGTGGTCGGTGGATCGCCAGCGGAAGTGGTCGGAGTTGATAGTCTGCTCTTATCACCTTGGGGAACGACTGGTAACGATTTCCTCGAGACTTCAGATGTTAAGCACAACGCTGCAGGATTTCAGGATGCTTTAGACAGCTACTTGTTGGGTACCACGGTTGGAGTTGGGTCCCAATCTCTTGCAGAATTAAAACCCTTGCCACCGTTCACCGGGTACACTGGTCACCTCAGTATCAACGGTATTCCTGGTCACCATTACCACGCCATAGCTTCCTCGCAAAGACCTGAACTCCAGTCTTCGTCCCCAACGCCCTCGTCTAATCAGGAATACTACGAATCGCCAGTAGTTTCGTCTAGCACACCATGTCCGCAAGGGAATGCCAAGCAATTGCCGCAGTCCACGCAACAGGAAGATTACGACATAGAGGACATCGCGGCAATAATCGGCTCCGCGATAGCCGACACCACAGTACCTGGAGGAGGAAATGGTCCCGGTTCGGAAAACGATCCAAACGCATCTAGGGACACGTGGATTGATTTGGACTGGATTGAGGCGGCTTGTTCGCCAAAGACACAGCAGCAGCAGCAGCAGCAACAACAACAACAACAACAACAACAACAACAACAGCAACAACAGGAGAACAACACATCGCCCAGTCCGTTTTCACAGATGTATGGCAGCGGTAATGCGAACGCTAACTCATCCCAGAATCAACAACAACATGGTGGTGGACCAACGTTGAACAATATTTTAACGCAGCAAACTTACGGTTCTATTTTATCCGCGAGATTACAGGCCGGTAATAGTCTGCAAAATACATCCTGCGGTGAAACCCCGTCGTCTACGAGTCCTTATCCACCTCTTAGCCCTCCCGGACGTGTTTCTACATCTTGTAGTCCCGATCATCCACTTCATCCATCTTTTGCCGCTCCTACTGTTTCGAGAAAACGAAGTAGACCTCCAACGGGGTTGCAAAATGCTTCGAAAAAGAACCCCTCCACCACTACTGGACTTCCGTATGGTACCGAGTCGGGTTTGATCGGTGGTAAGGAGAAGCCGGTTCATAGATGTTCGATTTGTAATAGAGGATTTTTGAACAAAAGTAACATAAAGGTTCATTTGAGAACGCATACAGGTGAGAAACCTTTCAGATGTGAAGTATGTGGTAAAGCGTTCAGGCAAAAGGCACACTTGATTAAACACCAGCAAATACATAAGCGAATCGGACGAGACTAGACACTGATAAGTTGCGCGCGGAATGATATAGATGAATATGATAGAGAGACGAGGATGTTACTCGTGCAATGGATATTATTCGTGTGTTCGTTAAGACACCTTGATTACTGACCGCGATACGATTGACATATGCAGTCATGGAAGAAAGGCGAAGAAATGTTTTTTTTCTGTTTTTTTTTTTTTTTTCATTTTATTTATTTTTTCTCTCCCCTTTCTTTACCTGCGGTATAAAATTGATCGCCTAGAAGTATATCGAGAATAATTTCGACTCACAATTAAATGTTGTATGCGTTTATTTAGTCGGTTATTATAGCCCACGAAACTAGTAACGAGTCAACTAGTATAAAATCTAATCGAGTATATATAAACTTGGTAGCTATATATCTTCACGATTACCTATCGATGTCTTTTAACTGACAGAAATAATTAGACGTTTTACGTGACGTCATTAGATTCTAACGACGTTACTTACTATAAAGGCATAGGTAGAGACCCGAAATCAATGAAAGACTAACCTGGGACGTAAAAAGAAAAAGGTAAAGAAAAAAAAATGAAAAAAAGAAAAGATCTATGACCCGACGTGAAAGTCCATTACCAAAATTTTGATTGCTGACCTATTGGATCGCCGGTGGGTAAGTGAGATCTCCGAGCAAATCGCGGTTATCTTAGCCTCGACAAGGTATGAAGCCTTGTGGCTAGATTTCCGGTCAGCATAAAAAAAAAAAAAAAAAAGATAAAAGAAAAAAAAAAACTAGAATGAAGCGAAATATTATTTATAATTAAACAGAAAAAAAAGAAAAAGCAAAGCAAAAGTTCACCTGACAAATCTATAGGTGATCTTAAAATATAGTGATATATATATATATATGAGAAAGAAAGTAAAAATAATAAAGTTGAACAAAAAAATGAAAAAAAATTAAAAAGATTATTTTTTGTGCAGACAGGAACTGCTCAGTGTAAATAAAATCGATAATCATCGATAGATATATTTATATGTGTTTGTAAATGATTACTCACACGTATAAATATAATATATATATATATATATATATATATTATATATATATATATATATATATGTATATATATATATTATACATATTTAAATAAATATAAATATTTAACATTATTATTATCTTCTATTATATTCTGCTTATGTTTCTTTTATATTATACTACCCTCTACTGTCTATACTATTGTCTGTTATATGCCGTAATCTATCCCTCATTATTTATTTTACTATAATACTTTTCTCTTTGTAAAATAGCCAAGACCGTTCTGTTCCGATGAAATATTGTATAAACTCGACGAAAAGTTAATGATAATAATAATAATAATAATAATAATAATAATAATAATAATAATAGTAATAATAATAATACATAATAATACATAATAATACATAATAATATTAATGATAATAATAATAATATAATGAACAAACAACAAATACAATGAATAATTTACGAAGAATCGAGTTTTTGCTCGTGATTCGTAAATCGATGGGATTTTTTTTTTTTTTTTTGCATTTTCGTCAGAGACTATAGAGTATAAGTTTAATCTTATCTTTTGTTAGGTCCAACATACGGGTTTTTATAAGGTAACAAATAAATAAAATCTGTTCGAAAAAGTTTTTCCACAATTTGTTTACCGCGAACGTATATGTGGTAGAATACTTAAAATATATATGTATATGAATATACCGCCTAGACAAACACGTTATTAATTTTTGTCCGAATTAATTCAATTTTCTTACGAGATTAATGTTATAGCGAGTACCTCTACGTACCTCACACTGTACACATTATCGTAGTCATCTATTTTTGGGCCTGGCTTTTAATTTGTACGCCCGCGGCAATAATTTATTTTAGTAACGATTATCGACTATCTTATACTTATTACACTTTTTTTTTTTTTTTCCTTTTTTTTTTTTCTTCGCTTCTCTCACCACGGATTCATTTCCGCTTGTAAAACTAGGGACTAATTTTTTTTTTTTTTTTTTTTTTTTCTTCTACTCTGTGTAAATTTTAGTCGAGTTGCATCGTACTTTAATTAATCCCAATAGCAACTCGTCGAGAACGTATGTGAATATTTCACATTTGCTTTACAGTATGTGTGGTCGGTGATTGCAATTTGTATAATAAAATTAGCGATATGCATAACTATTTATACATATATATATATATAGATATATATATATATACGAATTGAAACTGTTATTCCATAAATAGAGAAAAAAAAAAAAAAAAACAACCAGCTGTCGATTTCTTGTTCACTCTCTATCTGCTTATCTATTCATCGCTATCACTTTTTCCATCTTTTTTTCTGTCTTATATAGTATGGTATAAACTCTTTATTTATTCCCTGTATCCTCCGCTATCCTCTATCATACTATTTTCATTTTATTTTTATTATTTATGCAAAAACTTTGTGTTGTTTGTAGATATTATTTTTTCCTTCTTCTTCTTCTTCTTCTTCTTCTTCTTCTTCTGACTTTTTTTTATTTTATTTTATTTTATTTTATTTTTTACGTTTTTCATTTTTTTATTTTCTTTCATTTTTTGTTCGTGGTTAATAAAGGTATGTTTTACATGTTCCTCACTGTCTGTCCCAGGGCGTATGATCGGAGCCGTAACTGTTGTTCTTGTGATCTTTTATTTCTGCGGTATTATACTCGTTTCATATACGAGCTGATAAAGAAATGTAAAATTACGAGTTTCAGAAGAAAAAAGAAAAGAATAAAAATTAAAAAAAAATTGCACAAAACAAATATACAATTTGTATAATAAACTATTAAATTGGGGCAATTTGTCCAATGAGATCTCAAATTTCCAAATTTGGATTTTCGCCAGAAATTAGCGCGAAAATTAAAAGATATGACAAATCTTTCTTTGTTTCTTTTTCCTCTTTCCTTTTTTTTTTTTTTTTTGTTTCATTTTTATTTTCTTTTTTATTTAGAGCTGATATTTTATTTTTGAACTTTTGAACTTCTAACACGGTACTAAAGATGAAAAATATTTGTTCAGTATATGGCGACTATTACTCGGTACCTAGCGTAGCTGGCTACGCAAAATTGTTATAGATTGTTAACGAAATTATTTAATATTTACGAGAAAGGAAAAAAAAAAAATTCTTGTTTTTTTTTTTTTATTTGTTAATAAATAGTTATTATCGAACTATTCTTTTTAACATGCAAAAAAATGATCTACGAAATCATTCCATCTATGCTTTTCGGAATTTTTCAAAATAATGCAGTATTGTATTTACCTGTAATATGACATATATGTAGTGTACCTAACTATTGTAAATTTAGGATATAGGATATAAGTTTTTAAATCTGTTGTTGATAGTTTTTTCACTGTTTACGTAATTTACCATCACCTATTATATGAATGTGTTTCTGTTAAGTTTTTCAACTGTCCTGTACATTTCGGTTGTACAGGCAATCTGCAATAAATACGTCATTCTTTATCTCTATGGTTATAATGATAAATCATATTTTTATTTTTATTTACACTACTATACATAACATACTTTGAAAGGTATATAGTGTATATAATACACCTTTGATCCTTAATTCGGTCATATTCGAATTTCAATACTCCCATGGGCCAGAACGTCTCCAAATATATAGAAAAAATGTTTTCAAAACCACAAGCTGTTATCTCAATTCTAAGTACTGCCCCAAAGTCTTTGAACTTTCCATTTGAATAACACACGATTTTTAGTACTTCGGGGTTACTTTTTACTTCCTATCGCATTATCCCTTAGAATAATCTGAAACCCCGCACCCTTCTTACCCATAATAGTAGGTATGCGTGAAAATTTTACAGAATTTTTAACGACAAATCTTTGATTATCACAATTTGGAAATAGGAATTTTTTTATTTTTTTTTTCATTTGGTGCGCTGTAGCTTCGGAAATTATACCGTTGAAAATCTGTCAAATTTTTGTGAAATACCTACTACTACAGGTAAGGAGTGTACCAAGTTTCAGATTTTTCGGAGCTATACTGCAATGGGAATAAAAAAGATTAATCGCGAAATGTCGCAAATCGTGTTTTATGCAAATCGGAAAATTCGAAGGCGAATTGAGGTAGTACTCACAGTTGAGATAGGAACCGAGCGTTTTCGCTACTTTTTTGTATATATTTAGAGACATCCTGGCCCATGGAAGCATTGAAATTCGAAAATGGTTAAATTAAGGACCCCCCTAATATATACACACGGTATATATTCATAATTTCCCCTATAAATAGGCATACGTCCAAATGCTAAATCTGATACCTAAAAACTCAAATTATTCCTATTTTAGATCTCACACCATGGTTTCGAACGTATTATCGTCGCTGCATGGTGGTTGGTTCTCTTGTTTCCCTGCAGCATTCGTATTCAAAAAATGATTAAATGTACTCGGAGAAAAGAGAATTCTTAAATATTAGGGGATATGCTGTTTTTCGAATTTGAAATAATGCTACAACGCAACGGAGCCCCGTTTCTCGGGGCCTAAGATCTCGAGGTCCACAGGTCTTAAGGTCTTCTTGCCGTGGAGGCTGGACCAAGATGGTTAGGTACTCTAACATATGCCTACTATAGATATACTTTACCTAGCTGTGGGACTCTTTCGAAGCGTGTGTTTCGAGTTTAACAGTTAGAGGCTAAACATCTCAGGACTTGGTCGACCTACGTGTATAGCAACTATAGTTACTGCTGGCTAAGAGTAGTGCCTTGTGACCTACATTTTCGGACCTGCTAGGACCGCCGCATAGATACCTTACTCTCGTGGTCTCAAGACCCGAGTCCACCACCATCCGGGGTCCACAGTGGGCCGTGAATTCAATCTTATTATATTTTTATCATCATTTTTTTTTCCTTGTTTTTTTTTTTTTTTTTTATTAATAAAAATTCCTCTACTTGGTGATCGAAAAAAAAAAGTAAGAAAGGTGACAGAAAAGGGATAAAAATATTTAAAAAAAAAAAAAAATCACTGATGTTAATAATTAAAAGATATTTATTTATTTATTTATTTATTTTTTTTTTTTTTTATTCTCTCAAATTTATTCCATCATGACTCCTTGACGAAGGAAGAAAGAAAGACGCACGCACGGTTAGATATTCCTGGAATAAGTAAAAGTATAAGATCATTCGTCCATAAGGTGTATAGGTATATGTATTTTTTGGCTAATAAACATGTTGGTAGCGTGATCCTCTTACGATTAGCTTCGACTTCTCTTTTCGGGTTTGAGAGAAATATAAAAAAAAAACAGAAAGAAATAAAAAAAAAAAAAAACGGAGAAAGGCACCTTGCCAAAATACAACCTTTTGAAGATTGTAGACAAGTCCGGAATCGCTACCCACACCCCGTTGAACCGCAAATTTATTCACCCACGGCATCGTTTAAAATCATCGAATAATAATAAAACTCCCCAATACTATATACGCTATGTCATATTATATATATATATACATAAAAATTCGACTCGCACGTACGATGACCGATACCCTTTCATCGTACTCATGTACCCATATTATATACATATTTAGGTGTATAGATTTACCAAGAAACTTCCTACATCCGCCATTGCTATCTCAATACTCCCACATATGAAGAGATACACGCGTGTATGATATGGGTGTCGAAGGTACGTATGTGTAAATATAAATTTTGATACACGTGTAAACTTGACTACATGTATACCTACATGTGTGTATTAAACGTGCATATAGTGATATTTCTACATGCGTGTATACATGTTTATGTATATATATTATACATATATGTATAAATATATATGTATTATACAGCAAGCCTATCCTTCGGCACAAATAGTTACCAGCGGAGCGAAGTGTACGTACGTATAGTATAGAGTAAAGAAAGTCTTTCACCGGTCGACGAAGCGCGGCGAGCATCTATAGTCTGGCCAGTTTCGTGCCAGGCAGCGCAGCGCTGTTCCACTTAGACGACACACTTACTCGGTGCAGTTCAGGATCCTGCCTGATCGTTCAGGGTGGTGTTTGTGTGACCGCGCGTATTTCTTAGTGTATGAGACGATGGGGTCTAACAGCTTACTTACAACGCGTATAGTCGAAACTGTACCCAATTTAAGCGCTCGATGGGCACGCGAGTTGCGGTAGCATGCTGCCCGTCAAAGATTATGCAGGAACCAGGCCAAGTCGTCGAAATTTGACACACTTTATAGCGATTCAACGGACGGACGTACCTTACTGCACGTTCATGCAAAATACTCAGAGGAGAAGAAGAACAAGAACAAGAACAAGAAGGAGCAGAAGGAGAAGAAGAAGAAGAAGAAGAAGAGGCGGCCGCGAGATGATGCATTCGTTTCCTTATTCTTTAACATTTCTCGACTTTTTTTTTCACTATTTCTGGTTAAGTTATAATATAGATTACCTGCAGTGATCAATGAGCGTAATTATCGAGAATATTATGTCTTTTTGGAAACGGAATCCGGTTTCATACCGAAAATTTCATTGCAGGAAAAACACTGACCTGAATTTGAACACGTTGTATGATTTGTAAGCCATTAGCTGCATTGAGTACCAAAAATTTTGGTAATAAGTAAAATTTACCCCGTTATAGCATAGGTATAGTTATACTTATGCATTATAGTAAAATATAACGAAATTTCACTGGGTTCAAATTCCTGGTGAGAAATCGAAATTATTTTCGTTCAAGGATACGACATCCTGTTATAACGGTTCAGTTTCGGTATATTTCACCGTCTCTTCAACGGTAAGGGAAAAGATATGATGATCCTTATGGTAAACCAGAATCGACTACGTTCGTATCCGCAAGTTGATGTAATATGATCGTGTTTCACGCAACAAACTAAATTCAGGATCTTAGGTATAGTGTATCGCAGGATTAGATATTAGGGTAAAGATACGCAGATCAATCCCAAAGAAAGAGAGAGAGAGAGAGAGAAAGGCGTAGATTTTTCTTTTGCCAAATACGAATTTCAGTCTATATAAAAACCGGGGTGCAAATCGTATCTCCGAATTTTAGTATGTTTAACGATTTCGTTGGTATAATAAATAAATTATTTCTTCGGTATGGTACGAGCGGTATTCACACACGTTTTAAACAACCCGAATGTTGTAAGAGTATCGTGCGAGTGTGGTACATTTAATGCATATATAAATTTAATTGTAAGTGAACGCGTTGCTGATACGATGCTACATACGTATAATGTAATAAAAATAGGAGCAATAATAATAATAATGTTTGTAATAGTAAAAATAATCATAAAAAAGGAGTCCTTTCTTCATTATTCCCGTGGTAAAGTTCCCACCGTATAGTTATATTATAAGAATAATATCGCCGATCTAATATACGCAATCTTTGAAACTACATATTATATTCTTACACCTACTTAGTTAGGTAGTTGTAATTGCAATTTATTCGCGAATGAAACTCGTTGCGTTTTGAACGAGCGAAATGAACGTTAACGTATAGGAAACTAACGCGACTCGGAGATTTGTCAGTATAGATATCCGTGCAGGTTTGGGAATTTAGAATTCCGAATAGTTAACCGTAGCAAGTATGTGTATATTATACACACATCTATTCGCATGTAGTTAACCGAGCTCTAATTTATACGTATACGTTAGTTTGCCCATAGGTATGGGAATATCTTCGTATGCGTAGACTCGGTATAGAAGCATATTTCTCTTTCTTTCTTTATTTCTTTCTTTCTTGGTTACAAGAGGAACAGTTAAGAATTCGCTATGCGGTATAGCTGTCGCGTCGGTTATCAGATGCTCTATTTTATGAAGAAATCCTAATTACCATTGTCTCTATACCGGGATCGAATTCTAATACATCGTGAAATCTAAATTACCTATCCATACTCGTTTTCGTACACTACCATAACTTGTCACGATTTTCGCGCAGTTAGCTTTTTCTCTAATTCTTTTCTTCATTCATTTTTCTGTTATTCATTATTGCTATTGGGGTGATTTTTCAAACAAAATATTTCGAAGATTCAACAATTTTTTAGAATTTTTTTCTTTTTCTTTTTCAATCAATTTTCAGCTTAGTTTAGGTATCCACCTAATGCCCTTGTCTTCCCTATGCCACGCCTACACTTGAATAGAAATGCAGCTTTATCTGAAGTTCAATGATTTTATGGAATCGAATGTATAGTATACACTATACAGGCAAGTATTTGAACTCGTGGCATTCAATAGTGGGTCATTTCGTGACATTTTGTGGTACACAAGGCATAATTAAATTGGAACCAAGTCACCGCATTCGAATATATTACGAAGAGTTTAAATCTCATGCAGGCCAGATGCAATAATTATATGCGATAGGCAATTTTAAACTTAGTTTATAAAATCGGAGTGAATTAAAAATGGATTAATAAATAAACAACTTTGGCACAAAATCTCGTTATTATAATTCGGCCTGCATGCTGTCTTGACTGTGCCGTGAAAATTTTTAATTGAAAACGTGTTTCTTGTTATTTAGACACGTAATTCCGGTTGCTTATAAAAAGAAGAAGAGAAAAAAGAAAAAAAAAAAAAAACAGGAATAGATGTAAAGAAAGAAATAAAAACGAAAATTTCTTCGAACCATAGAAAATGGTGCGGTATATAAGGAAATGAAAAATATACTTTTCACGGATATAAAAATAATATTGTATGAATTCAGTCATCCAGGTATAAAAGAATGATGATTGTGACATAGTCCTGCAGTCGAGTGGGTGAAAAAATAATATAAAGGTAGGTCGCTAACGCGTACGATCGTTAATCCGTACACTTGACCATAAAGAACTAGTTTCAAGTCCCCCATACTGTATGCATATACCTATGTATAGCATCTATATCTATATATATGTATATCTACATCTATAGATATTCTGACCGTAGTTTATCATCGTGAATTGAGTCGCGCCAAGTAGCTTTGCCACGCGCAACAAGTCTCCTTTTTTTACCCTTTAATGTAGGTGGGCGAATGATTCAGAGACGGAAACGTGTTACCGAGCCTGCAAACGTAGCGGGTCTCCTCATGTCTCGGAAATATACTATAAATATACTTAGAACGTATTTCGAGGTGTAATCTTCACCGTAATGATTTAAAAGGTGCCATATAGGTAGAGAATAGAAAAATAGGTATACATCCCGGTATACCATACCATTATTATAAATTCTCGATATACCTTCAGGCTTATGAACTTCTGACCGGCCAGAGATCAACCAAATTCAACGAAATGATTTTTCGAAGTGTTTTGAAGACAGCAGAGAATCGCTGATTCAACAATTTCAGAGATTAATAAATCTTTACATATAAACGCATGTGAACCCCTGATCTGAGTGAAGTATAAGTGTAGATAAATTGTCTCGAAAATTTCGGATACCGAAAAAAAAAAAAAAACCAAATTTTTGCAATTTTTGCAATTTTTCTCATCTTTCGTAGGTATATGTATATAACACGATCAGATAATATCACGTAGTAGCCAGAGTAAAATAAATATAAAGACGAAAAAGAACCATGACAAGATAACCGTGCATACTATAAACTGGTGTGCCAGTCGCGCAACGCACAGACAGCAGCAGGCATGGTATGGCTCAGAGGTATAAGGATGACGACCGCGACGAGAGCAGAGCCCAGCAAGCAGGCAACAGGCAAGCAGGCAAGCGGCCGCTGAGCGCAGTCGATCAAGTCTCGTAGTAGTAGGACCTTGTTTCATGACCCACATAGAGCAAGGCCGTTAACACTATACACTCGCGTTGCGCTCGTACGGGTGCCTCGCTACAGTCCTTCGATATATGTACATAGTAGAACGTTAATGTTACTCCCCAGTCCCAGCCAGTTAAACGATACATAAACGCGATTGCTTTAGCTCCCTTTGAGTTTTGCGAGACGAAGACTATCCCAGAGTCAGATTCAAGCAAAATATATACCAAAGTACCCCGTATAGTCTCTATACGTATATACTATATACAGTATTATGTACCTGTGTTTTTTATTTTGATTATAAACTGCAGAGCCGCTGCTGCTCAGTTTACATACTGCTACCAGTCGTTCATTTATACGCATACTATAATATATACTTCAATTATAATTTTAAGTATGAAAATTTCGAATTTTCTTGAAAAACGTTCTGACGAAGATTATATCATTTCTATTGACATGGGAATAATGTAGCTAGTAGATATATCTAGGTAGGTATGTATAATCTACGTGCCGCGTAGCACATAGTTATATTTTAGTCAATAAAATTGGATGTTTGTATTTGACAAGTTCCTTTTTTATTCTATTTTTTTTCATTTTTTTATAGACACTACGAAAGGTTTTTCGAGGTATAGAATAGACGAGGAATACATTTTAGCCCGTTGTTATATTTTTGATGAAAATACGATTCAATAAATCAAACGTACATGTATACGAGATTTGAATTTGTAAATTAGATGTACACCGCGGACTGGTCGCGAAGCCAGTCCCATAGAGTATTCTTAAGTATGTATCTATACACGTTACACACATTTGTACATGTATAATAAAACAACGACGGTATATAGTGGTCGGGACGTCCTTGTCTATGAACTACTTTCATTCGAAGACAACGAGGTACCCGATGGTAATGAAATAAATAAACAAATAAACAAATAAGTAAATATTGGTGAAAGATTGAAAGAATAAGGTTCTTTCAATTGATTTATTGAATTTGTTGAAACCCGAAGGTTATCGCTCAGCAGCGGCCCTGTCACGTAGATATTCCGGGTGCCTTAGTAGGCCACACATACGTTCCACGTGTACACGACATTATCATATCCACACGAAGCCAAAGACCCTGCGACGCCTTGATCTTGACTTGTTGCAAGGTTTAATCGTCGCAGTCCTTGTCTCCTTAAAACCGTGCGGAAAACTTTTCCGCATTGTGAAAGAATAAATATTCCACCACAAAATTACTTCCGAAACATTGTATAATATTTCCATATATTATACCTGAATCTATATATGTTTAAATATGACCATATTAGGTATATTTCATAGAAAATTCTTCATCTTATATCATTTTATATAAACATATATACCTACATGTAGGAGATGTGTCGATCATTGAATCGTTCATTCGCCCCTTACAGATACACGTCGATAAAACGCTGTGTGTAGTTTCTCGCTTTTTTATGCTAAGAGAAATCGAACTTGTCTGTTAATTATTACAGGTAATTAACGGACGATCCATGATCGTTTCGTATTCGCTCGTTTCAGTAGCCGTTCGTATATCTGGTTATTATTTCTTGGTACACGGTCGCAGGTTCTTCCTCGTTTAAATTGACCGTTCCAATATTATTTCTGCCCGATATGTACAACAACTAATAATTACTATTCGACCGAGTTAATTTTTACTATAGCTATAAAAATTATAATCCTCGTCAAGATCGAGCGGTGTTTTTTTTTTTTTTTTTTTTTCTTCCCCCAATTCGTACGAATTTCGATTTCGTTTTCAAACCGTTTATATTCCACGTGTTCTCTCTTGTTACGAAATATTTTACATAATTATATGCTATTGTTTAAATCTGCACTCGTTTCGCATCGTGCTGACACATTTTGTCAATTTGCATATCGTATCATGAATTTTTCCTACTGTTAGATACTATATGAGATTATGTTGGGCGAGAGGGTACGATCGCGTTCACAATACACGTGTATATCTTTTACGAAATGAATAAAGTCCGAAAATGATTTACCTGGTGTTTGATAATTGACCCTAATATTTTTTATCGCCTAGATCTAGTTTCCCAGATATTCAGCGACCCGTATATTCAATCGGTTATTCATCGATTTCGTATATTAAAAATGATCGTAATTACTTCATAAGTGAATTGAAAAAAAAAAAAAAAATAATGGAATACGTGATAATTGATCCCGAGGCAAGATTTCAAACCGTTGAAAATTCAGAATAAGAAACGACGTATGCTGCCACCTGTGTTTAACTTCACGTAACTCAAACGTATCGTAAAACTTATTTGCGAGCTACGGTTGGTCAGAGAATATCAACGAGAGTAAAATATATGCTCAAAAATTATTAACACCGGTTGGTAGCGAACTTGAGGCAAATTTTATCGATCGATTTGAAGTAGATTACTTGATGTAGAATGATGATACACGCGATATCCTAGGTCTCCGTAACTCGGAAGGAGGCATATTGATCGACCTGAATCTGCGAGGGATTATGTAGTTTAAATTTCATTCATATTGCGCAACGCGTTTATACGGAAGATTTGAATCTGCGCCTGTCCCAATTTTATAACGATCTATAAAATGAAGAAATTGACGAGTACGTCGATTCTCTATCCACAGTAAATTACATGATCATTAAACGGTCTATATTTACGCTCGAATCCAATTATCGAAAAGTTTCATGCCAATTCTAATATCCGTGTCATAATATTTGCCTAATCATCGCTTGATACTACGAAACGATCGTTTGAACAGGAGTAGTAATAAACTGTAAACAGTTAGCATGATACTCTGTATAAATAATGCATACATCATAATTTCCCATCAAATTATGCGGTCAGAATGTGATAAGAATTTTTCTAAGAAAAAAACTTGATTGAAAGAATAAAAAGAAACGGTGTTCGTCAAAATGTAGTTCTACTTTCCGATCGTATAATAGGTTTTTGTAATTCGATACTAATTTCTCTGTATTTTATTGCTTCGGTATTGATTCCCCCGGCTAATCTAATCGTAAGGTGAGAATGTAATTAATACGTGGTATAGCCAATTCCCCTGTAAACCGCAGTGCCTGCCTTTTTGTTCGGCATTCAATCTAGAATCTCGAGAACCAGCTCGCACCAACATAAATGCCGCAGCGAATCGATAGATCTATATGTTTCTCCGTAGTTTTCCGTTAGCTGAAAACACGCCTTAGATTAGACTGCAAATATAAATGAACTCGAACGATAATTAGGCATTTCTTCTCTTATACCTATATCTGCGTAGACTCGGTGCTCTAACTCTATAATAGCCCCGGGGAATTGGTAAATGCGTAATAATACAAGCGGGAGTAGGAATTGGAATCGATGATTTCATTCGACAAGCTGAACACACTTTATATTCTTCATGTAATCAAGCACGCGCAAGTGTTTCCCCCAGTTCTTGTTTCTGGAATTGGTTTAAGAATATCGATTAGGTCATATAGGTATTATAAAAAATACAACGATCCGCCAAAATCTCAAGCTTTCGTCTACCCAACTTAAAAAAATAAAAAAAAAATTATAAAATTTCAACCAATCTTACGACGGATTGTTTCCGATAAATATCTACGTGGAAATATCCTAAGGCATCGACGCGAATTACCTAGTTATTCTTTCAAAACTAAACTCATAAACGTTTCGTATAGAAACATGTATAATGCGTTCGCGGGATATTTAAGCTGCCGAATGTCCCGAGCGTCCTTTTCTTTGTTATCGAAAATAGAATGAATTATTAGAAATTAGTTCCGTTTATAGTCTATAGAAGACAAACAATGAGACTATTGTTACGGAAGGAGAAACTTCTCTTAACCCTAACACATACGAGGCAAGTATTCATGCCGCAAAACCGGCGAGGATCGATATATTTCTACATATATAGATACTTTGCGGGCATTTTTACCCTCTCGGTTAGCTGCAGTATGATAGGTCAGATATTTTATTCTATACGGTAAAAATTGATCGTTTATTTAGGTCGCTTAAAAGGTTTTTTAAATTTATTGGTTGTCTGTTACAATCAAGAATTCATATATATCCTTCGAAATATTTCTTGGAAGTTACCTTCTAATTTAGTTTTTTGCAAAATCTATCACGTTTCTTTTGGGTGATACGAATTACGTATTCAAATCAGAATCGCTGCCTTTTATCTATTCGGAATTTAACGATACCAGATTCCCACTAAGAGTGTGTGTTTAAAAGTACTCTAAACCATTAGTCGAAATGATTCTTCAAATGTTAATCCCATTGATTATTATAAAAATATTGATAATATGGCGAACACGGTCTGCCACGGTTCTCACGTCGCGTATAAATCGCAGCTCTCTGAAAATACATACGAGCTAACAATGATTACGCGACAAACGCGCTCTCGCGTCAAATATACCGCAGGAAGAATTCTTGCACACATACCGTGGCTGATTAGCAATTTATACATCTGCACGTAGCCTATTATCCGTATCTTTGCATATTTCTGCGTATATCTATATAAGAGCAAATTTCATTCAAATCTCCTACGCGAAATCTCATATTCCGAAGAAAAGAAAAGAAAATAATACTTCTAACATTTACATTACTAAACCAATAATCATTATAATTAAAGAGAAAATAATAGAAAATCTAAAACTAACAAGTTACTATTCGTTTAAAGTACATTATACGTATATCGATCGCCTTTTCTCTCAGATATATAATAATATATAACTCTGATATAGGTATGAAGAGGTGATTAGTTTCCTTTGGTATTTTTAATAATTATAACGTGTCTTGCGAGAAAAATGAAAAGAGAAAAGAAAATATATTGCATACTTAGACTAAAGACTATTGGTAAATAATCATATTCATACGAAAGCTAATATCTAAATCCATTAATTATACTGTTATTACGTGTAGAAGTAATTTAAACAAATGTCCATAAAATAGTTAAATATTATTATTAGCTATGTATATATATGTATATATATATATATATACATAGGGACGGTATTTACTTCTTTTTTTTTCACCCATGTAGCAAACAACAAAAGTAGTTAAATACATCTCCGTAAAGTAAAACGTATTAAATCAATGTCTACCAGTTTTTGCTAGTTGCCGAGGTGTGAAAACTGAGACGTTCGTAAGTGAGTAGTGTTATAGAAATATTACGTGTATGACTATAATGACAATAGTTAAGTATGCAAATAAGAGAATTATGTAATTAAACGTGATAAATAAATAGAGAATAGTTTTGCAGTATATATAAGGCCAGAACGAGTCACGTATAAGGGTCCTTAACGTGTAAATAATAATTGCGGAGTAATTATACATCGAAACATTTATTTTCTTATTTTTTTTTTTTTTTTATGTGGTTTTTTTGTTTTTTCACCATTGATTTACACATCTGAATGTTACATAGATACATATAGCATATAATTCAATAGAATGTAGTATATCCTGCAACGTCTAATAAATGTCGGTTTTTATTTTCCAAACTAATATACATACACATAATTATATTATACATAGTGAGAATAAGATAAACCGACTATTAAAATACGAGGATAAAACTATTCAATATTTATAACAGTTTATATTTTGATTGATTATTAAAAGATATAGTTGATCATGCGGCATGCAATTTAAAACATTGCAATTTCCGATTTAAAAATGAAAAAATAAAATATATCATATCATATCATCGTAAGTAATACTCAACTGTAAAAAAAAGCATGAATAAACAATTAATCGTTAAAATTGACGAAAGATATTCTGCTTTAAAGTTTTCTCTGATTTTTGTGTTCTTTTCTTTAATCCTTTTTCTTCCCTTCTTTTATTTTCTTCGTTTTTGATTTAACTCACAACAGTATACAGCTTGGACATTACTTATAACTTTTTTAACAAAGTGACTCCAGCTTTCATCATACATCATATATAATATATATAATATATAGTATATATATGTATTTGTTATCATTTTAACAATTATTATTATTTATTTATTTATTCTTTATTATTACATCGCGTTTATATGCGCATTACATGTAATAGTAACACTGTTATAATAATAGAGATAATAACTAAGATCACTTAATCAACGTGATAATTATCATTCTTAGCAATAATGATAATAATAATAATAATAATAATAATGATAATAATAATAATAACGAAACAAGAAATAATATTATTATTAAAAATCAGGATAGAATTATAGTAGGTACACGTATATATATATATATATATATAATATACTATATATTTCTTATAAGCCACTAATCCTCGATAAACTATCATTTATTTTCATAATATATGATATATAATATGTAAAAACCTATAGAATATGTTATCTCCGCGTCATATCATATAAAAAGAGAAAAAAAAAAATAAAAATATACCGAATGATATACAAAATTTGAACAATTATTATTATCGTTATTGAAATAAAGAAAAAAAAAAAAGAACATTATTCATTGTGATGAAATCCTTTCCACAATCCCTGTCTTCAAAAACCTATCAGTTAAGTAATAAGGAAAGTATTATTTCATACCGACGATGTATATGCAGTGTAACGATATATTTTTGTTCCTTTAAGTATAATAATCAAGGTAATGAAATAATTGAACCTTGTCTGATACACATTATAATACCTGGTACCTAAAGTCCAACGTAATCTCAAATTTATCGTTATTAATCAGTACAGTGAAATGTTTATTGTTTGCATAACATTTTTGAGAGAGCTAGTCGGACTTAGGAGGAATGACGGCGTTCTATTCCTTAGTTTTCACCATATTATCCTAACTCCATTCTTTCATCGGAATTATAATGAAATATTTGTTTTTCCACATCTGTTGATAGTTGTCTTTTATTTATTTATTTATTTGCACATATATATATATATAGACTTTTTAATCGAATATATTGGCGGGTATTAAATTATTGGAGTCGTTAATAATTCGTCTATTTCATTCTACACACACCTAAATACATAATATGCTAGTAGACATGTTTGTATCTGTGTATGTATTCGTCGTATTTAAGTTCAACGTCCGAGCGTTGACCAATTAGTTCAGTAAAGAATAATGTTTTATTATACTTAAACGGTAACTCCCTGTTGGGCGAGGAGTTGTTTCCGTTGATGAAGGCTAGGTGATTCAACAGCTTCTTGATCGACAGAATTATTCGAGTTATCAAACGACTTGGAAGTCTTAAGATTGCTTAGAGCCTTCTGCAAGCAATTATTAGTCGATATTTCCAATGACTTAGAAGTTCTTAGCGAAGCATTAGCCAGCTTTTTTATTGTCTCTGATATAGGGCGTACCGAACTTCTAAATTCTTCGCTAACAATAGGAACCAACGTCTTAACAGAGCCGCAGTCTATCCTTTGATTATTAGAACGCTGTTGCAGCTGTGTATAAGACTCCAAAGTTTCACCATCCGTATTATCCTTGGGTATAATTTCATTTGAATTTTGACTATCTTCAGAAATATCATTGGAATTTCCTTCAGCAAGTAAAGCTTTGGGCGGTGCCTCCACATATCCACTTTCGTCGCTGTCAGCTTCCTCGTCGAGTGCGTCTAAGGTTGAGAATTCGTCATCTTCAAGGAGATTCCCTTTACCAATTGGTGGAGGAAAGGTGTCTGCTCTTTTGAGCCGTCTCTGAGGACCCTCGGTTAATCTTCTTGGATGTTCTCCCCTGGGGCTAGAATCGACTACATCTTCTTCGGCGAAGTCTTCAGCGTCTTCAAAATCGAAAATAGGGTTTGGCGATATATCGGTAAAATTGTTATTCGTTTCACCATGAATTGAGAATAGTTTTTGGCTTGTATTATTATTGTTTATGTTGCACCTCAAGAACTTTGGACTTCCTGTACAAGTCATGAAGTGTGGCGAACCGTCAGAGTTTCTTCTGAGGCCTGTTATACCTTGATCATCATTGTGCATTGTTTCATCAGAGAAATAAACTCTCCTAGGACTTCGCGCCGGTTCTGTACAGTCTGAATTATTACTAGAATCTTCAAGTCCTGGTGTTCGTTCTTCGCTATTTGCTGTACTTGCCGTTTCACAACCGCTTGAAATGCTCCCATTCTCGTCAGAAAATTCACCAGAATTGCCTCGGTTTAAGGCTTCTACTAGCCTAGCTAGACGCCAATGTTCTTGGTCAGGCCAGCTACAAGACACTGTTCTAAGCGATCTCAACTCCTCAAGAAGTCTGGCTTGTTCCAGTTCCTCCGCAGCTGCATCTTCCTCGATTGCTGATAACTTGGGCGCGCTTTTAGACCTCTCTAATGGTGGCCTGTAATTTTGACCTCCGGTACTTAGCAGAATCTTTCGTCGCGGTAGGGAGGGATTTTCATAGACAGCATTTGCTAAGGATAGCCTGAAACGAAAGATAGAGTTCATTCCATTCCCAAACAGATTTAATTCTTTAGTTCATCGAGTGGACATTGCGAGGTCCTTCGATGCTATGCTAAAAACCTGGATCACAATAAATTACCTGGCATTTTGTCTAGAGACTTTATCTCTTCTAAATTCCATCAATGCTTGTTGAAGCCGGGCATTTAGAACGGACGCAAGTCTCCTTGCTGTAGATTCTGTCGAACATAGAGCTGCGTGACACCTGAGTTCAGGCCTTAGCCGACGTCCCTCGTGTCTATATACCCAGACTACTAACCGAGGATGAGATGTTGGTGCAGTGCAATAAGTGACTCTGTGAGCCCAGTACTCTGTTAATCCATGATCTCTTGTGGTAGCTGTTAGACCACCACATGTTACCGTCAAACGCATTGATACGTCTGGCCGACTACTGCCAACATAATTTCTCCATAATGTAGCTACTGGCTTCTCGACACAGCCTTCTCCTGAAACGAAAACGTTATAGCAAAGTTAGATGGGTACGGAATGGAGCAGAAATTAGATGGCTTAATTTTTTCGGGATTTAAAGTAAAATATGAAATAAAGCAATAACATTGTTTAATTATTTCTTTTTTTTTTTTATAGTGATTGACAGTTTTCTGTGCAACTTTCTTTTCTTGGTGTATAAAAATATACGTGAAAATATATTTTTAAATCGTCGTTCCCAAAACTTCGATCTTAACTACGTATGCGTTATATATCTGATCATCAGTAATGTCGAAACGCGGTTTGTTGTGAACTTTGAATCAACGTTGATTGTGAATCTAAACTCTAAAGTTTCCATTTTAGAAAATGAAAATATTTTCTCCTGGAAATTTCCCTGATTCTTAGACCCGATTCTTGATTCTCCTGATTTTTTCTATGGGTCAGTTCCAGACAAATAAAATATTTCCTAGTTTTCTGTGATTCTACTGATAGCTGGAGCCAGTCGACACCCTCTAACACAGCTTTGGGAGAATAAGTTTGGAAGCTGCTCGTATTACCAGTTGTTTGAATTTATGATTCTTAACAATTCTTTGAGAACGTATTATGCAAATGGCGAGCTACTGCAGTACAACAGTAGAACGGTTTGCCAGTGTATATTAGGGTCGAATAAATTAGATATTTCCGATAAACAAGCGTTCAAAGAAGTCGAAAATCTCGTAAAAGTACCAAATTTACTGGTCAGTTTCAAAGAAACCGAACAACAAGACATAATTTCTGAAAGAAAATCAGTCTCTGATGAATACTAGAGCTATGCTGTAATATGATTTCAATAAAAAATGCTCGGATCAATTTTTTTCTTATTGAAATATTAGAATATCTGGTTCTTTAATTACAACGATGCATGTATACGTGTATAAAAAAATTCAATATACCTATACGCCCCCTCAAGTGGCGACTGAATTCACGCTATTGAGTCCTATTCAAATAACTGGTTCCTGATCGTACAACAAAGAGAAAGAGACTATGTCGAGAAATATTCGGGTGTGTTGAAGAAAAAGATGCACCAGTCAAGTTTGGAGGCTGAAATCCCACGAGACTCGATTCTGATAAGCTAAAATTTTTCCCAAGGCATCCCGCAAAGACAGGCGCTTCAATAAATGAGGAAAAAAAAAAAAAATCATATTGTAGATGAGTCATCAGATAAACACCATAGAGAAACTGTAAAACGCGAGGAAGACCTTGATGAACATTAATTAATTAATTTCAGAATCGGAAACGACCCGATTTTGCGATTGGTAGCTGTTCATGGATTTAACGAAAGTTTTACAGAATCTGTTCCGAGGACTTTACTGATTTGACGATAACAAGAGTTTCTGCAAAGAGGATAAAATCTAGCCGCGAATTTTGATTGACGTGTGGATTTCAGAGGATTTATCGCTACGCAAATAACGAGAAAAGTATTATCAACGTAACTGTTAGACCGTCAGAATGAGAATTCTGGAAATCTGAGGAGTTGAGTAATATACAGCGGTTATCCAACCGTGAGAAAAGCTGATTCCTACAACATGGGAAATTGAGAAAAGGCTGTAACATGATAAAGAAAATAATGACACAAGTATTTTGAGCACGTCAGAAAACCAGCGAATAGAAGAACCTGAATGAGTGTCAATTCTAAATCAGTGTTTTCGAAAAGACGTCATCAGTCATTGCGATTGGTTTTATATCCTGGCGAATTCGTTCGATCTGCCAAATAGTTGAAATTCTTGATCGACGAATGAGGGGCTAAAAAAAAAGCCTGACTTCTTATTGTCAGACTTATAGTTTCGGCGAATTGTTAGGTGCATAAATCGATCAAACTTTAGATCGATGTTTTCTAACGTCAGGATAGTAAGTAATCGTGGTTCCTCAGACGATCGATCATGTTTCCTCGGCTCGGAGGGCAGGCGAAAGAAAAAAAAAAAATATTAATATCTGACGTGTGTCAAATGCGGTTGGGTTCGCAAACCTCTATCACATTGGACAGCAAATTTTTATTACCGTAATTCGAGACCTTTCAATAGGTATAAATACATATTATATTATACTCTACCATGTTCGTATATATATGTAAAAGTGAAACCAATGGAATAAAATAATATACTTAAATGAAATCGGCTCGAACCTTACGATTACTTCATGATTTTTTCAGATGATAAATCTTGGTTAACCATAAGTTTACAAGCAGTAAGCTTATATGTGACGTATGCAGTGCCACAAGCCGCTATATAATACCCAGTAAGATAATTCGAAGGAAACATATGTTTCCAGGAACCGACGTGAATGTTGGATCTTTTCTCCCAGGAAATTTTTTTCGAACTGTATCGTTCATTGAAACAGTCATTTATTTTCTTAACTTCAGAAACCAGTTGTAAATCCATACAATGAAAATATAGATTCTCCGAATAAGATCGAGCTGGTAATCTTCCAGCTAATTATTTTCTCCGCAACTTGAATAATACAGACAATGTGAAATGCAGTTTGTTTTTTTATAGCTATGACGGTATGAGTTTTCGAAAATTTGAATTTCACGATTACATCGATATTATAGTTACAATTCATACGATTTGTTTTTTTGTTTTTTTTTTTATATATATACATATATATAATAAAACCAAATCCCAGCGGTATATGTATAATTATTTATGTTTGTTTTAAAAAGCTAACTTGTTTTTAAATGGAAAATTTTCCATACCGATTATACAGATATTTATATATTTATAGGTAAAGGAATGTCTTGAACCATTTTTGCCGCGAGGTACAACGAACGAAGGAGAGATGCGACGTTCGCGCGTGACGTCAATCCTAAATCGCTTATACTATATTAATACCTAATACCCGACGTAAATCAAATTCGCGAAGCGGCTACGGGCCACCTATCTATGAGACCAATGGAAAAAAAAAATATAAAAAATCTAAACTCAAGGCCGGGGTGGCACGAAAAAATATCAAACCTCTTCCATCCACGCGATTTAAATTCTTGGATTAAACACAGAGTTGTTTACTTTAGATTCTATCAGAATATCGCCGATCATAATCACCTGCATATTGTCAAGAAATTAGCCATGACCTCTTATATAGCTCAAGGGAGACTGCAGTGAGAATTCCACCCACACGTATCATGATTGTAAATTCGAAAGATCATTATTCTCCTAGTTTTGTTAATGAATCTATACTGCAGGTGTCTAGAAATGGATACGTGTTTCAAAAGATATTAAATAATCATTATAAAATAATAAAGTATAAATTGTTGATCAATTAGCAACCCCAATTAGGGAATAAAATCAGAAGTAATAATTTTTCTCGGTCAAAATCGCGTATCTATAATCTAATGTAAGTAATGACTTCTTGGTAACTGTTCACTCGGAATGAGCTTTGATTTAAATGAAAATCTATTTTCGTAATGAGAAAAGAAAAACCGAAAAAAGAATTGCAAATGGTTATACAGAGTTATCAGTGCGCTTATCTCTCTCTTCCTGTACCACGTATACCCAGATACTCCATAATCGTGTTGTAATGACTACAGCAACAACTTGGGGGAGACTAGTCTCTATATATAGCAAAGTATTCGCTGCGCAAGGACCTTGGCACCTTCTTCATATGAGCGGTTTTATTGCTGCTAAACTGAATTATTAACGAGTTGTTGAAGATGTGCCGTGCGTAACAATGCGTATAGACGTATAAGTTCGATCTCGATTTAGGCGGGGATAAAAGTGGTGTGAAGCTTGCTATGGTTATGGACACGAACCCCAAGATTTTACAATAATGGCTAAAAATTGTTGACAATCGTTTCAGGCATACATACATAGATTATAGACACCGTCCAACAAGAATGACATTTATTCGAAATGAGATAAGAAAAGTGTTAAAAGCCAGAATGATTTTTCTTCTCTTATTCCCCTTACTGGGTCAAGTTTAACATTATCTCGAACCTTCAGTATATATGATGTGAATTTAATAAAATAATATTCCATATACGTTTGGTTGATAATTTTGATCCTTTAATTTTTTTCGCTCTCGTCAAATGGATTTAACGATTTTCAAACCCATACAAACTTCTTAATTTTCCATCACCGATAGATATCGGCTGACACGACATCGTTTTTATCTACTTTTATAAACTCGATAAAATATGCTGTTCAGTGGCAAGGAGTCTTTTGTCCCCAATGAAAGGGCTGAAAATTTTATTATATTAAAATGGCTATAGATGTAAGTTTCGAACTTGAATATCCGTAGATTGGAAGATGGTTATCAGCATTGAGTAAAAAGAAGGAGAAAAAGAAAAAAAAAAAAATTACAATTACGATTTTTCAGCGAGGATCTATAAGATTATCTAACAGAATAAATCAACGAAATTGAACATAATTTAGAAAATTATCCTTTTTTTCGTTCTTTTGGCCTATTTTGGTTATATATACGATATAGTTTCGACTGTGTATAACTGCAGACGTGCCTGGTTATACACAAGACGTTAAAAATATTCTGTGGTTTTAACGAGGTATTGTTTCGAATCGAATTGCGGCTAATCAAATAAAACGTACCTCTGGATGGACCAGCTGATTTTATTTTTATTTCAGATAACGTCATAGTCCGTTATATACAGTTTTTTGCAAATAACTTTTCACATCCGTGTTATATTTGCCAAAGTAAGAGTCACCACATAATAATAATAATAATAATAATAATAATAATAATAATGATAAGAATAATAAGAATATAATACAGTGGGCGTAATTAAATGTCTTTATCGCGCTTCCTCACCAAGTTGAACGTACCGAAAATAGTAATAAATTCATCTGACGGTATGGAATTTGCTGACTGATGCATTTATCAGTTTACGTAACCGTTACACTTGAATTCATGTGTATATTTGACTAACTAGATACAAGAATGTCGCATTTCTTGTCTACACTTTTACGCGCCTTTCTAATCTCTGTGAACGTGAGAAAAAAAAAAAAGATTAAAAAATACAGCTTCTCCAACTTATGACGACCAATATTTGTATGTATAATCATCACGTGTCGTTAAAGAATTTGAATTTTTTTCTCTACCGATTATACCGATATTTCTGAGTAAATTATTCCCCCAGACACGAAACGATGACAAATTTGTATTCAAATTTCTTTGATAACATATATAATACCAAGTCATTGATATGCTGCAATATAGTCGACGACATTCACTGATTTCACTTTGAAATTAAAGTGTAATTATAATCAGTTTCAGGTTTTTGCTGCAGTGACTTCATAGCGGCTGCTGCATTAGCCGACAGACAGAACTGCGGAGACTGGATATTAACGAAAGAAAATATAAAATAAGAATAAAATCAAATGAGAATGTTCAATTATATTGAGGATAATAAACAAGAGAAATTTAGATCAAATTTAACGATTAGAAAATATACGTTAAACGACAAAAAATTTTCTCAAGGATGTAATATACTATGAGCCTTTATAGTTAATTTGAATATAATATTGTAACGTTAGAAAGTGTAAGCGTCCAGTTTTTCATACCGCTAGTAATTTGTACGAACTAATATACCATATGATCAAGTTAGAAATGGTTTTATACCGCGTATTATAAACACGGCATAAACTCGTCTGCAGTCGTAACTTAAATTAACCATATCTTAAACTTGGAATCTGTTTCGCGTTAAGAAGTAAGTACGCGTCAACAAACAAATATATGTATCTGTAATCAGCCTTGTTGCAATTGCGACTAGCGGCGAGAGGATTTCCTACTAAATAAACGATCTTCTACTCGGTCCCGTTATACCTATACGCCACGTGTATAAATAAATAACGCAAAATACCATCGATCGATGCAGGATACAACACTAACGCACCTGTAACCAAGTAAGGTATACTTTGACCCACTATTAGAAGGGGTCAAGCGCAGTGGAGTTTCTTTTTTTATTTTTATTTATATTGAACAAGAATTGATTAAATTGTTGATAAAACTGAAATTTGGAATAACGGTATTCGGAAAGAAGATTTTTGAGATTGTTTAGTGACAATTGACGTAAACCTATCGAAAAAAAAAAAAATAACAATGATAGCCCGATTTTCTAACTTGAAATAATCGATAAGCCAATACTTTGGACTTGGCGTTTATGTGGTTGATATAGTTAGTTATGGTGGTTTGTGAAGCGACGAAAACTACGGTATCGTTAGGTATAAGGTATGCCGTGCAGGTATGCGCAGAGAAAGTAGAAGATCCCCGGGGGCTACGCCTTTGACCATGTCCGGTCAATGTACAGAAGAAGAATTTCCACCTTTACATTTATTATATGTATGTTTTATTTTTATAATTAATTGAATATTAAATCCGTAGTAATAAGCGGTTAAATTTAATCGTATATTGAAGTCTGCGATTTTTCCACCTGGAAATATAATCTTCACAGAATTTCGATGAATCGGTATAATTAAAATATTCAACAAATCGATATAAAACCCAGGTTCAAAGATCACGTTTAATAACCGTACACGAAATAGGAAATGATTTTTAATTCGCTACTAGATCGCGTGGTGCAAGAAAAAAAAATAAAAAAAAAAAAAATAAAAAAAATAAAAGGCTGATTAATGCAGAGACCGAGTCAACTTTCCTTCTTATATATAGCAATTACGCGAAGTCTTGAATTATAAATCGTTAATTATCACACACTATATTATGTACGTGCAGAGATTCGTGACCATTTGGCATTTTGACTGTAGGACTAGTCTTCCAAGTGAATGAAAAAAAAGGGGGAAAAAAAAACAGAAATACGCAGACGTCCGATTGGCCGACTCGTTCTTTTACATACCGTGTATATATATATATATATACGTTTTTATATATACAGGTTTCAAAAATCCCGGTGAATGTCGTATCATACCGAGCCAAGTCGAATCAAGTCGAGTCGCGTCCTCGATTTCAACGGCGTACGTTTGTAAAAAAAAAAAAAGAATTTTTTTTCGTATATTATCGGATTCTACAACGACGTTTCTGTATAAGTGCCCTTTTGGTCGCGGTGTAAAGTAACTAGAAATTTGAATGATTTATAACCGATTAATATCGAGTAATCAGTATAGCCTAAATTAGAGCAACATTCCACCTGTTTAACAACTCCGATAAATATACGGGTTCGACATTGCTGCATGCGTCGGTTTTATGTCTAGTGCGCACTTCCGGTTTATCCGTGATCAGTATTCATCCACGTGACTAGACTGTCGATTGTTCAACGGTTTAATTACCGGAGTTAATTATTATTTAGACATATTATATTATGAATAGTTTAAGTACGGAAAAAAAAAAAAAATTAAAAAAAAACAATAAATAAATAAAAATTAAATTAAATAAAAATTCTTCGCGAATCTATGGGCTATAAAGTAAAAATTTATGTCTTTGGTTGGGATAGATAAAAAATAAAGAAAAAATTAAAGAATAATTTCTTGACTAAAAAATATTCATTCGCAGATGCCCACACGCCTGATTTATATACAGTTGGTGTTTTATGAAGAGTTATATATACACATATTATTATTGTACCTGTTTATAACAGGTATAACGCGTAATCATGGGTTACGTAGAAGATCGAGAAATACGAGATCGTCGGATCGGAAGGTTGCCTTTGACGCGTCAGTTTGTTAAATATATGCGAGTTTGAGATAAATGAACACGATACAAAAATCAGAAAAATACAAGATCGACCCCGCGACCGCTTGTCACAAATATTCGCGCGCCAGTATACAGTATACATAATATATCCTATATATAATTGCTCGTGGTCTTTAATCTCGACAAAATATACATATTTCTGTTTCTTGGTTCTTTTTTTTTCTTCTTCTTAATTTTTTTGCTTTTCACGCAAAAATACTACCTGTATCAACGCAGTTTTATTCGAACTATTAATTCAGCGGAGACTACTTGTCGGAATACATAGTTAAGACGTGTTAATTTTTTTTTTGCCGACCTGACCGCGGGACCGTTCGCGATGTTGTATAATGCAAATTAAACGTCTGGTTCAAGTTCACCGAATTTTTTTTTCTTTCATATACCATAAAACGAAATTTCATACAATATTGGTAAGACTAGGTCGAAGTGGGTACCCTTAGCTGAATATTGATTTAATTTTCTTTATTTTTTCCTCAAAAACTAAAACAAAAAAAAAAGGTCTAACTCCCGTTTCTCCCAAAACTCAACTCTGGTATGATGTTGAATCTCGGTTAAATAATTATATTTGTTTGCTAATATTTTTGCGGGTCAATTGGATTTCCGAATGTCTTAGAATATACTATATATTTATAGGTATACATTCAGGGTTTTTGGTGATGATTAATATTCATAGTCTCACTGCCCCGCGACGTTTTTCGATGCTAATCAGCCCCTAGCGACTGATCCAAAAGGTAAAAGATTGCAAGTGTTAATTAATTCGTACTTTCGCGTTATTTGGAACTATAAGCTTCTTGGAATCTAATAATTGGAACTGATACGAAGCTATAAATTCTGGTATAATTTGAGAAAAAAAAAAAAGAAAAAGAAGAGGTAAATTTTTGTGATCCCTTTTCGATTTTAATAAACTCACCCTTAGCCCATCCAGTAAGTACGTTGCCTAAATAAGCGACCTTGTAGCTAGGATCATATTCAGTTATGGACGCATTTCCCCTGTGTCTTCTCCACAAACGACCCAAACCCTTTTTCAACGACCTTAAAGTCCGTTCTCGAAATTCTTTGCTGCTTGAGGTCGACGTCGATGTGGTAGACGTTGACCCATCATCGACAGGAACTGCGACTACGTCGCTCATCATTTTCATCGCGAAGATAAGATTATAGTTTCCAGTTCCGTTTTGAATTATAGTATAATATTCTTTGTTTTTCTCTCTTTTTCTTCTTCTGCGTGTCTAGTACCCAGCAGTTGAAATCAGTGATTTAATGAGGGTGGAAAAAAAAAGAAAAAAAAAAAAAAAAAAACCGAAACCGAAGTGTTATCTCACATTTTAAACCACTCACATAATTAAAAACTCACTGATTACAATAATTTCTGAGAGTATAAACAGATTATGCAAAAATTTCCACCAGAGTTGAAATTTTTTTTTTCTTTCTTTCTTTGTTCTTTCTTTCTTTCTTTGAGAAAACTTTGCCCCGTGTAGATTTTCGATCTCTTCTCGATCTATATCACATATGTTTCTTCGCTATTGATCATTTGAAGAAAGAAAAGTACTGCGATACACGGCTGCGTGCTGTTTTTAAAAAATCTGAAACAATAATAAAAAAAAAAAAATAATCATAAATATTTGGAATTTACATTTGAATTTGTGTTAATTATATTCAATTAGTATTCACAAGGCTAAATAATTATGTGTTGCGTTATTTAAATGATATATACTATATATATATATATAAAAATTAAATGTTACAACGAAACTAAACTGCGCACTATACGTTCACACCACAACCCTTTAAGAATTGTTATCATCACCCTATATACGATTAAACATAGTATAAACGTCCAGAGGTTTGTACCGGAAGCTTTGTGGTTCTGATGCGAGAATATATATATAATATATAATTATATACATATACCGTATTTAATATTATAATGTTTTTTTTTTGTTTTTTTTTTTCAATCGTTGTCGAGATACGTGTAATCGTATAGTTTGTAATACAAGAAAAAGAATTTCTACTGAAAACCTATATTCTGCGAGTTTAACAACTCCGACGTCTAGAGGCCTGGCGGCAGCCATATATACTTTTTATTTGTCTTAAAAACAATAATGATAATGATAATAACAGTAGTAGTTAAAGTTTGCACGTAGTCTTGAAATTGGAGAACAATCGCGTGTTCAATGATCGTTTGACATTGGACGTCAAAATGATCGCAACATCTGGATGTATGGATATTATAATGCCTACACGCAGGTAAGAGAAGAAGAAATAAAGGTATTTGATCTCGAGATATTTTCGAGCAGACAATCAGATGCGGTAAGCAATATTTTATGAATTTTTTTTATCTTAATCTAACTTCTTTTGCATATTTTTTCAAGAAATTTTTTTTTTTTTTTTAACGTGTTACTTAACGTGGGATAGGTGTAATAAGTTTCCATACTGTACAGAGATAGTTATAAAACAGCGAATGAAGATCGTAAAAAAGACAGCCGCTAGTGGTATATGGTTAATGATGATCATTCATATATGTTTACGTTTAATTTTAACGCGCATTATTACCCTTCGGTATATTTAACGAGTCAGATTTGTTATATTGAGTTGTACAAGTGTGTTATACCTGTACATCTTGTATTATAAATGATTGAGTGTAAAAAGTGTGGGTTAAATTCAGCCAACGACTAACTTGATAAACTATGGTTGCGTCGAGAGCCTCGGGCTCCAGGAATCTGTATAGAATCTTAATCCTAAAAGCCCCTTGAAAACTTGCGCCATAAGCAATAACGAGGTTCAAGGCTCGCGCTTAGTATAGCGACTCTAGAGTCTAGCGGTTGATGAATTGTTACCCAATGATCATAATTATTACGTATCTCGTGATTGTTTTGCATCCTCCACTTTTTTTTCTTTCTTGTTTACTTAATCCCCCGCGTTATATTATGGATTCCCGCGGTATTGATTATTTCATTATACTTATATTCTATGGAATAGAAATTTATTCAAACTCGACCACGTAACAATTTCATATACCTATCTATCTATCTATCTATCTATCTATCTATCTATCTATCTATATATCTATATACACATACGTTCGAAGATGGTTAAAATATTCATCTTCGACGCGTGTATAATAGATATCCCGCGCAGAAACGAGTGCCAAGTGCGCGAGCGAGTGGACGCGAGAGAGGTAGCAGATTGTGACATAAATATAAACTTCAAGAGCAGCCAGATTATATCCAGACGTTATGCAATGACACTTTTAAAACCCACCTGTCGTTTCATGGTCGGTTTATGGATTCTGATTCTTTATCAGATTTCATTTATATTTAGAAGAAAATAAATTCGCGTTTATAAACAGGGGCGAAAATATTGCTAGTGTAAATTTGTTACATGAAAAGGAGTCGATATAAACGAAAAAGGTTCAATTCTTATATTTGGGAACTTCACAAGCGCTCAGAAAATACAGCCGCAAATTTTACCCACATTAAATATAAAACGATGTTCTATTCCGCTTGAAAAATTTCTTATTATACCATCATGAGAATAGAAATCTTGAAAAATCCGCACGTTATGTTTCTACCTCAATATTCACTTTCAGTTATCACGTTAGCTTAGTTGGTTGTATGACGTAGGTACATACTGTTTAAGAATGAATTTATACTCATGTTGCAATTAGTAAAAAATAACAGCGATAACAATTGCTTGTGGATTATATATATATCATCGATTGTTATTTCAATTTTCTTCTCCATTTTTCCTCCTATTTTTTTTTTTTTTTTTATATTACATTTACGTACATTACACAGGTTTGAATAGCTTTGTGCGAAGACACCGCGGTATGCGTATAACATCTTTATTTTATTTATTTATTATTTCTTTTTCACACTGTAAACCTGACCCATATATCCTACCCCTTGCTCGATATTGAGCACCGCGTGACCGCGGAGGTGAACGTAATCGTGCATCAAGACACACCGAGCTCACGTTGAGCCAAGAAGTATAAGGACCCGTTAGACGAAGCAGTAACGATTCTGCCCACGGGCTTATTTTCCGTAAACGCGTACGCGAACACATCGCACATTGCCTTATAATATTGTTGTTGCGGCCGCGCGCGTGCACCGAAAACTAAACGCACGCGAATTCTTTCGGGAAAATTTCACCGTCCGAAAAATGATCACCAACGTAATTTTACACAAGATTTGTGTCCGCGCGTGTCTTTTTTATCTATCGATCAATCAATCGGCAAAAAAAAAAAAAAAACGTTTGAATTCAATTGATTTACAAAATTTTCAATATTCATACGAATTGTAAAAATTATCTATCCCTGTATAAAATATTCATGTTATTCCGTAGTATAACGAGGGGAAAAAAAATGTTTTTTCAAATATCCTTCGAATATTGACTGAAGATATGTCAAGGTTGATTTTTTTAATCGAGAACTATTTCAACGACGAATATGACTTTGATAGTCTATTACATATAAAATCACTATCCTTATAGCTTCGATTGCGAGTTTCAAATAACTAAGAATAAGAAATAAGGACATTATATAGCCTGCCGATTAGATTTTGCTAGAAATAGCTAATTTTCTGTAATATACAATGCTAATCAAACGAGGTCTGGGTTACTTGAATATTAGTCGGATATATTTTGTTCATTATTTGCGAAACTATAAGAAGGCTGCGGTAATAATGACGAGATATTTAATCTGTCTTGATTTCTTTCAAACTCGTATCTAGTGTCTCATTTTTTTTTTATTTTCTACAGGCGTGCCGTTCGCATAGTATTCATATTGATTTTTTTTTTTTTTTTTGTTTATTATAAGACACGTTAAGAAGTTCGAGAACTTGAGTCTTTTAACTCGTCTGATAACAGCCTTGTATAATTATTCTATCGACATTCTATCGTGACAGCACGTTTCTAAAACTAATTGTCACTTATCGTTATTATGAACGTGTCTGCAATCGGCTAAGCTGAAAAAAATCAGTAGTTTTAAAAACTACGATAATTAGTTGAAATCCGGTATATCTGTGTCAACGTACCTATACCGAAACTAATTTTCCTATTGTTCTAAACCCACGAAGTATAGAATACAACGACAGAATAGAAAAAAAAAAAAAAAAAAAAAAGAACTAGTCTTATCCCAACGAAATATATTTTCCACCGCTATTATATACACATTTTTTTTTTTTTTTTTTTTGACCTGCAGAATTATGATTTAACTTCGTCTAATTTTTTTTTTTGTTTAAAAAAAATTATTACATTCTAATGATGACAAGTTTTTTTTTTTTTTTTTTCCTTTATTCCTTTTCTTTCATTAAATCTCACACTCCATATTCTTGACACTTCGCATAAATTCTCAGCTCCATATACATGCGAAAGCGGGGAAAGTATCCTGCAGAGTCAACGCCCCCCTCAGTACGACGTCGCGTATATAGTATTCACGTATACCTAGTAGTTTTACTTGAACAGTCTATTTTTCTTCTTCCTTAATATGCGTCACGAGGTCGGGTTGAAATTCGTAATTTGAAAAAAAATTCCGAATTCAAATATTGCCGGCTAACAGTTCATAGAAAGAGTAAGTATACCCCGAAAAACTTTGAAGCTCAGCAAACTGGAGGTTCGAAATTCCGAAAGGTAAAAATTCGAAAGGCCAAGGCTCCGAATCTTGAAATTCACGCATGTATTTATTCAGTGTTTAATAACCCGGACTGTATTGATCGTATCAAAGATTGTGATCTTGAGATGTAATTTTTGGAAAATAAGGTTTCAAAATTCCATAAATTATTCATGACATCGAAGTTATCGATTGAAAGAGGTAACATGGGTTGCCGTAAAAAAAGTCTCCATTAGTACGAGCTATTTTTTCGTCTTCACATATATCCTGAGAAATGAACCGAAATTTTCGGCTTTGGGGGTTCGGGACTTTCGGAGTTTTTTACCTCTCTGGATTCTAACCTTTCATAATTTTAATATTCTGACCCGTAAAGTTTCTGAAAATTCGAAATCGTCGCAAACAAATTCGGAATTATGAACGTTAATCGGAAACTTTGAAAATTCGTCAAGTTATAAAAAAACAAATAAAATGAAAGAAATAGAACAAATACTACGAATAATGACAAACCGTTATTGAATAAATAAATAAATAAATAAATAAATTAAAAAAAAAAAAAAAAAAAATAAGTTTATTGACCGATATTTTTATTACGACGTGGTGTTTATTATACAAGTCATTAGCCGCGGTGGGGCCGCATGCTTGTATAGTATAAGTAGTATAATTTACAATATAATATAAGAATGTGTTTACCCATAGTGTACCGATTGGTATAAAGCGAGTATTTTCTATGTACATAGGTAGTTATATACGCGCCGTTGTGTACAGTGTATATTTATACCTATAGATAGCGGCATTACCGTTAAAAAGAAAAAAAGGAGTAAAAGAGAAAAAAAGAGAAGGAAAAAATAAAGAAAAAATTCATCCAGGTTAGCCACGGCCCAGTTGTTCCGGCGATATTGTATATGTACGGGCGGGTCCGGAGCAGAACTTGGCCAAAGAGAAAGTCAAAGATCACGACTACAACTGAATTTGTAAACAAATAATTCTCGGCTTCCTCAGCTGTTCGATATACTCAGGTATTTATTTAGCGATTCAACTCTAACTTCCTTATCGCGATAATTATCGATTCATTTTAACCTCGTTAAGAAAAAGAAACAAAAAAGAAAAGAAAAGAAAAGAAAAAAAAAAGCAAAAAGCACGAACCCATTCGGAAATGATTTGCAATGACTTAAAATCCCATAAAATATCTCTTCCTCTTCCTCTTCCTCGTCCTCGTCCTTTAAAGTATATTCAGAGAGAAAGAGAGAGAGAGAGAGAGAGAAAGAAATATGCATCCATATTTGCGGATAATAGTAGCATCCTATATTATTTTCGTATATATAAATATTACATATATAAAGTTCATTCTCAAGGAAGGAACTTGACGCTGCAATGCTGAGGACGGTTCTCACGGCGGACAGCCGTGGCTGGTGGCAGGCAAGAGTTGTTTATCTAGGATCTTGCCACTGTAATTGCCATCTCCGTGGAGTCTCGCGACTAGTAGAATCGTCTGGCCAGCTATTCCAGTCATTAAGTTCGAGCCATGCAACGCCGTTTCTACGTCGTTGTAGGTATGTACGTGGGACGTGCGAAGAACGTAGGTATCTATACGCCTGATAACTTTTGCAGTGAGAGAGATAGAGAACAAGTAACGCGAATTCTGCAATATAAGTACAAGTGTTTCGTCTTCCTTAGTTCCAGTTTTTTTTTATTTTTTTTTTTGTTTTGTCTATTTTTTTTTCTCTCTTTCGTCTTAATTTTGAATTTACACTAAACTATACAGAAATAATATGCAAAAGTATCACGAATCTTGTTATATATACACAGGTTTTATTTTTCGCCGTAATAACTATACCTTATATACCCGTAGAGTTTTAACTCGAAATACTTACACGAGGACTTGCTCCAGTTCCCGAGGTAAAACGTGTATAGGTACGTATTACATACTGACGGGCCAAGCGGAAGACCAACTTCCGTTAGTTCTGGCATAAGGAAAACATTTTGTCTTTCTTATATTTCTATTTCTTTCACCTGATGTATTATTTCCCGTTCTTTTCTCTCGCCAGTTTTTTTTTTTTTTTTTTTTTTTTATATATATATATATATATATATAAGACTTTGAAACTAGGCGACTATCAGTATTCCTCAAGTTCATTATTCAAATCAAAGACGTAGCGAAAATTTTAATTCTAAATAACCGCGACTTTACAATATATATATACGGTGAGGCGAAATAACTTGAAAATGAAAATAAAAGTGAAGAAGAAAATTGAATAAAATTTTCGATCGTAGATATATCGAAGTTCTGAAAAAAGTTGAGTAAAATTTTAATCATCTTCATAAGCTAGCTCGTATATATATATCCTCTTGTTTAATTCAACGATATTTTTCTACGACGTCGTTGAACTGCTCATAAATTTAACGACGTCGACTTCGTTCCTTTCCCGTCGATTGGCAATGATATTTTCTTATACATATATATACTTATTATACTCGCACGTCTTGACGCGCAAACGACCCGACCACCCTAGCTAAAAACCATTTCCGGCATTTGAGTACTATCGCGCATTATCCGTGCTAACACGCGTTCGAACCGTTCGATCGCGTTGACTTATAGAATCTAGATAATAACTATCAGCTTTCTCTATGCACTAAATTTAATAAACTAGTCCTCAACCTAAGTAGAGCTAGTACACCAACCGCGAAAACCCGCACAAAGCAACAAAAAATAAATAAATTGATTATTATATTATTATTTTTTTTTTTATCATTTTATAATATTACTAGTAAATTGAATTGCTTATAGAAATATCTTGCGTTGAATTTCAGATAGCTAGACCTAATTGAATGGCACAGTTCCATCGTATAGCCACTTCCTTGACTTCATATGGAAAAATTAAACCGCCGTGATTTCCCCCTTTGTTGACTGCAGCAACTTTACATTTATATTTTCTTTCCTGTCTGTTATCTCACGAAGCTCTGCGATCATCGTAGAATAAGATAAAGTTGGAGGTAAAAAAAAAAAAAAGAAATTATAATAACGATTATCAAACTTGAAGTAAATGGATTTTGAATTCTCGATGTTTTAATAAATAGGAAATTGTGGGGGGAAGTAGGTATTTCTGCCTCGAGAAACACCCTCGGCTCTCTCATCTGTTCCTTAAAGAAGCCAATTTGGTACTCGGTCGAAACTGAATCCGGTTAGTTTCGGCGTATTTATGTAGGGGATGTGTATGCAGGTGTTTTAGAAACGGTATTTTAGATCTCTCGATACGCGCAGTGAACCATAATATAACGCTGTAGTACGGTAAATTTTATTACGTTTAAAAGGTACTGCATACATTACTGCATACCTAGTTGTAGGCCTGTCCTAATGTGTAGGTAACATATATGATCTAAGTACGTACGTAGCACCAGATACATATACCTACATCCATTATATCTACTCTTCTCGCAATGTTTCCCGATTAGTCAGCGTATACATACGTATAACTCCATATAACTTAAGAATGAATCATGTTGACTAATACGTACTTTTATATACAACTATAGCTGTGGTATACTAGAGTTACTAGACAACTAGCGTGTCTGCATAGAAAAATGATATTTTCTTATATTTCATATAAAACGTAAAGAAAAATGGTAAATGAACATTTTTTTTTTTTTTCTTTTTTTTTTTCTTTTTCCTTCAAGATTATTTATCATACGTTTTCTTACATAGGTATATATCCCTGTACCGACTGCTGTGGCCGTTTCTACAGGGTAAACGGATGTTCATACCTCCGTGACAGAGCGGTACATATTATAACGCAATGCTGTATCACAAAGTAGGTATTGCAGTAACGCAGCGAACCTCGGAAGTGAAAAACTATGATATACGTGTAGGCAGAGGTATGGTACCGACATGTACTATACATACATGAATGGGTGTAGGTATAAAGCTTCAGGGAAAAAGTAATCGTTCGAAAGGTAAAATCGAACGTGCTAATCGAGAGTATTATTGAGGAAATTTCAATGCAAATTAGTTTACATATATAAGGTAATAAAACTGGATTTTATAATGAAATTTCAATAGCTGTTATAGAAAGTTAACAAATTTTAAGACGTGATGATATTTTGAAGAACTAGATTTTTCCACGGGGGATGATCATTTTACAAATAGAAATTTATGTAATCTAATTTTATTGAATTAGAAGAAAAAAAAAACAACTTTTTTTCACAAAAAATTACACCGCGAAAAGATTTATTTCATCGATGATCACTTACTGGTTTTTATACGATCGATACAGCCTGAGTTATTGAACACTGAATGAATACATGCGTGAATTTCAAGTTCCGGAGGTTTGGTCTTCCGGAACGTTAACTTTCGAAATCTTGAACCTCCGGTGTTGCTCTTAGTTTCAAAGTTTCCGAAATCGAATATGTATAGAATGTCGGGGAACTGCCCTTCCTAAAAACTGTGAATTCGGAATTCTCACCGTTCGAGACTTTGAAAATTCTGAAGTTTGACCCAGCCCCGTGATGCAAAATCATACCACGGGAAAAATATGGATTCATTAGCTTAATCATCGCGTTCAATAACTAAGGTAAAAAAAAAAAAAACCATTGCGATCTAGTTCAAACTCGATACATGAATGTGTTTCTGTTCTAAGTTTGCTCAAGCAGTATAGCAGCGGCGGTAGCTAGTAGGTACGAGATAATATAATGATCGTAAAGGCTATTACAACTAATGTTATACAGATGTCGTGAAATTAAACGTTTTGTCACACGTAGAGATATAAAAGAGTTTTACTTCTTAGTATCCGTTAAAATTGTAACGTCATTATTATATCATATAGCGTAACCGAAACGCTACTATCATCACTATGAATCGATTAAACGTTACTCACATCAGTCGTACAGCATTGAAAAATGAAATATAGGTATATGTGCAGTAAAACCTCCGGCACTGTCGCTTAGGCACCCCCACCATGCCCCTGTAGGAGTATCGCATCTACTGACTACCGTGATGCCTTAGCGTCGCCCGTGTATATTGCGAAACCTCGGGTGCTATCAGGTTAATTCTACGGCCCTGTACTTGCTTTCGATTGGCCAGTAAAAAAGTAGGCCAATACGCGACAGTGCCCGGGGTTGTTGGTCCCGACTAGCGACAGTGCCGGGGGTTTAACTGTATGTACGTAAACCTGCGAGATGACGCTCTGATTATTTTTCTTTCATTATACTATACAGGTACCCATGTATCTTATTCTATAGAGTATAAAACATACTTGGATATTTTTCGCACGTCATAACCAACACCCAATGTTCAATTCATTAGAGTGTTGAAAGATGAATAAAGGAAAAAAAAAAAAGAAATTTCTTTTTGGGAAGTATGAAACCTATTTCGTTGAAACGATTTCCCAAATTTCAGGAAATTATTCAAAGAAGTTATGTCCGAGTAACGAAATAAGTGAATTATTAGAATCGTTACGGCATTGTGTCTGAATTTATAAAATTGTGACAGTTATTCAACATACCATGGGGTATAAAGTATAAGGCGAGATGTTCCCCTGCGCTCATTTCTCGTTACGGTTGTTCGCTGTCAAGGAATGTCGCGCGCGCGCGTTACACTCGAAGGCTATCACGTTTTTAAATTCATTTACAGTCAAGTATTGCTGCGCGGGCAAGATCCTACTCCTATATACTTTTCCTCCTTATTTCTTATTCTTTCTTTTGTAGAGGAGGGTACCATCTTAAACCGTCGTACCACCGAATAACGCACATTCTGAAGAGGACTTATTCGTTACCATAGTTCTTCATTATTCGTTCTTATATAGCTTCGTACGTACGAGTATACATATATTATATATAACGCGGCGGAACACACTTACGCATTGATGTATCATACACACATACACTCATACAAAATACGATATACATACTATATGCGTATACTTTCGACTTACATATCATACTACGATACAGCGCCACAAACCAGGGCCTAAAGCCATGCTAAGTAAGACCGTCGATTGCGCGTGTATCGCGCTTCGTTGAAGTAGAAACGCCGATTATGGGTCGGCCAATCCAAATGTATTGTATAGGTAGCTATAGCTATATAACTGCTGCTACTGCTTTGTATACATACAACGCGACGTGTGTAGAGTGGAATGAAAATTAATTAACAAGTAAATATAACGAGGAATTTTCAAGTGGGTTCAGGTAACGTTGGAAACACAATATCAGCTATACGACCGCGAGAATTATATCGATATAATATTGTCAGCGCGCGAAGCACGGGGAAAGAATGAAAAAAATAAGAAAAAGATAGATTTTCATTAATAAACGCGGAATTATAAGAGTAAAACGACGAGAGTTCTGCCCGATCAGGAAGCTCGCAGTTTCAATTCACGGTGTTTCAGTATTTGGATGAGGAATGAATATTTTACCTTTTTATTTCTCAGCTGATGAAGATAATCCACGAGTTCTTGGATCTGTCCGTGTCTTATAGATCCCGGGGTTGGAGAAAGCGAGTATGTGTAGTTGGTATGTAACTAACTTCAGATATACATAAGTAGAGTCGTATGTAATAACGAGAATGAAAAATTCTTTTCAATTAATTAACACGTATGTATATTATGTTTTCTGTATAGATATACGACTTACTTACTTACTTCTGACTAGAAATAAGTACCAATAACACGCGCGAAATACAGCTTTTTAAAAACTTTCCTTATATTCGTTATAACTGACTTAAAAAAGGAAAGAAAATAGTTGAACGATTTATTCAGATTATTGACTTTGAATCTTTTGATTTGTTTCTTGAAAACAAATCACGAATCGCGATGTTTCTTTATCAAACTCACGTCTGATTACAAGAGAAAAAATATTCAACAATATTATAAAGAAAAACAACAACACGAACTCAGGTAGTGCTTTGCGACTAGCGCCGCCAACTCACGCCTGCGTTTCAACGCGCACTGAAGAGTGAACCACCGGTATAACCGTCCGTTCGCGAACCAGCCGCGCAGTCCCGCAGTGCCAGAAGGAGTATACGCGGCGGGGAGGAGCGGCGTCGCGACGCCTAGCGCCGGCACCTGACGCGCCTGCCTGCTTGCTTGGTTCGCATACATATCATTTATCATATATGTATGCAAACTTCGGTGTGTGTGTATGACAAAAGTATATATTGTGTAAAAGGCGTTCTTGTAGCTAATAACATCGCGGAAAGTAGCAATTATATGAATTTCAATAGTGTAAAATGGCGAATGATTACGATAATGAATCTGGCCGAAGATCATCGGCGCCCAGAATGTTTTTTTTTCTTTACTTATACCTACGTTTATGTGTGTGTAACGACCTAGCTTGAAACTATATGATTAACTTTTTATGGGTACTTAGATGTTTAGATTAGATATTTAAATAAATCAGACGGATAATATGATTTTATTGAATTTTGAAAAATTTCAATATTCGTCGATAGTTCTATGTGTGCAGAAATTTTCATTAAATTATTAACACATATCCTCTATATTACGTAATATTATTCTAAACCCATACGTGTATTCGCAAAAGTCTGTTAATATTTGGCGTACGTAGTTAGTTATGTATATCAATACAATTTATTAACCTATTTTATGTTCCTAATTATCACGCATGCTGATAATTCAATTTTTTCTTTTTTTTCTTCTTTTCGGTTACAAACTATACGTGAGGTTCGCAATATTATACAGTCGCGGTTTACTCGGCACTAAATCTATTTGTTCTCATTTTTTACACGTTTTATAAACAGGAGCGCGGCCATACGACCGCGTTATACACACAACTATATAGGTATATATTTATATTAACATATATACGTAATATTACACGTGCTAAGTAAAGACTGGAGAACATCTCGTAAATTTTTATTCAAAGTTTCGTCGTACACCTGTGCTTTTATCAGACTATTCCCTCTCTTCCTATAAACGTATATCTAGTATAGGGGCATGAAGGATGCCTTTAAATTCGTAACCAATTGCAAATAATAATGAAAAGAACCCAAAATGTTGCTAAATTTATTTTAATAGTATATCTAACCATCAATATTCTAATCGTAAATCGCACCGGTACAGAAAATTTAAGATAAATTGGAGAAGACATACGTGTACATAGATACTATATGTCGTCTCTGCGAGATAAGACTCGATAGATTTATTATAATCATAGTCGCTGCGTCACTTATTCATACCGTCATCATAGTCGTATCAAACATCGTCACTATATGATATATATATCTATATATAGGAGAAAGCACTCACTAGACGGTTCGTTTATATACGACTGTCTAACAAGTACCTAACTCTCGTAATTTAATTAATGATCGCATTTGGTAACGAACAACTCACCCCATTTATCGTATATAATTGCACACTCAATTAGAGAGAGAGAGAGAGAGAGGGATTATTTTCGAAAAGAATTAATTATACGAGAAGTGATTTTTTTATTATTATTTATGGTTTTTTTTTTTCTTCAATTTTCCTCTTAGTTATCACTGTTATAAATAAATCATTGAATTCTTGGCCAATTTAATATCTAATATCGTTTTGACCTTTATTCACATTTCAGATTTAACTAGGACTGATTTTTAGCGATTTTTATCTTATTTTATCGAGGCTTAGATAATTTCGTTAACTTATGTTTGTAACTATTTATAATACCACGCGTCAAAGATCTAACCAAATTGACACCAAGGCTTTAAGAAGAATTTTCGAGTTAAAAGTCATATCGTTAGAAAAAGACGAAGTATAAAGATACTGATAGTGTAAGCAAAAGTGGGATCGTACAGAAAAGAGAAAGAGTCGAGGCAACCCGTGCAGGCTAAGTGACGGAGCGACCCCTCCTGATGAAATTGACCCTGCAAATTGACAAGGTCTCATGGACCAGCTTCTGTTGCCATTGACGCGATGCTACGATGCAGGAAATTACTTTGAGGAAGTTAAGATTACTCCAACTATGAAATAATATAAAATAGTTTCCGGAAAGTCGCTATATTTATATATCCGTAGTTTGCAGATAAACCAATTATCAGTTTATATAGAATTAGTCACCAGTATCCGAATAATTAACTCGTTTTTCATCTGCAGAAAAAAAGGAAAATATTGAAAAAGAAAAAAAAAACAAAAACAAACGGATCAACGAACTAAACATATACTTATATACTTTAGCAATAGTATTACAGTATATAGAATACATACATATATTTTTGTCTGAAATTTATTCCGCTTGAATTTATGGAAGTCAATTTAATTTTTTTATTCTTTTTTTTTTTTTTTTTTTTTCTAACAAAATCTCGCTTGTGCCTTGTGCAGAATATTTTTGCACTACCTATCCTACCTGCCTAGTGCAGCGTCGTTCACCTCTCTGAATCGATCGCGTAACGAAGGTCGATAACTATAACGTAATAAAATGTTATTATATTCCTATTATTACCGCATTTCGAGCAATAAAATTTCTCCCGGTGTATCTACCGATGTCATCGACTTTGTTACGAAACCGTTCATGAATTCACCGCACGGCAAATACAAGAAAAACAAAAACAATAAAATTTGGATGAAAAAAAAAAGAAAAAAAAAAAACTTGTAGATTTTTGCAGCGATGCAACTTTGGCACTATCTGTAAACATATCTATAAATCTTGTTTTCTTGTCGAGTTAAATTAATTCCTTTATCATCATAGGCAGGTAACGCACAGCTGAATATTTATTTGATGAAAAATATTGCGTCTAGATTTTACTACGCGGTACAGAACACGGTATTGAAATTTAAATAAATCGGTAAAAAACATGTATGGATTTTTCTTTTATTGACATTGAAGTGAACCTTGTCGCGATCTACTAAGAATCATATACATTACCTACCATGTCGAAGAATTGAATAAAAAAAAAAGACATGTAATAAACGCCGTCTTCGCGTTAATATCATGCGGAATAAACCGATTGTGAGTTACTGCTGCTACTGCAGGTGTCACGTCGCCTCGAGTTAGCGCGACTTTTGACATCTATGAAACATAACTTGTAATACTAATATATGTGCAAGAGTGCATAAAGCTACCGGTTTAAGGCTGAAAAAGTACAAAAAAAAAAAAAAAAAATTAATAAATAAAAAAATCAAAAAACAGTTTGACATCGTGAATTTTCTTCCCCTATATCCTCCACTTGGTTATATAGGTAAAAATTGTTAGTATATGAAAAAAAAAGGAGAAGTACTATAGTTCCTCATTTTTAAGGAGCGAGAGTTAAACGACTGATTATTGCGAAAAATAAAAAGAAAAAAAAAGTGTCTTCATTCATTTATTTAACTTAGCGATGGGTTACGTAGGTTATAGCAAACAGTTTGAGTATATGGGCAAAGAATTTTTAGCGTAATGAATATTTTTAGCTAAAACGCATCAGAACGCTCCATTCAAGTGATGCTGAAATAAATTTAAAGTACAAGCACATACCATAAATATGCAAAATAGTAGAAAGATATTGACTTCATAGATACTCAGCCCAGTAGGAGTACATCGGTATCTTATAGAGTTTATCATTTTTAAAGCAAACTCTGAAGCTGCTTGAATAATTTTCGCAAATTCTTTAGGCTAATAACAGATAAGGCGAATAAAAAAAAAAAAGAAAAGAAAAAAAAAACACACACAAGTTTCACCGATTTTCTTTCTTTTTCTCTTTTTTTCTATACGAAAATTAGTACGTAAATTTAATCTACAATATTCGGTTATAATTATTTCATGCTCGATAATTTGTCAATTATTTTATCTCGCGATTAGAAAAAAAAAAAAAAAAAAATTAAAAATACTCTGCAATGTTGAAAACGTGAGATATTCAAATTCTAGTATAATATAATGGTGTTGCTTCTTCCTCGACCTTTTATAGAATTTTTAAACCAGTTATGATAAAATTAGTCTTGTTCGAAGGTGTTCCTTCTTTAAAATTAGCACTCGCATTACGAATGGCGAAACTCGATTTTTTCCTTCTGTAGCCATGGGAATTCACTCAATAACTCAATGCCAACCGGTATCATTCTGTTTTATATCCGCAAACGATAAATGTTCGAAAACATTTTGGGTATAATATACCATTAAATTCACAAATTCTTAAACCATAAACGCGTTAGAATAACTTTATAGTATTTATTTATACGCACAGCCGATATCATCGAGTAGCAGAGAAAAAAAAAAAAATTGACGTCTGAATTAATTTAGTCTGACGCTTGCCTTCAATCCTGTGAATTATATCGAGTTTAGAATGAACCCACGTCAAAATTTCTTCACTATACGAAAAAAAAATAATAATAATAATAATAATAATTCATCGATGGGACGACGTCTAAGTAGTAAAAAACATAAGAGCAAGAGATTTTTTCTAATCTGAAAAAAAAAAAAAAAAAAAAAAACATATGGGTAACAAATATTTCTGATATCTGCGCAAAATACGGGATAATAATAATAATAATAATAATAATAGTGATAATTTAAGACCGCGGTCTTTTTCACACATACCGAGTGATTGCATAGGTAGGTATATTATTCAACATGGGTGTAGCGTCGTCAGCTGTCAAAGTAAGCCACTAAATGACTAAATTGATACGTCAATTTGTTCCGCGTTCTACCAGGCACCGCGGTTCTTCTCGGTATATTATTTTTCTTCCTTATTTACTTAGGTATTCAGGTAGTATATGTATACACACTGTTTAAGCACCTGAATGAAATAGCCTAAAAGTGAATAATAGATTTGCGATATGAAATTGACAGACAGAAATCGAGATTTCTGCAAACATTACGTAACGTGTATATGTGTACGGCTGTGAGAATATAGTATAGGGCGATGGAAAATGTGGGATTGTAAGCAAGAGGCGAGAGGAAGATACGAACAGAATTATTCGTAAAAGTTGAAATTGCAGAACGGGGGAAGAGGAAAGAAAAAATAAAAAATAAAAAAATAGAAACTAATTTAAAGTTTTACGACATGGTCGCGGAGTCTACGCAGGATACCCTCGTATTTTAATAGGATAAAACTGAAACTATACATAGATACTACATGTCGATTTAATTCTTCAACGGATGCTTTAATAAGGCTTAAAACGAACGATCTGACATTCTAGCCTATATACCTACGCGGCATAATAAATTCGAATTATAATATAACTGCGCGTAACGAGGAAGCAGGCGACACGTTTGTGTCGTGATTTTATCTATATAACTAGAGCAGGTGCAGTATTCCTGAATATACATATATACATATATTATTTTATATACCTATAGATAAAGATTGTTTTTAAATAAATTATATTTAAATAAATAAAAGATTGATGAGTTTGAAAAGTTTATTAAGTATCCGCAACTCACGCGATTTGAACGCGTCCGGTTACGTAAAACTTCATGTGTACCCAAGGATGTCTCTATCCGCTAGTATACCGTCTTGCGCATTTTAATCGGACGCCATCGATTTCACTATTCGAATGTAAGTAAGACGTGAGAGTAGGTATATAGACGAGTAAAGAAAAAATGAAATAAAAAAAAAAAAAAAAAAAAATCAATGAACCCAACGTTACTTTATACTATTTTTTTTTCTTTTTTTGTATACTTATAGCGTATTTTTTTTTTCGGACAAATCTAACGCCCAAGAATAATTGCTTGTTAGTTATTAATCGAGTTAAGTATCTGTGAGCAGGTCGTCTTACGACAATATAAGCTCGAGTGATCGATAATGTAAGTATTATAGCTATGTTCTAGACGTAGATACAAATCTAATTATTTTTGAGAATGTGGGTGCACTGTATGAAGCTACGAATAATTCTCTATTATTTTTAATTAGCAATTTTTATTCATTCTATCGAGTTTATAAATCACTTGTATAACCGTCGCACGCTTTAATAACGTTTCTATACATGGATTACGTCTGCATTCATATTTATATGTACTCGAGAAATATATCCAGTGAATATTTCATTGAACACTAAGGAAGAAAGAAAGAAAGAGAGAGAGAGAGAGAGAGAGATCGGAAAAAAATTCAACGGATAAATAACGATACGAAATCGCTATTGATAACTCGCGCGAAGTTATACGCACAAATTATATGTATGGACAACCTTACTTATATATCTGCTTGTTATTATTCCGTTCAGATAATTGGCATATAAATACATAATATATACCTATATGTAGACAAAAAGATTATATACGAATAATTATTTACCGTAAATTCGTTGAAATGATCATCAATTGAATTAAAATTAAGAATAACTTGTTTTTATTCGTATGTGCACAGCAGTATTACCCTATATCTCTCTGTAGAACTAACGTTCTCGTATCTTGACACGAACAGCGCAGGATTTCACGTGCCTCAAGCAATCGTGTAATAAGACCAAATAAAATGATCAAATTTTAATACGATATTCGCAAACCTTTTATTTTTTTATTTTTTTTATTTTTCTTTTTTCCAACGTCTGGAGATCTCTGATAAAAAATAGCCTGCACTATTGCATTAAGCTTCGTAAAATTAAGTCCAAATCATATAATAATTATTTTCGGCGTTTCTTCCTTTCATTTTTCTTCACCAACGACCTCATTTTTCTTTCCCTATATATATATAAATTCACATTGATAATCAGAATTTTACAGTTATAACCTTTGACCTTGAGATATGTTTCAAGACACGATCAAGTTTATCTCTCTCTCTTTTTTTTTTTGTACATTTCTTTATAAATGTAGGGGGAAAAAACAGACTTTTGAGACGAATTTTTAATCCTTTTTTTGTCAATTTTCATCTGAAGTGTCCACTTTGACCTTGTCTCCATTACGTGGGTCAATGTGTATGAATATAATAAATTCTTTTTTCCTGTTCGTTGAAAATAAGGGAGAAAAAGGCTAACCTGAGAGTCTGTATCCCGAAAGTTATGTTATATGTATAGAGTGAAAATGATCATGTCGGTTGTTGGATAACGTATTTTGCAAACTTTCTCGATTTATTTAAAGGATGTAAAAAATTCAGGTTTCTAAATCGTTAAAGATTGACATTTATTCGAAAAGAAAGTGATCTTAAAACCATACCCAAAGCCTACTATAAGAGATTTCGACCTTGGTACATGAACGAGTCTCAAATATCAACCGTGAAGTTCAAATTACAGAAATAAAGAACCTGATTCAACGAAATCCTATTTTGTTTCCTTGATATGTATAAGTATAGTGAAACACACGCTGTTTGCACCTAAACGTAAAATCACGTCACTCGTATGTAGCATACAGAGATTGTTCTCGACGGATGATATATATATATATACGTCACATCTAATATTTATTTTTTATACCTCAACTGTATACACAATTATAACTCGTGACCAGTTTGTGACAAATTGCAATAGAGATAGCGGGTATTTACTCTAGGAAAATAATTTGACAAAACATCTTAAATATTAGAAGGTTTTGCAAATCAACGAAATAACTATAATTTAAAGAAAAAAAAAAAAATTAATCTTCATTACACATTTATGTACGAGTAAGTTTGATAAACATGCGAGCTATTACCTCACTCATCGTTATAATATGCTTGGATATTGGTACTTCGAATAATATAATACTTTGACGATAAATTTCGATCAAAATTCATCAAAAAAATATGTACAAGAAAAAAACAAAAAAAAAAAACATCTCCGCAAGGTTCTTTTTATTTTCTGTCTTTTCCCTGTATCGCTTATAGTATTTATAGTATTTATACGAAAATATATCGTTCGCAAATAGGTAGGTATATATGTAATACTATATTTCTTAAAACAGCTCACACGTTCGTAAGGTCGCACAGGAATAACGCTTCGGTAGCAAATTGCGTTGCACAGTTTATTAAAACTTTTCAATTTTGCAACCGACCCATACGTATAGGTAAACGTATGTATAAATATGATGTAAATCAGCCTCTTATCGGTTTAACAACAGTCAGGATCGGAGTACCTATAGCTACCAATTACGTGGTTTGACAGATGGTTAAGGTAGTTAGAAAAAAAATAAAAATAAAAAGAGAAGCAACAGCACGAGGATAGGCCTAACTATGACCGTTGGTATATTATACCCTGTAGAGTATGTCGTACAGTTTCATCGTAAGCAACGTTGTTTTAACCGTTGTATAATGTATCTATGTAATATATATACGAGCGAAGTTAGACGGAGAGAGAAAAAAATGTCCGTTAAAAAATACGGCAAAATAGTAGATTCCGAAAACTTATTTTAGCTTTCATATTTCGGTTGAAAGTAAGAAAAGGAACTAAAAAAAAAAAACAATAATTATATTGCAGCCTTCCTTTTGCTTCCTGAGGGCCGACAAAAACACCGATAATTAACGCCTGCAGGACATAATAATACGACGATGAACCTTTTCTCGGAATATATGTATATATGTACCAGTTATTATAACACAATGCAATAATTATATATCTACGCATTATACGATATACGAAAAATTAAACAATTTATAAACCCATTCGTAATTTCGGAAGGAAATGAAATCCCCGTAAACACGTGCAATACTCACTCTTCTTCTTATTTTCTTTTTAAGTTCGATGTGTATACTATATCCTGACTTTTAGCGCCAATACTATATATAAACTAGTAGTATATCACTCATAGACTGAGTTTTGAAGTGATGCTGTATACTCGTGCGTTTCAATCGAATTGGAAAATCGTTTAATTATGAAATTCCGAATTCTTAAAGTTCCGACCGGTGAAAATTCCGAATTTTAATTCTACCGATTCGCAGTTTTTCGGAAGGGTGCATCCCCCATAGTCTTCACATATTCATTCGCAGCTTAATAACTCTAGACTGTATTGATCGTATTGGAACCAATAATAAGTCTCGATTTATACTTTTCGGAAGAGAAGGTTTTTCGTTGCTGGTTTTAATTTATCTTTATACATTTTTTGGTCATTTCTATTCGTTCGTAAAAATCAAAATTATTCCTCGAAGAAAAATTTGTTCTTCAGAATATTCTTCCTACGGTAATGTAAGAAGGAGAATGAATGATAAAAAAAAAAAAAAAAAAAAATAAAGAACCGCGTAAGAATCTCTTAATTTATTCAAATTGTTGTTGCTCCATAATTCGAGACCTGCATGAATACTTATTTTCGATATGTTGTACGCTACAGGTTCGTCGGAAAAGGTGCGGCGTCGATATGAGTACCTTACGCTTCTATACCTACTTGCAGCCTCGATTCAACGGACAACCAAGCTAAGTAAGTAAGTAAGTAAGTAAGTTTCGATATACAGGGCCCAGCGTTCGTTCGGTTCGGGCCTCTCGCGGACCTCCCGGGGCCCCGTAGAAGCGATTCAATATGGCAGGTGCGGCCCCGCACCTCTCTCTTCCTCCTACCTCAATCCCACCTCACCTCACCACCCCAACTCTTCCGCTTCGGCTCCTGCTCTCGCCTCTGATGCCGAGCCCAGGTCTCTTACTGACCGCCGCCTAGCGGCGATCCACCTTTCGACGTTCGACACTACATATTTAACATTTTTGGTGTACCCGAAAATGCAAAAATGTGTAGCAAACGGTTTTTTTTTTTTCGACTAATTTTTACTACCTTTAAAGTTGAAATAGTATCTAAAGACTCGGAAACATTCTTTCGGATGTTTAAGACTTTATAGTCGTTTAGTTAAATGAAAATAAAAACAAATCGTAGAATTATTGTTTGAACTTTAACAGAAAGGGACTATAGGCATAAGTTTACCTGGTTATAGAATGATGTCTTGCCGATCAGGTCCGCGAATAAACCGCCTTTTTTCTTCGTTCACAACGAATATTTTCACGCGTATTTCACACTGGTTTATATCACTTGTTCACAAATATTCTTCATTTTTAATGTTATTTTTGCTCTTTGTTTAACGGTTATAAGCGTAATCCCACAACGAGTATATCTTAGACGCGGTTAACGTGCGTAAAACGTGCGCTGATCATACCTACGCTCGACGAACCGCACGGGCAACAGCACAAGCCTACAGCTCGAACTCGACACAGCAACATAACTGGACACCGGCTGGTATGGTGGGGAGAATGAATAAGAGAAAGAAGCTAACAGGCTGGTATCGTGCTCGAGAAAGACGGAAAGTAGGCGTAGGTGGGCCTCAGTCCCAAAGCGACGCTGGTTAAGCCGCGTTAACATGGGACCCATAAATTTTTCACTCAGGAAATAAAAACCGACCGGAAAGGTAGAAGAGTACCCTCCTCAAGATTAGAGTCTGAGTTACTTTTCGATATAAAAAGTATCGGAGACTTAATCTTCCATACATTTTTTTTCAATCAGATTTATAACGAAGACGAGAATGACGATGGCTACGTTGACGACAAACGAACGACGGAAAATAGTAACGCAATCATTGTGGTTAGGTGAACAACGCTCCTATATAACTGCTCATTATACCATCTGAATGTTATTATATGTGTATACACGACAAAGGAAGAGAAGGAATGCCATTAACAATTACTGTGCGCTGGTGAACAATTTGTAATTATCTATTATTTTTTTCGCTCTCCTCTGATCGTCGTCGTCGGTAGTGGATATATAGCTTATAACGTTGCTGTTTGATCTTGGGAATTTCTGTTGACTTGAGTCTAGCATTGGTTTTTTCTGACACACTGATTGAGGGGCTTTCTTGACGGTCAAGATCTTAGCGCGTGCTTACTCCACGTATATGTGTATACCCGTGAATTGTCGAGACTATGGCGTGTATTATATCCCATATAACCATAGGTATATATGTGAGATATATTGCGGCGCTACTACGTAACGATTAAAAGATTCGCTCACCGAACCATAACTCGCTTTACTAATGTTAGTTCGAAACGATTAACAGGATAAACGCGAGCCATATGTACCTAGGTGCTGCACTTGGTATGACAATCTAAAATTTACTTTAAACTTTAATTGTCACGATCAGAGGAAGTAGAATAAAATGGAAAACTCTTATTCTTTTAGAATTCTAAAAGCGAGAAAACCGCCTTTTTCAAATCGCATGAAACCCGTCTGTTAATTGCACCAGGATAATTGGACCCCGTAAATGAATACGGCCTGGAAATTCGCCCCGGGTTTTTTTGAAAATGTCTTTTCTTCCGAGATAGTTCTTTCCTCGTTAGATTATCATACTGGTTTCAAACCCCGACAGAAACTGTAGATCAGTTCTAGAAGAAGCGAGAATTCTCGAAACGATTGATATTTTTAAAAAAATCTGCAGACCCCAATTTCACAAACGTACGTATAATGAATGGATGAGGATTTGAATCAATGCAGCGTAAATTACATAATTTTATTTGAAATCGAGGTCGATAGTATTGCGCAGCATCCATACGATATATGGGTATGTCTGTTGGTTTGAATAGTTGAAATATCTTTGTGCCATTAGACGGAGTTGAATAAGTTGCGCCATCTTCCAAGAGTTCGTTGTACTTTTTATTTTCTTATACAAATATACTTTAACAGTGACGTCATGATGTTAGAGAGGATGCGTGGAATCATCTCTAACAATGAGTGATTTAAAAAAAAATTATATTAGTTATTGTCGATCGGATTAATTAACAGGATATAAAATGATTGATGGACCGAGGAATTCAAGGGCAACTCGAACGTCTGTATGTGAGTAAATTTATTGTTCATTGGGTATAAAGCCGAACATATAATACGATTAGATAACTTGAAATAAAACAAGAATAGATAAACTGCAGAATAGCAAATTGAATATTTTTCGTCTGCCAAGTTTTTATTAGAATTAAAAATCACGGACTGAAGTTAATCGACGAATTCTTGAAATTCATCTCGTTTTTCAAGAATTCGTTCGTAATAAAAAGAAATTAATGAAATATACAAAACAAAATCAAAAAGTATTCGTCTTAATTCTTCTCGCTTAGATATGTTTTTTGTCCATTATATATAATACCGTGTGTATAGGTATGCACCTATACTCTCTTTATACTTCGAAGACAAAAATTTTGCTCGTCGAAATCGATATTCGCCGCTAACTCTCGCTGTTTAAATTCTATTAATTTTAATTGCCCGTTAATCCCGACGAAATGAGTCGACTGTTAATTTATTCTAATTAAAACTCTAATTACTGGATACCATGAGCACTTTACGTAATACAACGCGAATATAAAATATCGTAAAATTTTAACGCGACTAAAATCAACGATCCATGGCAATCGTGTTATACGATTAGTTTTTACCAGAAAAGATAACTGAAATTACATATTTATGGATAATCTGAATGCTGAAAGTAATATATTAGCCAAAAAATCGACCTGGTATTCTCGGTATTAATCCACCGATGCTTGGCACTGTTCGAGGATAGTCTGCATTACTTATTTCTTTTTCAGGATTAGAGCTGCTGATTTTTTTATCAGAGCCAGGAACCAGTCCGTTAATTATACTTCCCATCGCGACAGCCGGTTCCGAAATCTTACCAGGATCGACAACGGCCTTGGCAACGTTTTGCACAACGTCAAAAGTTCCCTGGCCAATTTTTTCCGCAACTTTAACGGTCTGCTCTCCAGTATTTCGGATCGTGTCAATACTTGATTTGAACAATCCGCAAGTTGCCGATTGCAGTCTTTCAACTAATCCGGTCCAAAGTCCCATTTCGCAGTATCTGATAATAAAGCGTGAAATTTTTTTTTGTGATTGTTAGTCGATCAGAGTTTCTGATAAAACTTGAGAAAAAAGTTTATTTTAGTAACCTAAAGTTCTCCATAAGTTTCGGCTCGGACGTCACACTGACGAACGGATTGGCCTCGATGACGTCACTTCCCCCAAACGACGGAATTTTCAGGGAGTTTTTATTCGCTAGTTTTATATCGGGTATAGACACCTCGCCGTTTCGTGCAAAACTTGCTATCATATCTGTGAATAAGTTAGATACTTGTTCCGCCCCGGGGTCAACGGGTTCCGCAATACCATCTGTTAATGGCTCACCAGAAATAGAATTTCTGCCAAAAATGTAGCCCAGCTCATCACCGTGGCTAGAAATCCCTGTGGAAATTTATATTAGCCGATTTATTTATGATTATCGTTGATAATTCTCGACTCTTTGATATTAACGAAGAAAAATTGATGTACATACGTGATGACGGAATGAGAATGAATTGAATTAGTAATTTAGAATGAAATTAAAGTACAAAATTGACTAGAGATAGAAAGAAAAAAAACAAAGCTTGAATAGAACGTATATAGGTAGAGAACAGAACATTTGTACGGGTATGTAGATCATCTCGCCAATTTATGTAAACAGAATTGAAAAAAAAAAAAATGTTATTTCTATCGAAGGATTTGGCAGATCATTAATTAACTTATCGTGACGCAATCTCGCGTGAGACATTGAAGATAAAATATTCGACATAGCACAGATTGCATGTATTTAGTTTTTTTTTTTTTAAATAATGTATGAGATGAAAAACGAATTTGTTATTGATTTCAGGTATTTATACCGTCTGACTCTGAAGTTAATTTGTTGTGAGATCAATTGATGTATTATTTACCTCGTTACCGAATGTAGTTTTTCAAAAATTATCATAACAGAATTTAACTTCACGGCTGTTTATCAATTAAACACGTCGGTCGCAACTAGTTAAATTTATAATATTTTTATATACTTATACAGAATATTGTCGAGAAATAATGAAGTAAAAAATAAGTAGTTAAATAAAGGTGGTGTTGTTATTATAAAAGTTAACCCGCGGTGTGATCTTTTCAAACAAAAAGTAACAGCGCAGTAAGAAATTGTTTTTGCAACCGGTCCTCCTTGGCTCTGGTATCTCTAGTATCTACACACACGTTACATCCATCACGCCATACACTTGCTTTTATATACGTATCTACATATACCTATATATATATGTATATATTCATGTAATTACTCCATAATTATTTGGGATCTGTCCGTATGGTAACAGACACAATAAATTATCTTGATAGTATGAAGTAGGCACAAAATACAAATTGCCTATGTCAAACATATCATAACGTTGACTAGGTATATACACCCATAATAGTATATATGAAGTTAAATTAACATAATCAAAATAATGATATTTCTACTTTACCTAAGTTAGTTTTTTCCTTAGCATCGACTAGCGGCAATCCGGAGAGAAAATCCTTGCCAAAATTTCTGTTCGACGTATGATCAAAGCTGTATAAAAAAGTCTTAGCTTTTTTTGACCATTCTTTAGAAGTGAGGAAAGCTGGGGCGTTGAACAACGCGTCTTTTGTGACGTCAGCGACCTTTCTAAAAACGTTGTTCGACTCCCGACTCTCACCTTGACCACCGAGGATCTTCAAATAGTTGGAAAATGCCTCAGGAACGAATCGCCACGAGCTATTATCGGCTCCATTTTCAAAAGACGGTAGCGTACTTTGAAGATTTTTTATCAAATTTTTGTTCAAAAAATTCGGTACACTGGCCACCTTTCTTTGCACTTCTTGTTTGTATTTACCAAAAATTGCGCCACCAGTTTCGTCCTTTATTACTCCAGTCAAAAGCGGTATTTGAGGAAAATTACCGAGCTTCAAAGCCTCGCTTGGTTCTTGGGTCAAAAAGTTTGGAAGTGATCTCTGATCGTCTTGACCGTCTATCACAGGACCTGGACCTAATACCCCGGCTAAACCGTCTACGAACCCTCGAACTGACATTCGGATACTTTCCAGGACAGAATCAGCACCGATAAGATTTTCAACGGGCAATTCTTGGAGGCAACGAATCATCTCGGGTGTATTTTCGGTCGGACAATCGTTCGCTCTTGCTACAGCCTGTGCACTAGACATTGGATCTCTGTCGATGGCGAAGTGAGACAGTATCGAACCAGACATAGCGATTAATCCGCTGAAAAAATCTGCAAGTAAGATTTTTTGAGGATAATTTTGATGACGCTGATAAGTTTGGAGAAAAAACGTGCAGGGCTTTCTTCGCGGGGTAAGATAGCTCGATTTTCATCGAAGATTAGAATGCAAATGGCGAACTAATGACGAAAGGGAAAAAATGAGAATCGTTGAATATTTTTGATCTTACGTTTCGTAAGGCTGGATAAAGACAGCATTAAAGCAGAACTGGCGCCAGTTCCATGACCAAAGGCAATAATCTTCTTTGGATTTCCACCAAAAAACTCGATGTAATCTCTGACCCAATTTAGAGCCAAGGTCATATCAAACATACCATTGTTACCTGGCAAATCTTTGTTACCGGTACTCAGAAATCCTGAAAATTGTTTAATTTTCAAAAAAAAAAAAAAAAAAACACATCCAATGCTGTATTTTCGGAGACTGATATTACGGATATAGTAATTACACCATGAGGTGTGCAGTAATACAAGAGTAAAAACCATGTAATATGCTAATTTCAGTCTGAATTACCGCGATGATAAATTTGCATAATTTTAATCCATATAGCTTGTTTTTGTTCTTGTGTTTGTGTTTATCCTGAAACTCTATTAACTATTAGTCGAAGAGTTTATTTGGACGGACCGCTTACCAAGAGAACCCAATCTATACTGTATAGAAACAACAACCATCTTTTTCTTTATTAAATTTCTCATCTCGTATTGGCAGGCGGCACCGCGTCTGAAACCACCTCCATGAATCCATATTAGAACTGGGTAACCATCACCCCCGTCTGGCAAAGCTGGAGTAAAGATATTCAGAAACAAACAATCCTCCGATCCGATAACGTTCCCTGCTTTTGATCTGTCGGGTTGAGGACATGGCGGACCCCATTTCGTCGCATTTAAATCACCCTCTGGGTGGACTGCCCTCGGTCTCTGTAAATACCCGACTTCCATATAAGAGATGGGTAACCTTTTGAATATATAACCTATAAGCCGTAGATACAATGGAAATTTGGAAGCTCTGAATCCCGACAATTTATTCAGTTAGCTATCTCACGGTATATACGCGCCTGAACGTTGGCTATACGCGATGCTTCCGTGTTTTCAGGGAAATATTCAAACTATTCATTCGACATGGTTGACGAGCTTTATACTGCCGTCAAAATTTCGAGTAATAAATTGTCCGATTCTTATTTGCGTACGTTCACATCTTAAGAGTGATGTTCTTGTTGCTTTTCAAGAAGTAACCGATAAGCTTTCGTTCACAGGAAAATGTAGAGAGAAAATAAGAAGAAGATAAAATTTATCTACACTGCAAGTTGCAATCGCGGTCGCAACGACAGGATGTACAACAACATATAGATATAGCACTGATGAGGAATACTGTATTTTATGTGATAGTGATAATTGAGTGCATAGGCTATAACGCAATTATAAATTGCTTAAAACATATTTTCATCAAATTTTGTTTACTCTGTAGAAAGTTATTCAACAGTGAATACATATAAAAGTTCACCTAGCGAGACTTTAATAAATTATAACTATAACTATAGCTTAGCTACATATTATTATAGTCATTTATTTTTCCTTGATTTGAGGAAATCCTATTATTCGCAATAGAGTTGTGATGATCGACTCTAGGACGGATATAATTATATTATGCCGCTTTACTATTAATAGATTGCGATTAAATCGTATAGCACATTGATTTTTTCCGTTCTATTAAATAATGCAGTAATAATTAGATCTATTGTTGATATAATTATACCTACATGATCAGCGCGTGTTTATACACCAGTTTATACCGTATAATCAATCTCAATTATTATTCATTACTATTTATTTCTTAAAGTAAAGGTGATACTATCATTATTAGAAGAAAAAAAAAAAAAGAATAATAATTTAGGTTCTTAAAGAGAACTGAATACTGATTTAATTCTATAGTGCATACTTGGAACCGATGACGCCCAAGGGGTGGTTCCCCAAATCTAATTCCACGAAAGACATAGAAGCCCTTGTGCTCATCACGATTCCCGTAAATCCGAGCATCTCGCTCGTTTTTGCTGACAAAAACCACAGGGTCATCTTCTGGCGGTTGGGCAGCTTCGACCCCTCCGACAATCCGCTTCTGCCTTCGTAATTTACGATACTCTTCATCACACAAGGTATAATTTATCATCGCCAGAATAGTGCAGATAGTCAAAAGAATAATGCGATGCGAATTTCCGTGGAACATCACGAATCGATTATATTTTTCTTTTAATATACTTAATTTTTAGACCGATGTATTCAACGTGCCTCCGGAATAATAGATATTTTTTTTTAAAGTTTGCGTACTACTACAGCCTACTGTAAAGCTCCGTTTAGTCTAAATACGATATTGTATGGTCCTTGCAACTCTTTACTCTCCCTAAAGATAGAAGAACCATATCAGCTACCCCCACCTCGGTCGCTATACCATCGTTATACACAGAGTATTAATTTAATCGAATTTTCGAATTCATCCCTGACTTGCGGTCTTTATTATTATCATATATTTGTGCTAAATATAATAACGATGAGTATTTTATATCCGCTCAACAAATATAAGCCATTGAATTGTAGCGGAAACACTGAAGACAGCAAAAGTAATATTCGTTCGTCCAACTTTTGTAGATGCGAGAATATAACCATTTATGTGATTGGAGAGCAAAAAGAAAAAAAATTAAAGGAATGTTTACAAACGTTAGAATTTTACGCTGGGATAATTTAGAAGCTAAAAAAATTACTGCTTCGATTCCCTGTTTTCTAAATTACACATTTTCCTCACAGCTGCCTGTTAAAATGGACTCCGATTATATAAACGGATTTCGGGAAACGATTACGCGCCAAATTTCGCAAGGCACGATCGGGGCGCAAGCGCACATGCGAGCTGCAGAGTTATATTATTACGAATTAAATCCAATTCGCGACTTCGTGAATGTGCTGCCCCTATAGCGAGCTTAGCTTGAAACTATAGCGTAATGATCGGTCGGTAAAAACAGTCAAGCGTACAGACTTATCCTCCGTGCGTTCTACTTCGTCAGAATGGTTTATCGTCGAATAAACGTTGGTAAAAATGGGAATAATATTTAAATGTGGAAAACCTAAAAAACTGTTATCGGAAGAACTGCATTGGGTTTATACAAGGTTCATACGGCGCACATAATATATCTATTTGGGGTAGGTATTGTAAGAGAAAGACAGAAGAAATACATACAGTATTTGTCGATGCTAACGAACCGAGAAATTTGTCGCATGCGAGACTCACCGCTCTGGATCTCTGGATACGCAGATGGAAATTATGATTATGGGCATTTCGGGAAATGTGTAGAGTGGCGCAAGGGAAATGTATTTGTGATTGTTGCAAAAAATAGAATTTTTGATTTTTTTTTTCACTTCTTTCTGTAATTTTTACAAATATTAAGAATTTACGTGATTTTATTCCATGGGGACTCCTGTATATAAAAAATAATATTTTATGGGAAAGGGGAATAGAATAACACCGTACAACACTACACTGCGAATATATTATATGTATGTTTACCATACTGTGGGTAGATTGAAAAAACACTGCACTGCAAGTAGATTATATGTATGCATCTCATACAGCGAGTAGATTTAGAAAACACTGAACTATCACTACACTACACGTACGATGATGAGGTAATACATAGATAGGTATTTCACTTTTGGGGTATAATATTTAGAAAATAATCACTCATCACTGTGATATCTATATTCCATATTGCGATCCGATGCACTGTCACTGTATTAAAATTTTATAAAAATGATTACTGCTGGAGTAAACCTATACTTATATGATTACGAGTGTTGAAAATGAGGCAAAAGTTTCACTCGATATTTCTACTGTTGGATAGTACACGTAGATATGTTATTACGAAATGATACATGTAACTTTTGCAAGTTTAACGAAAAAAGTTCAACGATAATAGAGACTCACAGATATCTGATCAGGAATACAAAGCGCCCGTTCTCTATTGGCGGATTTATGCAACGTTCGTTAGTTTGAAAACTTAGAGATCTACCAATCACGAGGGTTACATACGGGTGTATGTCGTATGACTCTTCTCATTGGTTGATCAGTAAAGTTTTTAAGGCTACGACCACTGCATTAATTACCCATAATTTCGATCATATGAAAACTCAAAGGTTAGAATCACGGTGGTCGCGGGATGTATATTAATTAACCTCTCATTAGGTTCTCATTTCTCATCAATTACGCGGATATTATAAATCTGTCATCAGATTTCTCCGATTTTTACTCCCATCCCCGTACCTAGTTCAGAAAAACGTTCGCCCAACGTAAAAATAAAAAAAAACAGGAGAAAATATTTGGCGGGAAGTGACGGCCACTAATGAATCGTATTATCATCTAGCGTACGGAAATTTCAGTCCTGCTAGTCAATCCGAACGCACTTCATTTTCAGACAAATCAACTGAACTCACGATTAACCCAAATACTTGTTGATAAATCATTTCAAATCTGGATGTCAAAGCAAGGAGGATGAGCACGAACTTGTTGCGCGTTCTTGCCAAGAGCAACTAACCGGCGACCGGTGCTTCGCGGCGATTCATGGTTTCAATTGCAGCAGCTAATCAAATGTCGATAAAGCTGTAAGCTTTACTGCCGTTAACCGCCCGATCTCTGTCATAGTTTCAAGCAACCTTGCTTCGAGGGCAGCACATGATGGTCGTATAAAACCCTTCCATGGTTTATCGCCCCTCCCTTCGATGGTTTTGTGTTAATAATTTTTCGAGCTGTTTGACAAGTGGGAAAAATCTATGAAAAAGCCAAAGATAAAAATACGATTTTTAACTATCAATTAACTTCGGCATTCGGTTTTATTACGTTTGTTACATTCAAGTTTTGAATCCTGCGATATTTCATTAGCATCAAATAGCATCATCGAGCTTTCTCTTCGATAGGTCGATTTCGCACCGTCTTTAACTTCCTCTGTTTGCCACTGGCTCCATTGGTACGTGGTCTCGGTCGTTGTTGCTTGTGAAATCTTAAAATATCTATAATAAATCGCATCCATCCAACAATAAAACTAGCATCTAATTGTCGCTCGGGCATCAATCCATTAGTTAAATTCAATATTTCACAAAAATATATTCATTATATCTGTCGTTTCGTTATTTATAGGTTATACTCCCGTTCTCAGATAGCTTTTACTCATGCCTCGCGAGTTTGACAACACCGATCCAAGCTCAATCCAGATTTTCCTGAATACGTCTCATAATATTAAGCGTTAATATTTTCATTATTTTTTCGCAGATTCTGAGCCATGGGTCGTGTAATTCGTGCACAGCGTAAAGGAGCTGGATCAGTTTTCCGCTCCCATACCAAAAGGAGAAAGGGAGCTCCCAAACTCCGATCATTAGATTATTCCGAACGTCATGGATACATCAAGGGTGTCGTTAAGGTAAGAATGCCACTTTATTCGGCTAAATCTACGCATCTTCTATTAAACAGAACCGAAAATTGATACGGGGGTTCGAAATATGCCATAAAAATAATCGCTTTGAGGTTATAAACGTGTTTATCTCTCGTGGCGTGAATCAATGGCTGAAGTTTAAATTTTGCGCTAGGTTTCGATAATTTATTCAATTTATACGCAAATGATGATTTCTAGTAATCCTACAACTGATGAGTTATGAAGTTGATCATACTAGAGGCTCTTTCTGAAGCTAATTATCCAAAACAAATTCTTTCACTGTAAAATCCAAGAGTTTTATTAATTCCTTTCTCTCGTATCAAGGATATCATCCACGACCCTGGTCGTGGCGCTCCTTTGGCCATAGTGCATTTCCGTGATCCCTACAAGTTTAAGACGCGTAAGGAACTCTTCATCGCTCCCGAGGGCATGTACACCGGCCAGTTTTTGTACTGCGGAAAGAAGGGTAAGCAAAGAATAAAACTCCCATATTGGTTTTTTTACAGGTTTTAATATCTAAGAGAAAATGACAAGGAAAATAAAGTGCCTGATGATCATGTCGATCAAAGTGTAATTTCTGATTCTAAAACGTTCTTTAAATTGATATGATGAATTCTAGAATACCTACTGCCTAAGATTCTTGAGGAATAATATCTAGAGGCTCTTTCTGAAGTGTTTTAACTCTAACTAATCACTCAATTGATTTGAGAGCTGATATTAATCACAAGAACCTTTTTTATTTTACAGCCAATCTCCAAATCGGCAATGTTATGCCAGTTGGAACGATGCCTGAAGGTACGATTGTTTGCAATTTGGAAGAGAAGACTGGTGACCGAGGTCGATTGGCTCGTGCCTCTGGAAATTACGCAACGGTCATTGCCCACAATCCCGATACCAAGAAGACCAGAGTAAAGCTACCCTCAGGAGCTAAGAAAGTTATGCCTTCGAACAACAGAGCCATGGTTGGCATCGTTGCTGGTGGTGGTCGTATTGACAAACCAATCCTGAAGGCCGGACGTGCTTACCACAAGTACAAGGCCAAGAGAAACTGCTGGCCTAAGGTGAGATATTATCATATAATAACTGAAGGCTAATAGATTTTTTAATCATTTCAATTATTTCAATGATGGTATGACATTTGAAACCTGAATCACATTATACTATGTGGACAATTACTAACTGAGCAATGTTTAGACATTGAAATTATCTCCAGGAAGATACAAAATTACGGTTTACTAAGTATTTCTTTGTTTTGTTTTCGATAATCAGGTTCGTGGTGTGGCTATGAACCCCGTTGAGCATCCCCATGGTGGTGGTAATCACCAGCATATTGGTAAGGCTTCGACTGTTAAGCGAGGAACCAGCGCTGGACGTAAAATCGGTCTTATTGCTGCTCGTCGTACTGGTAGAATCAGGGGAGGCAAAACCGACACCAAGAAAGACGATTAGATTAAATACTGATTGTCTTTGAGGTGTAAATTATAAAATAAAAATGAAAATAAAAAATACAACAAAATTTATGTCTCGTATCTTCCAACATGTTATACATAAGCCAAGGAGAAGTTAGACTCGTCGAATTTAGTCTATTCTCATTAGGATATGTCTTTTCTTATATTTAGAATAAAGTTGATTCATGCAGTCCCGAAAATTCCACAAGGAATAAATCTCAGAAATTATATAACAGAAGAGAAGAAGTATATTTGCTTAAATCTCAAAATCAAATCATTTTTGAATAACAATATTCTATGTGGAATTGATATAGGTATGTAGATTCGTTTTTTGTCCAGAATTTAAAGCGCGTGATGTCATCAAACTGAAGCATTGACATCATGAAGTTCGAGCCTCGTGTTGCGAGTGCCCAGATGTCAGTAGTAGCGATCTACCCATGAGCCGCTGTGCGTGCCTGTTTAATGTTTTTTCCCAAGCGTAAAGAAAAGATTTTATCGAATTCCCGTGTTTTATAATTGATTGTGTTCTTCGCGTAAAGAAGTCGTGTAATTAGTTTATCATAAACGAACGGTATTAGGGTATAATAAATCGTGTTAAATAAGTCCTAGTGTTAAATTAAATCAGTAAACGGAAGCACCGGTGCAGCCATTTTGCGGATCATCGGAGCCATTTTTTTTTTGCGTCGACGTCAAGCGGAGTCAGGCCTTTGTGTCAGGGCAGGCGGCCAGTGTAACTTGGCTGGAGTATCTTTTGTGCGAGAAAAATTGTTTTTTGATAGATTGAGACGAGTTTCTACGAGAGAGCTACGCAACCTACGTATCGAGCCGGAGTAATATGAGTAATGCAGCCAACCAAAATGGATCAGGTCTAGAGCAGCAGGTAATAAGAAATTTTTTGTTCATTATTTGTCACATTCTATTCTCCACGATTCACCGTCCTCTTCCTTCTCATGCACGCACGAACTATATGCCATGCCGAGTTTTCGTTTTTCAATATCAGGTGTTGATGAGCTTTTTCAAATTCCGTCGTTATTAATTCCATTCAAATCGCCGACCAAGCTCTAATACACTGAGTTATAAATAGTTTGCGAAAATTAATAGATTTCTAATTTTCTGCAAACATTACATGACATCCTCCTGGGTAATGGCGGCCGACGATTCTTAGAACGGCATAAGCTTACCCTGTCTTACATTTACCGAATATTTCCAACCGTGATGATGAAAGTTGGTTTTTTTTTCCGCCTAATATGCACGACGAAAATAGTTTGGTTAAAAATGATAAGGCTCACTCTCCACTATCACGGATAATTTCGCGATATTCAATTTTAGAAAAAATCAGTTGCTATTTCAAAATCGCGATTCTACGTTAGTCGGACTCAATTCTTTTCGTTACTTTTACTTGAAAACCAATCATCCTCACCGCTCAAATAACTACCACGATTCACGTTTTTATCTCATTTCACTAAACTGTAAAACAAAAAACAAAAAAAAAAAACGTTTTCCTCATAATTATAATACTGAATAAAAATGACAAAAAATTTTAAAACAGACGATTAAAATTTGTTATCCAATGATTCATGCAGTCTTATTTCATGTCTATATCTATCAGACACATAACTGTATCTATGTACGTAACACATGCAGGTTAAACATGTGGTCAGTGATGAATACTAGGCATTTTTTTTTTCCAAGAACAAAACCTTCGTTACTTTTATAATTGCATATTCCTAATTATCTTTCAAATCTCCTACATTGTGCGGTAATTTATCCAATTATCGAACAGGAAATAATATTATTATTATTATTTTTGCTTTTCTTTATTTTTTATTTTTTCTATACCTTTTATTCCAACGGTATCAAAGTGCTAATAATATACGTCATGTGATATTACATATGTATATTATACGAGTCCAAATTATTTCATTTTGTAATGAAAATTGAGTGAAATGAACATTTTTTGACCTCAATTTCAGGTTATTCTACTAGACTGTAATTCACGCTCAATAATCAATGAATTTTATTTTATTTCATGGTTTTTTTTTTTTCATATTTTATTGCAGTTTGCTGGTCTGGACTTGCAGGACTCCCGCCAGCCGAGTGGGGGTCGCTACGTACCACCGCATCTCCGCAATAAGTCCGGAGGTTTGTGTATTCTTCATATTAACGGATTCTAAATTCTGTTGAAATAATTAACCAGTAGCTATATAAATTTTTTATTCATTATTATTCGATTCGCCATTGTTCGATTCAATTTGAAGGGAAAATAAAAAAATAAAAAATGAAATTGGATCTCGCCAATGAAATTAAAGAACGACAAAAGGACATTTTATTAACTCTGTTTGCATTATTTTGGAATTTAACATTTTATTCGTAGTTATCTAGGGGATAATTGGCAATCAATGTTCAACATTTTTTTTCTTTTTTTCTCTTTTTATTAACGAAATTTCGAAGCTTTTGTACTGGTCATATTAGCTAATCATGCTTCGGGCTAATATACCAGTTATTATTCATGTGGGACAAATCTTTTTATGTTCAGTTATAGATAAATGTTTGTGTGAATAGATGTAAAATGTTGATAATTGGGATTGAGATGTTACGTGGTTTTACTTATCATTCTCTCTTATGAAATCTTTGGAAAGACTTGAAATTATTAAATTTTTTGTTTTCTTCCGTTTTATAAACTTTTTCTAAATAAAGATTAAAAAATTTTCTACAAAATGAGAATCTTCGTTAAAATACTAATTAATTCTATAATTAGGTTCCGCGCCGTCAGGTGGTGATCAGAATTCACCTCCCAGTAACTCGAGGCAACCTAGTGACAGAGACAGGGGAGGAGACAGAGACCGTGAACGAGGTAGAGGAGGCGGCGGCCGTGACGGTGGTTCAGGATATAGAGATTCTCGTGGAGGAGGTCGTGATATTGACTTTGGAAACTTTGGTGGTCGTAATCGCCGCGGCGGTCAAGAGAACGGAGGTGGTGGAGGGGGCGGACGTGATCAACGCTATTCAAATCAGGATAACCGGGATCCTGGATCAGGCGTTTCCGGCGGTAATGATCGCTGGCAGGAACAGCAACCTAGAAATGACCGCTGGCAAGAATCTAGAAATGATAACAGGTATTCCAATCAATTGAATGAAATTGACCGAACTTTATGACGACAAACAAAAAAACAAAAATTGAAGGGGATAAAAGACTCATTGATATTTCAGTTGCGAAATTCTCAATTCTCTCTTTGACTCTATAATAAATTACAGATCTGCCGGTACGGGAAGCACCGGAAGATGGAAGGATAGCGAGGGTGGCGGCGGAAGGGATAGTAGAGACTCCAGAGGTGGACGAAACGAAGTCGATTGGACGGTCCCGACAACACGGGACGAAAGGCTGGAGGAGGAATTATTTGGAACAGGAAATACTGGGATCAACTTCAGCAAGTATGAAGACATTCCTGTTGAGGCCACCGGTGACAATATACCTCCACACATCACATGCGTGAGTCATTACAGAAAAAGTAAATCATCACAGAAAAATCTTTTAAGAATAAAAAATAAAAAAATAACAATTATAAAAAGGAATCTCAATCTTGTTGCGCGTCGGGCAGAATGTATCAATTATTTTTCAAATTGTGATAAATTGTGCTTTCTAGTTTGATGAGGTGCAGCTGACGGAGATTATAAAGAACAGCATTACTCTAGCTGGTTATGATAAGCCAACACCGGTCCAAAAGTATGCGATTCCGATCATCATCGGACGTCGTGACGTTATGGCCTGTGCCCAAACCGGTTCTGGTAAAACTGCGGCATTTTTAGTGCCAATATTGAATCAGATTTACGAATGCGGTCCCCGACCTCCCCCACCCCAAGCTGCAGGTGCAGCTAACTATGGTAGACGCAAGCAATACCCTCTGGGTTTAGTCTTGGCTCCTACAAGAGAACTGGCTACTCAGATATACGACGAAGCACGCAAGTTTGCTTATAGATCAAGAATGCGTCCTGCTGTTGTTTACGGCGGCGCAAATGTTGGCGAGCAGTTGCGCGAGCTCGATCGTGGGTGTCACCTTCTTGTCGCAACGCCTGGTCGCCTTGTCGACATGCTTACTCGCGGTAAAATCGGTCTGCACAATTGCCGGTCAGTTTAATTTACCGTATTTTATTGATATATCATTTTTTACAACCTGGATTGCGCTTGCATATGTATAACACAAATTTCTATCGTGATTATAGGTACTTGGTACTCGACGAAGCAGATCGTATGCTCGACATGGGTTTCGAACCCCAGATTCGCCGCATCGTAGAGCAAGACACAATGCCTCCGACAGGAGAGAGACAAACCCTTATGTTCTCTGCTACATTTCCCAAAGAGATTCAGATGCTGGCTCGTGACTTCTTGGATAATTACATTTTCCTTGCTGTTGGTAGAGTCGGTTCTACATCTGAAAATATCACTCAGAAAATAGTCTGGGTGGAAGAACCTGACAAACGATCTTATCTTCTGGATCTACTTCAAGCTAGCAATCTCACTGAGCCCAGTAAGTCCTCAATCACTTTTAGCTTATACAATTATCATAAGATTAAATTTCTAATCTATTGAATATCGAATTGTATCTCATTCCGATCTCATATATCTATATCTAAATTGATTTGGTTTTTTTTTCAACAGGTGCAGAATCGCTTACCTTGGTATTTGTAGAAACAAAAAAGGGAGCCGACACACTAGAAGAATATTTACATCAAGCAGGCTATCCCGTGACTAGTATCCATGGAGACAGAACTCAGCGTGAACGTGAAGATGCACTGCGTCGTTTCCGCGCTGGTCAAGCACCCATTCTTGTTGCTACAGCCGTCGCTGCACGAGGTCTCGATATACCCCATGTTAAACATGTCATCAATTTTGATTTACCGGGCGATGTCGAGGAGTATGTCCATCGTATTGGGCGTACAGGACGTATGGGGAATCTAGGTCAGTTATAACTATCAATATCGTAAATAATACGTTTATTCAATCATTACAGGTTCGGAGAATAATTTTAATGTCACACGGGGTTTCAATCAATTAGTTTTTCTTCTCAAACGATTTCTTCTGATGTTTGAAATTCGGCTTCTCCCGTGTGATTTGCATGTATTTTAATATTCGGAATAATAAAATCGAAGAATAGAGGATTCGAAAGAATTTAAATACCCTGAAAGTTTAATTACATAAAACTACGCTAAAGTTGAACTGATATTTATATCAACAAGAGAATCAACTTATAGGCCTTTTCGATCTTCATCTAGTCTTGGAGTCTTGGAAATTCGCACAATTCTAGCAGTAGCTAAAAGAAGATTCCGCAATAAATAATAGGCATTTTTTCAGCTGTTCAACTTTCCCCGATTTGGAACTTTACAAATCTTTGCTCTTTGCTTGATTGGTTTACCTTTTTTTTTCCTTCTAGCTAAATCTATGCGATCTGATAAAACTCATCAAATAAATTATTCTTGATTTTCTTAACAGGTCTAGCGACATCATTCTTCAATAGCAAAAACCACAATTTAGTACGAGAACTTGTTCAGCTTCTGATAGAAGCTAATCAGGATTTACCTTCATGGCTAGAAAACATGTCAATGGAGGTCAGACACTCTGGAGGTGGAAGCGGTGCACGAAGACCCGGCAGTACCAAGAGTGGCGGAGGTGGTGGTAGTGGTGGTGGACGTTTTGCCAGTGCCTTTGGTGCACGAGATTATCGTCAACAACCCGGTGGTGCAGGATCCGCACGAAACAATGGGTCAGGCAGGCCAGGAAGTTACGGAGGTGAGATAATGGTTTGAATTTTCAATTCAGATGGTCATAAATGGTGGGAAATATGAAAATACAAATTCATGGTAAATTCATACAATATTCAGTTGTTGAATTTCAATGTCAATGTAGATTAAAAAGATATTTTGACAATTTGAAGATTAATTTTTCAAACTCTGGAAGATTCAACAAGCCTTTTTAACTTAATATAATCTCAATTTCACATCCAACAAATGATTCTTGTTTATAGGTGGTTACGGAGGATATGGAGGCAGCTACACCAATTCATCGTATAATACCTCATCCAATAATGGTAGTAGTGGCACAGACTGGTGGGGCAAGTAGATGAAGACGACTATCCACCATGATTAATACAATTATTACACGAAAATTCGATTATGTGTAACACATACTCACTCTACTCTCTCCGTGCACTCCACTCTCCGAACCTAATCTCAAGACACTTATACACATACTCTACCCTCCCATCATACACACACGTACACATACATACCTGCGATGAAGCACCGCTAAATTATGAGATAACAAATTGACCATAAAGAAAAGGGATTGAAAGAAAAAAGAAAGAAACTAGACAAATCATTAAAAATTGACTACTAAAAACAAAATTTGCGAAATATGGATAGTTGAAATTTGCTCCTTAGCTAAATTCTTTGCAGCATCTCTCTGCGGTGAACGTCGATGGACACAAGTAGAATAATAATCATTATTAATAACTCGTTATTACTATTCCAGATAACGATGTAGGTGAACCTTAGCGAAAATTTTTAGAACTCCTGTCGGGGCTATGGAGCTCGTTGAGGTTTAGTAAATTAAATTCATAACGTGATTTGAAAAGTGTGCCCTGGGAGATTGTTTCTAAAAAATCTTGTTCTAATGCTGTATTATTAACTATGAACTAAACATAACATCTTTGGCACATTATTCAAATCGCTTGTATCATCGATAAAGAAAAGTAAGTAAGTTCTATAATAATTTTTCCTTGAATTTATTATTCAACGACGAATGGTATTTTGTTGTTTTGCCGTCCCCAGACAAACAACGCTATACAATATAGCATGATGTAAGCTAAATGACAACGCGCTATTCTAGGAGCCATTAGACAATAGGTTGAAGGGTTGAAGAAGTTGGAAACATAAAACGTCTTGATATGTTTTTTAGAAGTTTAATCTTTTGTTGTGTTCTTGCCACAATATAGATATGTATATGTATATAAATTTTGTAATATTTAAAGGCGCTGGCATCCCAGAGGTGATGAGTACGTGCAACTTTTTACATAACTATGAACAAATATTAAAAGAATTTAAGTAATTTTCTTTATAAATAGTGATTAGTAATTACAAATAATAAGTTATTACAAGAAAATTTGATGGTGTTCAAATACTATGTGGCATTATCATCCTGGAACACTATTTTCTAAATGTAACAATGACGTCCTGTGTAAAAGTTTAGGAGATGATTATGTGTGAGTTAATTGATGGAAAGTAAGGGAATGGCTACAATCAGAATATGCGCGGAAAGGATTAAGAAATAAAGTTTCAAAAAAGAAAAAAAAAAAGAAAAATAAATAATACGGTTGCAGTTACAGGAGGGTAAAATAAATCAAACAAGCGCTGCAGATTTGTCAATCGAACGCCCTAGATATTTGAATTGCATGCCCTGGGCTATAACGCAACGAGGCACATTCATATAATATTTTATAATTCTATTTATCAGTACGCTACGCTATATATATACATATAATATGACATACATAAGTATATATACATATATAAACACATATAAAAAATATGTATATATATTTATATATATGTATACATATATGTATATTATAAGGAAAAAAATAAAATATTAAAGTAATATGCATAAATACATTACATTGAAATTACAAGATAAAAAAAGAAAAAAAAAAAGAAAAAAAAAATTGAAAAAAAAAACGACTGTGATATCGAACGATCTTGGGACATTCAATTTCCATGCGAATTGATAAATGAACGATTAACGAAATACGAATAATGATTTAAATAATTTATTTATCGATATTGAATGTCAGATAATATCAGCTCATTATTTGAAGCTGAGGAAAGAATATTAAGTCGTTGAAATAATAAAACAACAATTTGGCTGTTGTCCGATCGGGGAGGGCTGAACGCTCTTGCGGTCCTAAAAACTATTTTAGGGCATTGTTTCTACTTAATAAAAATAAAAATAAAATAAATAATAATAATAATAATAATAATAATAATAATAATCACGCATTGATGATAAGTTATTATATTACCATTAATAACGATGTTGGTAGGGCTTTATATAGAACGTCGGTATCTTTTCTGCGTCAGATTCAATAATACCTTAAATCCTATGATCTTATGCGCGAGGAAATAAATAAATAAATGAAGAAAAAGAAGATGACGAAGAAAAAAAAAGTACAAATTCGGTTTGCGTGGCAACTGACAGGATTTTTTAAACTTGTCATAACATATTATATAGATAGTGCAATCGCGTGCGTGGGAGGTATGCCGTGCGTGTGACCATGGACCAATGTGTGAATGAATGCCTCTCGTGAGGAACGATAATTAATTTCGAGTAGAATTTTTTCAAATAGTGTTACAAATAATGCTGTTGACTTCCAATCGCGTTAAAAAAAAACAAAAACAAAAAAAAACAAAACAAACAAAAAAAAAACAAACATATGAACAAATTTTTAATATAAAATTATCAGATTTATTAATTATCACAATTTTTTCGCTCAAGGCCCTGCCACAAAAAAACAAATACGATTACTAGAAAAATCGTTAGAAAAAAAAAAAGCAAAAAAAAAAATAATCGTAATGTTACCATCCCACAGATTCTCCGCATAGTATAAATTCAATGCTATGATGAGTGTTTTGAAAATAAATACCGGCATAAAATCAATTAATATCATATAAATTGTTATTTCAAATTTTTCCATTCGTCTATTATTACACGGTATCGATAATTTCACAATTAATTCCTTTTATAAAAATCTTTTTACAACAAACATTACAATTTTCTTTCAATGGTAACGGAAATCAATTTGCAGTGCATAAAAATAAACATTTAAAAGGAAAAAAAAAAAAAAAAACAAAAAGAAAATCGTGTCGTATATCGTAGATTTTTATTTTTTTCTATATCAGTCCTATATTCAGTTTTTATAATACGAGTTGACTAGCAGAAGCGAAATATTATTTCAATGAGCAGCTGCCAATCAATTCCCAATCAACCGTGTGTAAATTATAAAGTTATAATACTATGATTTAGATTCTCTTAGGCATATTTAGGTAAAATAGGAGAAAAATATCTAATTAAACAATCCTATTTATTGCTCTATTTAGTATTTATTGTCTGTTCTGTTTACATTTCTTTGAATTTTTTTTCCTTTTTTTTTTGTTGGTTTTTAATTTCTTTTTAGTACATCAATAATTTTTTTTTCCTTTTTTTTTTCTCTCTGTATCTTCTGACGCGTACCTTTTACGTTGTGTTTAGTCCTCTAAGGTTTATCGGACGAGCAGCCTTGGGAAACAGAATAATAAATGTATCGAATGGCGATCAAAGTAAAGAAAGGCATGCGTATGAAGAAAGAAAAAAAATAAAAATGAGATTGCATTTTCGTTGCAAAGTCGCGTGCGCTGTAATAGGTGAAAAGAGAAGGGCTATGGATATTAATTATCACACATATATATATATATATAGAAGGACGATGTTGACTGTGACTGCAATCATTTCTAAGAGAATACACATAATTACAAACTTATAATATATATAATATAATATAAATATGTCATACCCATATTACATTGTGTCCGTATCATTTCCTGTGCGTTCCATTTAATGACAGTATGTCGTTTTATTGTTATTCATTAGAGATCCTATATAATATTGCCACAAATTATACGGAATAAATTATTCATTGAGAGATCCGCAGCTCATACTGTCATTGAACGGTACAAGTCGAAACGCATTCATAATATAAACGCATTAATTTATGATTAAAAATGAAAAATAAAAAAAAAAAAACGAAAGAAAGAAAGAAAACAAAATAAAAAATTTTTACGAGGTGGGATGGCAAAAATGTCTGTTGTAAGAATGTTTCATCTAATCGAAGGCGTTGTTCTTTATTAAAAAAATAAAAAGTGATAATTTTATATATTATTTGATTATCCAAAATCTTTTTTTGTTTCAATTTTTTTTTTTTTTCTCACTTTTTTCTCCGAATATTTATATCCGCTTAGAATATTACATAACGAGATGGATGACATGTAATAATAAACTTTAATATCTGGGTGAAAGTTTTTTTTTTTTTAATTTTTTTTCCGTACCGAAACAACGCATCCTCGTAAGTCGTGATACGATATATTTCAATTTTTAATAATAATATGATACAGTTTAATAGCAAGAGAAAAGAAGAAGAAAAGATAATTCATCGACGAATGTACCATTCAGTCAAGAGTTTTACGTAGTTATCATAACAAGTTTACAGCGCTATCTTAGTTGAATTAAATGAAATTTAGAAAAAATTAAAACCCACTGTACTTTGTGCAGGTATTTGAAGGAGAATATAAAATAATAAAATACATACTATATCTTAAACGTAAGATACCTGAAGTACAGCATATGAAAAACTCTTGTTTTTTTATTTGCATTTAAATGAGAACCCCAATCCCGATGAGGATAATTAATAACGGGTAAAAATACGGCGTAAATGCAAATACTGAGAAAAACAATCTGACTCAATACCTATGATTTATGAATATTATTGCATACGTTCAAGATGGTCAGATCAAACATTATTTGTTTGTAGTATTATGTGAGTTATTACCTATGTGAGGAGTGACAGGAGAATAATTAAAAGTAAATGATACAATAAAGATTAAAAAAAAACAAAAAAAAAAAAAACAAACAAGGGCAATTAAATGTGTATTTATTTATAATCTGTTCCCCAAGAAAACGGAAAGGAAGATCTTGAAGCATTGTTGTATCGAAGGATTCTCTGTTTTCAGTTTTTTCAGCATGTCTTACATTTCATTTTGGATAGTTTCAGAATATTCATATTTTCAATTCGAGATTCTATGAGAATGAATATCTAGAATTTAAAAACGAAAAAGAAAAATAGAAATAAGCAATTTTCTAAACATGTATAATATCGTCTTTTCAAAATAATCTCTTCAAATTCAGTACAACGATAATTCTCCATTCTATCGCATTGTTGGAATTCATTGATTTTACCGCTCTCCTGAAAGTTAGACGAAGGCTTTTCGAATCTACCGCAAACAGCGTTGCGTCTAGCCGTATGCAGCGGAAAATGTTTCCCATCATCGATACGCCGTCTAATTCATGAACGAAGTCACGTGTTGTTGTCTGATCAGGAAGTTCAATGAGTTGGACCAATCAGGGTAGACCACGATCGCAATGGCGGTGTGGCTAGTCAGGTTTGTGATATATGTGAGATAAGTCACATTTGTGTACACTGTTGTTAAGTTTGGCGGCTTAAAAGGACGAAAAACACCCCTCTCAGATAGTATTTTTCCAGTCATGTTCCAGTATTGGTTATTACTGGTTATATTAGAACTATCCTTAGACGGTAAGATATTCTAACCTTTTTTCTTTAACACAATTTTCATATTTTCTTACATAAATAAATAAATACGCTGTTAGTGTTTCTTTGACAATCTATTATAGCTGAAAATTATTTCATACTAATCACTTACAGCTGCGCTGAGTGTTTCACAGGCTGAAATAGACAGGCATTTAGAACTAGGCAGAGAATTTTTGGCCAGAGGTCAATTGCAAGATGCATTATCTCACTATCATGCAGCTGTCGGTGAGTAAACTTTTCACGTAATATTTTATAAATAATCGTTCATCCATGTCACGCTACATATATAGAGATCGCGATTTATTGATGGTCCGAATTTGATTGAAAAAAAAAAAAACTAAAAGCAATATGCAAATTCGTATTTCTCATCATCAGATGAATAACAAGTTAGTCACTTTGAATTATTCTCAAAAATGTTCATAATTTAACGAATTTTATTCGATATAATCAAAAACAGAGGGAGACCCGAACAATTATCTCACATACTATAAGAGAGGAACGGTATACTTAGCTCTGGGAAAAGCCAAGTTTGCATTACTCGACTTAGACAAGGTTTTGGATTTGAAACCAGACTTTCACGCTGCTAGATTACAGCGTGGTAATGTCTTGCTAAAACAGGCAGAACTTGACGCGGCAGAACTTGACTTTCATAATGTGGTAAGTACGTTTAACTAGCAATAAAAATGTCGTATTAATCTCCGCCAAGGTCTCATTGGCTAAAAACATTCTCTACTTACAGCCTCGTGAAGAATCCCAAAAAATTTTGTTTTCATCCATTTATTAAGCTCATTTTTTGTTATCAAATTATTTGACCAGAATACAAGGTCTCATTAGCTTTGTTAATATAGAGAATCAAAAATGGATCAAATACTCAACAAATTCTTTATTCAATTTCTTCAGTTGGCCTTTGACCAGACGAACGAGGATGCTTTGAATGGATTGTACAAATTAGGTCCGGTAAGAGAGGATATAGAAATGGCTGAATTATTACTACATAGAGGTGACTACCACTCGGTTGTACAATTGGTTAATCGAATAGTCGAAGTTTGTCCGTGGGCACCTCACCTTAGAGAATTAAGAGCGGAGAGCCATGCAGCCTTAGGAGATCACATGAGTGCTATATCTGATATACGTTCAACAACAAAACTCTTAGCTGATAATACCCAGGGATATTACAAACTCTCTTCCCTCTTGTATCGCTTAGGTCAAGTGGAGGAGTCTCTCAAGTGAGTATTCCATGCAATTAACAGTTTTTAATCGATATTTCAGGCTAGTTTAGTCTGGAAATTATAGATCATCTTAAACTTATAATATTATTCAAACGCACTATGATCTTGTTATATATTTTTGTTATCTTCGTCATTACATGTGTGATAATAAATAGTGAAGAAAGGAAAATTCAACACTTGTGGTAAAAGCTGAATAAGCTGTTTTCTTTCAATAGTATTATAAGAGCCAAAGTAGTGTGTTAAACTTCAGACTTTCTTCCTTTTAAAAGACTTGCTTTATTGTGCTGTGGAAATTTTCAGCCTATAGATATTTATATTAGCTTGAATATTTATCAGACATATTTCTCTTTTCTCTCTATTCCGGTTTGCCTTTTGATATTGTTTTCTGAGGGACAGTTTATTTACATTTTACTATATACAGATTATTTTTTTTCTTGTATTATTTTTGAAAACGAAGACTGAGGCTAAAGTCTTACCTCTATTTAGTTTACCTGTTTGTTATCTAGTCCAACTATCCTTATTTGATAGATATTAATCATATGCAATTTTTAATTTCAGAGAGATTCGTGAGTGTCTGAAGTTAGACCCAGAGCACAAAGAGTGTTTTCCACATTACAAGAAAGTTAAAAAAATAGCCAAGTTCTTAAATGACGCGGATGCATCTGCAGAATCAAAAGATTTCGAGAGTTGCATTGATGCAAGCAGTCGTATACTCAAAAATGAACCGAGTAATCAGAATGTGAGGTTTTTAGCTACTCAATTACTGTGTCGATGTTATCTTGGAAACGGTGACTCTTCTCTTGCAATTGAAAATTGTGGCGAAGCACTTGAAATTCAACGAGAGCCAAGCCTCTTCTGTGATAGAGCAGATGCTTATATTGCTGCTGAGCAGTACGACGATGGTATGTAGCGATTTACAAACTTCATCACGTTTTTGTTATTGTTATTTTCATTCTTTAGATCAAGCATTTGTAAAATATTTATTTGTGTATTTCAAACAGCGATAAGAGATTTTAAAGACGCACTAGAAATTGATGGAAATTTTCAAAGAGCAAAGGACGGACTTCAGAGAGCACAGCGATTGCAGAAACAGTCTGAGTCCAGAGACTACTATAAGATACTTTCCGTTCCAAGAACAGCTTCTAAGAAAGAGATAGTAAAAGCCTATAGAAAGGCGGCTCAAAAATGGCATCCGGACAATTTCCCAGATAGTGAGGAAAAGAAACGTGCCGAAAAGAAGTTCATCGATATTGCTGCAGCTAAAGAAGTTCTAACTGATCCTCAAAAACGAGCGCGATTTGATCAGGGAGAAGATCCGTTGGATCCTGAATCTGGAAAACAACAAGGATTCAATCCTTTCCAGGAGTTTCATCACTTCCACGGCTCGCCGTTCCAATTCAAGTTCCACTTCAATTAGCAAGGTCATTGAAGTTAGAAGGTCTATTGAATTGTTGATAAAGACTATACCTGAACATGTCATACTTTTGCTAACACAATAAGGAACTACGCCTCAGAGCTCCGGCTTTTTCCGTTTGTAATTGAATGGCTGTGAGTGAATTTATAACGCGGAGGTAAATCTGATATCAAAATGCACGAATGAAACATCAAAGAGTACTGGATACCAAAGAAATTCTAGAACAGTCTTCGACTTATAGTTTTTTTTTATTCTTATTTTAGAAAAGCAGGAAAATTAATATTTACAATATATCTGAAAGCTTTAAATTTTCAACGTTTACTGTGCATTTAAAATCTTTAATATAGTTTTCGTTTTCTTATAATAACTTATGTCTTCTCTACCATGTTTTTATAATCATTTTAGAAATAGTCAAGTAATTTATTGGCAGGCACACGTAGGTAGGATTACAGTGTATTCTTCCTAGCCATAAGCTGACCATCTTAATGCATAATATTCCAACAATTTAGCAACGATAATTATCATTACGGTCAAGCCCTTGAAACTGATGATATTAAATAACAGCAGAATTGTTTTTCACAGCCAATTATCTTGTATTAGATTTCTCTAATATAGTCAATATCAATTTTACTTTCAAGAATAAAAAGAAATATTATATTGCCAATACGTTTGAGTCTGACGTGTTGATTAGCGCTTTAATTTTGTAGAAACAACTAAACCTCACAAGGTTCAATGATCGGAAAAAGGAACCCAATACGATATGCAATTACATCATTTCTTAAAAAAAATTGATATTATGAAAAAGCCTTTTTCAAATTGCATTTACTGATTGATTATGGGAATGAAATGACCGGTTTTCAATACCTTACATTAAAGAACTGTATTCCCTCTAGAGTAGCACACTTGTTAACAAGATCGCGGCACTTAATGAGAAATTGGAAACAAATTTCAGAGTCTGCTTTTATAAATCTAGGTCTAACTGCATTTGGACTTGCATTTCTTAGAATAACAACTAATTATCCAACAGTATGAAGTTACGTTTTTTGCGCTTTGCTAATATTTGCGCAGAACAAACTAATCGGTATTCTAATCGGAATAATTAAATTATGAACAAGCATAGTTATATTTATTACATTCGTTATAATTCCGTAATTAATTACATACATGGAATTTTTTTATTTTTATCCAATTTTGGCGTATAGTAGTCTCAATTTATTCATTCTGCAGATATAAAAATGATCACAAACGTGCGAAATTAAATTGATGTAAGAATGATTCATTCTCTACCAGTAATGAGGATTTAATTTTATTGTATTAGTATTATTCAACAATCAATAGCAACAAAAATTGAAAGTACAATCTCACCTTTCGGCGTGGTATCCATTACTCTTTTTCTAATTTCTGAGTGAGAATTTTTTTTTCGTTTTTTTTGGAGAAAACCAGCTTAGCTTAAATCTATAAAATCGAATATTGGTCGGAATTATCGCTTTAGGAATTGGAAACAATTTTGAGGTCTGTACTTGAGAGTTAATTGAAAATTCCCACTGAATGATCTTTGAAAATAATTAAAAAAACTGTAGTTCGACTTAAATTAATCAATTCTCAATTTTATACCGGATTTTAAATGCTTCTTGTATATTATTGAGCACAAATCTGATTAGACTACTCATTTCTCTCAGGCACAGATTATTTTCGATTCGATTATTCACTTCAAGTATTTACATACGTTTCTTATTCTCAAGTGGAATTTACCTTTGGTAAATCATTCTTTGAATATAACGGAAATCGTATACGGTTTCTGAAGTGAGCAGGCTTTAAGGGTCCAAAAAACATCGTAGTTTGGATATTAAATTATAAGAATTCACCCTTTTTGCCGTTGGAAAGTCTTAACAAACAAACAAACCAATCATAATAATGAATGGTATTATCATTCAGAAGCAGTGGTCCTGTCCTCTGTCTTTAGACAGTAGATATCATTTTCATTAAACGTGAATAAGACAGCGATGGGAAAGGTGCCATTTCTTTAAATGAAAATGACGGGTATAGATGTATGTATATATTATACATAGATCTGTAATTTGTATGCATACTTTACTCAATGCTTATAATCTTATACCTATAGAGAAATTGGCATATATACGAATGTATGTGTTATGTTTGCGTGAGTGGGTATCGGAATTTCTTGTACATACTGTATCACTGATAAGTTTGTTTAAATATATATTTGAATAATTTATATTACTATAGCAGTATCATTGTATTTTTATATTACTTATACTATACTATAAACCCTACCTCTACTCATCTCAATACAAAAATCTAATTGACACAAGAGTTCAATTTTCAAAAAATAATGATATCTGCAATAGTCGAAGAAATCTTTCAAATATCTTATACGTTCTTTACGTAATCTGACGATCTTCACCTTATTATGCGCGAAGGAAAATTCATCATACGATCAATTTAGCACATATTTCGTTCACTCTTTATTTTTTCAATCAATACATCAATTTTTCTTCCATAATATTAGCTAATATTTTGAAGCGATAAATCTATTATTCGATCCCAAATTCTGTATTTCGCCTGCAATCTTCGTTCTCGAAATTAATTTTCCACTTTTCGATGTTTGAATACCATTAAAACTCTTTGATATTGGATAAGTGTAATGCATTTCATGAATTTAATGGATCACAGTAATTGCAGTGATTGAATTATCATCGGACATACATTCTGATGATAAAGCTTGGCGAGAATTATTTTTTCTTTTTATTAGCTATTGTCTTCTTATTTTTTCGTGCGGCCTTCTTCTTGCGAGCCAATGCTTTGCGGTTGCGTTTTCTCAGACGCGCTCGGAGCCCTTTGAACGGACCTATCTCTTTTCGCACCATATATCCTCTCCAATGAGTTTGGATTATTGTAGCTACTCGATGAATTTCTCGCCAATATTCTTCTTCTTTTTTAATATCCTCCTTTTCCGCCAATACTTCGTCAATGAAGGCTTGCCGCGAATCTCGTGACAAAGTCAGCGCGTGTAGTTCCACTAATTGGCCTCCGATGTGATCCTAGAGTAACACGCGAGATACTTGAATGAAAATAATAAATTATTTACAAAACGCCAGAAGTTCTTTTTCGCAACGATTGTATTGGCACACAATTCTCTGAGGTGTTTGAGACGATTATTATTCGTACTTTTAATTCACTCATTTCTTGTTGCCGTCTTTCGAGTTCTTCGATGTATTGGCTTGTCCAAGATATAATTTCGTCCTCCATCTCCCTTGTGTTTGCTTCGAGATAAGTTTTCACTTCCCCTGATACAATTTGATCAGCCTTTTCCAAATTTTCACAGTTTATTTTTATGCTCAGTAATTCTGCCTCCTTTTGCCCCAATTTCAATTCTTGTTTCTCAAGCTGCGCGTCTTCCCATCTTTCCACGTACCCTGTAGTATTTCGTAATTTCGTAATTTTAGGACGTAGGAAAATAGTTTTCGGACATTGTGCTTGCAGTAATTAAATAATTAATTGCATATACCCAATTGAGAAGAATTAAGAAATATAGAGTTGTCTACGTCAGCGTTCATCTGCTGAGCCAATTCAATTTTTTTCTTTCGGTTTTCTCGAAATTCTAATTTGTCGTATTCGATCAGTTCTTGTAGCTGTTTGGCCTGCTCCGTCCATAGCTCACAATTTATCTGTAGCTCACGTTCACCGTCTTGTGTTTTTGCGATATTATCGATTTCCAGTTCTAATGATTCAAAGGTTTTTTCTTTTTTTATGTTCCACGCTGTTCTCTCCAATACTCCGTACACGTAAGTTCTATAACAGACACAGAACAGATACGTTCATGAAGAAAAAAAGTAAAAAGAAAACCAGCAAGGACATTCCTTGAACTGCAGTTAATCAAATATCGCCTAATAGCAACCTGCTAGTAAAGATTAGTAGGCGCAAAAATGATTTCCCAAGTAATTCAACGTAAGCTACAATTTCATGAAAAATTTTTGTAATTCTCCTACCTGTCTCGCTGTATCTTTTCTGCTACACTTGAAATCAATGGCAAAAGTCCGGAGTCTTCTCGGAAAATCATTCTTGGCTCGTCTGGTACAGCATACAGCTGAGCAATTGTCTTATAACTCTCATTCCATCGGTCATCAATATCTGCTGGGATTACGTAGCGTAAAACATTCAAATATTCAAGACATTCCTGAAGAACACATTCGAAACTGATGGCTTCTAGATTTGATAATGTTATTGCAGTTTGATGGTCGATCGTTAGACTCTTCACATTGATATTACTCGATGTTACTTTATGCTCGATGGTCATTCGGCTTGTTGGAGTAATGTAATTGCTGTCTGACGGCTGATGTGAAGAACATTCATACGTAAGGAACAAATTTCAACGGTGAAGACCTCAATAAGATCAATTATACGGATTTTTCAAAATTACAGTACTGCAAGAATTTCTTCTGCAATTTTGATTACTAAATATTCGAATAAACAGTTCAACTTTTTGAAAAAATGCGTACAATTTCGATTCAATAAACTACCCCGTAAGGCGTTCTTACATCCGACATAGCCCCCGCGTACTCCTGCCTATTTTTGACGAATGCATCATCAGCCATGGTCTGCACACCCTTTGAAACTTCTTCAACAACGACCCGTTTTTGGTCGGTAGTTTCTTTTCTAACCGATGTATCTTGCGTTTTTTCATCCTAGAGGTGACATAGTGGATCAAATAAATACAGCTATTTGGCTAGCCAATGGATACCGTTTGCACTTTGTCGTAATATTTGACATAACGACACCTGTTTAGCTCCTAATTCACTGCCAGAAATTCTAATGACATTTGTGACCACCATCTGTGCAGACTTCCTCTGTGTATTTTTGGCCAAATGTTCATCTTTTGGTACTGTGGAAATAGTTTCCTGACCAATAGTCGAAGCTCTTTGTTGATCGGCTGTAACTGCTGATATTTTTGCCAGAGCATTGCCAGAGCTATGCCTCTGTTGGGCATATGACATTGGTTGTTCAATAGGTGCTTCGTGGTGGTCATCAACTTTGGAATCCTTGGTGACCTGTAGAGTGAGAATCAGATAAAATATCCGTGAGTTTTCGCCCGTCCTTCTCCTGTTTTATAATAAATATTTAGTCTCAGAAGATGCTGAGGAATTCAGAAGTGATTTGTATAGAAAATGCTTCCGATGAACAAGAGGCTAGACCCGATCGATTAGGCATAATGTTATAATTTTTTTCTAGTAAATAAGCAGTATCTATGCAAAGGGAGATAAATACCTGAGATTTTTTGTTCATAGTACTATCAGGGGTTAAAGTTTAGTGTATCTGTCGATCAAAAACATAGCCAATGTGACCACGACGTAAATTGGAACTGAAATTTTATCCTTAATTTGATCCCATTCCATGTTTAAATCAGATGAATATACCTATATTTTTTTATGCTGGGTTCAGTTTTGTGGAAAGACTAGTATATTTGAAAATGTGTCATCCTCGTGTCGTGCGATGCTCGTTTTGTTAAAATTTTTTCTTTCATTCGGTTTCGCTTTCGCTCCCTCATTTTTTTTTTTTTTTTTGGCAATGTGATAAGTAACGGCTCGCTAAGTTCCTATGGTATTGTTTTACACGTTCTAAAAATTTATATGCATAATATGATTACCTATACATCCTAATGATACAAATACTTTTAAAATCTGTAATCTGCAGATTGAATTCAGGGCATTTCATTACATCGTTCATAACAGTTAATCTCCTTATTATCTATTGTCAGTATTAAATGAAAGAAAAAAAAATATTATGAAGAAACATGATGTCAACCGTGTCATGGCACCATTAGAACGGACCGCAATGTGACCGCTACTTGTCACAAGCTGATTAAAAAAAAAAGCAGAAGAAAATTACACCTAATTAAATGACTATGTTCAATGCCTGTTACACGGTCATATTGAGGAAATGAATACTTATTACTACGTTAAGTATAATGATGATTATTTTTTTAGTACATCGTTCTTCGTCTCGTTATTTTGCCTAAAATATACTAATGTTTCCATGTAACATTTCCGGTTGCTGAACTTCTTTTATAATATATTATTAACAAAATTCTCGTATCGAGTGAAAAGTGAAATTGACTTCGTACTGTCATTATCCTTGTCAGGGGACTCCGAGGGGGACTCATTGCGCTCATCAGGGTATTCATGTGAGCATTTTGCATAACCATCGTCGATTATAAAATTAACTATGATATTACAATACACCTGAAGAAGAGGAATAATGGAGGTGTATGAATTCGGAATTATGTTTGTAGCTGTCTTATCGTACTTAAGCTTCTGATACATCGCCTAAACATGTCTCTCAAAACGCACTTTGCTCGAAATAGGAGACTATTTTTTCTCAACAATGGATGATCAATTCAACGTTTTTTGAAAAGTTTCATTATGAGGAGAACTGTGAATTATTATACATTATTATATAACATATTTATTCGGAGTCATGATTTCCAAATGCGTAATGACTCAAAGAATTCTCTGCATAAAATTGAATGTAAGTTAAGTCTAATATAGCTTTTCATTGATCAATCGTATAATGGCTACTCATCCAGGTATTTAATCCTACTACAGTTTACGATTTGACACCAATCGTGGCGAGCGAAATTATTGAGCATTTTTTCTAGAAAATTAATGCTGATTAGCTCTGAACCGCAGCTATAAATTTTCCGCATGTCCCTGCGGTTTCATCCACTCGTCCTGACGACGAGAAGAACGCAGTTACATATACATACATAACAAATGCGCAAAAGCGTGATTGAGATCTCGAAGAACGTTGCGATGAGTTCATGTCTTCTTTGGCTTCTGTATAGGAGCTAACGATAGTGACCAAATTTTTTTTTTACTCATTTTCATAATCTAAAAGTTTACATCATGCACTTATTCTCAATTTTTAGTATTTTCTCTACGACAATCATCTTGGTACAATGTAATTATGACCATCGCAGAAAGCATAATGAGTATAACAGAATGCAGGAGATCGGTAAGTACCTATATTTGTATTACACAACATATAGCATAAGATGATTTCGTGATTGAAAAGGAATACAGAAAACGACAAATTTCGATCAAATACTTTTCAACGAATCATTCTGACACAATAGATCGGAATAGTAAACTTTTGTTCTTTGCACCCATGCCATCGGTTTAAGATCCCACCTGAGTTTCTACTCAAACTTAACGATATTCAGCTCTGTATTATTCAATCCTAGGTTCAATCCTAAAATTTTTGGGTTGTTCATTACTTGAGTGGACTTTGACTGAGAACTTTCATACAACCGGATTTCGTACGTTTCTGAATTCTAACATATTTCGTATTATCTGAAAACTTCAGAATGTACGGCTGTGCGTAGGACTGTTATTGATACAATGGCAACATCTAGCTGCAAACCACACTCCAGGCACGTCCCTCTGAAAGCTATACCATCGCAAGAGTTCCTTCCATCCGCAGTTGCTGTGAATCGATGTGACGGTAACTGCCCTGGTCATACATGCGTGCCAATAAAGACACGGATGATTAAGATACCTGTTAAACTCATCAAGCACGATGTCAAAGACCAATCAAAGGCCTGCGCCTTGGTGGAAGTTGAGGAACATATCCAGTGCAGGTATGAACAAATTTTTATGAAACCTTCATATGTAGGTGTATGTAAATTACTCGAGGAGTAGTTACTGACCATCGGACAATCGACGAGAGTCATTTTTGATATCTGCTTTTCGAATCAGCTGGCCATATTCGCTTGAAATTCGTTGCTTTGCAATACCGATTTCAAACTAATCCATCCGACATGGAAGTCACGTTTCCGTTTGATAATCTGGTCAGAGATTTCGACACCTGCTCTTGGTCTGGTGATACCACCACATTCTGTCGTAACACTATGCTATTTAAAAACGCACAGGAAGTGAAAGAGCGCTTTATGGAGAATGTGGAAGTGCTATATAAGGTTCTCTCAGAATCCTTCAATTTCTCTATCTGATTAAATTATACTATTGTTCAATTGTGAGGGGTCCTTACATATCTTGAATCATTTTGGAAATGGATTGATTTTTGAGTTTCGATGTGTGGAAATTGCGAAAATACGCATTTTAAAGGCTCGGCACTTTGAGAGGGCTAACAACCATGGTCAATTTTCAGCTAGGATAAATTTTTACAACTAGGTAATAAACTTTGGAAGAAAAATGTTTGAATTCTGAATCGTTTAAATTAGATGCAAGTGTCTACACGAACGAGAGGAATGCAATGATAAACAATATTACATCGAGGATCGCTGTGCCTGTGGATGCAAAAATCAAGAATCTGCGAAGTACGAGTGTGAAACGAAGATGTGGATGCTGTGGGACGGGACGGACTGCAGTTGTAAATGTACCCAACAGGATATCCGATGTGAATCCGGTCTGAACTGGGACCGCAACAAGTGCGAGTACGTATTTTAGCTCCAACCTCTTTACTGGTTCGATAATCTCCGAACGAATCAACTAAAGAAGTTCCGACTAAAGTAAAAGCCGACGATTTTTGTTTTCGCAATCAGTGATTTATACAGAATATCACGAGGATACTTTTACGTTCATTGGAATAGCGAAGAGCATTACTGTTTATAGATTGCAGATTACTGGCTATGGCAGGTCTACGAATTGCATTGATATTCTTTTCTGAAATGCAAAATCTGAAAAATATGAAATATAACTGATTATTCTGCATTTTACAGATGCCTCTAAATGTCGGTTCATCATGACCGAAAATAGATGACTTCGAGTGAAACGAATAACGACTAGAGTAGATAATTCTACAACTCAACTTCGACACCCCCATTCTTCCAATCAACAATTTTTAAACTGATAACTCACGGCCTAGATCGTTGTGGATACTTTTAGGTATCGGAAAAGCAGTTCGATTTTAGGACATCAGGAATCCCTTTCGAAAAATTAGGAAATCCTCACAGAGCTTCAGATCAATAATATAGTTGGATGATGATAATAAAATACAAAAATACAAAAACACAAAAAAAAAAAATTACCAATAATTCGTTTCTATTTATTCCTGAGCTACCGAAACATAGCAGAAGATAATACGCAATTACGTTACAAACGCAGTCAATTATAGTTACTGTAGCTCTACTAATCCTGATGCAGTAGTGAGTAGGCAAGTTCCCATAAATCGCAGGAATTAATTATTGCTCCCATTGCAGAGTGACATTGCGCAGGTTTTGGAAATATGGATATTTTGAGGAGGACTTGGGTATATCCTCCACATCACATCTTATTTTTCACCCCTCCGCATCACATCTTATTTTTCACCCCTCCGCATACCCAAAAGGCTTAATACCCCCATGTTTATCCTGTAATCAATACCCACGAAAAATGTTGACAGGTTCAGTTCAGTATGAACAATCTGATAACTTGGTATAACTAAGGTCGAAATCCTTATCAATCCCGGGTTAGTAATCGATTGATATTTTCCAAGAAACTCCTGCTTAACCGAGCCTCGTGTAATTCACATATCTTACTTGTTGAAGTAAAAAGAGTATACAGCCATGGTTGTACTGTTTTAACATGATATATAGCTATAAAACAGAATTATAAAGCGGAAATTTGCTTCTCTGGTATTTTCGAGCATCTTGAAGGTATTATTTTAGCTGAAATACTTTTATATTACTCGCTTTCCAACTTTGAATGAGTTTTCTGGTATGGAGGTGTAATTTTCGGAATAACTAACGTCGTTATAAATTCTTTGAGAAAAGCAAAATTTTTCTTCTTCATAGTTTTATTTCTAAAATTATCATTTGAGGTATCTGAATCGATGCCGAAGGCTACATTCCTACACTTATTTAACGGGGATCTTTTCCCGTACTCTTTATTATCTTGTAATTTTTGGACGGAGAAAGATGGTTCGGAGATCAAAGTAAGTAGCTGTATGTATATCTGATAGGATAGAGAATCGAAAGAAATATATGCATAATATTCTTGGTAATATTAATGTAGTTATCATTTGGTAGTCGATTCTCAGATTGTTCACATTGGTTTGATTCAATAATTAATTATTTTCAATCATCATTCGACGTGCTGGAATCGGGGATTCCTTGTCTGACGTCTGATATAAGGAAAAATGTATTATTGGCTGCTGAGCATTCTCGAAATCTTAGTAACACTGGCATAATGGTTGAAACCGCCAGTTTACGATCTGACGTAACACAGGCTGTAGGATGTTTCACATGATGTCAAAAACGAGAATAGGGATAGTGATCGGTACGTTTCAAGGAACGATGCATCCCCAAAATTAGATATAAAAAAAATTGAAGTTTTGTAGTCCAGGTTCCAGGTAAACCTGATGATCACATCTTTTCAAAATGATATCATAAAGTACAACATGGCTCCAATCGGTTCACGCATACGCTTATGAATAGCGTATTTGCCAATGCGGTCTTTTTGAGGAAGAAATGAAGAATTTCATGGAACCTCGATATTACATCATGATACTGAATCGTGGTCTATAAATAATGAAAGAATCGATAGTCGTTATCTGCAATTTACTTTCCGCATGTTTTATAATTTCAGAGGTGATATACATTCAACACAAAGCTACTAGATGGGTAATCGGTACTGTTTGCAGCTCGTTATATTATTTCCCATTAGTCTTCACCTCATCACCGTACCACAGCTTTAACTTCTTACAAGTCTGTCTTTTTATCCCTGCAAATGACGACATTGATATTTTATTTTTAGGTTTCAATCCATGGAGAGTGCTGACATGAGAATTAGAAATGACGAGATCATTAGATCGTAGAATCACGACTCATCAAGTCTGTGAAAAGAGCTTCAAAAATTCGAAAATCCAAACCGACTCCGTGATAACTACCTAAACCTGTTTCTTATCGAAGCTAACTTCGAGGTTCTTGTTTTGGAAGATTTTGATAAAGCGTACTCCATCGGAGTACGGAATTTGAAAAGATAAAAAAATGAAATTGTTACGGGAATCTTAATTATGATCGGTAACATGTCAACATAGGATTGGGTGCGTTGCTCTTTTAATAATATGAAACTATTGGCAAATTTGGGAATAAATGTGTATATCAAGACATCCCACTATAGAATACCTAGTCCAGGATTGCAGGCCATATGGAAGTTACTTAATAAACACGGAATTACGCAGTCAAGTCCCTCCTTTCTGCAATCGCACATAACATTTTTTCCTCGTTTGTGGTCCCAGCTGGTTTTCCCGTCGAGAACAGTATTCATGTATATCACAAATACTCACAGAACGAAAGCTCATCTGTCAGTTCGCTTTCGTAGGAGTAAAGTCGTGACTGAAAATTATGATTTAATTATTTCAGATTAAAAACTCTTCATCATGTTCTTCGCATACGTGTTTTGTATTTTTGTTACGGTCTTCGTGTCCGTCCAATGCAGTGGTGGTCATCATATTTCGAAACGATATAACGATTTCACCGTGTCCGAGGAAATCGGTAAGTATATACATACCTATGATATAGGTGATGAAAAAAACCTATTATGCACACAATGGTGTTGAATTGACTTTATTAAGCATGTTGTGTGATCTTTAGATTGTATGGTGCATCGGAAAGGAATTCGTGATTCAATGGTTAACTCTACTTGCAAGCCACACTACGCACACGTCAGTCTGAAAGCCATGCCATTGCAGGAGTTTCGTCCTTCTGTGGTTCTTGTAAAACGATGCCATGGTCATTGCCCTGGGAATGCTTGCATACCAACAGAAAAACAGATGATCAAGGTGCCAGTCAAGCTCGCACACCACGATCCCAACAGGCATATACACGATATGTGCGCCATGGTGGAAGTTGAGGAACACATCCGCTGCAAGTATGAATAATTTGCTACAGAATCTAAATGTGCAGTGCAATATATTCACATCTGATCAAATTCGCGAAAATATATACCTATATGAAACTATTCGTTGCAGGAAAATCTAATCTAGAAATTTCGGTCGTATAATTCATATAAAAAGCATGACGATTTATGCCCAATTTTCGTTTATTATTTCAACTAAGATTTTCGCAGATTTACAATATCCTGTTCTTGTATTCCGTGTTGCCCAATGCGTTCAATTTTTTTCCTCCTGGTTTACATGTAGATTTTTGCAAGCTCAGGAACCAGAATGTTTGATGGCACTTTATATTATCACCCTAACCATTTAATTCAGATGCGTGTGCGCGAAAATGGAGTCGGACTGCAATGAGAGACAATATTACGAGAAGAGTCGCTGTGCCTGCGCATGCATGGATGGAGAGATGAAGAAATATATGTGCGAATCGAAGATGGGAATGGTATGGGATGACGATGATTGCAGCTGTAATTGCACGGAAATGAACTTAGAATGTACATCTGGTCTGAAATGGAACAAGGAGAAGTGCGGGTACGTAATATCTTACGATAATTAGCTTCAGCTTCTTCAGCTTCAAATTCAATCCAGAAAAACCCTATCCTTCGGAGATACAAAATTAGCATTTGAGTAGAAATGACCGAGATCGTCGATTCGGTCAAAAACTTTTCCATCATGATTGGAGATTATTTAGAATGCGTCGATCCAATCAAGAATAACATTTTCATTAATTTCTACGAGATGTAACTAATTATTTTGTATTTCACAGATGCATGTAAATGTTCGTTGATTATGGCCGATAATAGACGACTTCAAATGGTACGGATGAACACGAAGTACATTTTTATTAGTCAATATAACCCTGTGATCCCTTTTATAGAATAAAAGAATTATAATTCGTTTTTGATTTAGGATTATTATACCCATACGCATTAGGGTGACCCTTATTTCGGGGGTCGATGGAACTTTAACCATGACACCCCCCAGATCAGTTCCAAATAAATAAATAATGATCTGGATGAAATCTGAGCTCTGTAGCTTAATGGGAAAGGGTGCCTGTAAGCCCGTATTTTCACCCATTTAATTAACATATCCTTTCTTATCGAATTTTTTTTTCCCGTGCCTGTAGTGCCCTGGAAAAATCCACTGTTCCGTCACTTTATAGTGTCATAGTTAGTTAGTATGTAGTACTAATTTTTTGCTTGATTACATACAAGAGTCAATAACCACTGATTTTTTTTCTTTTAGAAATTATTTTGACTAAACTAAACGATGCTAGTGAGGATATAATTTGAGAATACATTTTTTGTCATTTTAACAAAATATGATAGGAATTTATTGGAATAAAATAATTGCTTGTGAGGTTTATAATAGATTTTTTTTTTAGAAATAAGAGGTTTAGATTAAGTTACAATAGTATGATTGGTTTTTAGATTAATATTTAGTCTAATTGGATATCATGCAGTCGTTTGACACTTTGTGTAATTTATAAAAAAATAACTTTCCGAATGTAACTTCTACAAGTATTGTTCCAAATATTAAAAATAATGTAAAAATTCTAAGTTACATTTTTCTCTAAGGGTCATAAATGGATTGGAATTCATTTTTCTCAAATAGCTTAAATTGTCAAAGAATAACTACCATGTGATTCATTTTTCCGATACACTCAAGATCTATTGTATGTATATACGTATAAACTACTCGATTTATAAAAAGTAATAATGATATAATAACAATGATAATATCGATTCGGAGTTACAAACAAAAAATTTTTTTTTTTCACCCAACGTAACACTTATAATTATATTGTTGTCATTTTAGAACATAGTCACAGATTTAATATACTTTGGCACATACGGATTGTTGGTTTTTTTTCTTTTTTTTTTTAACAGGCGATTTTCCAATCACTTTAATGTATCTCCCGTAATTCGAATCTTTTGTGAAAAAAAGTCGCGCAATAAATTGAGCCCTAACAAGACTGTTAGCTACTATAACGATCGATTTATAAATATAACATATTAAATGATTGATGATTATAATCAATTATTAGGTGCAATCAGTTACTGCTATGTCATTATTAATCGAGATCTTTCTGAAACCACCCAACAGACCTAAGCCCTAATAATAAGGGGCGATATCTACCAGCTAAGGATATAGTCAGTAGAAAATCTGTTCGCAGGTAATCTGTGCGTGTACTGCACCTACAATGCCTATTAGGTACTTATACCCAGAGAATGAGGATTTGTTCAGTAAATGAAGTGTATTTAGTTAGGGAGAATCAGTCGCTCGATCCAAACTATTTTTCATTTAATTTGATTTTTATTTGCCTGCACTGTTCTCTTGAATCAACCTCCATTTAATTGAGTCAAGAAAACATTTATTACGACAAATTTGATTCCCGGTAAAATAAATTTCATTTCGTTCGTCAAATTATTTTTCTCTGTGTATAATGTCACGTAATAATATTAAAGCTTGAGTGACTCCGTACTTTTGTGAGTGCATAATAACTTACTGTTATTAAAGGGCGTTATTTCGATTTAATATCTCAGTACATACCATAAATTATAACGTGTGTTATTATGAAGTAAAATATGTTTCAAGGTTCAGAGTTTCTAGACCAACAATGACTTAGGAAAGATCGCAGTGCTGCCTAGCCTCCTCCGCGTTCAACAATGCTAAATTCCGCTTTGGAAAAACCCCAATCTTTCATTCTCAGTCAGAAATCTGGCAGTACAACGGCCGTGATAAAAACGGGTTTAAATTTTTGTTGCAATAAAAAGATTAGAGTAACAAATGATCGATCAAATTTTTGATAAAAGTTCTACAACTCCGTATGATGTGAAGGAAATTTCTTCAGCACCGCATGATACAGATTATAAAACGCATAAAAGCTGACGCTCAGTATAACCACAAGTGCGGAACCAAAAACCCAGGAAAGAAAATTTCCGTCGATAATGTCCGACGTTTCCTTCTTCTTACGCGCACTGAGATCTCCCAAGGTTGTTCCTTTGCGTGCTTCCATAAGCCTTTTCATCCTGCTTAGCTTAGCCCGTAACTCGTCGACGGACTCGGCGATGTTATCAATTCCCTCATCTCCAGGAAGGTCGCCTATAACTGTGAGATAATATTGTATGACCGACAACGAGACGCGATTCAATTGCGGTGAGTTATAATAATGAGTATTTGATAAAAAGTTGATGCGGAAAAATGTGAATCAGTATTTGATGTGGCTTAATTATTATTCCTCTAATTCATTCTGGATCATATGAGAGCAAACAGCAATGGATTCGGGGCGGAAAGAATTTGATCATCTCGTGAAATTCTTTGATTTTTATAAAGTTAACTCCACCCCACCCGAATTGAAAAGTGAATCAAGTTATTGATACGAATCGCGAGGAACTGGGGGGATTTATAGACGAGTACATGGATTTGAATCTATTATAAATTTGTCGAACACAAATTCACACAACACCTTTCATCTTTGGAATTTTTTAGCTATCATAGATCACGGTGTAATCATTACTCACCAGCAGTCTCCGATATACAAGTATGCGAGTCAGAATTCATCGTGATTATCTGCACTGACAGAATTTCGCCGGCGATGCTGTGGCGAAAATCGTATATTGATCAGTTAAATGTCGCGCTTGCGCGAATGTCGCGTTATTCCAGACTATCCCAGACTATTCCAGAGTCAAATGTCTACCCTTTGTAGTCCCGAAACTGTCTCCAGCAAGCATTTTTCTTTTCTTACCAGGTACAGAGGAAAGTATCGCTACCCGATTCAAGCGTTTTTATCTAACGTTCATCATTCCAATGATTTAGAGAAGCCAACAGCAATCAGATTTCTATCGTACGTTTTTTACGACATATGGCGGTGGCGCTGACCGCATAAATATTTGAATAATTGGATGGATAAGAATGTTGTATGAGACTTGAAATAACGATATAGCAGTCACGAAATTGTTATACACTAGAGGATGGGGATAATCATTAAAACTGTTATAGGTATATCAAGTCTTTACAGGGTGATTCGATTTGTAAAGGCCATATTATTGCGATGAATTCTTTATGAGCATCCAAAACTAAATGTCCTTTACCTACAATTCAAGGGGCAAATAGTTTCCGAGCTATAGAAGGTCTGAGTCCACTATATTACAGAGTTTATTACATCGTTCCGTTCCAGTATGGGACGAACGATTACCAAACAGAAAATAGAAATTAAATTAAATTTAAAAAAATCTATCTCTATGTAATCTATCTCTTAATTTGCTTCCTGGCATTCAGGTTAGCATGCTCCGAGCATATTTGTACTATTCATTGATCATTCATACTGCAAATATCTATACGCCTTACTATATGCAATCTTAAGTTACTAATCACAAAAGTGGCGTACGAGTTCCATGCAGTAAGGCGCACCGTTGCTCGCGGCAAAAGTAGTTCGTCAAATCCATCGCGAGATGGCGATACCATTTGGTATCCCGTTGGCGAGACCTATGTGGAGTTGGCCCGTGACTTTGTCATTTTTCAATTTTATATAGTATAATACCAAAAAATTACTTCTTATTTGTTTTCATTGCTCTACCAATTTCGTTAATTACTCCAACATCGTTTTTCAGGAACTTGAGAAAAACAAAATTTGATTTTTCTATATTAAAGTCGCGTAAGCTTTGACTCCATGTTTCGAGTAAACGGATGGCGTTGACTGAATAATATAGACAGCTCCCCTAATGGACCTTTGAGAACCGACTAAAATTCTTCGTCATTACAACTAAAATTATTCACTCACGGTTTTTTATGAAAAACCAAAAAATGTATGGAGATTCTTCTTGAATCGTGCGAGTTGACACCCCCGAAAATTTCTTAGATAGATAATCAGTGCTCAAAGAGTCAAAATTGTTTGGAAAGTCAAAGTTACAATAAAAAAACAATTTTCGGTGTTGTTGACTCGCGCGAATCAGGAAAAATCAGCTTCTCAAGAGATCCAAATTCCTTCCGAAGCAGAAATGTACAAGGATCGTGTGAGTTGACACTCGTATCTTAGTAAAAATACTCCGAACGCAGAGAAGTGGTCGAAAAACCGAAAATTTATTCATTGACAATAAGAGATTCATTCAAACTAATTTACTGAACAATAATGATGCTATAACACTCGTCTCTCTGTTACAGTTGAATCAAGTTGTACCAGAATCGAAACATCTCCGTTGAGCCAGGATTCTCTCCTAATTACAGCAGACAAGTGCATATTGAACTTAGTCTTTGGAAAATTAGTTGTATATAATTGTAATACGAATGGGGTTTATATTAAGATTACTTGTATGCCAAAAAGATAATAAAGAGACTCGATTAATTGCGTTATGTATGTATGTTATATATTTATTTTGAGGACATAATTATATTTTGTATGCACTACATAATTTTGACTATATAGAATATTATATCGATACTGCAACAATAAATTCCCTACAATAATCAAATGCTTCGTTACTTTCTACCTTCCTTTCCCTGCGATTCCTCATTCGAGGTAAATAGCATACCTCCTTGGGTCAGATGTTCTCCCGATACCGGAAGCGATTCGCGACAAAAAATTTTAAGTACAAAAATGCTCCTGGTATCAGGAAAACATCTGACCCGAGGAGGTGTTCTAAAATTTTTGGTCGCCTATCGACATCGGCATGCATACGCTGCTTCACGCAGTCGCTATATAGCTTATTTTTCTGGCAGTTGAGACTTTTGTCGGAGTGATATTTCTGACAGTTGCCACCTCAAATTTAACTCCAAAAAATAAGGTCTCAACTGCCAGAAATATAACTCCGAAAAGTCTCAACTGTCAGAAAATGGAGTGATTTTTCTGGCAGTTGAGACTTTTTCGGAGTCATAATTCTGGCAGTTGACGCCTTAAACTTAACTCCTAAAAATAAGGTCTCAACTGCCAGAAATATCGCTCCGAAAAAAGTCTCAACTGCCAGAAATATGACTCCGAAAAAAGTCTCAACTGACAGAAAATTTACTCTGAAAATAAGGCATCATCTGTCCGGCATACGCTGCTTCATGCACGTCGCTATATAGCTTATCTATACCACATACTAGCTATTTTGAGAGTTTGAAAAATTTTAAGTCGAAAAATACTCCTGGTATCAGGAAAACATCTGACCCGAGGAGGTGTTCTAAAATTTTTGGTGGGGGAAAGGAGTAGTGTATCGATACACGCATGCATACGCTGCTTCATGCACGTCGCTATATCGCTTATATATTAGCTATTTTCAGAGTTTAAGAAATTTTAAGTCGAAAAATGCTCCTGGTATCAGGAAAACATCTGACCCGAGGAGGTGTTCTAAAATTTGGGGTGGGGGAAAGGAGTAGTGTATCGATACACGCATGCATACGCTGCTTCATGCACGTCGCTATATCGCTTATATATTAGCTATTTTCAGAGCTTAAGAAATTTTAAGTCGAAAAATGCTCCTGGTATCAGGAAAACATCTGACCCGAGGAGGTGTTCTAAAATTTGGGGTGGGGGAAAGGAGTAGTGTATCGATACACGCATGCATACGCTGCTTCATGCACGTCGCTATATCGCTTATATATTAGCTATTTTCAGAGTTTAAGAAATTTTAAGTCGAAAAATGCTCCTGGTATCAGGAAAACATCTGACCCGAGGAGGTGTTCTAAAATTTGGGGTGGGGGAAAGGAGTAGTGTATCGATACACGCATGCATACGCTGCTTCATGCACGTCGCTATATCGCTTATATACTAGCTTCTTTAAGAGTTGAAATAATTTTAAGTCGAAAAATGCTCCTGGTATCAGGAAAACATCTGACCCGAGGAGGTGTTCTAAAATTTTTGGTGGGGGAAAGGAGTAGTGTATCGATACACGCATGCATACGCTGCTTCATGCACGTCGCTATATCGCTTATATACTAGCTATTTTAAGAGTTTAAATAATTTTAAGTCGAAAAATGCTCCTGGTATCAGGAAAACATCTGACCCGAGGGGGTGTTCTAAAATTTTTGGTGGGGGAAAGGAGTAGTGTATCGATACACGCATGCATACGCTGCTTCATGCACGTCGCTATATCGCTTATATATTAGTTATTTTCACTAAAATTTTTACTGGGCTTCACTTAATTTTTGGCGGGAAAAAGGAATAGTGTATATGCATACGTGTCTTCATGCACGTCTATAGTATATCTATTGATACTAGTGTTATTAGGAATTCAAAGAATTTTCGGTCGAAATTGCGCCTGGTATCAGTAAGACATCTGACCTAAAGAACTGGTCACGAATTCCTGAAAACTTAGAAATGCATCTATCCTAATGTCCTACTACTATTCTATTATTTAGAAAATATATGATTAATTCCATTCCCTCCCCTTCCTGTGGGCTATTAAACCTATCGTTTATTCGATATGAATAGTCATAAGGAGGGAACAGTGAAAAATAACTGAGCAAATGGTCATTGGTGTATCTGGGAATTTATTAATGCAACATTCATACAAAATAACTCATTGCTGAAGGTATGTATAAAAATAAATATGTACATACATTGCAATTAATTAAGTCTCTATAATTGTATAAGTATTCATAATATATAGCACATTCGTATTACTATGATATTAATTCTCAATTAACCTAATTCGACTCATTTTCGAAGACTGCGTTCGTTTAATTGGATCAGAATTTTTGCTGGACGGAGATATCCTGCCTCTAATGGAAGTTCTGTCAACTGTAACAAAATGGTAAGTGTGTGTTATATAATATCGATGTTTTTCGGCAAATTGCTGAAGAAAATATTACACGACGAATCTTTTTCGTCAATTAGTATAACGTGTATCCTGTCCAAATTGTATCTCGTTGATACAGCCTCCATGTATACTCTTTGACGCCACGAGGGCCACTGACCCCACGATAGGTGGCCTTGCGCTAGGTCATTGCTTGGCGCCACAGGGTGCCAAACAACATCGGCATTCTACACTACCATACTGGTGTGCGAGTTGCATATAACGAGGCGGACTGATGTTTGCGGCAAAAGTAGTTCGACCATTCAACCGCGAGATGGCGATACCATTTGTCGCCCCGTTGGCGGGACTAGACGAGCAAAGAGCACTGACCTAGGGTAAGGGCACCTGTCACGGGGTCAGTGGCCCCCGTGGCGTCGAAGGGTTCGCACGGGGGTTGCGTTAACGAGATATGACTGCGGCAGGCATCTTATCGAAATATTCCAAACTTGCTATTAACTTGTATGCCGAAAAGCAAATGAAGAACTCGATCAGTTGTAATTATATTTGAGAAAGAACGACAAATTGTAACATAACATTATTCTGACGATAAATAACCCTAAAATGCTCGTACAATTTCTTCTACCCTCTCACACTAGGCTAGGGCAGATCTCCACCCTACGCTTTTCTTGTTCGCACAATCGTTCTGATCATCAGTAGCGAGACTCTGTGGTAGGTGTATACATCTTTTTGTTTTTTTGATAAGGAAGAGAACGGTGTACGGCATTGAATTTCAGTTGATAAAAAAATCATCTAAAGACCTACAAGTGATGGAGATAATTAATCAAAAAAATGGAACCTTGAAAATATTTTGGAGCTGAATTGCCACTTGGTCATTATTTCATTATTTTATTTTTTTAATTGAAAGTTCATCAACGTACTTCAATATTTGTTATCAGAATTCATTTTAGGTATAACTTTCCGAAATATATCTCTAAACTAAATTCGGAAGTATTTCGGTTTTCAAACACTAGTAAAAATACTTCGGTCTATAATTCGTCATATACACGCAACTATACATTACCTGGACTTTAGAAGCCTCACAGTCTGTTTGCTCTGTCTTTACATGACTGAGACCTGCTACGAAGGTGAGTAACAGATTGCTAGTTGGCTGCCCTTGCAAAACTAAGATTAAGGTCCATTCACACATATCAGACCCCTGTCAAACTGCAACACTGAGAAATCTTTGCGAATTTCCGTGGTTCAGTACGTCACAGAATTCAGTGAAGATATCTGAAATGTGAAAACTGAAATATACAGACACTAACATCTTACGTAAATCGATCGAACAATTTCTTACGTTATTCCAGAGACGTGAACGAGATGGATATGATGGATATGGACCTGATATCTGTGAATCGACCTTAAAACGAAACAGTCACGCGAAGGTCCTTGCGTCACAAGGACGCAACAAATTCGCATTGCTCGTGAACAACTACAGTCCACAAGCGAGGAAATGAACAGAGAAAATACAACGTAGCATGGAATGATTTCGAGTATTTTACATCCCGTTTAGTGAACGTATCATGAATGTATATTTTTCGAAATAATATGAGTTTTATCAGAAATTTAAAATCCCAGGCCTTAGTTATGCAATGTAAATTATAAAAATGATGATTAATTTAATCTAACTATAAACCGCATTGTCTGACCAAATGAATACGTATTTGTGCTAGAAAATTTTTCTCCCACGTTGAAGAGTCTCTACCGTCCAAGGAAAAGCGACAATATTTTTATAGCTGACTCATGCGGTTTTCCAAGGTGTCCTAGTTACCACTACTGCGTCGAAATTTCTCACAATATTTTTAGCCTCGAAGAAAAGTTCCAAGACACCATTCGTTTTTTCTAGAATTGCGTTCAAAAATTGTCGCCCAGACGAATTTCAATCCCCTCGCTAAATTTAGTCGAACCAACCTATGTGGACAAATTAGGCGAATGTAGGGCGAAAAATAGTCTGACGAATTCTTCTCTCATTTTCAAAAAACTGTTCTTTTTTCTTTCCGTACCACCAAGCCATTAAAATTCTTCTTTGAGTAGAGAGAGAAAGAGAAATGCGTTTATTCATAGGCTGATGACAAATCACATAAAATAGAGTATACGGAAAACAGAGGAAAAATAATAAAATACAAGTGCTCTCCTGGAGGCCATGAAGCACTCAGCAGGGCAGGCACGTACACACAGAACGATATACACTCAGATACGAGAATTGATGAAAATTTTACTTGTAGTCCTGCAGCGACTAGGATTCTCGTTGAATCCTTATACGACCAGTCTTCATTCGAAACATGGTGGTAATATCATCTTGAAATCTCGGAAATGGGAAAAAAATGTATATGGTGTAAATTTTTTTAACATATAGAAATATAAGTACCCTTTTTTGTAAAATGAAACTGATATTTGAAACCTTGAGAAGGCAGCTTTGTTCGTCAAAATTTGACTTCGAATTAGCTCATCAATGCATAGTCTTCAGTATTCACAGAATGGTTATGGAATATACTGACTTGAATCCAGATCGCATAAAAGGCCGGAAAAGTTAGCGGATGACGAACGTTTCGTTTTATGGTCGTTTTCTGGAACTTCGATTCTGAGAATTTGAACTTTCCGTACCAATTATGGATCAGTGAAGTATATCTCCGTCATATTCCACTATATAATTGGCCAATCAGTTAAGACTTGGCTAATTAGTTATTGCGTGTGAAGAAGAGAATAAGAAATAAAAGGGTGAAGACAAAGCGTTGTACTATTTTCTATAAATGAAAGACTTTCGCGTAGAAAACAGATTTGTAAGTGGGGGAAGAAATCCCCCGTCCCCAAGACGATAGTAAAACTATTCCGGTAGCACCGCCACGACTACCACGGGTAAATATAGGGACGCCGAGTCCGTGAGTCATGATTTCGAGGGATATTTCCGTCCAGGTCCAGACGCCGACGCCACGACGTCGCCCCGTACCCCGCGGTAGCTAACCAGGCTAACCTGTGTCAAGCGTGCAGCGTAGGTACTACTACCTACCTACTCGCCGCGGTTTTATCGCAACGAAATCTGCTTCCTTCGAAGGCACACAACTTCGCGTGTTATTTGATGCAATTCTTTCGTATACGGCATTATATTCATTTCCAAATTATACAGTTCACTTATTCACTGCGTGCTAGCCGCTTCTGGCCTTCAAACTGCAGAGGCAATCAAGTTGGAGTTACTCAATCATTTTCAACTTCCTCATCGCGTCCTGCCTAGATACGATTTAATTTACTTCTCCCGAATTCATCTCAGTAGTCTATTGATCGGAACTCAAACCGTTGTTATAGTCCGAACGAAAAGAACTAGAGGAGAAAAAAATAGTTTAGAGTTCGAAACGATCTTTGAAGAAAAATGATTCATATTCAGATGCTAGATAACGAAGAGAGTTCAGGAATCACCGTAGACTATAAGAATCCACTATTTTTAAGAATAGCGAGATTAATAGTCCGGCGTAGAATGGGTCTTCGCAAAAGTTACTACCGCCTATTTATAAATTATTTTTGTAGTTTCGCGTGCACGATTAGCATTGGCTTTTAGTCATGCCACGTGGTCGATGACAAATGCCTTTTCGCGGTCGTATCTTCCACCGTTTTTGGCTCGCTCTCACGTGCTCGCGTTCCGTAAATAAGCAAAACCATTCGACCTCAAGGACGCGGTACAGCTCATCCCCAAGGAATCTTGGATCCTGGATCCGCGTCTCCCGCCACGACTAGCGTCGCCACTTCACTACATACAAATATTTGGTATAATAAGACTCGTTCTTCTTGGAACTTCCCAATATCCTCGGTCGACCAACCGTCTGCTGTTCTGTCTGATCACTGTCTGCCTCTCGATCTTATGTCTTGAAAAGCTTGCACACCAACCTGCAGTTGAAAACAGCAAAACAGTAAATATTCAGAACCGAAAGGATTTGGTATAATCGGAGTTGAAAAAAATGTTGAAAAATCAACATTTAAGCGATAGTCGTGAAATGATTCCATCGATTATAGGTGACTCCTGAATCATACAGTGACAGTCATGAGGGATATTTTTAGTATCGTGTATAATTATGACAAAAAATAAATAGATACTCGGCGACGTACTAATTTGATTTTTCTTTCATGTTCATTTTTTATTTTTTCGTCGTTTTTTTACAGGATGAGATAGTGTTATCGTTCGAATACACATTTCATATTAGTCACAGCACGTAGTACGATTCCACGGATATAAAATTGCGTCTATGTTATACCTATCGAGATTATGACCAATCGCCTTGTCAGAGACGGCGCTGGAATAGGTGGAATCATCATTTGAAGAGAGAGAGAGGAAAAGGAAAAGGAAAAAACTTGAGAAATTCAAACGTCTCAGATTTTATTGTCTGTATAGTATTATCTGTTGATATCATTATTAGTCATATACTTACCTACCCAGATCCTTATGTCGGATAGAATATAATCGTTCTAACAAACGCGTACAAGTGAATAGAGTGACTCACGTGCGAGCAAGCTTTTCCGTCAGCCCCTCACGTGTCATCCAATCATCACACCACGCGTCGCAAGGGACTAGCTGCACTCGCAATCAATTCCCAACGACAGCTTGAGTCAATATACACATATCTGTATTACAGACGTGTGCCAGTCATTTTTTGGCTTCCCAATTTTCACCCAGCTGGAGAAACAAAGCCCCGATGTATTCTCGGGCTTAATTATATTTTCCGTTAATTTGTCATCCACGTAACGAGCGCGGTTCTTATTTAGAGAATTTTTTCAAGAGCTGGAACTATGCCAAATAATAACTTATCCGATTGAAATTAATCAGACATTAACATACGACTTGTCATGGTTAGACGTCATGCCGTCAAAGATCCACTACCGATTGTGAAAACCCGGAAAGTCGATCGTAATCAGAATTGTGAATGCGTCTCTGACTTTTGCGGTCTGACTATATTTTTTCCAATAATTTAAATGCCCCATAAGAAAGTGGGTGTAGTGTTTCAATCGTTGATCATTTTCTAATTGAATATCCTGCTTATAATAAAACGCAGTTCTATACGAAAGTCAAATGAAATCCCAAATTGCAACCCCAAATTCCTCGACCGACTTCGATCAAATTCATCACTGGACTATAAATTATTCCAGGTATTCCCGTACCAAATTTCGTCAGAATAGGTCAATCCGGTTGAAAGTTATTTCACGGATGAACGTACAGATCTATAAAGTGACCGAAAAAATGTCCTACTTTCTTGGAAGACCAATATACACCGTCGAGCTGTATTACGTATCATTTTTCTGTGAGGTGTGATCAGATATGTCTCACGCAATTAGCGTCTCAGAGAAGCATATCACATACGTCTTCGAAAAAAATTATTTTCTAAATACCTGCAATGTGTTAAAACAGTATTTCAATAGCCCAGTTTTATCACAGCAGTTTACAACAGTCGTTGAAGTTTAATTAGAGGAAAGTCTGGATGTGTGAGCTATCGCTCCTATACATATAGATCGATAGAATCTCACTCAGATCAACCGGTGCTCCTATGCGAGAATTTGTCTTCCCTCTGTACAGAAAAGTAAGAAATTTTTGCCGTCAGTATTCAGATACGTTAAATTTCAAAGAAAATCAAAGTATTAGTAATAGGGGTTGTCAAATTCAAAAATCTTGAAAGCCGAAATTTAATGACTCATATCTTTGAAATACCAAAGAATCGGGGTCTACTTTGATTTTATCTAACTATACGAGAGGCGATGGGTCATATAAGTCCCGACTTTGACCTGATTGTAGTTCAAAAGCCTTAATTGTCTGCCGTGATAAATCCTTCAAGGATGCACCGGCCCTTCGCGAAAGCTCCCTTTTTAGATGTATGGGACGTCTTTGAGTGGATCCAGACTGTTTTTACTGATGAATCCCCTGGGTTTTACCGGAATGAATATCTGGGCGATTATGTATCCCATATTATAGGATCATACCAGATACCTACCACGAAAAAATCGAGTATCGGTCAGGGGTTGTTCAAGTTGAACACGTCACCCCGTGACGAAGGCCTAAAATGTTGCGTCATCCACCATTCAATCCCTCATTCACTCAACAGCCTACTCATTTGCTCATTCACCATTTCGCCTGTGCACAATCGTCTATGAACATAGATATACTATACATATATACTCGTTCCCGCAGCTTCCCTGCTATAATTCCCTTTCGTTCCAAGCTGTGACATATGCGACTCTTGACGCACGCGCTTGTTGCCCTATAATATACTCGGTTGTTTCAAGCTCAGATGGTTTTTACTGCAGATTGATTACGGTACCAGTCTCTGACGAGGAAAGTTTGATTTATCTCACGTCTGATGATTTCATGATTTTATATGAAATTTCTGAAAGTTTGATTCAAACGTGACTATCGAACCTGGACATTTAATCTCTTGCGGCGAATGAACAGCCGCGGATACACGTGGGACACGTGCCGTATGAGTTGAGTAAGATCTTGTGAAAGATCGAAGGGTGAAGAGCTGGAGATTATTCCCATTATTACTCCCCCTGTCTCTCCCCTGCTATGTGCACAAATATATATATATTTGGCACTATGCTTTTGAGCGACTGATGATTGATATTCAATCGTGAAGTTGATTATAACGCGTGTTCTCTCACCCCAACCGCCAAAGCACTGTGACTCAGTTTAAATCAGCCTGCACGCTAACCCCATGCAGGCTCTATACCAAAGAGCTAAAAGAACCCCCATAACCTACCCCCTGAGCTTGTCCAGTCGCGATTACTCACTCCTATTCTGTTTTATAGTTGCCCCTGCTGAGCTGCATATATACAGCTTTTGAAAGTTTCATAGTGCGCGGGAAATTCGTCCATCAGTTTATTGCAATGAAATTTTTCGATTCGTATTCCTCTCTGACACAGATAAAAACCGATTGTTTCCATCTTCAGATATTCTATCAAGGGATTACTCCGTCTTGAAGTCGACAAGATAGACGCTTGTTTGTACTCGCTTGAGATTACAGAAGTAACTTGAAATTTTAATCTAATAATAATAGAAAATCGACATGACATCATTCAGGATTATTTTCAGAGCGTATGAAATTATCTGCCGAGTCATTGATCAGTACGGAAAAATTTGGGTGACTTGTGATTACAGTTTTACACCGGTTTACAAAATTGTTCGTAGATTCTTTCGATTATTTTCGATATCATAAAATTTAGTGAAATTAAAATAAACGACGAGAAACGAGCAAGTGTACGTCGAGTTAGTAGAGAAGTCTGCTCGCTTCTGACGTAAGAACGCTACGTCTTAGTATATTTGTTGTGAAATCGACTCTACTTGAAAAACGTAATTTGAGGAAAACACGGTAATCATTGTATGAGTCATCAAACAGAAGCTATCAGACTCGATTCTATCTTATTTGTCCTCGCGTTTTTATGAAGCTGTTAATAATTGCATCCAAGTTATATTTGTCATGTGAGATATCACGCGCGAAGGCATACATGTGGAGTAGATTTTATTGACTTTAACAGCTAATGCTCCATTGTGGAACGAATAAATAAATAAATAAAAATGTCTGGATGAAGGTGAGAAGAGTTCGTTACTCTCGACTTTAAATCATGACCAAAACATATGCTCTAAGATATAGTATAAATTGATCAAACATTCCGCGTATATCGTATAGCCCAAGATATAGTAGAATTTAAAAATATAGTTTCTTTTCTTCGCGTTATACTGTACGACGTAGAAGGCTAAATGATGAATTATACATGTTTATTTGACTTTGAACAGATAGTGGCTAAAGATACGCGAAGATGTTTGCGAAAATTTAGCCGCGAGATTAGAATCTTTTGTGTATTAGATAGGCAACTTCGTGAGGCAATAGATGGATGACATCGTATTAATGCGCAAAACTTAGGCAAGGAAGTTTAAGATAAAAATCATGACGTTTGAAACCATGAAGATTTAGAGAGATATGTTTAATGATTGATATTGACGAAAGGAAGGACTGAAATAATGATATTTTTATAGAGATTGCATTTTTATTCATAAAATAACTAAATAAATTTTGATATAATACAATGCTTATATGTATAATGTATAACTGATTATACAACGTTACTCCTATAAGTAAAATTATGTTACAAAATCGTTGGGATCCGATCCAGATCGGCAGAGGATTAACAGACTAACTGAATCTCTCCGATTTTACGCAGCGTCTCGATAATCTTTGTCTTTTTACTCGAGGCTGTTTGTAGTTCGAGTCTCGCTACGATTCGCGATACCCTAGTTACGAGCAGAGAAAAAAAAAAAAAAAAAAACAACTATATACCTATTTTTTCTGAGAGACAGGCTCGTGCAGTATTTCACCACCCGAAAGAGAAACATCAGCGATTTGTCATAAATAGAAATAAAATCGGAGTTAAAAAGACACACGATCCACAGAGAATGAAAAATTCTTCGTTAATCATAGTGATATGTATCGTTGGTCGACAAATTTGCCTTTTTAATTATTTTTCTCCTTTTTTTCTTTGATTTTTGACGAAAAACTACTAAATTAAGTATAGGAATAAAAGTTTCTTATTATTTCTTTCGTCACATTATCGAAAAGTGTTGAATAAATGTTTCTCGATCGAGTGTGGGGGTTGCAAGTGACGCAATCGCGATAAATTTCGCATATTTACAACACACAGCCTTTTTGTTCATTTACTTAAACTCTTCCATTCAATATTTCTGTTTTTCTTTTAATTTGACTCTTTTTTTTTTTTCTTCTGTTTTTTGTTTATTCTTTATTTTCACTTTCATTTAACCAGTAACATAAATTATCATTGTCTTCATTTCGTATATGTATATTTACACTCCAAAGTAATTAGTCCCAACAAACTAAACGACTAGATAAGGGGGCGTCACGACCCTAAATCTTCGAATATACAACGAAATTAATCGTTATATAAATCGAAAATTTTTTCGCATTTTAAAAACCGAACTCATTTAACGATATATTACCTGATATCTTATTATACTATCATATTATTTTCACCTGACTAAAAATTATTATATCGTACATCTAAATACGCTATACATTTGAAATTGAGAAAAAAAAAAAAAAAAAAATCTTACAGATTCTACTGTACACATACACATACACAGTTATTCTGTAGAGCTTTCTTTATTATCGACGTAGATGCCAACTTTACGACCACACACATTAAACAATCTCAATTAGAACTTTAATAGAATTTATTTACCCTCTTTATTGGAGATTAATGATGTTAAAAAAAGTTTCAATCGACGAAAAAAGAAACAATTTTTTTCCAATAAATCTGTATCATTTTTATTATCAAAGATAATAATATAGGTAGGCATAATACCGTTTCTATATCATCTACTGCAATTAATAGATTTTAATACGGATTGCCAAGAGAGTTAAATTCTTGTCTTAGTAATCATGCAATCGATGTCATTCGTTTCCTTATAGTTGATTTAAAAGAAAGAAGAAAAAAAGGTTTGAATTGAACCGGTCGGTCGGAAAAAAAAAAATTGCTTTTCTTGTTTCCTTTTTTTTTTTTTATATGTAATATATATTTTCCGCAGAGAACTACTAATTATCAGTCTTTCATCGCGTTGAAGAATTCTCTATGAATTATCGATCCTTTTATTTGAATTTTTATTCATCTATTTTTTTCTTAAGAAAAAGTGAAAAGCCTTTTTAGTATGGTACGTTTTCCTTTTTTTCTCCTTATATTTTCTTTCATTTAATAAATTACATTTTACAACACGCAGTCGTTACCCTATTATTTTTTTTCTCTCTCTCTCTCTCTTTTTACCAGGCAAACAGGTCGCTTCTTCTCTCTCATCTTCATCTTAATTTTCATTTTCATTTTCATTTCCATTTTCATTCTCATCTTATGTATCTCCTTTTTCTCGCTAATAAATTAATAGTTATCAGCCTTTCGGTTCTTATACGAACAAGGCACATTTAGCTCATGATCAGGCGTCTTCATTATTTGTTTAATTATTAAACGCCGTTAATAGATATGTAGTAAGGTAGTCGTCGCTCATCTTATTCGCAGTTTTTTCTAAACCGCGAATTTTTCTCTTCAACTCATTCCTTTTGTTTTGTTTGTTTGTTCCTTTCCTTATTCCTCTTCTTTTTTCTTTTCATCTCTCTTCTTTTTATTTATATCGTTTCCTTCGATCCCGTTTTCCCTCATCATATTATATCATCGTCTTAAGCGGCCATCGTGTAGCTTCTTTTATCATTTTTTTCTTCTTCTTCTTCTTCTTCTTCTTCTTCTTATTTTCATCAAAGAAACACATGTGTGGTTTTTAGATTCTATAATAAATAGAAAATTTACACCCCACATGTTATCAATCATTCTCATACGCTGCAACCGGACGTTACTTCCTCGCTGCTTTGTTGATGACTCCATCTACACTGATGGCAACTTTTCGGCTCCTCTTGAGGTGCCCCAACTCCACCTGCTGCACGCAGACCCTGCTCTAACTCGAGTAGCTGTCCCATGAAGTTTAGATTCGGACTTATTATAGGACGAGCCATTTTAACCAACTTGTATGCTTCTACCATGGAAAGCTGCTTGTGCCGCATAATGTAGGCTATGGCTATCGTCGCACTCCTCGATACTCCAGCTTGACAATGGACCAGTACGCTACTCCCCGTTTTACGAGCTTCTTCTGCAAAAAAGAAATGAAGAAAAATCAGATCTAGTTTTTTTTTTTTGTCTTCTTCCAATTTTTTAATTTCTCTTATTTTTTGGGATATTCGCGATCTAATCAAACCTATATAGTAAGATAATCAATCAACGAAAATAAAAACGAAAATCTTTATGACTGCAGACATGAAACAACGACGAATAGAAGCTTACAACGAACGGACACAGTCACGTAACCCAAACAAACGATCCAGTTACATAACATGAGGGAACGCCGCTATCATATCGCGTTTATGAGTCACGGTGCGCTTTGGCTGCTGCTGCTGCTGCTGCTGCTGCTGCAACAGCAGCAACACAACCCGCATCATCTGCCACGAGCTTTGAGCTTTTAGATAGATATAACGCACGTCTATATTTCTTAACATTTCGGGGATAAATTTAGCCGATAATTTTGATTTATTTAGTTATTTTATTTTCATTTTATTTTTATTTTTTTTCAGTTTAATAGACGGAGAAACGTTATACTATATAGGAGAGACTGAGAAAAAAGAATTTTATTTTGTTGTTTTTTTTTTTTTATATCAATTTCGAGAGCTGAGGTATCCACTTTACCCCGATCCCCCCTATATGTATGAAATAACGAATCTGAATGACGCATTGCATATCAGTATTTCCGAGATTTATATACATAGTATGTAATGATAATTGTGACTTATGAGTCAGAGAATTTTGCAGTTATATAGAAAATAAGCAAAGTATAAATAAAAACATATATAGGTATAAAGATCAATAATAACACAACAGCAATTGAGACAACGATGCGATTATAGTAATAGGTGACGATACGTTGTGTATATAGTATGAGAAAAACAAATGATTAGAATATTTTTATCTGATTCCCGCAACGCTGATAAATATCCATCATATAAGGGATAGTATATAATCAATAGGAGTTTAAAATGGGATTTAATTTTACCACGTGGTTTTGCGTAACACCTACTACTTAAATTATTATCATTTTTGTTATTATGATTATTTGTTATTACTTCATCGGGGAGTTTTATCACTTTATAAAAATAACGTTCGATTAAGCAATCTGAATCACAGTCACAGTTAGACGAATTATCCAATTATTTTGTCATTTGATTTCAACTGATTTTTAAATGACCAAACTTTGCCTACAGGCTCAAAGTGGCTATCTATAAATCGCTCGTTGCTATATAATAGTGAACAAACTCATACCTATACATTTATAAATATTGATGAAAAAACCTGCATATCGAAATCATCGAGAAAATTTGAAATTCAAAAATTCTCCCGATCTGACATACAAATTGATGATTAATATTTTTTAACGGATAATTTTGCCGACCATTCTTACGATCATGAATGCTACCTTGAATTTAGATTGAGCGGGAGAGTAAAAATTGATGACATATGAGGAAAAAAAAAAAAAAAAAAGAGTGAATTAAACAAGAACTTAGAACGCTTTATGTAACCGTTTACAAAAATATCCCACAACTACTTATATGTGTGCCCGCTCGTGAGCTCCACGTGCTCGTTGTTGCGAGGCTAGGCCACCGGAAGTCTGGTGTAACCACGCGTTTCCGGCGAACCATTCACCGTGCGACGAACGAGAGTTGAGCTGAGCTGAGCTGAGCTCAACTGAACTAAACTGAACGGAGTGGATCAGCGAGGAAAAGAGAGAAAACATGACCGTGGAGTCCCCTGTTCCAAACCCGAGCTATATACTACACAGCGTACCCATACACGTACACCTATCTATACTCTGGCCTTTACCAGACCATTCACGAAACTGTGACTCATCGGGCCTCGGGGCCCCGCGCGTTTTTACGCGCCTAGCTGCGTAGCGCCGAGTGCGTATATCGTGTACCCCTTCTTCTTCTCGTACCCCGTACTAACCGGCTAAATAAAAAAAAAAGGAGCTGCGGAAGCGAGGGATCCGAATGCGCAACTGGTGGCAGTGCCCGGTGCAGCTAAGCCCGTGTTTGTGTTACGTATATGTATAATATACGTACGCGACCGGTGTTATGGGGGACAATTTTGTGTGTTTAAAACGGTTGGAAGAATCCTAGTTGAAATTTCTTCCTTCAAAATAGTATATGCAGAATATATTCGAGATAATAATAAAAATAATTGCTGATAATTATAAAATATATAAAAATGCCTACCGATGAAGTCAAAGGCTTCTTCGAAGTACTGTTTTAGGTTTTGGTGACCGGAATCGGAGGCGGGTATTTGGCGATAGGTGATACCGCGTTCTTCGTGATATCCCGGTAGCTGAGAGGTAACATTAAGAACACGGGTAGCGCCGAGGGCTCTTAGGAGTTGAAGGTCGGCAGCATCTCGCCCGTTGCCTAGGTAAAGGAAAGGTAAAACTCTAGACGCGGGGTGATTGTCGATGTCAGCGGGTTGCGGCGTCGGCGGTCCTCCCAACATTGGACATCCTGGTCCTGGGCTTGGACATCCGCTAACTGCTGAAGGTCCAGCAGCCGATCCAGTCGGCGGAAGTAACGTGTCTTCGCACAATTCTCTGTGCCTTCTATGAAACTCTTTGTGGCCACCTAGAAAACGATTAAAGTTACGGAAAGATTAGATTTGATGTATGATAATATAAAATAGAATTTATTCATAGCTTTAAAATATGACGATAATTTATGTGTTCATTAAAATAAACTTTTTCAATACATTTTTGATTTACTTTTATACGTCGACGCTCCTTATACCCAATTGATTATACAGTTTTTCTCAGAAGCCTCGAAGGCGGAGATATTATATACATATAAAGTATAAGCGGATCTAGAGAGGTGAACGTGTATATGACCATTGACCAAAGCGAATGTTGTATCGCTTAGGTGTTGGAATATCATTGATTTAAATAACGTAATTTGCGAGTAAATAATTCATTGTGAATCCCCTGTCATCGATGAATCATAAAGTTTAATACGCTGCGCAGAGTAATTAGCAAACCATCGATGCATAATAAGCATAGTACATATATTGTTAGGAAACGAGTTTCTCTTTCGATTTAATATCGTTATTAATGTATAGGAATCTTTATAGCTTATAATTAAAACGATAAACCCAACATATCGCGTCTTGTTTAAATCGCGTTCGCGGAATTGGAGACGTTCAGTTTCTTTTCTTTTAATTTTTGTTTTCTAAAATTGTTTGATAATCCGCTCTTCCTTTTTTCAAATGAAAATTATTCACCGAAGAAAAATTCGTTACGATGAACATTGACGATTTTTCAATTCAATGGAAAAGCACGAATACGAGAATCGCCCCAATTTAAAATTTGAGATAAATCTTCCTTCCTAATCCGCGGCATAACAATCTCGAAATAATAGCGTGAAATGAAAAGAACATAAAAAAAAAGGCGGAGAAAAAAGGAAAGAAAAAAAATATAGTCTAAAATAAATGAGAGAAGAAATGTGGGCTAAATGCGTCCTATCTTGACCTGCAGCTCACAACCGCAAGGCCTGGCCTGGGCCAGCGATGAGTCACTACGAACTCTCCCTACTCTTAAAGCCAATCCGGCTCTACGCGGCATCGCATCGGCCAAGTTAGCTATATACATTGCTGCGTGTCTTACTTTTTTCGTCACTACAGGCATACCTGCAACGCAAGACTATAAAACGCCTACTTCTATACACCTACGCGATAAGATAGATAAATAAACAAATGGGAAAGGTGAATTTAGGAATGCGGATGAATTTTCGAACGAATTATTGTCAGTTTTTGGAGACTGATTTCTACCTCTTATTAGATAATTAAGTAAGTGGATTGAAGCGATGATTAATGTCTGTTGGAAATGAATGTTTGTAGTATATTGTTTCCGCGGGAAAATTTCTCGTTGATAAATACAGAGTTTTAACGTACGTAACGGTGACTGAAATAACCCAGAATTCCATTAAGAATTCTATGTGCTTGCGCGTCGTTGATACTACGTGTATACATACGTGAATACAAGCTCAGTATTAATCAGAACTAATACACGTATGGGGAGAGCTGGTGCGGGTGACGCGTCGGAAAACCGGATGCTTTGAGTTCGGAATAAAACTCCATATAGGCGCTCTCGCGGTTTACAGTTTCTAATATACACATATGTATGGTATATATGTGTGTATAGTAATTTTATTTTATAATGTGTTAAAGCGGTAGATCGTATAGTAAGATGTCAAATATATGTATATGGTGAATAATAATCTGTGACAAGCTTTACGAATCGATTGATAAAGACAATTGTCATATTATATTATGTGTTTAGAAATAAATCAACGCGTCATAATATTGCCGCGTAGTTATTGTGAAATTTTCTCATCCTTCGACGACTCATCGACAATATACGCGCGCGATATCTCATACACTATGTAACTTGTAAACGTGCAACTGAGTCTGACTCATCGTTAAAAAATTACGACACACTGTTTTTATTTAGTTTTCATACAATTTCTCGTATACAGGTGTTTGTGTGTGTTATATGTAAATGAAAAGATAAATATTCCTTATGTAAGTATACTAGTTTAAGAAATCGAATGGCAAGATATATCGTAAGATAAGTTGGCAGATGTTAATGAGAGGAGAAACGTACCCCAAGATCCAATATTATCCAAAGGAACGAGACGCAGCACGAGACAAGGTGCTTCTTTTTTAATCCTCATTTTGATATCCGTCCGCGTATAGCGCGACAAATAAATAGTCTTTCGTATTTAGTGTTAAGATAAAAATCTCGAGTCACTTAAAACTGGAAAACTTCACCACGTGACATATGTATCACAGTTTAAGATAAAATTTCTCTAACAATAATGTAGAGAAGACACTTCGTAATATTATGACGATTTAATCCATCCAACACGCTTGTAACTATGTATAAAATAAATAAAAACTATTCCGTATAAACTCTTTGAATATAGAGAATACGCTTGACGTAAGGTTTGTCGTCTTTCACTCTTGGTTGTACTCCGATGTTGTGTGATCGTCGTTTGCGCTACTTGCTGTTGAGCGAACGAACGGGAGGTTGTGCCCGGAGTCGGAGGTCTCTCCCCGCGTGTACGAGCCACCGCGTGATGAGTCACAGCTGCGTATTCTGATTGGTCTACTCGCTCCGTGACGTCACTAGGCACCGTTCACACGCGCGCAAAGTAAAGGCCGCGTCAACGGCGCCCAAGCAAGCCACCAGCTCTTCCTAAGTTCCTACTAATTTCTCTAATTCTCTACCGAATGAAATTTCAGAGCCAGAATGACACGCCATGAGTTTAACTGCATTCCATGAGTATAGGTATGCTATTGCAATGCCTGATTCTAGAAATATCGAGAAGGGTAAATAGGGAAAGAAAGAAAGAAAGAAAGAAAGGAAGAAAAGAACTCTGACATAGTTTTTAAGCTGCGCGCGAAACGACCTTGTTATGAAACTTGGAGTAGTCGTTTGGTAAACATAATCAATGCGCCGAGTACTAATTGATCGTTTAACATTTTTAGGAATTTATTCAAGGAGGTCACGTTTTTGGGTATAGTACGTTGAGGACGTTTCAGATTTTTCGTAGAGTTGAATAAACTCGGTGAACCAAAGTTTTATAAGGCGTCCTGCAGGACCCTCGTATCCTGTTTTATCCGAGTACAAGCGTAACGTGTCTTTCCCATAGGAATATCCCCGCTGATAAAGCACGAGTTCGGTTGTTCGAAATCGGGATAAAATCAGTTGGGAATAGAATTGTAAATCGCGGTTAATCAGATAGTTAAAATCGTCGAAAATTGATTATGGAAATAAGTTGAAATAATGCGAAATTAAGACACAGGTATCAACGATGATCTAAGTGAGACAAGAAATTCAAATAGTGATAATTATTGAGCTACTGGTTCCAGATTGTTGAAACATTGATAAATCCCTGTCTCGCTAATTTTTGGACAATTTGTTCATCGATGAGTTTCGATCTTTGGACCATTTCGCTCGCGACAAAAATATGAGATCTGAATCATCGATCTAATAATTTAGCATAAAATTTTGGGAGGAGTTTGCAGCAGCTGAATTACGTCAAAGCAATTCAGCAGCATAGGGATACAGGAGAATTTTATACCAGCGAATAATACACAATAGCATATTTGCTCTGAGGAGTGAGGGTTAGCTGTTATTCGCAACTTAGCAAGGGTAGTTTACAGATTATTCAATGCAGCTGCTCCCAAGTCTCTTCACTAGATGCAGTTGCTGCAGTGGCCTTAGTTTAAAGGGCTTGATACGATAGAATTTTTCAAGTACATGTATACACGTGCAGTAATAACTATGCGTCATGAAAATATACCATTTATATAAGGAAAGAATAATAGTTACGAAGAAAAATAATAAACGTTAGAACCGTGGTGTAGTGTATATGTATATGGACTTGAACATATATAAAAAGGTGAAGAATAACAAACTTCGAAGGAGATCCGACATCTGCATGACTGCAGCGTAGATTAAGATTCTAAATATTGTCTCGTGAGAAAATTTGCATAAGCTTGATCTTTCGGGATGTGCGATACTTCGTAGAATGTACTTAGCTTGGGGCTAAATGACGTCAGATTTACTATATGTGGTCACTGGCCAGGGATATAATAACGCGAAACAAATGCGGATATTTGCAGGTACGTAAGTATAAGTATAAAATTTTTATGACCAATGACGTATGCAGCGAGAAAATTGGCGAATAATTAAGTCGCGTCAGTTGAAATGATCGTGAATCTATATATTTGAAGAAGGGTTGACCACGCTCGGCCTTAACGAATAGAAAAATTACGCGAACGAATGAGTAACGATTCGGAAGAAAATACTTTAACGTACATTTCACGTCAGGAGTCTATCTACGCATTGCTTTTTTGCGTTCTCAAGGCCTTATTCATCATCATCATCATCATATGTATAGTATGTCGTTGCGAATCAGCGTGCAAATGGAAGTTAGGTATATGTATGGACACGGATGACGTATCAAAACAAGCGTAGATTTCTCAGACACTCGGCAAATGTTATTTCCGTGTCGTCATCCCGGGGCAATTCTTTAGGATTAATCGCAAAAACACACACAATTCACTAGGTATCAGGGTATTCCATGTCCCGATGTATTCTTACGTCAAAGACATATGGCAATTATTTCATTCTCTCGTTTGTTTTTTATTTTTTTTTTTTTATCAAAGATGCATTTCATCAACCGCAAATCTTTGAATTCAAAGAAACTGAATTCCCATCAACAAAATGAGAGATTTTACGATATATTATAGGAAAATTCTACTTCGTTGTAAAAAAAATAAAAAAATTTCTTTCTTTCATCCTGTAAACCGCAAAGCCGGAAAATATTCGCAGATTATACTTGTTGAAGAAATTCCTTTTTTTTTTTTTGTTCGTTGGTAGAAAGACGCTCATACGGTGAAACGTATATGGGTATCAGCGATTTCAGTTTCTTGGAAATGTCACACATAGCACTCTAAGGACAGGATGATGACTCTTTTGTGTACGGTTTTTCGGTTACATTTTTATGACTGTATATAACCATCCTTTTACTCAGACTTTTCAACTAATCTATTCGCCCTAACATAGGATACAACTTATTATTTAAAATCATAAGAATTTGGTGAGCAATCGATTCCTGGATAAAGCTATACACGCCAAAGATATTTCATGGCGTCATTGTGGTTAGAATAATAAGTTATCGTTGATTTGGGTCTTTCAAACTGATCACCGCACTTCTAGCTCCCATCAAAATTTACTAAGGATGAAAAATCTGCAGTTAATCATGGGACTTGGACTGTACCTACTCGAATTTGAAAACCATTGTAGATTATCATTAATGCAGAATATACAATTAGCAATTGTCTCCTATTGACGTAGATTCAAATGTCAATATAACCGTGTGATTCAGAAAGCACGTGGTTGGGCACGCGTTATGAATATAATTCCTACTTATTAATCCACTCGTGCACCTGTATGCATAAAAATTTTGTTGATCAAAGCCTGCGTCAAAATATTGATCTATATTCACTAAATCTAGTTGATGAAAGTTGAGTCATTTCTAATCTTGGCTAATTGTCACCGATGCCGAATGAAAAGATCATTGATTTGTATCTCACAACGGCAATAGACGCGAGTAATTCGAATTTGAATGACAAAAAAAACGTACGATTTCCTACCGCCGAATCAGGTTTATAAATAGTTAGAGAAAGAAGCTGCATAAATATCGGAGAGATATTGCCTAAAGAGAAAGTGAGTCAGGTGGCATAGTACAGCGTCGGTTTGTACCTGCCTGCTGGTGCAGCAGCGAGTTACGAATGGCGTGAAAACCTCGTCGGGTTATTGCCAGATTTTTATTGCTCATTTTTCTAATCTCTGATTTGTCATTTTATAATTAAACCGCGTAAATGCGGTGTACCTGTATACCCCAGAGAACTGCAGAAGCAGAATATCAAGTCGAGAATAAGTTGCCCAATTTATATGGTTGTGAAATGAACGATCAACAGCGGCATTTCCATTGTCCACATAGTACCTGCAGTCGATACTATGGGTACACCACGTCAATTATATTCGATATATTGCTGATTCTATGCCTTGAACACAATCAGTGATTCAGCGACCGACAGGCGCCACGTTGGAATGAGTCAGGTGTCCATAAGGCGCATTATGCACTTGGAATTATGGACCAAAGTTCTCGTCATTCTTTACTTTTCCATCTGGCTATCTACCTGACTAGAATATCATATCTGTGTGTGACTCTTCACTTCAGGTGGAATCGAACAAGCTGACTAATTGATGCACTACTAGTTGAAATATTTAATTTTCTATCGCTTCAATTATCGTCGAAAATAAAAATTGGCTAATCAGTAGCTCAGAATGAATATCAATAAAATGTGATAAAAAATGATTCAAAAATCTCTTCAAACTGCATCTTAAAATCGTCTAGAAAATGATCAACTCTAAAAATCTATAGCGTTGGAAAGTTACTGCGAAAGCTGATGTATCTGATATTTTTCGAGTTTGATTAATATCAATCATCCCAAAATACCTTCGGCACTGTTGATTCTAAAAATTTTAATCTTAGTCGAAGACTCTGTATACTGCAAGTTGTTAATATGCTGTGTAAAGATAAACGAAATTGAATTAGAATAGTATATAAATTTGTTTCTACAGCAGCAAGTTGTAATACCATATCTGGGTTTTTGACTACTGGAATGAAATTAGCAGTCAACAAGTATTACACACGTAACAAGGGTGATTGTCAGTCTAGTTCAACCTCAGTTTACTACTTAATCATTGCATGACTACATTAGTACTTTACATTCTACCTTTCAAGACTTGGTCGACTCCTACAAGGGCCAAGACGCGTCATCGAGAAGATAACGCGAGGCAAGCCTGAGAATTAGGCGCCGAGTAGGCCGGGTCTGACGAGTCATTGACCCATTCGCAGGTCTAAGCCCTAAGGTACAGGTGCAGACTCAGGTATACCCGTAAACTTACGAGTTCCGAGGGTGTGAGAGACTCCGTTATCACCTTAACGAATGGTGAATGTATTCCAATTCCAGATACTCTAATTGAATGGAAAAAAAATCGCATATTTCACGCCGATAGAAACTGGGATGAAATAGCAGTTTCAAATGTTAGATAGGAAAAAAAAAATCATTTCATTTCACGCTAATAACAGTTGTGGCGATGTTTTTTTTTTCGTCGGGTCAGTTTCATTCAAGGTATAGAATTCACTGGTGCATTCGATAGAGCAAATGTATAGGTATATACGTATGCACTCAAAGCCCTGAATAATTGGTGTCCGTCAATGAATTCATGATGCATAATTCCATGACGGAAAAAAAAAGTGATGTCATTCGACGCCATACGAGATGTGAAATTCGCATCTCGTCACTGTTTGTCAAGGATGATATATTTATATTATTACGCGAATGGATTGGGCGAGTTAGCGAGTCTGTAACAACATGGGTATGCGAATATTACCTGAACTCTAAAATTGGAAATATTATCGTTCAAATAATTTTCTCATATATTTTTTTACCCAACGATAATTACTTATTCGATCGTTAAACCGAAGACAGAAATAGATTTGGAGATTTCTAATTCACTCCTGACTAAAATACCCTAAGACAAGATCACCGCCGAGATAACTTGTCCGGATTTGGGTAAGCGGGAAATATATAGGAATCAGAGTATTTTCACGACGCATATCTGCGGACGTGACTGCCTGCGCGGTGTTTCTCCGTGAGTCACTGGCAAAGTGCAGAGAACAGATGAGTTTATTGTCGTGCGACTGAACTGTTGGATGAGTGAGCGAATTATCTCGAAGCTTCTCTCTCTTTCTCTCGACTTTTATACATATATTACCAAGAGTTCATTTCGTTCCGTAACTCTTATTTTATTTGTATCTATAAACCACAGCGACCCACCCACATAGCTATAACATATAGGAAAGATCGCAGGGCAACTGGTCACGTCAGCTGAAGATTGATAAATAGTGTATTGTGCAACTAGAGGGGAAAAAATGGCCATCCCGCCTATAAGTTGCACAATATACTATTTTATTCGAAAATTTTCTGAAGATGAAATATTTTTGTTGAAAAAGAAAAATGAATTTCATCAATTTTGAGATGAGGTGATCAGCTGTGAACTTATTTCGCACACGAATTCTTTTCCCCTCACATTCATTCATACGGGGATTGAGTCAGATGCGAAATTCAGGGGTATGTGAACGCGTATATTATAGCGGCAGACATTAATCTAAATACATAACTATATATACGATATCTGTGTATGTATATAGAGAAATAAATTAAAAAATCAGCCACGCGGTGTTAATCGCCCTAGATGAGCCACGCGATCTTGTGTGGGCGCGATATTATGATCATCGCAGCTTTTGTAGGTCTCATTTAGTATCTAGCATTACGGTATATAGTGCAATGTGTAAGTGTATTCATAGAATATAATTCGTGTTGTATCTGTACGCGGGGAAAAGGTGTGTCAATTTTGTGGACAAAGAAGCCAATTTATGTTCATACATATCCAAGTCCATCGTGCGAGACTCATTAGTCATTCTTTGAAAGATTCATCACCAAATGACTCTCGTAAGTCATAACCTAGCTCAACTAGCTATATATCCTACGGTAAGCAGAGATGTACAAACATATGAATTAGGGAAAAATACCAACTTGGATAATTATATCTCATAGAGGAAGGAGGAGAGAAAACAGAAATAGCCATACAGGTTCAAATTGAAATAAGTAGGGTATGGTATGGCGTATAGTAACGACCGACACGTGTCTCTATTCGCAATTGCAATTAGTCGCAAAAGTATTATGCGTCGTAAAATAAATTCTAGAAAACTTTGAATACTAATCTCATTTCGGATTTCGTCACGTAGTTACAAAGACAGCCTTGCGCTACGTGGACGGGGTTCAAATTGCACGAAGTCCACGCGAATACCTACCGAATGTGCACAAATCTAACCATGATTAAAAAAATGATGAATTTTCGGAAGAATAGGTACAACTTATTTCTTATCCTAATTATCGTTCGAAAGTAGAATTAGATTACAAGAGGAGCTAATAAAGGCTGGCATGAATGGGTACAAAAGTTACATCAAACGATGATGTCGTGTTCTACTCCAATCCTATTGCTTGTCATAAGTTTAACGTCCAGTATAGTGTCCGCGTTTGCGTATGCATGACACGTGGCGATGTTAAACGATTAATTCACGACGGAATTTCGCACACTGACGAGTGGCGAGTTGATTCCTCCGTACGTACGGCGTCGTCCTTGTGGCGTAATTATACAAACCGGAAGAAAATCGGAAAGAACAACTAAAGAGTTCGTAAAATCCGACTGACTATGAAATGCTCGGAAAATCGTGAGTCGCCGAGCGAAATATCTTGGAGTTTCCTTCACCGTGAAAATCGGATTTTACAAATGCGGAATACGCTGTCGAAGGACTCTCGATTTTAATGAGAAAAAAATGAATGTAAAATGGAAAAATATCAAGCTGATAGCGAAATCGGTGATAAGTTTAAATCTAAGTATAGAATTTTATTGTTTTATTCAATTCTTGTCCACAACTCCAATATCTGCGGGTTTCCGTCACTTGTTCCTTATAATGCGTATCTAGGCTTAATAAAAGAGGAAATGAATAACCACTGTTTCATTGTTATCAGGATGTTTGAGGCGGAGAAATGGTATAAGTTGTGAAATAACAAGAGTTAACATTTTTTTCCACAATTTCTTCAACTTTTTCGAAAACTTTAAAATTGCTATCACCGATCTGCGCCATGAGCTCAAAGTTGAAAAAAAAAAAAAAAAAACGGACGCAGTATATTCTATTTTATTTCCGATTTGCAAATGTCGTAACGAGCAATGGATACGTACTTGAGCGGCTTCGAAATTCTGGTTAAGGTCTAGAGAATCCCTCGACGAATATCTCGCGAATTTATTCGGCCTTAATTGGGAATAGAATCGATGAGCAATCGCGTATGCGAACGGCCCCATAACCAATTAATTAGATGTTTATACCCTCAAGTCAAAGCTGTCGGATTCTCATCGTGACTTTGTCACAATATTTGAAACGATACAGCCAGAAGATTGGAAAGATATCACGACGATAATCCAAAGTGATATAAAGTAGTCATGACTCACGATTTGCCTAATTGATTAACCAAGTGAAAAAATAATGAGAGTCAAGGTTGGTAGGAAATATTAGTTTCAAAAAATGATATTCGGCGAAATTTTTTTACGGCGTAAGATGTGAGCCGCTCCAATGATTCGAAGAAACTCTATCTCATTCTTTTCTGATTCTATTTCTGCCTCTATACTTCAATGAGTTAATCGAAGCACGTCTAATCACGAAAGACTCGGTGCTTGAGATAGAAACTAGCCAAAGATCATAAATATCTGCTAATTAATTGGCGCACCTTTTACATTTAGAATTGTGGTAGTTGCATGAACAATGTGCATTAACCCGATTCCAATTAGCAATTGAATTGAGATCCTACGTGATACTTATATATTTATACACATACGTATCTGGCAATATTGATTGTCAATATTTCGTCATGTGGTGAATCACTATTTTGGTCATGATAAGCGATTTATCAATCAACGTGCTGCTACTCACATATGGCTTTCGTGCAGATGAACGCTACCGATGTTTCAACAAATTTGATAAGGCTCTAGATTTTGAGATCTGATGCTGTATTGTAGAGTTTTCAAAAAATTCTAGACGCCGGTAATTTATTTACAATTAAAATCTAATCAATGTCGATCCGTTCAAACCTCGGATATTTATTCATATCGAATTATAGCCGCGATTTTGTTTGTTTTGCATTAGCTAAGGCCATAATCTACACGATTTACATGATTCGAGAAATATTCCTTGACCCAGTATCCACTTCTTAGTCAAGTAGCATATGCCCACTAACTAGGCTGTGTAATATGTGTATTTTATACATGGTGAAAAGATATCTGTCCGCATATTTCTCCCAACTAGCTAAATCGTTAATTGCATTACAATACTGTATTGGAATACAGAGGAATGCTGTAAATTAGAATTCTGTATAATTTTTAAATAATTACCGCTTTATATCAGTCCTAAAATTTTATTCCATAAAGATTTCCCACCCCCTGAGTAGATTGATAATTAATAAAAAGCCTGTATGATGTTCGGCAGTGATAATTAACCGATAGGAATTAATCATTTGGTAGCTTCTATCACGCAGCACATAAAACGATTAACAGGAGTTAAATCCCGCGGCTCTTGGTAGACGAACGAACGTTTATTATCAGCTATCACATCGGTTATAGATTATCAGTTAAAAACTATGACGCGACAACTGCCAATGATGCAGCCACGATTCGACTCTTCTATATACCTTATATGGTAAGGTTCCAGTCGAATGCCAAATGCGACTGATAGGTAAGTACCTACTCGCAATTAGCAGGTAGGGTAGAGTACATCAGCGATTTCAATTGATACGAGTACCTTTATCTATATACATGTACGGTATACACGTATCAAAAATATATACAATACAATACGTATGAATTTTTATCGAATTCAATTCAACCTACTGTTTACGCAGGGAAGCCCAAAGTTTGTAAAGGGCTACTTTATTCGGGGCCTGGTTGAAGTTCCGAATTTTAAATCCCCGAACGGTGAAAATCAAAAATTTGTTTGAGACGATTCCGAATTTTTACGGAATATTAAAGTTCAGAAGATTAAAATTCCGAAAGTCTAGACCCCCCGCTGAGGCACAAAAATCGGTCTATTTCTCATGATGTGAAACCAAAAAATAGTCCATTCTGCAAGATCCTCTTTACGGAAAACCCATTTTATTTAATTCAATCGATAACTCCGGTGTAATAAATGATTGATAAAATTTTGAATTTTGTTTTTCAAAAAGTAAACCTCGAGACGATTAATTTGACCACTTATTGGTTTCGAGGCGATCGATATTCCGATTTTGAAAAAACTGTGAGCCGGTGGTATTCAAAATCGAAATTTTAACCGTTCAAGACTTTTGGAATTCGGAAATTGTTCATGAGGGCTCCCTACCCTTCGAAGTTTTCGACTTAAATATATTCGAGCTTTTCATTGAAAATTTAAACTACGGGTTTCTTTCTTGTTTAAATCCATTTTTCACCGAAATCCAAATATTTTGGAATTCAATTTCGGATTATGACCAACAGATTCAAGGGTCGAGTTAAATCTTCTAGTTCCGTAGTTTCTAAACGTTGTACGATGTAAAATATCTAGATAATACACATGAAATAACATTTACATGGTATCTAGGTGTCGGTTGAACTTCGTATCTGATAGTTTTTATTAACTCGATGAATATTTCATCGACATCCGTTGAACGTATAGGTAATGTTATCAACGGGGCAGCAGGTCAGTCGATGCTTTTGTAAAAACAAAATCGAACGTTGTTGATAGTTGCGATATCGATAATACACATGCATATACGTCCATATGTATGTGTATATATATACCGCCTTCCATCGTGAGTCACAAGCCTGTTCCTAATAATAGATTTCATTTTTTTACCATTATTTTCTTTTCTCAACGCCTATAACATATGCATATGCAGAATAATTGATTGAGAAAAAAAGAAAACAAAAAAAAGAAAAGAAACGTAAGAAAAAAAAAGGAAGACATGATATACGAACAGAGAGAGAGAGAGAGAGAGAGAGGGAGAGAGACAGAGAAAAACATACGCGGTATATGGTACGATGAAATTTTTATTAAAAATTGATAAAAATGACGCGTTTTGTATGGTATATATGTATTTATATAAAAATGTGAGAAAAGTTAAGGAAAAAATAAAAAATAAAAATAAAAAAAAAAAAAAATGAATGTATATTATGATAATAAAAGGCAACAATCAGTCCGTGAATCAGCCTCGTGCTTTGCGAACGAGCAACACCTACTCTCGTTATCCTTAAAAGACGGCGGTAGGTACTTCCTCGAGATAATTTCGTCGAATGTTTCCATTACTCCCGCTCCGTTTTAACTTTAGTGAGTCATTTCACCGACGTATGTATGTAGGCTCTAATCAAACGTATCCAACCTCCGGTTAGAGGTCGTAGTCAGCCATTTATAACTTCTGAATACTATATATGTATACGAGTCAGCTGTTCGTATAAAGTATATAAACTTAAAACTAATAAGATGTATGAATTTCCCTATATGACGCGACGTTATACCTATACTCTCATAATCCGCGTCTAGACAAAGGTTATCAAACGACATGTCGCGCGATGAGATGGAAAACTTTTCAAGGCTTGTTACATTCGCGTAGCGATTTAAATCGACTCCAAAGTCTCGCTTGTATATGATCTTTCCGATTTTCGTTATAATCTTTAATCTGAGTTTATTAATTAAGCGATGAAATTTTATTTTCACGTCGGAAATCGGCGAATCAAATTTAACGTATACACACATCGTTCAAGATCGGACGCGGGGTTCTAGAGGTACATGAACCAGCTCCTATAGGAAACAGAAATCTCGTATCACACGATCGTGGGGTGGAGAGAGACGGCGGACCGTAGAGATAAAGAGAGAGGTACATACATGCGAGAGGCTTGGGCTGCAGGGAGAGGAAGGTGTGAAGGCCGTGCGAGGTGAGCAAGACACACTCGCCCGTGTGTCTCCTTCCTCTTCCCCGCCCAACAACGACCTCCGGCTCGAAGTTGCCGTTCAACTGCATTCCACTAGCTCTTAGGAGCCGGCTGTTTCATTCGCGGTAATAAATAACGCCGTTTCTCGATGGGATCATAGTTTTCGGAACAGCAAGTGTCACGCGCTATAAATACGAACAGAATTAGTTTATACCTACAAGCCGCAGGGATTCCCCTGATAATTTTCTCCGAACTGTAATGCCGCTCATAGATTTTATTAAAAGTTTCAAAAACAAAAAAACCAAAACCTCACCTTTCATCTGTATCTGAATTAATAATAATGATAATAATAATGTCAGTATCGTACTTAAATTTTGTAAGCACAATGTCGAATTCGTGATCTGTGACCCGAAAAACCTTATGGTACGAATTTTCATTCGAATCCGTTCATCCATCTTCGAGATATCATCATTTTCATTTTATTTTTTAGAATTTTGTTACTGGAATAATTCAAAAAGTACTTGACCGATCGAAGTCAAAATCTGATCAGTTCTAAGTTTGTAAAAGCCGCGTAGATTGAGACCAGAATCATTAAAATCCGGTAATTTTCTCTCGAGATATCGTCGGACAAAAAAATTGATCACATACGCACATACATACACACAGACGTCCATCTGAAAATGATTGGAGGTAATTCCCTAGGAATGTGAAGATTGAGTAAAGACTCAACGTTTCATTTTCGGGGTGAATACAATAACTGTATTTTTTCACTGAAAACGGAGATACGGGGAGTTGAAAAAAATAGTCAAAACCGCACAGGGTCCTATCTCAATTCTAAGTACTCCCCCAAAGCCTTCGAACTATCCGATTTAAATAACCCACGATTTTTGGCACTTCTTGTACATGCAGAAGTTTTTTTTTTTTTTTATCAGAAAATGATTGCTCAGTGTATCTGTTTATGAATAAATTGGGTAATTTCTAGCAAACTATATAATAATACGGAGTTTAGGTCCGTTGAAGCAATCGAGGAGTGGTGAACACGGAGAATGGATCGACCGATCGATGACCTGGGATATAGACGCTTTCGTTCTGCTCCGTTTCGCGCACTTTCACTTATAAAATTCTTATCAATTGAAGAAATTGAATAATTATCAAATTCGCGGCTGACAAGGACGTTGCAACGAACTCTATCTATGTATAGGTACGTCGAATTGGAAAGCTCGAAATGATATTAAGCGAATGATGCGATATCGGTTAAGCCATAGACCGCAGCGGAGGAGACACGAGATTCTAGAAAGTGATAATCGCGGTTATTAGTTTCTGCAAGATTTTTATGACTCTCAGTATTTCCGGTAAATAAGTTACACGCTTAAAACTCTATAAGTAGATAGTACAGAGTACAAAAGCAGAGCGGAAACTGCAGACAGCGCGCGATCGTGTTCGCTGCAAGTAAGTCGATCCGTCGACGTCCGGCGTTGATCGTCTCTTCTGGAACGCGTCCAGGTTACATGACTGAATTATAAGCTATGCATATATAGGTATACGTAGTATACACCGATATATATGCGGGTCCACGAGAGACAGACACGTGCTGAATGAGATGAGATGAGATCGTTGCACGTGTCGTAATTTGCGATTATTTTCCCTCCCTCGTCGCACATATGTATGTTGTAAATATCTAGGAGATAATTTTAAATTTACCACGAAATAATGGTCCGAACTATAATTAAACAATTGTACTATGGGAGTTCTTCGATCCCGGAGGAGACTTTTTCTCGAACGGTTCAACGCGTTATTACAATCGAGACCTGAGCTGCGGCGGTGTAAAGTGGAATCGAATCGACGGCGAGGCCGTTTGCCGCTCGGTGACTCAAAGAGAAAGTTCGTCCAGTCTGAAAGAGCACCGTGCGGAGTACCTACTCGGCGACCCTCTACCTGCCTATAACCGACCTGCAGGCGTCTTGCCTCTCACACGTTTGCATACTCGACTAGTATGCTATATAGTATACTATACGAGTTGTGTCCGAGGCCGTTTATGTTTTCATTCTTATTTATTTATTTATTTTCCATTAATGTAGGAATAGGGAAATTATCGCATACGCGATTATCTACCTCTAATTATCTCCTATAGTATTTCGGATTTCTTATTATATCTCACTTCCAAGATGTGAATAAAAAATTTTCTAATCGATTAATTTACATACGCCTTTTCAAACCATAAACGAAAATTACATTCCCGATGATTTAGCCCTGTTATAATTGTACTGTTCAATCGTTTTCCACCGTACGTATACTATATGCAGTGGATACCGCGTGGGTGTGAATTGCGTGTGTATACGTACGTTATACCTCACGCTTACGCCTACACATCTTGCGTCCTTACTCTCCGAGAGGCTATCCAACTTTGACCGTATATCTATAAAATAGGTTTATTTTTCAACCGGTTTATGCACCGTAAATGAAAAATTGACGCATGTGATTAAATTATCGTAGAAAAAAAGAAAGAAAAACCTTGAATTTAAAATGTTTTAATTTTTATCGAATTTCAGATTATTTTTCGCATTTTTTTTTTTTTATCATTCGTATGATTTTTGATTATTTTTCTTCACCTACACGAATACTTTGGATAAATTTTGAACCCCGTTAAATGCGTCGTAGCTGGGTAAATTCATACGCTGAGGAAAGAGTTGTCCGATTAGCAGCTTCCCTTATCACGTTATAGCTATGGGATTCTCCCCCCTTATCCTGGTAATGAATTAGTCATCGGTGGAGCCCTTGACGCGCGCGAACGACTCTCATCCTCTCCCTGTTTCTCCCCATTTCACCCTGTCCCTATATATTCGTTGGTTTCCCGCGTGTCCCTTGTACTATATATATCCTCGAGGATATGCGGTGTTGCGTCATATATATACATGTGCGGTGGTTTTCGTTGTTGCGGACAACGCATCTGGATCAGCTGTCGATGACAATTATCGTGAGTCACCCGTCCAGTTTAAAGCGTATCAATGACGACCCTTCCCCGTTATATATAGTACCTATCCTACCTACCCGGACCAGATTCCCAGGGAACTTCCTCCCAGCACCCCAATTTAAGGGCTCATTCGTACGACGACCAGTCAACATGCCAGTGACGCGACTACCGTACCCTTATATCCCCCTGTTTCTGCCCTGACGCATATGAAAACTTTGTCCGTTGAGTAGGTATCCCCGATGAATAGACTTCATAGTTGTGAGAGAACGCTGCTGCGTATGCTTAAATCTCGACGGCATCGCAGTAGGGGAGAAGACGGGGTGAAACTTGCTTTCTTAATAAGAAAAAAAAAAAAACGAAAATAAAATTGATATCAATTTTATGGTAGCTATATTATAAACCGGCTCTTATTATCTCAATTAAATATTCCGTATAGAATAATTTATTGTGAAGAATTTGAAAATCTGTAAAGGATCAAATTTTCCATGAAAAATTTAGTTAAAAAAAATAGACAGTAACGGAAATGGTTAAACGATGATGAAAATTCGAAGAATTTCTTTTTCTATTAGCTAGAGATATTCTCCAGTGAATTTTGTCCGGAATTGCACACTGTGGAATAAAGCCGGGTTGGTTTAGCATGCAGTTACGTACATATAGACGTATGGTAAGGTGGTAAATTTCCGGTGGAATTAATTCGCGGGTTAGAGGATGAGCGGTGGAGTTTCCCGGTATTTTGTTGGTTCGCAAAGTATGACGCGTTGTGCAAAGTTAATTTAGGAAACGATTCTCGAAACCGGTATATAATGTACTGTATAATATAATATGCTCTAACACCAAAGAAACACATGTGAGATATGTTACTTGAAAAGGCGCACGCGCGCAGATGCTTCCTGTGGGATGCGTGAGAACAAAGATCAGAAGAGAAACTCTCCATATACTTGTCCCAACGAACCTTGGACGGGTTCTGGTCCGTTCTTTCATAAGCTCCATGAATATCAACGAGAAGTTCAGTTCATGAATGACGCGATCTGCCCCGCGGTTCTTCAATGAGATTCGTCATAGAAAATAAAATTTTTCCCTGAACCTCGTCGCGGTGATGAAAAATTAGACGAATTGTGTTCATCAAGATAATTGATTGGCTAAATTTATGAAATAATTTCATGTGGGTTAGAAAATTCGGTGAACCACCCCGAGCCCCAGAAATTTTTAGCTCCGTTATTTGAGCACGATAAAATACGATTTTGATTTTTTAGAAATGAAAAACTGTTGGATTTAACGACGGTTGTAATTATTTTCCGGTATAGATGAATCCCTAAATTTTTCTCGCCCCGAAAAAAAAGAAGAAATCTGCTACTATTGTTTTGTAAATTAGTTGGAATGACACTCACGATTCCATTCAGCAATCGTCGATGCTAATCGGCTCAGGAAACAACCGTTTTCATCAAAGGACTTAGGATAGTTACGAATTCAATAGATTTGTCAATAAACGGCAAGTACACATGGCGACATAATCGTGTATCGCGGACCCAGACAGATTTATCGATGACTAATATCTAGGTACACATGACGAGAAATTTTTAGATCAAGAATTTCGTCAATGAATTAAGAACCCAATTTCGTTTTCACCTGTATGCCGGCATAACTTGACTATAGGAATAAATATGACAGAGAGACTTGAAGAAAAATGAAAAAGAAAAAAAAAAAAAATGTAATATGAGAGTAGAAGGGTGAGATCAGTCGCTCACAAGTCACGAAAGTCTCCTTGTAAAAAGAAGGAAAAAAGGGAAAAGAATTTGATACGTAATTCTAAATATGAAGAAAAATACTAAAAAAGAAGCTAAAATCATCGCGGCGGGGGAGATAAAAATATTGTGTAAAATATTAGCGACCCCCTTAACGGTGACAAGTGCTTATCACGATGGTAGTAATTCACTGTGCATTGACATGACGTGACGCAAGTTAATGCTTAATCACGTTCTTTATCTATGACCATAATAATTTTTAGCTAATAACAGGTAATTCTCAGTATATCGTATGTCAAGCGAAAAAAAATTTCTAATCGAAGATACGTACTCCGCGATGATTAATTATCAAATCTTTTGTCTTTGCGATCTTCTGTTCGCTAATATATATATTTTTTTTTCTGCATACATATGCGGTATCGATGTATAAAGATATGTGGTTACATAAACGCCCCGTGTGAAATAATATGTAGATCTGATACAGACATCGAACATCGGTTTCTCATCTACAAACCAATATCACTATCATTTATCGGCAGATACATATCTCCGGTATATCTATGCATATGCGGATACCTACATATACGTCAGACTCGAACAACGGACGAATGACCCCGCAGCCACGGCCACGGCCGCGGGCACACCGGTGACTCACTGATGCAGTAGTGTGTTCTACCACTTTACACACTATGCATTATACAGTGTAATCTACACGTATGTAGGAATCAACTAATACCTTCGTTATTATTGTGCGGATTAAGCCTCGAATTGTAAGGGTGTATCTTCCGCGTACCCATTGTGCTTGCGAAACCACGGTTTCGTGTGAATAGCTACACATGATTTACATCTATGTTATAGCCGTCTGATGGTTTGAACGTTTCAAATTTTTATAGATGTAACTACGTAATGCATAAACTGACATGAGGCTTAAGTCATAGAGCTTGGATAATCGCGGTTTAGGCACCAGGTTTTATTACGCGGTGGTTTTTGAGCGAGAAGAGAATGTTCTTTTTTTTTTTTTCTCATTTTTGTGTATTTTAGAATTCCACACAAGATTCCGAGATGGTATTTAGAGAGAAGGTAATCGTCAATGCTTCACAGAATCGAAGATAATTTGGAGTTTTTCGAAGTATAGTTAATTCTATATAATTGACATTTTTTCTTTACTTTTTTCCCCGCATATACCATAACTAACGATGAAAAGCGTGGTGATGAATCAATCCGATGTATTTACGCTTCGAGATTCACCCGGTATAATAGAATGGAATAATTTCATTCATGCATATGCATAAGAGTTGGTATGACGCGCAGATAAGAATTACACCGAGTAATAGTTCAGTCACGATATTTAATCTGATTCAAAAATATCTTTTCCCTAAGACTATATCGACATTCGAGACTTCCTGCAATTTCATATACAAAATTACATACCCATTTCCATTTTCTCTATGACATGTCTTCGTTAATGAAAACTAATACTGTATGAAGGGCATCGCTATTTTTTACTTCAATTAAAACTCTAATTACATATATATATATATATATATCGGTTAATCGATTGACTCTCGATGGTGAGCGAGGTAATACAATATTTTAACCGTATATGTAATATGTGAACGTGTAATACATGCTCGTATATATTATGCGTTGTCGTCGGTTTCATATCGTTATTATTTTTAAAAATTTTCTCAAGTTTCTACTAGACGATCGGCCTTCGCAGTCGAACCGAGGCGAATTCTACTCGTACACGATATGTCGTACTTACTTACTTACACGTATCACGTATGTTACATATACGTATAGATACGTATATATATATATATATATGTATATACGTACGCAACGTCGATTGACATGAGTCATGAATTTGTTTTTGCTTCATCCAACTGCCAACTGGAGGCGCTATAAGCCAGCAAACTACGCAGTTTATATATTTCCTTCGCACTAATGCGCTCATACAATTTTATACAGACACTATAATATATCGTACACAAATGTATACCCCCACAAGCTAAATTCAAATCAGCATAGAATCAACACATGAGCAACACATTTGATTTTCTATTCAATTTCGATACACACAAATGGTTATATTAAATCAACAGATATTATTCTCCTTTCAAAATAAGGAAAACTTCTGTATACAACGAATGTAAATATGAATGGTTTTTATGGTGAAGTTCTAGTGTCATTTTCACCGGAAAAAGAAAAAAAATCTACGAACTATTAACACGCGTGTAAGTTCAGTGGAAAATATCTCGCTTTTTTTTTTTTTTTTCTTTCTCTTTCCTCTTTACTTCTCTCATGCGTATCTAATGGGTTATTAAAGTTGGCTCAATTTAACTATGACGTTACGAGTCACCCGTTGTTTTCCCTATCTTTGCGGTTCTTACGCTTCATTGAACAACGCAGGGGTGCTTGCTTGTCTTCCTCGCCCTCTTTAACACGACTAATGCACTGGCAATAACGATAAGGCCGCGTAACACGGTGGCTTACAGATAGGAAAGAACAAGCCCTACCTATACCTATACATGCATGATATATGTTACCGAACAATAACTACACGTTTGCTATCTCATTCCTTTCTTCCTTTCTCTCTATTTCTCTTTATCTCTCTTTCTGTATCTCTGTTTCAGTCTTTTTTGTGGAATATAGTATCTCATTGCATATACGGAGACTTGTATGACTTCGACGTTGTACGTATATAATACATAGGTGTATATATGTATCATACCGATATTTAGAGGTGATCTCAGCTCGTTGGATTTTGAGGCCGCGTGCTCCGAAATGTCGTTTGCGTGGTTTGTGTCTGCGGAACAGTTAGTCCTGTCCCTCGTGCTTGCAGTATCGCGAATTCATAATTACATAACATATGCATGTATAGAATTTCATTCCGGGCTTTCTACGATCGCGGAAATTATTATGTATATTAATTCAGGTCGTCGTATATATGCAGGTAAACTATAACATTTAACCGTGTTAATCGTTTTATAAGACCCAGCGTTGGACCGAGCGCAGTAACGAATTATCCTTATTTGCACTAGTGCGGTAATTTCGGATATTTATCCCGTGCGATAGAGTCATCGTGACGTGGGTTGTGTAAGTAGGCGTAAAGAAGGCGGTCTTATTTGCGCACATTGTCACAAGTCTTGAATGAAACTCAGTGAACAACCGATTGTAAATAATTACGGGTCGTAGCACAGGATCCCCGAATACATTTCGAAACGCGTTACTTGCGAATAACCAACGCATTATATAAAGTTATATACTATCACATATTGATATTTACATATTATATACTATCAATTATAATCATCCATAATAATGAAGAGGGTAAAGCTCTGATTCTAATTAAAGTTTAGATTAATTTGCTCGTGATGAGAAAAAGAAAAAAAAAAAAACAAAACAAATTGCTAATCAATTCATTACGTCATATATTAGTACGATATAGCATATTGCTTAGGCGTATTATTTCGCAGAGGGTAGATAGGTCGTTGCTACGTAAGCAAGTGAACGCATAATTTTTTTTCTTTTCGCTATACTATAGTAAAGCACAGATGTATCCTAACCGCTTCTTAGTTTATTATCTTTAATCGTTATTAGCAGCGTACAGCTTCTTTTGCGTATGTGTATCGATGTTATGAGCAGTAAAGATTTTTGCGAAATCATTCATCGCCGATTTCTTCTACGCAACAATTACTACAAATAAACTTCGCCGGATATCACTACGAACTTACATCAGCTAGTTTTGAGTCATGAATCAATAGAGGAAGAAATACTGTGACTATAGCTTCCAATTTGAATTAGGATACATCAATGGTCAAGAAAAAGATTTTCAGCTGTTTTATATTCCGAGGATGAAAAAGGAGTTGAAACGTAGAAGCGAATCGTGATTTAAAAACGCGAACGTGAAATGGCTCTGATAAGCAATAATTTGCTAATAGAAATCGACGATGGAACTCCGCATAGCTACTTATAGTTAAACCAGATTTAACTTTTATAAAGAATAAGAGGCACAGAAATGATCGTTCAATACTTCGCTAAACTGCAGGAGTCTAGGCTGCAGCGAGTATAAAATCGTAGATGACATCAGAGAGCTGTATATTAAAACAGCTGCAATAAGGTGCGAGATAAAGCGACGATAAACGTGTTCTATCCATCGTATGCGTAGACTCTACGTCAAAAGAGTGATAATTGAACGATCTAACGCAATCGCGTTAATTGGCCTTGTATTACAGCGTGTCTTCCTCTCGCTGCAGTTAAGATGCTGCATCTCGTCGTATTGTAGGAAGATGTTACCGAATTTATACAGAAATTTTTAAATATTTAACATCGATAAGATTTTTTCATGGGATGTTGAATGGTTGAAAATTTTACGTAGTTGAGGTACACGCATTCGCAAAGCGTAGAAATTTAGCTTATAGCTCATATGTAACGTCGTGCACTGGTGATTTGCGACGCATGTAGCCTATGAATGGGCTTGTCACGCATTATATCCAGGCTTATTTATAGTGGTTCTACACTGATATTACGTACACCTATCACGTAGGTATGTACAGAATCTGTCCATCAGTTTATAACTATAAATTAAATCCAGCCGTATAGACTTACGCATTTTAAATACCAGCAACTGCATTGTAATTATTGTACATCAATTCCGTATGCATGGATTCAGGGTTATAGTTATCCTAATCCATAGTTCCGTGGCATTCAGATGTCTCGAAGGTTTCAGATCCCAATCTGGATCCAGGATCTAGGATCAAAGATCCCCCTGGATATCATATCTTGAATTTTCATTTTTTTTCAGTTACACCTTGAAGTTCCTCACGACTTTATACCACCGACAACGAGTCAGATTAATCAATCTTCAGATGTGATTGCATTCATACTACCGACAAATCCTTACTTATCCCCACTTCGAATGAATATAATCGTTTTAAAGAACGAGAAGTATTACAGTGTAGTGCAGGAGTAGCTTAAATATAGATGTACAGATGTTGAGCTTTACCATGTGCACGCAAATGCATATCGGAATGCATTTTATAGTGCAATAAGTGAATAGCTATAACTGCTATAACAAAATAAGCTCCTCGTTTCATATAGCGTTTCTATTAGCCGCGCGCTTAGCTCATCGTTGGATATGGCTTGGCTCGCGCTACGTCTACCTTGTGCCTTGCCAGCCGGACTATCCGAGTGCTTGTAGTGGACCTCGGAGTCTGTCCTCTGATCGTTAAGGAACACGAGAGAACCTCGTGTGTCATCCGCGATCTGTGATTCGCGATCCGCCATTCGCGATTTGCCATTTGCGGACCACCGACCGGCCGGCCAATCCACCAAAGACCTTGATAAATCTTGTTCCGCTTGCCTCTTATGTAGGAGAAATGTTACCGACATCATTGAACCGCGTCTGTCTCAGTAGATATCTTTAGATTATCAATCGTCGGCTGGGACTCGAATCGTGTTCTCCGATCTGTTAGAATCGAGCAGAACGCGATTTCTCCATTTTTTACACACGAATATAAACACGAGCTCAAGTGCTAATTGCAAAGTAACGCATTACCGATTTATACATGCATTAGACAGGTTGATTGACTTTGCTTAGAGGATAAAATCACCTATAGACTAATACTCGGCGCAAGATCTATTCATAGTTTTTCAATTTGCTAACAGTTTAGCACATCTTTCGCGATTCCACTCACGGTTATAGAATCTCATACTCGTACTCACATCTGTATATTGTATACCTTGATAGCATCAACTACCTGTCACGTCACAATTCTGCAAGCGGTTAAGATAATTTATCAACGATGAAATTCACCAACTAATTAACGCGATGTCGCAATCCAATGAACATTTTGAAGAACAAATTTTCCTTCGGGGGTTCTCCTCGAAGGAAAATTCGTTCTTGTGACCAAGTATAGGATCGAAGATGAGCGAAACCGAATGCATATACTTTACATTAACTGTGATTGCTGCTTCTACAATGAAATTCGATTTGTTCACCTGAATCGATACAGGTAAGATCATTGCGTATATCTCGGTGTTGCGAATGTCGAAGAAGGAGCCCCCGATGAATTGAAGAAAAAAGTGTTTCAGATTTTTCAAAGTTGTTTTAGTTTTCGTATTACGGAATATCGGTTCGCGTGTAAGTGGTATAAATTCTTGATAACTTTTGTAGCCAGTCATTGCTGCAGGGTGTAGTAATAGAGCTGTGCTTCATGAGAGTGCTTACCAGTCGGCAGCAGTATGACAGAACTGTGGTACCAGACGGTTTGTGCTTTGTAAGCCTCTGACTGCTTGCTGACGTCAAATTGTGCAACGACTCTATTATTAATGATTACTAGCTCGGCGTCATCCCGACCAGACTGCGCGGCAAACGTGTTGAAGTATAACGTCGTCAAGTATGACAAATTCGACCAAAATTTTATACACAAGAGTTGAATAAACCGAGTGGATAATATTCTACTCGTGTTTTTACTAGACGCTGGTTTTACCCCGTTTCAGAAGAGCGAGAACCATATTTTTTTCCCAATTTTCTGACCGTCTTGAAAGAATGTAAAAAAAAAAAAATAAAAAAATAAAATAAATAAAGCAATGAATTAGCGTCCGATTCCTTTGTGGAAAGGCTTTGGGATATCCTGTGTGGGTACAGATTTGAAAATTTCTCTAAATCCGCTAGCGGATAGACTATTGTGCGCAAATTCAGGCGAACGATCTTGGCTGAAGCGACTCGCTCAGTGACTCACTACTATGAATAGATTCCTTCTTGCCAGCTCTCTTGTCTCTGGCTTGGAACCGGGAACTGACGATATCAGAACTAACAAGTTAACTAACCTCTTTGTATACAGTTTTATCAAATATCGGATACCTAGGTCAGTGATGATCTCAGCTGCGAAAGCCCATTTACTTTCTGATCACAATCGCATATGGATCGCGTTTGTCACAGTCGCATTAATCTGGGAGAAACTAGAGTAGAAATTATAAGGGATATGATATGATATGATTGACGAGTTCGGATTCTTATTCTGACTCTGTTTCTTCATTTCTTTTCACACGGTTGAGAATTTTCGTCGCCATTAAACCAGTGCTGATAAATAATAATGATTCATTGTAAATTTGTGCCCAGTGATGATAACGCATGTTTAGAAACAAATAAGCAATCAACAACTCGTGCAGTGACGTCAATCATAGAGGTTTTTGGTCGTAGCGAATCTCGCGGGAATAACAAAGAACATTTTCAAAACACTTTATGAATACTGATGCCAATATTATGTTGACCTCTCTTCAAAAAATCGGTGTGAATTTTGAAAATTATCAAACGTATGTGGTGTGACGTTGGCTCAATGGCCAAAAATTATTTTAGTATGACTTATATTCGTTCCTATTTTTAAACCGCTACTTTTTACTCTCTCTTCATTTTTCTTAGCGTGATCTATTTTTTACGCTACAATCCTCGACTCTGTACATGCGAAGGCTCAAGGCTGCATCGATTCTCGATCAGGGTTGATTTCGCATTGCTTCGTATTCTCAGCGAAACACCAACACGTCGTCTCTTCAACAAACCATCTTCCTATTCAGTGATCTTTCGTTATTAGAGTTGGGAGACAATCTCATTCAATGCTCGAAGAAAATTTTCCGAACATTGTTACCACGTAAAACCTAACGTAGATCTTCGTCTAAGGTATAGGGTAAAACGTCTGAAGACGAAATACCAAGTTTCTAAATTTTATATCTTATAGTTTTTACTGCCTCCAAAATTTAAATCCAACCTTTTTGTATCTTTTTGTATCACGAAAAGGGTCTCCTAAGATGGACCACATCTTCGAGGCCGACTGATGGACAAAGAGGAACATTATTTGTTGATGGATCGATGAGAAACGTTTCGCATCTTTGATTGCGCTTTGATCATACCAATCTTGTATTCTTATCACGAATGTCAATCCCAGAAATTGGACGGTCAAATTTTCGGAAGTGAGCAATCCCTGTCGACTTTGACCTAGTTCTGAAAAATTTGCGACTAAAGATAGAGAATAATAAATTTCATTGAAACGAACGGTACCTACTTCTGAGGGAGACTGTTCTTCGTAATTTCGTTAATAATTTTCGATAAAGTTGGCTAGATTTGAAAAAAAAAAAATCGTTGACGCTTTTCAACGTATTGTTGGAGTTTTTGGACGGCTTTGCAGATCCAAATTGCGCAAAATCGTAGCCGTAACATATTAGATACCTACCATGTGTGTATATCTTTGTCTATATAAACTCTGGCAACCTCGAAGGCGTTTAAATGTTTACGGACGTTATTGGGTAATATGGATTGCTTCGTCATCGTCGTGTAGGGACTTCATTTCGTCGAGCCAATTCGCTTGAGCCCATCGCGTACCACGGCGTTTCGCCGTTTTGCGAATAAGCGATACGTATAATATGAGAAGGAAAACTAAAACTAAGAGAGTAGAGATACTGTAGCCTGTATAGTACGAGGCTAGTGGCTGGTTATAAATGAATAGTGCCCGAGGCTTGGTTATTAACGGGCTGGTGGCTCGCTGACGCATTGACTCAAAGTCCCAGCGAAACTAATTCTGGACCAAAGGCGCGTGTAGCCAAAGATTTACAATTAAAATTTGAAAAATAGCTATTTTTTTTTTTTGTATTCAATAATTTCGATTGAGAAGCGTAAGAATAAAACGGACCTTAAATTTCCGCGTGGGAGACACAAAAATTTTTAGGTCTTTAGGCTATAGATGAAATAATTGCAAAAATTAATTCTGCAAACGTCGTAGTATACAACTGAACCCTCTGTTTCGTTTTCCCCTACTTTGTTTTGGAGCCAAAGAGTTGTCGTGAAATTTAAACCGTGACGTCATCTCATTAATAATCCAAAAGACAATCGTCATTAATCTCGTGAGGCCTTACACGACACGAGTTCGTATAAATCAAGAGAGTAAATATTCGCTCGAGTCAAGTGAATACCGAAAGATAAGACAAGTTCTAAATTTTTATGCTCACATATGCGTGTCTCTCTCTATCCAATTTATTAGGCAATTTATCACCAAACCGCAGACTCACTGCACTAAAAATAAAGAAAAACAGGAACAATAGGTAATAACAAAATTCAGAGAGAGAGAGAGAGAGAGAAAGAGAGAGAGAGAAAGAATTGACCATATTGTGGTCACATTTATTTTCGTATTTTTTCGCTCGATCCACGTGAGTGGAAACCTGTAAACATGCATATCATCGTCGTGATTTTCTTCCCCGACGTAAAGCTAATGAGAAAAGACTCACCGAGAAGAAGAGCCGGCTCCCGGTTATCCTCGACGAGGGCAGTAAGCACAAGAAACAGGGGATGCTGTACGGGCAAATGGTCCAGATCAGCAGTCGAGTCATCATAAACGACGACTTCTTTGAAGCACCGTTTACGGAGGAGTTCCTTCCCGTCACGTGTCGTTGCTAGATCAGCAAGCGAAGCTTTTCCCTGCTGAAGACGACGCCGATTAAAACGGTCCGAACAATTGATGTTTATAGCACCCCGAATGTGGTTCACATTGTAGGCAATGAACGGCCTACAGTCTAGTAGAACAAGCCCTGTTCCAACTGCAGATGCAGTTTGCAGACCTTGTTGCCGTTCCAAACGACATGCTAGATCACCAGGAGAAAGGGCTACCGCGTGTTGAAGTACTAGAGATCGCTGAAGAGTACCACTCTCAGCGCAGGGGCTCGTTGGTAAGCTGACTGTTTCCATCTTACACCGCTTTGGCGGGCCGCAGGGTGAGGTTAACGTCGGATAGAGCGACGTAGAGGCAGCGAGGTGGTCCGTCGGAGGGCCAGGTTCACTCAGACTCCTGTTCAGAGCGAGTTTGAGACCGTCGCGCGGCCGCCCGGCAGACACTTCGCAGCACACCAGGGTCGTCATTGCCCTGACGTCACCAAGTCGGGTTATATCTAGACCCGCTGTAAGGAGAAAGGGAACTTGTAGTAGCATCAACTTTAGTGCCGGGTGCCGACTGCACCGAAATCACTATACTCTGTCAGTTTGCCAAAATACGAAATTTTTATACGTATATGCAAAGATTACGATGTTTATTTATTTTTTCATCAGTTTCTCCACCTTTCATTTCGACACAATCATCGATTCCTTAAAAATGTCGATTTCAACGGTACTCAGACATTGAGGATCAATCGCCAGGAATTTTTTTTTCGAAAATTAAATTTTTAAGATATAAGAATTTTTATAAGTTATCGAAAAGATTTGAAAAATCGATAAAAATTTGCTATCGTTCTAATTTTCAAATCATTTTTCGGTTGATTAATTAGAACTTGATTATATTTCCAAATTTCGTCGTATTTTAAATCCGATTTGTCGGATTGTCGTGATTATTAAATAATCATTCAACTTTTCAGATAAAAATTGTCTAGCTCTTTGTGAAAAAAAGTCTACGAGGATAAAGTCTGGCTATTTTGGACAAAAATTTCAGAACTTTTCATTTTTTGAATATATCCTGACGTTTTTAGGATCGGTGATAAAAAAAAAAAAGAAGAAAAATCACCAATTTTATGAAAATATTCGTTTTTTTTCATATAAAATAAATATATTTTTAACTGCGACTCAAAAGAAAAAAAAAAAAAAAAAAAAGAGCCTGACGTGATCATAAAATTTCTACCGCCCACCCCTATGTCATAGATCATCACGATGTTGAGAACATCCTCCCCTCATTAAGGCATGACGTAATATTTAAAAACCCCTTCATTCGATTCGCTTTCTTTGGTTTTTCATCGAATCATTGATACGATTTTTTATTTATTTATTTTTTTTTTTCAATTTTATTCAGACTGTTTTTGTTACTTTCTAATCTCATCATCAGTTTTCAAAAATTCAAATAAAGCCTTAGTTTCTCTGTTAAAATTAGCTGTTGCAGTGATCGCCGCGGAAATTAATGGATCAGAACATCGTGTATACATAGGGAACTTCCTAATTCCTAAACGTTCTAACGTGAAAAAAAAAAACAAAAAAAAAAAAAAAATAAAAAAAAAGAGACGAGTTATAATACTACAGCCTGAGTACAAGGTGCAGTACATTCGTCCCTGCAGTGCACCGTAATAATAACCGTCCCCATTTCCGGTGGTGACTGAATTTAATTACTTCATTATTTTCACCGCCCATTTATCTGCGTTTCGAGACCAAGGCGTCGTGTCGTTCATCCGACTACATATATAAATATATATGCCGGACCTCTGCTCTCTGGTGGTTTGGACCAGTTCTTATCGGCATTAAAGAAGCAAAAAAAAAAAAAAAATAAGAAAAAAAGAGGAAATAAAAAGACCTATATATCTATATTTATGTAATCTACATTCAGATGCATATGTCATTCTGGGCAGAATCTATCGTCGAATTGATGAGGTTTTTGGGCAGAAAATTTGACCGCTGAACAGAAAACTCAACAGATTCTGGCCAGATTCTGGTCAACTTTCTACCAGGGTCAGAGCCTAAACTGTTGCGTTACGCCAGTATCACCAAAGTGCGGCGTATGTTATTATAATTTGCCTATAAACGACCGTGAAGCGGTTTGCGATTTGCGCGTGTCGTTTGGCCCGCGTGAGTCAATTACTAATATTAGAAGGTAAGACTTTGGTTCTACGACTCGACTTGCCTCGATGGAACTTTAGCCGAAGTTGTACGGAGACTAACGAATTCAACCGAGAAAATTGAATCGACTCGGTTGAACGGTCAGCACCAGCACCAGAACCAGAACCAGGACTAGACCCAGAACCAGAACCAGAGCCAGCACCAGCACCAGAACTCAGCGCTCAGAATTACACTGCATCGCGCGCATCAAGACTAAAATTCTATCTCTTTCTGATCCGCGGTAGAGCTGGAACTCGCTGCAGTCGGTGAGTAAACGTAGAAGAATTCCACCGCAGTATATAGCTGGGGATTCTCAAACGAGCGAGAGACCAGCGGACAGGTGTACCTCGAGCACCTGCTGCGTGGCAACGCCCTGTTCCGCTGCCTCACTTCGGCGCTCGCCCTCGCGAGTTTTAAGTAGTCGGGGGGGTAGTAAGGGCGAAATAATTCTAAGTCAATTTTGGGTAAGTTCAAGTATCCAGGATCATCATTATAAAAGTAGGTACATTTACGTTCGGGGAAAGTTCCGCCGACCAGAGTGCAGAGATGAAAAGTACGAGAAACAGAAACCAGGAAGTAGAAGATCTCCTTTCTTCGTCTTTTCATTGTTGAAGAATAATCTTTGGATTAATCCTCTTTTCCACGAGGAAAAAAGAGTCCGAATCGATTGAAGCTACTCATCGTTATTTCGCATGACATTCTATGTTTATGTTGAACCTGATAGCATCCTTTTAAAGGCTTGTGATAAAAGCTGTACAGAAACAGCGAGGATCGGATTGATTCCAGCGGTAATAAATCGTCGAATATTTCTTCCGACTTTTATCCGGTAAATCGTTGTTCCCGATATTCAACAAAGGACGCATCTTACTTAGCGCGTTCACCTACCTTTCCCTCAAGTCCAAACAGTGACGACCGGTTCGTCGTCCGGTATAGAACGCGTCGTTCCTGCACTGGTTGCAGAGTAGAGCCCGTTGACCGTAACAGATAATTTCTAAACGTGGTTAAATCCCGCGCACCAAGAAGGTGGAGTAGTAGTAATAGAAGTAGTAGAATCAGTAATCCACGGTGTTGCATGAACGATTTAAACACACACTATAATAAAAATTTATTAAACATCGAACGCCGTGTCATCTCTACGAGATTAGGTAATTAATGAATGATCAATAAAAGTGAAGCACTGGCCACTGCGAATGATTATTCTACAGTGGTGTTCGTGACCTCTATTAGCGATCAGGAAAGGGTGGATTTTCGAGGTCGACATCCCTTGCCACTGTAAGCCCGGCTCTTTGAAGACCCGGACATCTTCGATCTCCGCGTTTATTCGCGCAAGGAGAGAGCTTTTAGTAGTTCGAAAAAAAGGCGCGAAACGCGCTCTTTAAACGGCGGAATATATGTTATAGATTAAAAATTTTTATCCCTGCCTATAGGCTTCCGTCTGTAGATTTTTAAGTACACTGGGATAATTTCTTCTTCTTCGCTCTACGTTCCTTTTTTATTTTCTATTTTTTATTATCAATTATTCATACATATTATAATTATATGTATATATATGAAACGCGGAAGAGGCGGAGGCACGGTTTATGTATTAGCGCTATACAAGACTTGCGCGGGCGACCGGTCCTCTTGGCTGCCGGGTTCCGACTGGCCTGTACGAGGGCAATGCGATTCACGCGGACGCCACCGGCCGCCGCGACGCTTACGAGGAGGACGACGACGGGCCCCGCGACGACGCGAGTACGCGACATGTACACGCTAGCAGGCTTTACGGCGATGACTCATTCCGAGCGCTTGCACACAACAGCTATACGAAACGGCACGCTATCTCCGGACCCGGACTGCCAACGATCAGCTGCTGCTCTGCAAACGTTCATATGGATTGAGATTATTTCTGTCCATATGTATTGCCATCGAATACATAATCGAAGAGCTCTGAAAACCGGGTTTAATTAAGAATCGAAGCTTTTGGCTCAGAGTTCGATGGTTCTTCTTGGTTCAGGACGGACGGTTTATTAATTCTGAGATGGATATAGGAAAGCCTGAAATTTGAGAATTTATGAAAGTTTCATCCGACCATTGCTTCATTGCTAAACATTTTCAAACAATCTTTTTCTCTTCGTTAACTTTAAACAATTCATCTGTATAGATTTCTCCTACAAAAAGAAGTGAGCAAGGATCGAGAATGGGAAAACTAGACGTAAATACATTTTCTAGGGGCCGCTGAACCCCAGTGTTTAGCTAATGATCGGATTATAGGAGTTCGTTTACTAGAGATCAACATTTTTGAAATTTATAGTATGACACTCCGAAAAGATGGGTATTTTTAAATATATATACAATTTCTGACTATCTCCTGCATTATGTCTACAAATGTTTGTAGAGCAATTATAATTAAAAATTGTTTAACCTCCTGACATATAGGGCATATATTTTATTTTTAACTCACTCGCGATTGAAGCTTAACTTTAAAAACGTGACTGATTTCACAATAGGTAGAAAAATCTGCTTTATCGCGTTAAAATTGCCAGTCAACGTCTTCGAACTAACAGATTACACCGTTTTGCGGGAAAGCTGTCATAAAACTCTGGGCTGTGTGACACCGCGAAATTTTTATCGTACCTACTCAAAACTCTGAGATTTATTATTAAATATATTTAGCAGTAAATTAATGAAAAAAAAAAAAAAAAAAAAACATCTCATCAGATGTAAACGAAAAAAAGAAAAATCCGACTCACGAGGTTGCCTATAACATGTAGGTATTACAGTTATTAAGATGATCAAGGAAAGTCATGAGACGGTAAGAATATTTTGAAAAATTCATTTTTTCAAATATTCATGATTTCCCAATCCGATGAAAAAGCACGAGTAGTAAAATCACGAAATCTGAAGCAATCGAGCATTGAAAGAAACAATGCGCGAAACAACAAGCGTGTAGTGTACTCATGTCCAACCATCAATGGAATAAAGTTCTCAGAATTTTCCCATGAATTAGCGTATCCGGTTGTAGCTTCATTCATTAGTTTCTGCAGTATTCTTGCGGGGAGATAGCTGTTTATCTACTAGCAAGCCGCGGTCAGTGTGCAAATCATCTCTGTCTGTGTAATGTCTGTTTAATAACCCACCCACACCTTATAATATAACCTTATAATATTTTGGCACAACGGTTCCTCAACGATTAATTTTTAATTTTCTTTCTTTTTCTCTTTTCATTCAAAGGATATATCCTCGTTACTCGATGTTAATAAATTACACATATAAATAATGTGGCTATGTATATGCTCGGCACATAATCGTATACAATATGTTTTTCTTATCTTAAATGTATTTGGACTGAAATTATAACTGCTCTTAGTATATTTCCACTGCATCTCGTGGACTCCGTAGCTATCGCTGCTGGATATTATATCTATTTACTTTAGATCGATATTGTATTAGTATATAGAAACCTGATGCCTATGACATACGTCGATGTCAAATATTCTGGCGCCGCGACTCCCTTAGCCGGATATACTATCAATCGTTCAAAATTTATCATCGATTTAGGTAAAGTGTAAACTACAGGTAGATAGGTAGATGTATATGGTAGACATTCGTGTAATTTCAAGATTATTAAAGCAGATTATTATTTAGAAAGAAAAAGTGTGTTGCAGACGTAGCGACGTCAATCGACTTTAGGATAGTGCTGGGTTGAAATTCTCGTGCAAACTTTGCAAAGCTGTTAAAAGTATATTACTGCGCATCCAAAGAGACAGAGAGACTCGACAAACACTGAGAAAAATTTTCATGACAGATTTAACAAAGCTTTATTGAGATGATGACAAGCGGTGTTTGACGTAACTTCGCGGGATTTGGTTAGGTGTTTCATTAAATACAATTATATACATACATTTTTTTTTCTCTCAATTCCTCGGAGACTCATTTCAGAATGTTAATGAAAATAAAAAAAAAAAAAAAAGTGACTATTAGATGGAAATAATAGACATGGTTTCACATTTTTTTAAAATCAAATCTAGGAATTATGATAAGACTGATGACAAATATGTATAACTGTGTATACCGATATTGATAACAAAATACGGATTTGTTATTAATAATTTATTATTATCAAATTACTTCATCCGCAAGAAGCACATCGAACAAATATACGTCCCGTTGTCAGCCTTCAGTAATCATTCAAGATAAGTTGAATACGTGAAAGAAGGCAGAACTTAATGAGACAGGAGTTGAAACATCGAGCACTTGTATTGTACCAATGCATTATACTGCGTGTGTGTATGTGTGTAGAGATAAATTATCTTCTCAGTATATAAGCTAAAAATTATGGTTCAACTAACTTGAATACATATATAATACGATTATTATTTATTATTAGATAATATACGTATAGAATATAGATTATGACAGCGAGTCGGTCCCACAAGATAATCTTTCACGAACGGTATAGAAACTCTAAACCACGAAGAACCAGTGAAGATAAAAAAAAAAATTCTTTTTTTATTTTTTTTTTTAAATAAAAAAAAAATTGATAACAATTTATATCTCGGGTGTTCGTCTCTTTGAAATTATTCAACATCTAGACACGCTCATTTCCAGATAACCATATTCACCCTCAACACTATCGCGCGCGGATGTTGTAAATGTAAATTGTAATCCAACCGAGTATATCTTCGTTGCAGATAACGAGTTATCCCTTTTTTTTTTTTTATTTTTCAAGTGAATTTACTCAACAATTGTTATTGTTTAAAAAAAAAAAAAAACTAGCAAGTCTGATTAACATTAAATATAGTTAATTAAGTGATTGAAAAATCACTTTTATTCAAATATCGAATAATTAGATGATGAAAATATGTAATCAAATCGTGAACAACGTTCGGCTGGTGATTTATACCAATATGATTTTGAAAATGTTTCTTTTTTTCTCTCTCTCTCTCTCTCTCTCTCTCTTGTTTTCTACTCTGAAAGAACGCAAGTATAAAACGTATGTATGTGGTTACGTGGCATATAACAGCCGTTTGTTTGACTGTTTGCATGTTATGTTGGCACAGCTTGTTCTTGCTCCGAGAGTCGTTGCTCTGACTCACCGTCAGAATAAGAGTCTTTTATCATTACAGCGATAAGAATTAAATTTTATCCCCACCTATCACCCGAAATGAACCATTCGTCTCTAACTCCCCGCTAACTTATCGTATACCTACTCAATACGGGTTTATGCAACCTGCGATGAGTTTCAAATAATTATGTTCACAGCGGGCATCATGTCACCGAAAAAAAAAAAAAAATGTGTTTACATATATCTTTGACGTAGATTCGAAACACACATCCACGCGTATAAATGAAGGCGCAATGATTATTTTAAGTGGGATATCTGTTGAGCTAATGATAATGACACGATGTGAGCCTCTATATTTCGTACGGTAACTTTCGCTGATTGTTCAGACTGCGCGGATTGCCGGAGGAAACTCAACCGCATATCAACTAATGATTAAGAAGTGGGAAAAAAAAACGATCGACTCGCTTTTTCCTGCATCATTTTCCGCGACTGATGTGATCGGTACGATTATAAACTACAAAAGATTCATAAATACGTGTAATCTAGTTATTGCGTGCGATGTATGTTGCCTTTCATCCCCGCATATGTTGTACTGAAAAAAGTTTCGAAATAGTTTAGCGTACGAGTAAAATTGGTACCCCTATATGCAGGTAGACTTTTTACTGTTACACCAATGACGAATTCGTTCTCACAATCAGTTATCCTTGGACTAGTTTCATCCGTGCGAGTTCTGAAATGACGAACCGATGAAAGCAGTCATTGTGAATATCGATTGGTAGTGAGCTCATTTCCAAATTTATATGGTATATGTGAACTGAAGCTGGTCAATGGTTCAATTCATTTGGCTAACTTGATAAAACGCATCGATCAGAGCAGTCATAGTCATTTATTATAAGGATGGACTTTATATGGCCTTTCAATAGCTTTTCACACTGTCCCTTCCTTTCGACTTCATCATCATAATCGTCATATTGATTGGTATGAACTCAGCTTTCCGTTTTTGAAACCAGTTGATCATCACGTAGATGCAGAAAGTTGTTGATGGTGACGTTAAAACCCGAACAGCAATTATTCAAGCATTAGAAAACGAGTAGGTAAACCCACGTCGTAGCATAAGTGATATTTAGTTTATTATCTGCGATATCATAGTGTGGAAAATATAGAGAAATAATGATTAAACTTCTTCCAAGTAGAAAAAGAATTATTGCAGCAAGTTGTGAGCTTCGCTCCCTCATATAATATATGAACCTATTTGCACTGCCATCTATTTGCAAACATTAAACTTGTCCTTCGTACGATCTTACTTGTTCGTATTATTAGGTATTTACCTAATGCTCCGATTAACACAGCTGTGAAGTTTTAACGTAATTAATTAACACCTGCAATGGTATAGAGGCTCCTTCAAGGTACAATTTAACTAGGCTTAAACAATTCTGATGTATTCACCCAAGATCTCTCATTTATGTTCATCCAAATCCGTCCTCGAGGTGTATGGCACAGTGTATTCTGTAATATGAAAGTTTTTTTAATACAAAATTGACAAGAACTGAACCGAAAGAGAAAAATTGAGTTCAGTCTGTTTTTCCATTGTATTTTCAATTCCGCTTTAAACTTTCAAACACTGACAAACTAGCGCACTTCTTTATTCATGATTAAAGTAATTTACTACAGGCTTATAAACAAGATTGCTGTAATTAAAGAAAATCCTTATCTATATTACCTCGGGTTCAATTCTGGATCCAACGAAAAATCCTATACTAAACACAAGACGATCGGAACAGGGTTGAATAGACCGATTACCGAATATAGCTGTAACGCTTATCGGTACCAAATTTATAAGCATGTGAAATTTTCGAGCCTGATCATCATCAGAAATCGGGAATGATAACTTTCCAGATAAATTGGAACCATTTTTCTCATACCCTACGCTACACCCACTTCATTTCGATACATCCGAGTTGTACGAAGACCGGATATCCGGATATCATGCTATCTGGTACGAACTACTGTAGGTCTCACGAGTAACCAGTAACCGGTAACTAGTATCACTATCTGTTCTTGTAGTCTTATCGAATATTGGCTTCCTGAGTGATAGCCAATTCCTGAATGCACAACAAGACAGTGTAGGTAGCACTGGTTTTCGCATTCAAATTCGAATTCGCATTCGCATTCGCAACGCTCACGATCATCAGTCCATCGCCGAGTTGCCGTCTGGTTAGAGACCGTGTGCAGATATGTGTACACGAGTAGTTTGCCAACGTGTGCGCGTGTGCGTCTTGTGTGGTCATCCACTCCGGGCCAAAGATAGACTCTGACATCATGACATCATCTCGTACACGCGAGCAGCGCTCGACCCAAGTGCCGATAAACACGGAACGAGCACGGCGCCGCACTGCGTTGCGTTGCGTTACGTTACGTTGCGCTGCGTTCTTAGGCCGCAGAAACTCTCGCTTCCTGTTTGGTCCATGAACTAGCTGAAGGAAATTTCCTTTGTTCGTTAAGAAACGTTCATTTTCATTAGCTGTTTAGATCCGCAAACGATGAAGGATCGTCTCTGATTCAGGAGCTTTATAAACAGCGAGAAAAACTCCTGTACAATATGTATGTGCGAGATTTTCGCTGAATGTATTTTAGGGACAGAAAATTGCCTTGCGAAAATCTACTGCCGTCGACTTTAAAGCTCGTCATCCTTAATTTAGCACCTATGCTGATGGCCGCGACGAGTACCTGTCACGGTGACAGATAATAGCAACGATGTCTCTTATCCACGTGTTGGTATCCGTATTACTATGTTCATATACGTGTGTGCGTGTGTGTGGGTACGTGACTCGTGGGCACGCGTGCGCGTGGGTTAAAACTTTCGTTGCGTTTCGCAACCCACTTATTTAAGGATAAATATAGAAATGCTACCGTCCAATACGCATTACGCAGCAACTAAAATCCATCTCTTTCGATATCGAGTCCTCCTGCATTTACTTGTATGGATATATCGTTCGGCTATAATTATATACTGCCATATGTTTTCTGAAATCGATTCGCCGCATTAATCAGTCTTAGCTTATCAATTATTCATTACGTATATACGTTTCACCGTTCAATTATCACTTCGCTATGCGATATTTTTGCATAGAATTATGCTGCGATGATATTTTTGGCAAAAAATAATTGACTCGTTTTATATACGTATATATATTCATATATACGGATTTTAGAAATAGTATAATCAAAGGCATGAAACAGTCCATAAAGCCGAGCTTTCTAACAACATGTGCGCTTACAACTGCCGGATGACGTCACCAAAGCCCCTGATAGCAGCACCGCCCACGCCTCTGTATCATCGCCCGTATCACTTATACACATGAGAGGGATCGTTGTTTATACTAAGTTTACAATTTTTTTTCTTTCTTTTGAACTACTGCAGTTATAGGTAGGTATACCGATGCAATCATCGTTATGATACCGGAAACGCAAATGTATACCTTGCTATTTATAATTGGATGCACCTAGCGCGGTGATTGCACGGTAGAAGTCATTACATTTTATAATTAGTTCAATTTTTACGTCATATGGTTTATACTGATTGTACCGATAGTTGATCGATAAAACGTATTTGAAATTAATTTCAGTTGATCGATCTTAGAATTAGATAAAATTATAGAGACACTGATTTATCTCTTGGGAGTTGATAGACCTGATTAGAATTTCTAACGGACCCGGGTTGAACTTCCGAACGATCGTAATTACGAACTCGTTTGAGATGATTTCGAATTTTCTGAAACGTACAAGTCTAGAACATTAAAATTCCGATAGTCCAGAAACTCGGAGGCTCGAAATACCAAAAATTTTGGTCCATTTTTCAGGATGTAAAGGCAAAAAATATTTCACTCTAATCGAGACTCTCTTTACGGAAACCGATTTTATCTACTCCAATCGATAACTCAAATCTCATAAATAACTGATGGGATTTTGAAACTATTTTTTTTCCAAAAACTACATCTCCAGATGATTAATTTGACCACTTATTGGTTTCGATACGATCAATACAGCCCCAGTTATCAAACACTGAATGAATACATGCGTGAATTTCAAGTTTCGGAAGTTTGGCTTTTCGCATCCGTATAACTTTCCGAATTTTCACCCTTCGGGACTTTAAAAATCCAGAACTTTAACCCATAAATCAATTTTTTTTTTCGGTTTATTCCTTCCATTAATTAATTCTTCAATAATTTTTGGCTAATTTTTTTTCTGTCCACTGAAAATTGAAGCAATTAAATATATGTTGTTAGTGTGTTTCAATTAACGCTACGGTTACTGCTCAAATATGACAGCTACTACACGGTTATTTAATGTCCTTGATCCATTTAGGCTGGGTGATGTGCGTTCGAGTAAATCAAGGTTTTTTGTATTTGTATTGGTCGTGGTGAGCTAACCTACATACGTATAACAGACAATGTGAATTTTAGATCGAACCAGAGTCTAATACACAAGGGTTTTAATTGTGTTGTTATACGTAGAAAAAAAAAAAAAGAAAAAACTGGATACTACCGAAGCGCCGCGATCAATGCCTTGATTATCTCGTACCGGTTGTAATTTCAGCCTACACAACTAAAGCCATGTAGGCATGCTTCTTGGACAGAAAGGATGCCGTCAGCAGCCAGTAGGACATACGGCAATTTTATTCAATGATTCATCCTTGCAGTTAAATTATTTTCGAATACGTGCTTCGCATGGTTTAGAGATAAGTCGTAATTAAAATTTCGTCATTTCCGATAGTTTAAGGTTTTGTGTAATTAAAAATCATCATTTTCAACGATATTATCGCTTATACCTACGCTACCAACTTGTTTCGTCATTATTTCATTCGGCAGAAAATTTTCTTGAGTCTGTCGTATGAGTCGAGACCCTAAGTAATAAACAATTAAACATTTAAGCAGTCTATTTTCGGATGGGAACCATGACACCATGCGGTCTGGTTCTTGACGACCGCTTGTAGTTCAAGCAGCTTATCATCTTTCTTTTTAAGCCAGAATAATAACGGTTTGGAAGATCGAGATTTATAAACATGCCACACTAAGCTAGAACCAAGTTTACGTTTTAACTTGAAAACTAGAGGGCCGTTGAAGATATATTTTAGCTTACGTCACCGGGTTAAAAATTCTTTGGGTTTTAAGAAAACCTCTAAGAAGAAAAGATAATACCGTCACCTCGATGAAAAGCTAGTGTTCAGAAGAGGGGATCCATACCAGTAGAAAGATGGAAAAAACGAAAATGAAAATAAGAGTTACATATTGGATAAAAGTAAAAAATTTGCTGGTACCTAGAGAATTTTCAAAATTGGCTATTCACCGGCTCATAACAAATGCGCCGATTTCAAATCGCAGGTTTTACGTCATTTGATCGAAGGCCAAAAAACACTGTCGCAAAAAATTTTCAACAATTTTTTTTATCCGATGTATACCTACGTAGGTACCGTATAACGACGTTGTACGACGATTATAAACTTTTTGTTGATAAACAGAATCGTATGTGTAACTAGATGCAAAATTATACGATTTTTTTTTTCATACCCTCGCAGAAAAGGCGATAAGTTTTTCGGAATGTCGCGATTGTCAAATATCGCGTAACGCAAGAGGGGGTTCTAATAAATCATTTTCTACATACACACACGGTTTTGATGGAAAAAAAAAATGTACAGTTTTCTATACCGTATGTATACGTGCGGATATGTTTATCTACACGCATATATACACCGTTTCTAATATGTGTATCATGTAGGTATGTGTTCGTATAGATAGAAAGCGGACTCGGCCTGACGTCACGGCTTGACTCACCGTGGGATTGTTAGTCTTCGATGTATGATGTATACACGCACTGACCGTTCGTCTGGCCCGTGCAGTATTCGGGTGTGTGATTATTACCGTGTTTCCAATTTTTTTTTTTTCAATAAACAAACTGAGCCGATTATAAGACCGCTTCGATCTATAATACAGATTTTCTCATTTTGTTGTCATTTATAATTTCGGAGTTTGATGCGATAGAGGCACGTCGGGGGTATATGCTCTTATTGCATTAATCTGACGGATGATTTACAGGGACGCATACCTACGCGATTTTGAAAAACATTCTGAAACGAGCCTTCACTGCGATCTTTGTAAAAAAAAAGGGGGTAAAATTAACACTAGGTTATACTAATATTTCGATCTCTGAAAATTTCGGAAAATTCAACTAGTACATGTTAGTGTCAAGATTCGTGACGCTCTATTCTCCGTGAATAGTATAACTCCTACTAATTTTTAAAACCGACTATTGTACTTTTATGCAATGTTTTTGCAATAAGAGCATGTGGCTAATATTTTGGAAATTCATTCTACTCGATCATTCGTCTTTGTTTCTGCAATCACCACACGAGGTCTGGTACGTATCATGGCAGAACACGCGTGAAAAAAAGATCGCTTCGAAATATAAATATGACTAAATGAATGGCGCGTTTTTCTCCAAATTATATCTCGAAACGTGATAATCTGCTGGGTACATCCTGCCTATGTTAAAATTGCACATAGCGATACACTTATGAAAATGTACGTAAATCAATGAAGTCTTACCTGCAACGGTACGGAAGGTGAGGCGATGGACCCGTGGTAGGGTAGCCGTGGCAGTAGTACAGGCACGCGTTAGGGCTGGCATCTCTGTAGGCGACGATTCGTCTCCTCGATCTCTCTCGCAGTCTCTTACTAGCGTTTGACTTGTTGCTTGCTCGGGAAGAGCGGGTCGTTTGAGCGCCGGTTCCTCCGGTACAGTCACCTCGGCAGCTATAGTAAGTCACATACCAATGGTCTTAGTTGGTGCACTAAAGTCGTTGCGCCGTTGCGACACACTCCCTGAGTTCTATAGTCCCGTAAGGGAAATCGTTAGCATTTTAAAATCTAATTTAATTGCCGATTATTCGATCTTAAATAGACCTAACATCAAAATTTCTTGCATCTTACAATCGCGTGGGTCAACATTCGTATTTGTCTATAAAAAATTGAGTCACACTAGAATTTGTCAGATCCGAAACGCTTGACTTATCAAATTATCGAGCGATCGATCTACTCGCAGACGAACCGTAGATCGCAATCTGTTTTTTGTTTTTTTATTTATTTTTTACTCAGCAGGACAACATGCCGTAGTGAAAGTAAGACACAAAGATGGTTACTTTGTTCAATGTCATGCTGGAGAAAAATGATAAATAATGCGCGAGATATAATACAGTGATAGTTTTGTCTTATTGATTTCAGCCCTTGCGATGGAAAGTAGTAGTTCAACCCCTACGTCATCAATGATTATACTCATTTAGAGTTATATGTATAATACGGTAGTAAGTTTATATAAAACGATGAACACTACGGCGTTGAGGATACAGTACGAAGATACGAAAGGAAAAATTGTTATCGTTTAGTAATAAATTTGTTGATTCACGGAGTTTAATTAACTATGATTAATACTGGTGACGGTAATTTTCACACAGTTATAACGTAAATTACACGTCGTGGCAACGGGTGTAATATAATAATATAAAAATAGATCAATTGCTATTCCAGAATTTCGCATATTAATCATGGATTTATTATTGCACGTTATGTTAAAGTTTATTGAAGTGACTAATGGCATGACCACCCCGCTTTATTTGAAAACCGTGTAAACAGGCACTGAAGCATTCGTGGGAACCGAGAAGTTTGCGCCACATAATAAAAAAAAAAAAAAAACGAAAAAAAATAGAAAAACGGTTGAGATTAAGGAATCATGAGTCCAAAAATACAACGACCAGATTATTTATATGTATATGTCACAAGCTAGTTGATAAAAGACTAATTTTACTTCAGATATTGTCGTAACGAAATCATGAGTCAAAATACTACAAAACTTGTAAAGTAGGACTTTGGGAATAATCAATATTCATATCATCAAGCGAGTAAAGAAGTGGGGAAAAAAAACTTATACTGACACTGCGGTTATCAACGCGTATAGGTATACTCTTGACCGAATCTCACCCATTAAGAATATAAAAATACCGTGAAGTAATTATTTCTCTCGAAGGTCGACACGTATCAGTAATAATACGCGCAAATTCTTTGCGCATTGAACTACACGGTTCAGAACTGCTGTAAATTTCCCTACTACTATAATTGATCGCGTAATATATAAAGTTGAATAAAAAACGCACGAAAGAAAAAAAGAAAAAAAAAAAAAAAAAAATAACGAACTTGGTCAATTCACGCACGACTTGTTACTCCGAGTCAGTTCTCGAACCGCAAACTTGTCCGTGATATAAAACACTGTACAGTACACTACCACAATAACCAATCTGACACAATAATATCATAGCTCAGACACTGATTTCGCGTTACCCTCGGGAAGATCTTTTAACATGAAAAGAAACACAGAATTTTGATTAAAAATGAAGATAAGTATAATGACTTACATCGTTTTAACGATAGGGTTGATATTCTGGTTGTCGATGGGGCGAACTGGCGTTGCAGTGAGTGAGATGACTGGACCTGATGAGACGTCGGTTGCCCGGTTGTAGTTGATGATGTTGAACCTGATTGCTGTTGTTGAGATGGTTGCGGCGAATGCGGTACCAGCAGAGTGGAAGCTCTACTAGCAAGCGAAGCACTCATCTTTCTTTCGAGAATCGCTCGTGGCGCTCAGGTGGAGGTCAACAGGCCAGTTTCCTCGAGGACGTTGTTCTCGCTGTTTACTATCAACCGTGTTCAGGCGAATAGCGTGGGGGGTTCGTTCGGCCTCGAGCAACCTTAACATTATTGCCGCGTTGCTAGTTATACTTACTTTTTAAATTATAATACGCGTCTATCACGTGTCCGGATATATCTTGGGAGAAGAAACCTTGCCGGTTCTCTTATACCTTTCCTTTGTCGAGAGTTGGCTTGAGTCACTCGCCAGACGCCGCGGAGTTGGCAGTCTCTCATCGCGCAAGTATAGATATATAATAGATTCATATAAAACGTAATAAACGTATAGGCGATTAATTTATCACTACCGCATGATACACATCGCGATTTATATACCCGTTTAGTATACAGGAAGGAAATATAAGTAATCAAGGCAGCTTATATATTCACATATGCAGGAAGATAAAATATCAAAGCAATATCTGCACTGATATTCACTTTTTGGCACAATTACGCGAGACGTGACGGTTAAAAAAATACATTTTGCCAGCTGGTATATGACTTCGGATAATATAAAGTTCGTTAAATGATTTTCAAGGCCTAAGGCAAAATGTAAGCCGGGCTCCATCTCTGTCACAGTAAATTTTACTACATACATTGGTAACGCTCCAGATCTATAAATCAGCCAGTGTAATAGTAGCAATAAGTGTTAGATATGCACAAAATTTATTCTAATTTATGCGTTCCATCTATGCGCAGCGTACAATTTTAGAAATCAACTAAAAACCCCAAAAATACCCCTTTCACAAAGACCGAAACGTTCAACCTCAAACTACAAGTGATTTCACCGATCGCATATCGCGATGGATGCATTGTCCTCTTATTCACTTCTGATTTGTGTCCCAGCTGCAGTTTTTTCGATTCTTTTTACAGACGATGGAGTAGATATATCAGTTTGGTACATCTACCCACCCTGGATGATAATATTCTGAGAAATTCAGTGGTTGAAACTCACAATTTACGAAGGATAGCCCATCCCCCGCTGACTTGAACGGGTTAAGATCCTGGATCGAGGGAACCTTGGGGTCTCCGGTCACGGGCCTCTGTCCGTTGAGTTCTCGATGCGCATCTGATCGTGAGTCACGGCGGCCTTCGTCGGCATTAAAAATCTCAACACGGCGAGAATTTGCGGTTCGAAATCCTCCGTTGATCTGAACAGACATGAAAGGATATTTAATTCAGGAGATGAACGATGCGCGAGTATATGTAGGTAGATAGGTAGGTAGGTTAATATGGCGTGCGGTCGTACCTAACCGACTACAAGCAAATTATAAACTATTCTTATGTCAGTTTTGATACGAGAAATGAGTCCTGATTATTCGCCCTTCTCCACTTTTGGATTACAGACCGGTGCATTAGCCCAGCAATCAGTTGAGTGCCGAACTGATCATTTCGAGCAAACTTATACGACATAAAGACGCTGACTCCGCTTCAGTATCGAATGAGTCAGCGGCACCTGTCCAAGTCCGACCAATTCTACGCGCAGACGTACCGTTTCAGATAAATTTGTAATCTTGCGTTCGGGAAATGATTCCTCGAATCTTGTAAGGATCTTAGAACACGCATCAATATCTGTACACGTATGACAAGGCGGAAGGCGGAAGTAAGATCAGACCTTTAGAGTTAGACATTATTCTTCCGGCTGTTATTATTTTCTCTATAATCTCTCGCAAGGACGCCCAGTATCGGAGTGACTTAAGACTTTGGCCAGTCAAATTGGTCCATAAGGCGATGTTATTATTTCCAGCTGTGAATTAGGTGTAAGTGAGCACTCAGCCGTGGATAATATTAATTAGTGGATGAAGCGGAAGTTTCAAACGCAGGAATTTTGATTGATTGATATACTATGCATATAGTGCGTTATGGTTTACCCTCGTGTTTCTTACCCCTTATTAATTGACTCTGGACACGAGTGACTAATGGTCTGCAGACGTGCACAGTGAGATTCTAGGTAATGCGTGATTGAGTCATTTTAAACAATTTTGAGTCACTTTTTGGGATTTTTAGTCACCTAAAGCGTGAATACGTGGTGTCATGCGGAGAAATGGAGGGATCGAGGTTATCAAATATATTTTTATCATAGTCAGTCAGTCACTCGTCTGAGTAAGCTCGACTAAGTAAATCTAGACGTATGCATGTAGTACACGAGCGGAGGTAACCTCTGCTGAATTTCATTTCATTCCAAATGCACGCAAATATGTTTTCGCTGTAGGCATTCACGAGGAATCTATTCGTGGTGCTGAGACATTCTGTGATTCGACTTTCCACTTGAAGAAAACACAAAAGTCAGGAGTTTCAGAAAATCGGGTGGAAAAATCTCGACGGTCATTCCATTTGTATACTTGTATTCAGAAATGCATTGTGGCAGAAATTCCGAATTTCTATTCTTATTGTTCCATAAGAGTTGGAAGAGCTTATGCATTTTCGAAATTTTTTCCAACCACCAGCGATCGTCACCGCAAAGAATCGTGAACCCAGAACAGTTGAATTTGTGTAAAAAATAAAACCCAGGCAACACTGACGTAATACAAAGGAATGGTGTCCGGATTTCTTATCGTACAGAGCGGATGCTTGCGGTAATAGAAGAACGGTTATAGCAATTTTGCTGTTTTACTTAACTCGGTGATATTCCGTGCCTAGCTTAGCTCGAGAACCGAGTTTATTGGTTCATCAAATCGTTGCGAGAATTGTCGTGCGATTTTTCGTACAACTTTGTGCAGGAGTAGTAGAAAGTAGGAATTAACTTGGTTGCCAAAAGTGACAAGGAAACAAGAATAAGATAGGCTTTAAATAAATTGACTTTTCCATTACTTATTATATAATTATGAAATTTTTATCGAAACTGTGTATAACTATTAAGTAATAGGAGCATTCTCACCTCGGCATAAATCATTTGATCGAAAGATGTACACCCTGATACCTTTTTTGGTAAGCACCCTGTAGATCCGGGCTCACATACTGAACGTATCCTTTGTTAGACTCGATTTATTGTTAGTCATGCAGCGATTGCTATTTCTAGATTTCGAGATCGACTTGATTCGTATTTGGCGTAGGTTAGGGATAAATTGAGAAGCCAGAATATGTTTCCGTAGAAAGTTAGTCATCCACTATTTATACCTTAGCCTAGCTTAACCGAATATAACCAAACAGATGGATTCTCGCGTGCTGTTTTAATATATGCTTAAATCTATAGATACACACGAATAAACTCAAGCATTTATCATTTTCGTACGATTTAGTTTATTCTTCTTTAATCAGTTCCACTCAAATCATGAGCCCACTGGTTGACACAATCACCTCTCAAAAAGTTGAAACCGTTATACTATTCCAGAACTTTGATACGAATTCTGAAATTGTAATCACTAATTCATTCAAACGACATACACTATGTGGTCGACTTTGCACGCAGGAAATACAATTATAATCATCATAGATGTAGCCCCAAGCGGTTTTTGCAATACCGAGATAAGCTGGGTTAATCTGATACCCACGATACTGCCAGTGACGGTTGTGGGTAATCCCATGTTTTCATTGTATTTGAATTTCCCAGTTCAGTAGACACGGGGCTTTTATGGGGAGTGATACAATTGAACTTTGATCTCTGAACTCAAAAATTTTTTCAATTTTTTACCTCCCATTTGAGATCAAATTCTTTAATGAGTTCATTCCGATTTCTGAAGCAGATATCGTACTGTTCGACAAGCACGATGGTCTGCTTCGTAATTCTCATGGAGTAATGAAATATGGTACGAGCTACTGTATGTATAAGGATAAAAAAAAGTCTATGAAATAGCGTGGAAATTCCTGTCCGATCCGTTGTGTTCGAATTCTTACGCTTGGCTGCAGATTTATAACCGAGATTTTCTGTATCCAAGAAAAACGGTCAGAGCAACGAAGCGGTGAAACACTTGACAGGTAAATCGATTATGCGATTCGATTGAAAGTACATTATGGTGACGACACCAAATGGAAATGGTTTCATTTTAATCACGAAACGTTGTAGGAATCGTTCATAATCTTTAACTCCCATCCAATATCAACGTAGTTAGTATGGATGGCGTTGATCATGATATTGAAAACCTTTTTCGAATTGAAAATGGTTTTCTTAATTATACCAGAAATTCGTGGTTGACGTTAATTAACGGTGAATATTCCACGTTCAGATGATTCCGTCCTTGAAATCATGAGTAAATGAGTAATGAAAGTGACCCGGAATACCTGCCGAAAATATTTTTTTCCCAGCAGTTTAATAATTATAGTTACCAATCCATAAATACAGTTTTTGTAAAAAAAACTTGACAAGAATTCGACGAAATAATAGTTTTACCGAAAGATTCAGTGTTTTGATTCTAAAATGAGGAAAATCAAGTATACCCTACACTTGTTGGTCAGCCTTCTAGAATTTAGAAAATTGGGTGTCTATGTAAAGAAGCGTAAAATTTGTTGATATACTTATGTACACGAAAATTGATCACACGTGGGTCAAGTCGACCTCAATATTTTTTTTTTCCCACGATCGCAGTTGACAATTTTTTATTCTTAAATCATATGAACCGATATTTCCCAACACCTTCGCGAACATATTATAGGTATATATTATACGTGTAATATATCGAATGAATTCAAAGACTTCTAGACCAAGGTTAAAGAACTTTATTTTATTATTATTTTTCTATATATGCATGTGAGTATTTGTCCCCACTTGCATATAGGTATAAAATAAAAATATTAAGGTACCGATACCTACTATATCAAATGATAAACCACAATAGGCACAGGAAAAGAAGAGAGATGATATCCGAATAAGGTTGCGCCGGGAGCTAATGAAAGGCTGCAGGTCTTTTGACTTTGATTAATATATACACATGGAACACAAGACCCGTGAATGTACGCCCTTGATATTCATCACGGGATGATGCGGATATGCCAGTGAACTTAGTGAACTCTTCAAGTCTATCGTTCTTGATGGTAGATATTTTCCCGGCTATTTTATTACGTGTCAAATTTTGTCACGGGTTTAATCTTTTCGGAAATTGTTTCATTCAATCACTGCAGGTTTTGGAATTATAAGACGGAAATTGCGAGATTAACCTTGCCTAACGAATAGCCATGACGAGCTCATGAATAATGCGATAATTTCTCCTTGAATGGTAAGCAGAAGTTATTATAAATTAAGAAAAACAGAATATACTTCATATTGATCTGTACTATGATGCATATGAAACAATGCAACGGTGATTGAGTATTACTCATTATTTATCAACAGGAGCGCCGACGTCATGTCATCAAAACCTCGTGCTTTGTTATAAATTTCCTTAGTCCTGCTTTGAGTCATTTTTTCATCATATTGCGTATCTATCATGTAATCTGGCCGATCATAAGGTCTATATCATTTTAGTCATAAGTTTCGCTAAGTTATATCAATTGAAAGAGATTTACCACCGAATTCTCATGATATAGGAACATTGTAAGATTCTGTAAATGTCGTACCGATTATCTCGGTTTCATTTTTGCAATGGATTGTGAAGATGCTGTGAGAGGCTAGGTAACTTATTGGATCAATCTAACGGTGTTGTTTTCCCATTGAATATAAGGAACCGTGAGTTGAACAGTTGTCCCTATTCTTCATTCTCGAGATGTATTATTCCGGTAAGAAGAAAAAAGGCCCCCCTTTTTCAGATTGTATTACGTGCTTTGAATTGCGCTCTTCACTCTAGACCCCAAATTTTATAGATGAAAACACGTGGTCCATTCGTGAGGAGCGTTTTTGTTCGTTGGCGGTACCTGCTGGGGGAAATTATACTACTGCACGGTGCTGGCACTCGTGCCCGTATCCTTTGGCATCGTATCCAAAGTACCGATAACGAGGGTCGTGCAAGTGCCAAATCTACGGTACTAGGAAATGGAAAGCATTTTGGATCCGTACTTCCCATTGAAAGCTCGAGTTTTAAAGTCCAATACCTCGGCCTACTCTCGGGTGAGAATTTCTTTACTTAAAAAAAATTCAGACCGAATTTTTCACGCTTGTATATCAATCTCTCGTTTGTTCTCTCTTTCGGAGCATGAAATAGCGCAAATTCTCACGTGCAGATAATATCTAAATTTTTTCCAGGAATCGTGACTACTTGCAAATCTAAATTCAACTTCAAAGTTCAGCCATCCCTATACAGAGAAGTCAAAACTAAATAAACCCACTCGCGTGCTAGCTCTAGCTTATTGATAGCTTTCCTAGAGCTAATTCAATCTGAGCTAACGTATTTTCCTTCGCCTCAAATCGTTAATTGTTATTCTTAAGCCAGCTGTTTGGGCACTACAACCCCCAATCGCATGCGTGACCGCAGCCTAACTGGGCCGTATATATTTCTGTAATTATGTATTTCAGACGTATCGTATGAGTTTATTTTTTATCAACATTGATTTTCTGAACGAGACAGGGCGAGGTAAGATGTCTGAGTATAGCCACGATAGCAGTAGAATACACAAGTCATAAGAATTTCACGCATGTCTAGCTATAATAGCTGAAAAAAAAATCTGATTGTATTTCTATCGAGATTTTTAAGAGACTGAGACTTTTTAGCATTAATGAGTTCAGGTATTGGTAATTGATGAGTTATTAGTAGATATAATGATTCAGCAAGGTCTAATTTGCAGAACGCCGAATGACAGACAACTCGCACGTCTTTGGTGTGCTTCGACATGCGATCGAGGCCGCAGAATGATATGATTCAGAAATATCATAGGCCAAATCAATTCTTCGCAATTCAACGATAAATAAAATTGCTTCTAAAACGGTTGCCGAGCAGTATAGCTACTAGCCATATACCGAACTAAGTGCGTATCAATAATTTAACTAGAAAAATCGATAAGCAAGAGAAATGGGCTTCATCGATTGCTTATCGCTCATGTAGTCGAAAGAGTATAGAAAACTTGATGAAATGTATTGCATCGGGTATTACACGTGCGTTTTTGTATTCGATTGAATTTTTTTCTCGCGCAGAATCGAGTCTCGTTTGTAATATTTCATATCTTCTGAATGAACTCGAATTTATTTCAATTACTAGCAATTAAACCATCCTTGGATTATCTATAGAGAAAATTTCCATGCAAATAGTAACGTCGGTTAAAATCTGACTCGCAGAAACGATCTGGTACGCAATTTGGACAAGTTTTTCCGCCTACAATCAATCTGACTGTATACAGTGACTAATCCTCTCGTGGAGGTCTAAAAGCCCCAAGAGCCCTGAAAAACCCCTTGTTGCGTATCCCATGGGACAAGGAAAGTACAAGAGGTGGGGAAATAAAGGGACTTGTAAAGGGTTGCTGTCGCCTGCACTCTGCAAGTGGATTTAGAGTGGGCGTGTAGTGCAGGGTCGTCGAAACACACATATACCTATATCCGTTCGCGACTTACTGGTGACTATTACTTAAAGATGTAAAATCGGAGCGGACCTCGCCGGATCGAATTTTGACAATTTCAATTCGATGTATCTCCCATTTCATAATCTGTGTCAATTTCTTCGAAGAAATGAAAAAGAGAAAAAAAAAAAAAATAGTTAATGCCGATGATATCATTCGATACGGATAAGTGAGTGCAGATGTTAACTCCGTCCGATTTTATACAGTGACGTAAGTTAAACATAACTAATCGATATGTTTATTTCTAGCAATGGTGGTGCAGCTACGTTTCAACCTAATATCCAACATCATATATTTATTCGCGTGCCTCAACGATGCGATGGTTGCCGATGAAATCAGCCGACAAGGCATGTAGCAAACGACATAGTTTTTATGATTTAGAAACTATACCGGATCGATTGACTGCGCTGTGGCAGGAAACACGAACGACTTCTATTTCAGGGTAAAATGACAAACGGTGCCGGAACTTCGAAGAATATTGTACACGTTTAGCCGCACAGAATTCCGATGGCCTAGTCGAATGACTAATACTTCCAAAAATAGTATGAGACCTTTAAAAATACTTGGGCGTATGTGGATATCCCACCTCATCTAATCATAGGTTTTATACCAAATCTTAGACCTTTGAAAACAATATCGACTATCGTCGTAAGATACGTCCGTATGGCGTATAGTTACCTATATCTTCGACTTCTACCATTTGTATAACTTAAATTCAGTACGATATCAGATGTGCAACACCTACGAACGCGGCTTGGTATAGTAAGCCTCGATGCCGCATTGCGGATTCCTAAAGGTTGACACGATAGGGAACCCTCGTAGTGAATTATCCGTCTTTACGTTAGGGTGACATCACTACGACGGTAGATATGTACATATAGGTATGTATGTTACACCTGTAGATATACCTATATACCGCTGCTACTGCAGTATAGAAGTTTATTAAAGCTTAGAAATATCCTATCGTCATAGTATATAGAACCGTACCAGTTGCTTACACTTGTGCATATATTGATCTCTTTGGTATCCTTTCGTAATACTGAATCAGGCAAAGCATAATAAGCTTTATGACACGATACCTGACCACGACACAATCATTTTAGACGACGCGGTGGTCTGACGTAAGACGATTCTTAGATATATTCAAAAATTTGGAATTGTCTTGCTTCTGAAATTATTTCGAGATCGTATAACTTCGTGAAATATGTATGTCCGGACCGCGATTCAACGCGAATATCTCCGGTGGCCGCAGGGAGTTATAGCAATTAGGGTTTCACGGCGGCGTAAGTTCAAACTGCACTGCGTTTTCCAAACTGGCACGCATACAGTATATAAATAATGAAAACGTCCCATGGGGGATGGAGGGCGTCGATATAAAGGGATGCATAGGGTGAGGACTAAAGGGACTGACTACCACGTTGCTTTGCTGATTCACTTGTTTGCGTTTTATTATCTGGGACCTGCCACTTTGCGTATCTATCCAGCCGAGCACAGCTCGATTTATGGACGCCCTACGCTGAAACATCCCTTGCGCAATATGTGTGTACAACGTATGATCCTAGCTCGTCCAGATGCGACTGTGTAAGCCGTAGCTGGGTGTAATGCAGATTCTATGTTATTCGCTTTTCTACCCTTGCAGCTCCGTTACCAACATTAAATGCCGAAAGGAGAGTCGTACGTATTAATTTGTGGCCAATTACGGCCGAGATTAACGATCGGAACTCTTATATACAGGCAGGGATGATCCCGTACGTTTTTACGATCTCTGCATTAGACACATTCATTTACGACCAAGGGAAGCAAATTAATGAATGAAAAGAGAAACGAAGATAAAAAATAAAAAGATATCAACATCTGGGACGAATTACTCTTTACGTACAATATTAGATACGTCGCCACGTGGGGGATGGATCTCCTCTTCATTCCGATGATCTGATTCAAAATTATACCGTTAGGGGAGTAATATATGTTTTGCTTCACTTTGTGGCTCGGAGATTGAAAAAATTTAATCAAAATAATTAACAGAGCGTAATGCAAAACACAGGGAATCTGAAGGCTATTCGAGTAAGTGTATCTCTTCATCCGGAAAAACCACGTATATTCTAATGAGAAAGAATTGTTATAGCCTTAAGGAACGATGGGGGTAGTGAAGTTGTCAATTTTGCTAAGAATAGACACCGAGATGTGGCAACACATCGATTCAGCAGCCGTTTTGTTGAAACTTATATTTGCTACGAACCCGTCAGTTACGATGTCTGTACAGAATGAATTGATAATAACGTCATTTTAATTGACTCGAAAGTATGTGTCATGTGTATTTATATATGCCAGTGCGATATATTTACGCTTTTTATGGCTCCGAGGGTATCTCGATGTTTAATCTTATGGCTATGACAGTAATGATGAGATGAAATTGTAGAAGTGTAAAGACGACGTCATTCCCAGAATGACAGAATAATAAATTCTGCGGAAAATTGTCGGACACTTACCTAAGCATTAGCTCGAAATCATGTGAAAGATGATCTTGCGTGTGACAGTAATTGATGCAGCAGTAATAGGGGCAATAGCATAGAATGAGCAACTCTTACTGCTAATGGGTTGATCACTAGGCCGTTTTATATTTGAAGATAATTCGTTTGTTAACTTTGCACGTCAATAACCGTTGACCGCTGTATATTGATCGATTGTGATTCGTTGTCGATGTATCATAGCACGATATATTTAGAACGAATTACTTGCAATATTCTTGCGGAACTAACGGCGTTCGCTTCTGATGCGTAAAGAAAATTTATGAAAAAAGAGAAGAGAAGAAAAGAAAAAAAAAAAAAAGAAAAGAAAAGATGACTCTAGAGTCGTCTATTGCCTTTCGAAACAAAAGATCTGGATCTTCAAGACGCAGGGTTTTCCGAGCATTGCATCGACCCGACGAAATTCGCGATTCGTCGCACGTTTTCTGTTCCCTCGATTCGCGTGGGCGAGGTGCAGGCTACGATTATTGGCGTGGGTCGCTCTGGGCTCGCGATAGTCACTGTTATACGCGAATCTCGTCAGAACGGAGCAAAGCTCAGGAATGGAAAAGGTTCGTGTAGTATGGCGTGGCGCGCGCAGTATACGCTCACCGATTACCACGGGGGTTGGAACGTCATGGAACGTGGTGGAAAATGGCGTCCGTGGACGTCCTGGTGACGTCCGACGCTCCAGGGTGCGCAACCCGACCCACCGGCGCCTCGACGAGCCTGAGGAATTCCTCGACGACATCCTTATTCTCAATTTATTCCCCCATATACGACAAAGCAACGAACATATTGGAGAGCTTTTAGCTTCTGCATAGGTCCATCCACGTACCATAGGGAAATCGCTACCTTGTAGATGTGTTGGCTTACGAAGGGTGGTCCGTCGTTCGTATCTGTGCATAGAAACGTAGAAGATGTTGATTTTTGAAAAAAAGGTTTAGTAAGTCGATTGATCGCTTTACTGATGGGACAAAATTTTACTAGAAAAGTATAGAATTTTAATCTGCCTACATGGGGCTGAAGGAAGGGAGAGATTGGTATATCATTTGAAAGCACTGACGACGCGTAATTTGTTCCTGGTGGTTTTAAAATCAGGTCAAGGGGTTCGCGTGAAACTTGGATCAAAGCCCCAGAAGAGAACTCTCTGTGTGATACTTGAGATAAATACTATACAAGTTCGTTCTCGAATTGAAGAACTGCATATTAGGAGCGCAATTATAAAACTTGAGCGGGATGTAACAGGCGCGTTTCGTCGATGATATAAAAAGTAGTGGAAAAAAAAAAAAAAAAATATGGCCAGGGTATAGATTTATACCTGACGAATCACGTTTTGACCTCTTTTTTGAGTTTCGTTAAATTTTAGTCTGTCCTTTACCTTTTCCCACCATAAACGAGCTGAGCTTTTATTTCTGATACGTGTTACTAGTGCGACGTTAAAAGACAGGCAGCTCTAGCACAAAGATGTAATTTGACGATACAGTCGCGTTGGTAACGATGGATCAACACAAATGGAAACTCTGGATTTTATAAAGTATACTTGCGACGAATAGACCCTAAGTATATCAACATGATGTCTGGGCCCAAATTCCCATAACAATTTCAAACGAATCTTCAGTCATATCAGGGCCTTTTCAAGCACCGTTCTCATTTTCTATGAAATCCATTCCCCAGGTACCAGCCATCGGAACATCTTGTGAGAATGACATTTCCACCTTGCTAAATGATACCGAATCAATAGACACGTAGGATATTTACTGATGCAGCGATATGGTGTTACATACGTATAGATCATTTAAAATACTGTTAGCAATCGTTTGCGTGTAGGTACAGATATAGAATCAAGGATAGGACACACACTTAAATATAAGGATGTGAGGATTTGTGGTTATTCTTATTGTTAGGGGTGACACGAAAGCAAGCAGTTACTACCCATTTAGATCTTATCGATTGATGGTAGCCGGTAGGTTAGCTCAGCCTTGCTCTTGCGTCATGGGTTGAACCTTGCCTCAATAGTCCTATATCTATGAGCCTATATACGTGGGTTTATTGTTAGATAATGTGTTTTAGGTATATGTATCGCTCTGTGACTGGTTGTTCATTCGTGACGTAGCTAACCGATGATAGAGTCTACGAAACACGCGAAAAGTGAAGTCATCAAGGATAATCAGTTTTACTCTAGTATACATACATATACCCTCTATCATATACTGGGTGCTTTATTTCATAAGGTACCTCAGACAAACCGATTGGACATTATTGTTGGATTTTTTCTTTTCTCGATGTGTCGTAATTTCTTTTCCCTTAAAAGTCTGGGGAGAACTAGATCATTCTAATTATCTTGATTGAAACAACCGCACATATGCTTTTGTGCAGCGAATATAGTAGCCTAGACAAAATCAACGATCTGTGTCAAAGCACCATTATTCTGATGACAAGACCACGAGTCATTCGATGCAGAAACATGCAGGGGGTGATACTTTGTCACCCGCAAATTCACTCTCATATTCTGCAAGCGAAGAATTCGTGGCTGGTTCATCAGAGTGATACTTATTGCCATATATATGTATTAGTACCATATGGTACTAATTTCAGAATTCTTCTAGCTTTTTGCTTACATGTCACGAAAGTAGGATTTCGGATTGCCCAGTAAGCTTTATACATCCATCTTTATCATGTAATCATTCTTTTAAAATTTCAGGTGAAAGTTCTCGAAAAATCTCTTTTCATATAAAATGATGAAGAGTATAAAAAAAAAGGAAAAAAATTAGCATAAAATGTTAGGTAAGGGAGTCTTGAAAGCAGCCCTTGATTTGTCGCAGGATGTTATGTATGAGCGGTGAAGTAGCGTCTTGAGAAATGGTTCTAGTCTACGTATTCCACCGGCCCTCAAGGGAGAAAGGAGCTTATCAATGAGAGGGAGAGAGGAGGGTATTTATCAGAGGTTCAGATGCACAGGGCCCCTCAGTAATGCCTCTGACTCACCAGGCTTGGCGCCTGATTCTGGCATATGGACCCAGGGAGTCCGTATACGTACAATATACAATATACACAATGTACCTACACATACGTATGAAATACAGCCCTGCTTTTTAGCCCGGCATCCTGTAGGAGCCAGTGAGTCATCCGAGCTTCTCCTATACACAGTATACGGGCTCTTCGTCTCCCGTCTCCTTTATCCTACACCCACAAAAAGATCCACCCCATAAGGATCACGCGTTTACATTAGCCCTCCAGAACCCTGTTATATTCCGTTATAGTTTATTATATCCCGTTGTATGTATATAACCGTATAGGTATATAGCTACCGTGTCGCACAGTTTCGTCCAATTTGCAACCCCTAAGTATAGATCCTAATCTGTACTTGCTAGTGAAAGCTAAAGAGGTGTGAGAGATATTACTTATCACGTTATACCGATCGCAAGCTGGGCAGTGAAACTTTCGGGAATGAGAGACCCCGACGATTCCTATAAATCGATTTACAAGGGAAGATAGGTACTACAGAAACGCGTTACGATCTAATCGACACTATAACGTGTCGCCGTCGATATTTGACTCTCATATATGTAGTGCTGTTCGTAGTTTGGCAATCGACTGCAACCTAGGCGTTCGTTTGAGTCGTGTGAAGCAATCAGGTATTCCTATATGACTGATTACGTCATTAGTTAACTTCGCAATAGATTCCAGTTAAATTGTTTGCAGAATTCCATTTCTCGTACTAACGTCAGCTTTATTTTTTACTCTAGTAGTATTTGGTCGGTCGATGCGATGTCTATAGTTGTTTCGATAAATGATTCATCAGTTGAACGACCTCGTTTTATAATTCTTATTGACAAATTCTGAAGTTCACGTTCTGCTTTGCAGGCGAAACTTGTTGATCAGACATTTCTTATTGGTGTATGTAGTACATTTGGCTTAAACAAGTACCTACGTATTATTATTTTGCAAGTAAGCAAATCGTGGCTACAATTAATTAGCCTCGTAAGACATCAGTGGAAAAACACAATGACTACACTTGCTCTTCTTCAAAGCAAAATTCAAAAAACAAATTATTTTTTCCTGGAGCTGTGGGACGAATAATAATGTGAATCATGGCCAGTAATAAGATCGTGTAAATAGGTCATGAGCTCAGAAATCGATTATATGTTCAGAAATCTTTCCAATGATCAAATACGAGAATGATGATGTAGTAATGTCAACAATAATAAATTATTGTTCAAATGTTTACGATTATTGTTTTATACTTTGGTTGGGTAAATCGGGTTTTAATTTTCTAAGATTTTTCCCAACCATATGGCAATGATTTAGAATTTTTTTTTAATTAATTCCAGATAATAAACCACCTCATGGAATTGCGATTAATGACCATGTCCTGGGTCAACAATTACTCCTGCTGAAAAAATATACACATGCCTGCGACGAGTATTCTCGTCATTTGTTGATACAACTTTGTTTATTTTGTACTCGTCTGTTTCAACTTCGAGTGTCATCAGCGATACCATTTTATAACCATACTAATTATCTTAAAAATATAAAATTATCGTAGCCATTTTGACTGTTCAATTTTCGAGGGTTTTTGAGTCTGGAAAAAATATGTGAAGTACCACCACATTTGTTTTTTAAATTTTGTGAATTCTCGCAGTTTTACAAACTTACACTGTATGCAATTGGAAAAAACTGACAGCCTTGGTCATAGCCGTAAACCGTACGTAAAAAACCTGATTGCTTGATGCGAAAAGCGCGTAAAGAATGCTTATTACTCGTCTGTAAAATCTCTGGAAGAAATTTCACCGAAATAACGATCAACCCTAAAGATGGGCGTTAAAATGACAGGGCGTGTAACGGCTAGAGCTTACGCAAAGAGAGACCCTCACTTTTGCAGTTCAGGACCCATAATCCTGGCCAAGATCAACTCCTCCTCGACCAATGATTATGCCCGTCCTTTGTCAGCCCATTCTCGAGTTACTCCGAAAAGACCCTGCCATCGTCGTCAGTACTCTATTCTGTCTTACCTAAAGCGGTGGATCACAGATCTTTGGTACACCATTATGAGGAGAGTGAAGAGCCTGTTCTCCGCCCAGGTAGATCCGGATCTCCCGCAGTCGAATTCGGCTGGAAAAATCCCATCCGAGATGGATTCTGAACTAGAGAACGCTTTTTGGCGCGAGGGAATCCAAAGATCAGACAAGCTGCGTGGAACCATAATGCCAAGGGGGTCTGCTGGTCGTTGGAATCGCAGATATAATTGTGGACTTGGAGATCACGCGGACGTTTATTCCTTGTACACGGTTCAGCAAACTTCAAAGACTCTTTCGTCAGATGATAGTGACGTAGAAAAGTACAGAAAATCAGATGACCCTTCTGCGGGGTTGAAAAAACATAAAAATCTACCCGGCCGGATTGATAGTCCTGTGTCCTTTGACGAGGAATATAACGCCCTTTATGAAACGGAGAACTTTCCACGACCTTTGAGTGGTCGTGGACGAACTTCTAGCAAGGACAATGAAAAGTGTGACAATTTTATTGACGATCCCGTGGCCTGTGTTACTAAATACAAAAAAGAGAATAGCTGTGGTCACCTAAGTCCTGGGTTGGACAAGTCTAATCGATGTCCAGAAAAGCTTTCGAACCTTAGAACGAAGGCTAAGAGCTCCTTGGATAGAGAATGGGTCCAGACAGTCTGCTTTGGAAGCGTTTGGTACTCACGTTCGAAGTCTAACAACCCTGTATCTGGTCGACAGGCAATTAAAAACCGAACCCGACCCACGTCTAGAATCCCTAGGCTATGCTCTAAATCAAAAAAGTCTTTTCCTAAGTAATAATGAATCTCTGTGCTATGTTTCTGACTGTGGTATTCATAGAATAAAATGCGATTATCGCGCCTTACTTTTCGTGCAATTTTTATCTCCGCAACGAATTTTCAATATCATAGATATTAGGTATAGAATATTTTTTGACAATTTAATTTTTTTTTTTGGAAATTTATTTTACTATTTTGCCACATATCAATTAGTCTGTTGAGTTTCCATTTGGAATAAGTTCATATTTGCATATCTCAAGATTAACTGACTGATAGTATTGGTCGCATAAGTTTCTCGTTCTAGAAATTATAAGAAAGGTACTGAATAATTGTGTAGTTTTTTTTATCAGTATCTTCACTCCGGAACTGTATATCGTTTACGACTATGTGAACGGGATGTGACACGAGCGTGCGTAAGTGATCTAGATCCTTGGTAAGGAAACTAGTACATTTTTTTTCTTCAGAAGCATAAAATTGTTGCGATCGAGTCTGCTGCTTAGACCCACACACTAAATGCACTGGAACTGAAATATTTCTGGAATAATTTGAGAAATATTATATAGTGTCGAAAGGTATGAAAAATTGTCAATTAAAAATTGCTTTCTTTTTTAATAATTAATTTGCTGAAAATTTCGAGAAAATTTGCAAAGTTTATCTATACATATTATGAAGCCTCTCAACTCGTATAAAAATATAAATAATACACAATATATAGTATAGTCAATTCAAAACACCAATTACTCTCCCGGGTATGCCTCGTACTGCCATCTATTGCAACATGGGATAACTTATACAAGCAATAATTACGCTTAGTTGTGCGGTATGAAGAAACGATAAAGAGATTTCTGTAAAACCTTCTCCAAAGAGTCGGCTAAAGTAAAAAAAAAAAAAAAAAAAAACTACAAATTAACTGATAAAATTAGATGATGGAAACGATATTTGATCAGGATCTTGCATATTTATAATCTTGAATCTTGATAGCAATGTACGTCTCTCTGTATAAATTGATTGCTAAAAATCGATACGTTTTATTATCGCCGAAATAATCGGGAGATAATTTCCAAAAATATAGTTAATGCGTTATGCGTCACGTCAGTATAAGTAGCTAGCGATTATTTTATGAGCTAACGGAAACCATGTGCTACTGTACAAATAGGACGAGAGCATGAAAATTTTGTCCATCATAATTCTGGGTCTGATATTTCCTAGAGTAATTATTCTTCATGTATCTATAGACGTAGCTAAAAATTTGGTACATGCTCATGCAACTTCATCATCGAGGTGCGTGCTAAAGGTGGAGGTGCTACACCGAGTCATTGGCCGTGAAAATAATTTATAAGTCTGACATTGTTAGAGCTCTCGTACAAAACGAGTTTATCCAATTTGTCGTTACACAGTTACACATAACAGTTCATCAAACGTTTCTATAATATACCTATATGTAGCGTGAAAGTAGTAGCTACTACAGCGAAATGGGACGCGTAATACTTTTCATCTTTCATCAGACTCTTCCACTACGGCTTTGATACGGTTGAATTTTGCCGTATATTGGATGGAATTGTATCTTTTCTAAGTCGATCACCGCTTATCGTTAAAAAAATTTGGAATCAAGTTCCAGTGAATGGAGAAGCACTAGAGATTGTGCTATACATACCTATTGCCTATACTAGAATGGGGATGCCTCGTCACAGTTTATGGTTTTATCAGTTGAATCGATAGATCGATAAACCGTGATGACAATGAATCTATTTTTCCCTAACCTCCGGTTGTTGAAATTGATAATCATTTAGAAAAATTTTTAGAGTTCCTAAACACGACAAACCGCGTGGCCCACATCCATGTTTATCCATCAATCCAATCTCTAAGCATCCGAAACGAACTAAAGTTTTCTCTCGAAGTAAGCAGGACAAAAAATTACTGAACATATTTAGCCCTAAAAAATATTTTTAATAGATGAGAAAAAAAAATCCAGCCTCCACATGAATCAGGAATGCAAAATCGAAGAGAAGCTGGAAATAGCAGAGCAAACATTGCGAATTTGTACGAATCTAATGGCCGGAATTATCAGTGTATCGAAAGCTCTGATTCTTCAGACGAGTATGAAGAGGATACTCACATAAGTTACCACTTTCGTCGTTGGGCTAATCACATATGCAGTGTGTCAAACAACGTCACCAGTAGATTGCGAGATCTGCTTGGTAGTCACCCGAGTTCTAATACCACAAGTAATCACAGTATAGCGGAGAGCTGCCAAGATGACAGAAACGCTAATACCTGGGCCACGTCCAGTAGTATCATTGAATCATCTAACCGAATTAACAACGGGGTCTGTAACACAAGACAGCATCATGGGCAGACACGAAACTATTACAGAAATACTTCGGCGAAAAACTACTGCAGATATGGTCAGAAATTTTATAGTCACATGACTGAGGGTCATCGAATGCGTCATGTAACAACGAATAGAGTTAAGACGCGCCCTGATTTCATCAGGGGTCACAGCGTCGCGGCGTATCCTCCCGTTTTAATACTGCCCAGGCTTCATGAAGGGGTCAATCGGCAGCCTATGGACACGCGTTCTTACCAATCACGAAAGCACATGTTGAGATGCCAGAATATGCATGGTGACGAGTGCGCGGATGAATGGTACCAGCATTATCATCATTTAGGGGAACAGTGGGGCAATGACGGGTCTCGTGGTAGAGATAATTACTCGGCTTCATCAGATCGTCGTCGAATTCCTGAGAAACTTAGCTCTCTGATGAATGTCCCGAAGATTGAAGATCTTAGGAAAAAAACACCGCGGACTTTCCGCGAAAGGCGGAGGATTGAACCTTGTGATTACGATTTTGAATCGGTTAAACATTATTGCACCCAAGCCAGTGATTTTCATTCTGAAAGTCATAGAAATGGCCACGAATCAGCATCGCCAATTCATGATACTCGACGATTGCGAAAGCAGAACTCTAATCAAAGTTTGAAGTTCACCACAGATAACAACGAGAAGAAAATAGTATGGGACCTAAAACTGGCTGATATTACTGCGCAGAAACCTATTTCCAAGGATCCGTCGAAGGCTGCTTTGTCCGAGAAACCATCCATCATGTTAGACACCGAAGAAAAGAAAATCATCGTGGATCGGAACCCAAAATCGGCTTTTGCGAATCATGAGCATGTGGAAGTACCGGTTAAAGCTTATGTGAAACAGCGGGAGATCGTTTCTCCCGCCCATGACATCGATGCCGTTGAGCATTCTCAAAATTTTCAGGACATTCAGACGGAAAAAATGAGTTCTGAAAAGCAGAACGATGATCTGGTAAAGGGTACGGGTATGAAATGGTCTTCCGTCACAAGACACAGCGTTGATTCACTTTTGCAAAGTCTGCGAGAGCGTATGGATACACTGGCGGATGTTCATTCGCTAGATACTGGGCCTACAAACAGAAAAGAAGAGACCGGCTTGACGAAAGAGTGTATCGTCGCGTCTTGCCTTGCAGGGACTGACCTCCCTCAATGTTTAGAAAGGCAAAATGAAGTGGACCCCAATTTTGTGGCGAAAAACGAGCAGATACGTCTGTCTTTTTCTGACAGAATTCAAGATATATGGCGAGATGGTAGACCGCAAGTCTTGAGAAGTTCTCCTAGGCACCAGATGTCGCATTCGAGGTATAATCTCACGTCAGGAAAAAATGTGCAGTCAAAAGCATCGCTTTTAGGATTAAATCAGCAGCCTATGCTTCGTGAATATCTTGGCGAGTACAACAACGCTGTTATATTGGCTAGGATTTTGGAAAAATTGATTGATTCCAAGTCAAGAACTGATGCTACCTCTTCGATGATCTCTCAGGCGCCAACACCACCGCCTAGGCTTGGGCGAAAGCAGCCAAAAACTTGCCTACAGGTAAACGTTGGCGTTCAAAAATCTACTCCAATGTCCACCACGTCTTGTCAAGACCAAGTCGCGTATTCGACGACGCATCGTTCGATAAAGAAACACAGATCTCGGAGGAGCTTCAAAAGGAATTTGAAACCAAGAGTTTCAGAGCTTCCTATCGAGACACCCAGACCTTTGCAAGTATTTTCCGGTCAGAGTACGATTCCCATTTCATCTATTCAGTTTACACCGGTTGTCGAGCCGCTTTCAAATTTTTATAGATTCTCTTCAACTCGTGGCTCACCTTCTTCAAAAAGAGAGTCATCTTTTTTCGTGAAAGATGAACGTCTTGTTGTAAGTGACATCGAGAGTTTAAACGAAGACAACATAAACCGACAAGTCATCGACGAGCAGGAACGTATTTTATCTCTTGTGCTTGAAAAAATCGAAGAGAAACGGGAACAGATGAGCCAGGAGCATCAACCTCACTATTTCACACCTGTTCTGCTCCAGGAATCAAAAGTTACCGAAGCTAGAGCAGACGCTATGCCCGGCAAAGGCATGTCTACGAAGGGCCCTTCGTGGTGGAAGAGAAAGTTTCACATCAACAAGAGTAGCACTTTTAAGGGAAAAATGGCATCTCTTTTAAAATGTATATCTAAGAAACACACGTCCGATGAAAAGAACTACCATTCCCAGAACTTTGCTTTAGGGGAGGCACGAAACGAAAATATTTTTCCTGTACCGCCGGTCAGAGTGAGACGCAATTGTAATGCTGGAGGCACTAAATCCAGCAAATCAATTCAGTGGGAATTGAGCGAAGACGTGCCTCAGTCTACCGAAAAGATTGATTCATTTCAGGTGACGGAAAAGCAGCAATCGAATAAAAGTACTTCGGCGCGTTTGAGTATTAGAAAAGCCACTGTGACCAGCGGCACTAATACTGACGTGAAGAAATCTCAGAATACAAGCCCGACATTATTTTTGAACCAGAATGGAAGAGCTCTGGTCAGTCCTGAAATCAGTCAAGTCTCCGAGAAAGCTGAGTTATCAAACAAATTACCAGTCCCTGATCGGACGTCGATAGGGTCAGATATCGTTGGGGATGCCGAGGAGAGATCCGAGCCGAGTTTTGAGAATTTTTCACTCCTTTTTAAGGACAATTGCGAATCGTCGATTAATCCTTGCCAAAAAGAAGAAATAGATTCTGGTAAATTGAACAAATTGAAAGTTTCTCGTAGTTTCTCGTCAAAAATCCCTTTGGCTACTAATTGTAAGCCAGTAAACCTTCCTAATGCTCCGATGACTATTTCCGGTCGACGCCCGAGTACTGCCCCAATTCTTAAAAATTCATCAAAACATTATTCGCTACGATCAGACGCATCTATCGGGAAGTCTGAAGTTGGGAACTCTTCGGAAGGTAGAGAATGTGTGAATCAGGAAGGTACGAAAAAAAATTTCTTCAAACACAACAGGTCTTCACTGCTACGAGTGAATAATAGCATATCGAAAAAATGTACAATGGGACAGTCGTATTTGTCGAGAAGAATGATAACGGACAACTATATAGAAAAAAAATCAATTTTAAAAACTTCAACAAGTCCAGGGTCGATAGAGGATGGAAAAGCTCCACTAGAGATTTCTTCGACGGATGAAGCTCCATTTAAGAAACCCGATTCGGAGAAACAATTAGACGACGAGAAATGTGATATAAAAATAAACAGCTTGCCATTAGAATTAAGCGAATTTCCAATAGATCATTCTACATCTTCAACGTCAGAATATAAAATGAGAGAGACCGTTGCCAAAAAAATTTCCTCCTGCGATCTCAGTGAAGTTTCTCTCCTGAAGCCGAAGGACTTAACGCACGACTTTATAAATCGTCCTATTTCACCGCCGAGGCCAAACCCCATTGATCCAAATCAATCGTTGAATAATGAAGCTAAAGGTCCGCTTACGGACGGTAAGAGCATTAACAGAAACTTGGAGCACTCAAAGGATAAACAACCTTCGCCGCAAGGCTCTGCTTATTCATTAGATGTGAAGCGCTGTTTTCCGCGCGCTAAGAAAGAAAATGAAACGACGATTGTGAATTGGGGAACAACACAAGGATTAGATGATAATGATGGTATGATTGGTCGCTCTGCGCATTTGGAAGTAGAAAAGGAACCTGGTGAAGTTCTTTCGACACTGTGTGAAAAAGACGAAAGGCTACCGATACAAGTGGGAGTCAGAGAAGATCCGAACCCCGAATCGGTTGATTTCAAAGAATTTGAAGAAATTGAATCGAACAAGACTTGCTACAGTAATTTGAATGCATCCAGACCAGAGTCTGACACCAAATCTGTTTTCAATGAAAAATCTGTAGTCAAAGAGAAGCTTCTACCTGCACTCGCTTTTTCAACCGCAGGGAAGCCCGATAAATATTTGTTCAAACACCCTGATATTCCTGTTAAAAAATTAGCTCTACGAAATAAAGAGATACATCTGGAGAGATCGAGGAGACCTTGTTTGCAGTCTAAGTCCATTCCAAGCTCGAGACTTTCCCCACAGCTTGGCATTGGTAAAAGTAGCGTAAAAAGTGCAAGGTTATTAAGTAAAAATATTATTCCGGCTAGTGTGGCAGTCACCAGATTTAACTCAGCGAATAATCGATCAATTGGAAATTTTTTGGAAGTATCTAGTGCACTTGATAATTCGCCAAATTCAGTAGTCAAATCGCAAAAATCCCAAGATCTCGATTTGATAACGGTGCATAAGACACCAAAGACTGTATCGCATCTGACTAAGAGTAAAAGAAATAGTAAGCAGAAGTTGACGAAATTGAGTAAGACGCGGAATAAGAAAACTGAAGTGATATTCGAAATGATTCGCAAAGTGATAGACGTGGCTATCGATGAATCAGTGAATGTGCGCCGGAAAACTGATTTGAGAATGGTATCTTCGAGGAGAAATATTCTTCGTAGTATTCCCTCAAATTCTGAAAAATCATCACAGTTTTCCATCGACTCATTAGATCCAATTCGGGGTCAAACCAGATCGAAACCACCCCCACCGATTCGGAGAAAGATTCATCCGTCCTTCCTAAACCAGAAGAAAGAATTTGGAAGTTTGTGTTCCCAGAAGCAATCAGATATTTGGTTGAAAAGAACGCAGTTGCATTTGAGATCCATAAAGAAACCGAAAATAATATCAGCAATAATGATTGACGAGAGGCAAGGGAATCGCCAAGGAAGACAATCGTCTGAAAAGTTTCCCATTACAAAGAAACCGTCCCTAAAAAGTAAAACTAGCGAAATATTCGCACTGTTATCTGACGGGTCAAATTACCATGATAATAAGTTCGAGGCCACTGTGGTGCCACCAAAAATGGTAACTGATGAAAACAGACAGGAATCGATGTCGTTCGAAATGGAAGATGACTTGATGCAATCCGTAATGACTTTTGACTTAGTAAAAATTGTGGATAAGCCAGAGAAACTTCCTCTATCAATATCTGATGTCCACGTTGAGAGTAGCGTGGAGTTTGAGAAATCGAAAATACATGCTAGCATGAGTAAGAAGGAGTATGAAAATTGGAAATTATTGGATATTGAGAGCAACTCAATAGTGATGAATGACGAAAGTAATGCCAAAAGTAATAGATGCGACCGAAATGTCAAGATCAATAATAAAGTACTGGAGGAAAAGGTCAAGAGTAGTGTAGAGAATGGGGTCCCTTTAAAGACAATCACAATCACAGATCCATCCATTATTAAACACAACTGTCTGAATAAAAACAGTCCAATCGTAGACAAAATAATGTGTGATCAAGATTTGAAGACGATGGGGTCAGAGGTGCAAGATAAACTGCCGATGAACCTCTATAATAATTCCCAAGACCTTTTTCCAGATGCCAAAAGTGAGGGACACTGTTCACACACGACATGGGCTAGTCATAAAAATCGGGGTGAAATTGTCCCGGAAACTTCATCCAAGCCCGAAAACGTAAAATTTTACACCGCGAATGACCTCACAGAGGTTATTGACACGAAGACTTCTGCAGTGGGTCAAAGTAATTTAGTCTTGACGAGATTAGAGTTGAATAAAAATCAAACGAGACGACGAGGTACGTTAATTCCAAGGTATAAAAGAACCACTTTGAACTCGTCGATGAGGAGCGATAGCCACCGTGAAAAATAACTAAATAAAATCATCAGGAAATTGTCACAAAACTGTTTTGCGCACATCTTAGAATCTTATCTGCTAGCGATTGGACCACATCTGATTTAAACTGGGGCATCTATAAGAGGTTTTCAAAACCAAATGATAGTTTTTCAGATTTGTATGAGAATGAATAGCCTTTAATGAATTACATTCATTATTCACCAGCCTGTCCTGTTATATACTATGAAAACGTTCCAAATATAAATCTTGAGAGCCCTTCATAAGTCTTGAGACTCTCATGTATGTCTGGGTGTTACTTCAGAGACTCGTTAAGGCGGTTAGAGACTGTATTCAAAACCATTAAGTTATTTAGATATCCCTAAAAACACCTCCAATTAGTGGGCTTCATTAAGAAGACCAATAATGCCATTGTTATGCCATAATCTACACTTATATATATAAGGCGATTCATGATGTTGGTAAAATATTTCGAGATTTCACTGGGCCATCATGATGGAGACTTCCTCCTGACATTAAGTATTTTTTCAAAATTCTCTCGCTTTATCAATGGGATTGAAAGCTGATTATGTTGAGACTCCCTTCAATTATGCCCTGTTTTCGGGACAATAAATTGCGTGATTAAAGCAAAAATCTCTTGATAAACAGCTGTAAAACCAGGTATGTAAAAAATGTCTGCTTCGAATCAGGAATAGCCAGTTCTTAATTTTTTTCATATGCAGTAATTTAGTGATGGTAAGAAGACACTGGTCGTCGGTCAGTGATAAAACGTTTCGAGCACCATCCGATGGGTGACACTAGGACGGTCATCTCTTGCTATTTGGTTTTGTAGATCATATTGACGCAGTTCTCGAGTGATTTGCTCAAGAGGTTTGAGGGACAGGAGGAAGTAGGAGCTTTCTGATTATTCAGCCAGCAGTATATGCCATACTCTGTACAATTACGCGCAGTGCTCTATGTATCTGGGTTATCACTCAGTACAACTGAGTGCGTTATCCATCACTGTATAATTAACCCAAAGTTCAATATATATATATGATTAGAATACGCTGTAAGGATGTATACGCTTAGTTTTGAGGAAGCTATAGTTTGAATTTTCACTGGGAAAAACTTGAGACCAAATTATCTAATCATTTATGTATAGAAACTTAAGTGCTTCATATACATTGCATCACATTGAAGAAAAGGCAAGCTGTATTATATTCAGGAAGTCTCTAATTGATGTAAAAATCATAAGAAGTATAACAACAGAATCTTATAGCTCGTAGTGATGAGCATGATTCTTCTATACCAAGTCCTGTGTCTCTCCTCTGAGACTTGTTAGCGAGAAGTTTTGATGTTGATAGATACAATTGGTACGGATTAGCACGATCCGAATTGACAATACCTATTCGCACGTAGTGTAGTACAGAGTCACGAACCGTTAGACGTAAATAGTAGTTTAAAATTAGCGAAGCTTCTAAAAATAATTAACGACTCCATACCTTAGAAACTTAGATTAAACAACCCAACTTGAACCTATTATATAATAATGAAAAACAAAATGATGGATGAGAGAATTAAAAAATTTTTACGATCGTCATGGGAAAAAATCGCACTTCTATCATGTCTCATTCTTTGTAGGTATATATAGGTTTTATTTAATACCGGTAAGAGTCATTCATGCGAAACAAAGTTCGTGGGGTCTTACGGGCGACCTTCAACCTACATTAACATCAGCCGACCTTACGAACACGTGGCACAAACAGCGTTCCAGAATGACAGAATCGCTCCCATTCAAGAGCTCTAATGTAAGCGTGGTGAACACGGAGCAGTGTCACCTCATTAGGATCGGTAAATTGACGGATAAAATTGTTTAACAAGGATGTATCTTTGCCGGTTATATAACCACCGACACTGAACACTTTGCATATATGGTTGCATAACGTGGCGAATGATTACGAGCACTTTTAGTTGGTGAACAGTCGGGCAGTTTATAGCGGTCGAGTCTCACACCCACATCAAATTTTTCTACTATTATCGGAAAAGTTCGGACAGCTCTAATGTCTGGCGATATGGTGTAGGTATATCCAACAACTTCCGGTGGTCTTTGTCTTTGATATATCTATACCGATAACGATAGTTTTATTATTTTTTTCATTGTAATGCACGATGCATTAAAATTATCTCATTCTGATTTCAATTAATTCGCAGACTGATATTTCGTGTGTTTCTTTATAAATATAAAAACAGGAACTTGTTAATTGCTTATCTTTTCGCGAGGCTGACGTCGGTCTGACGAACGTTTCCTAAATATCAAATAATCATAATTTTATACATTGTAAAACTCTCCGGGATTCCTGTTTTTATTTTTAGTATTTTCTATGTATATACTATGTATAGGAATAATCTCCAGGAATTGATTTCCAAGTCGAGACTTTTCGATTTTCATGATTACCCACGTGTATAATATAGCGTCTCAAGGTCTTTTGAATAAAATACTCCAACCGGTGCAGAGAGTGATCAATATACCATTTTCAGCCATGGAAACGTTGCAGGAACTTTGCGCTTACGTGCAAATACGCGGAATTGATTGTGAATCCAGTGTATTGAAAATAACCGCGATCCCACCGAGAGCTTCTACACCAGTCTGATAATTGGCGTTATTTTGAATCAATTAGATAAGAAACTCGAGGTATACATAAAGATAAACATTTCTGACGTGGGTTAACTATCCTGACTCAATTGAAGATGACAAACTCGTATCACGTAATATAAGTATCATATAGATAATCGAATTTCCGCGCTGTGAATCAGGGACAACAGAAATCAAGACTTAATTTTCCTCTCTTTTTCTTTTTTTTTTACGGAAAGGTTCTCCATTTGCATATATTCCCAGACCAGGCATAATGATTATAATTACTCACATAGTTATTTATGTAATTTTGATCCACCATTTATTCCGGTCGCGAGCGATAACAGCTGATAATAATATGATGTTAGCGGGACAATTAAACAAACTGAAGGAAGAGCGGAAAAAATGTTATATACCTACTTTATATTATTTATTTTCTCGGAGTTGGAAAAATAAAATTATATAAAATACAAATATTCTTACTGTTGTATCAATAGTGTAGATATCTTCATGTTTTATCAAAATTTACTTTCTCAGTTCCAGCTAGGTCAGTTTGTAATATTATTATTAGTATATATACTTATATACATGTATGAAGTATACGTGGCAACAATTTCCTTTGAATAATGTCCGAAGTCGGTATTCTAGTTCCAATAGCCAGTACCTCGTCCCCTTGACACTTGGTTCAGCAAGCATGCTTAAGCTATTCAAATTACGACTGTAGATTGCGTCGCTTGAAAGTTTCTAAGACAGATATACGAACGACTATGGAATAATTATGAAATATTCGATCCGTTAAACACGGTTCAGATTATCAAGTGCGTTGAAAAGCATTTATAGTACCAATTCAGTTCCTCCCTTTAAGCTACTCTCATAATAATTGACTATATTAGGATACAAAAAACCAAAATATCTCACGATCAGCTCTGCATGAAAAATTTTTTCATTCCACGCAGTTCATATATTCGCACAGGGTGGTGCATTGAATGAATAAAGTATAGCAAACTAAGGCTAGTCCTTAATATACCAAATATATTTATTGTCTTATTATATTTTTAAATTTTGTTCAATTTTTTATTCTTTTCGAACCCGAATCTTCATGGTACGTATTGGTTTTATTATTCTCTTTAAATTCATTAGTGTGAAATATTCATTCAATATCGTTTGCCTCCCGCGAGTATAGGAACTAATATATTCTTATCAAATTTCAAATCTGCTAAATGATCGCTAGAGAGCTCAAGATCATTCCAGTTTAATGAAAATTATCGATTTTTATAAGTTTCTAAAATTATATGGGCAGGGATGAATAATCAAAGAGACAACTCAACGATTGAATATAATTGTCAATCGAGCTATTTGTACTTATATAAAAAAACGTAATAAAAATAGTTCTGAATCACGTGGATTTGTAAAAATCCACCGTGCGTTTCCGGCGTGTAATAACATCCAATCAGAGGGCGTATCCCTGCCCCGTAGGCCCCTTCACTTGCGTAGTTATTCGGTCAGAGCGACAGCGCTGCAGCGAGTAAAACGGGTAGTTGAAGCACCGAGCTGGTACCGAAGTTACGCGGGGCGTGAAGAGACGTGGTAGTGTGAACGTTGACTGACTGTGACTCAGTAGAACGCGAGTTTCTTTGGAGTTAAAAAACAATTTAAGGACGATAGTAATATTTGGAATTTAAAATAAATCGAGTGACTGAATAATAAAGAAAAATATCACAATGTTTAGTTGGCTAAATCGCGAGGATAGCCTCAAGCCGGATTTATTCGAAAATGTGACCGAAGGTCTGAAGAAAATCTACAGGTCAAAGCTGCTGCCTCTCGAACAGCACTATCAATTCCACGACTTCCACTCTCCTCAGCTCGACGATCCAGACTTTGATGCTAAACCCATGATTCTACTAGTCGGTCAATACTCGACAGGTAAAACAACCTTCATAAAATATCTCCTAGAGCGAGATTTTCCCGGAATACGAATCGGCCCGGAGCCAACAACCGATCGTTTCATAGCGGTTATGTATGAAGAAAAGGAGGGCGTTATTCCCGGTAACGCCTTGGTCGTTGATCCGAATAAACAGTTTCGTCCGCTGTCAAAATTCGGCAATGCTTTTCTAAACCGATTCCAATGTTCGACGGTAGCTTCCCCAGTACTAAAAGGTATATCTATCGTCGACACGCCCGGCATATTATCAGGCGAAAAACAGCGCGTTGATAGAGGTTATGATTTCACTGGTGTCCTCGAATGGTTCGCCGAAAGAGTCGATAGAATAATACTACTTTTCGATGCTCACAAATTGGATATATCAGACGAATTTAGGAGATCCATTGAGGCACTAAGAGGGCATGATGACAAGATTAGAATCGTCTTAAACAAGGCAGATATGATTGATCATCAACAATTAATGAGGGTTTATGGTGCCCTTATGTGGTCACTTGGAAAAGTTCTACAAACACCCGAAGTCGCTAGAGTTTACATCGGTTCTTTCTGGGATCAACCGCTTCGATATGACGTCAATCGAAGGTGAGGTTATGTTTGTTTTATTCCCATTATGCGTTTTTCTCTTCTTTTCTTTTCTTCATACTACAGTGTCTTTAGTCATTAGGACTCGATCGTAGTTTTAAATTCCATATTTTAAATCTCCTGGAATTGTATTATCTACATCTGGTATCACCCGAAGAGCGAAAAAAAAAAAAGAGTTCACTCCAGTTCGGAGATTGTAGAGCAAAGTATTTAAATTGAATCTGCAAAAGCATTTTTATCAAGAGATAGAGAGAAAAAACGACTGAGCTTATCTTATATTTTGCTTAAAAAGTACCAGAAGTTGTATCACTCCATATCATATTAAGGAAGTTCTTTAATTGGAAATGACAATTTTTCATATGAAAGAGAATATCGAACCGAACAAATTGCATGACCTAGTTTTTTATTTTGGAGCCATGAAAAATTGGAAAAGATTTTTTTACTGTGTGGATACAATCTTCCTAAACGGGAGATATATCTACGTGGAATGTGTGTCGGATAGTTTGGAATTTTTTTGTAGGCTTTTCTAAAACGTGGAATATTATTAATGGCTTTAAATTTTGCAATTTTAGAATATATTTATTTCAGGGTTGAATTACCTTGCCGATAATTTCATTCACCTTTGAAATAGTAGTACTGTAAGATACGAGGTGAACAAACTATTAATTATTGAAATTTGATCTCTTGTGTACTGGAGATTGGAACACTCTATCATTAGATTATACTGGTATCTGTGTAATCCATAGCAAAGTAGTGGAAACACTAAAGATAAATTAATCTGTTTAGTGATAGAAATTTCATGTGTTATGAACGAAGGAAAAATAGTCTAGAAACTAGAGTTTGTGGAATATTTTAATTGAACATTTAATTATATATCTTTACATGCTTTTGAAGGGGAACCTATTCATAAATCCAATCAGAAATGCTTATACATATTTTTGATCACTAACTTGCTAACTGTTTCGACAAAAAAGTCCCTAATATCAAGAAGAGTTGATTACATAGACGGCGAAATATCATAAATTCATAAACTTATATTAGACTACTAATTTTATTGCTTTCTTCAGGCTTTTCGAAGACGAGGAACAAGACTTGTTCAAAGATATGCAATCGTTACCCAGGAATGCTGCGCTTAGAAAACTTAATGATTTAATCAAACGTGCTCGCCTTGCTAAGGTGAGAACTTAACAATAATCAAGAAGGAAACTTCTGGTCTATGTGGAAACATTAACTACAATAAAAATTGACGATAAATTTCTTCTTTCTTTGCCTACAGCCACTTTTTTTTCGAATATAATTTGCATGTAAAACGAGATATGACTTATCTATTATTATTCATCAGAAGCTTTATTCTAATATTTCCACTGGTTTGAGTTTGGTACTCTGGTCGAGTGGTCCAAAATTTTCTTATTTCTATTCTAACATTGAAAAGAGAATGTGGTATAAGTTTTTATGATAACACAATAGCTGTACCTAATGATACATTCGTATCGTGAAATCAATACTTTTACTCGAGGTAGGGGCTAACATTGGTATTGTATTATTTCACATTGAATTGTATTATTTCACATTGAATTGTATTAAAGATGCGTGAATTGGCTGTCATGAATATTGAAGTAAAAAGTTAATGAAAAGAAGGAGGAAAATAATTGTAACGATTACCTAAGATCTCATGAAGATATATAAGATATTTATACAACTATATACATTTGTAGAATGAAAACGTGTTGAAATAAAAAAACTTTAAAATTCGTAGGTTCACGCTTACATCATTAGTGCATTACGAAAAGATATGCCAACTGTGTTTGGGAAGGATGGAAAGAAAAAGGATCTCATAAAGAACTTGGGTCAAGTTTATGACCAAATTCAAAGAGAGCATCAAATATCTCCAGGCGACTTTCCGGACCTTAAAAAAATGCAAGAATCTTTGGCTCATCACGACTTCACTAAGTTCCATCCATTGAAACCCAAGCTACTAGAAGTTGTTGACAAGATGTTGGCCGAAGATATTGCTAGACTTATGGCTATGATTCCCCACGAAGAAATGACCACGACCACGGAGCCGTTGATTAAGGGTACAAAAATCTATAAATCACAAATTCTTGGAATTATTAAAAACTTGAGAAACGATTACAATAGAAAGAGATATGAACTTCACTCATAGCATTTTCTAGCATACAGAAATTTCACAGATGTCTATAGGTTTGCAGATTGTTAAAATTGACCTCGGTTTAAATAATTGAAAGAGTTTGTTCTGCCTAATATACTGACTTCAATTATAATCTTTATTCACGAGAAAATTGGTCATTGGTCAGTATTGCGTCAATCAATGATAACTTGGAATTATCTGATTATAAGTTCATCATTCTAGAATGATTACAGGTTCTTATATACCGATTATTTCATACCAGCTTACCATGATTTTAGAAACTAGTGAATCTTATGTTATACAGTTATGTTAATGTCAGTTTTGCCGAAAAATTACTTTATGTAGTTGAAGATATTATCAGTGACCTACATCTGTCTTATCTGGGCTACCAAAAGTTTGATAAATCTATATGAACTTAGGTGCTTTTCATGTGTCATAGAGTCAATGATATTTGTTCGATATCAATAATTACGTCAAGATGAGTGATTCATTGTTACTTCTGGGCAAGCTTAGTGCCAGAATTCACATTCTGTAGTACCATGTTCTATATTTAATTATTTACTCATTTAACAGAGTAATACATCATCTTATCATTTATATACTATAATTCGCCTATATTTAATTTATAGATTCAGTCTTGGTCCTAAGAAACTGCACCTATTTCCTAATCTTTAAATTCATATCTTCACCATCTAGGCGGTGCTTTTGAAGGAGTAGAAGACCAAGTGAGTCCATTTGGTTACAAGAGAGGCGAAGGTATTGATGCTGGTGCAGGAGAACCGGAATGGATCGTGAACAAGGAACGTTACAAGTACGACTCATTGTTCGAGAGCCTTGGCCCCATGGATGGAAAAGTTACTGGTGCCGGTGAGTCGTTATTTGTTTTTCTTCTGATTTAATTCCTGGATATTTTATGCAGCTGAAGAATTGAAGTTCCATCAAAGAAACAAATCTACACAATGTTAGCACCCGGGCTGAGATGTTATAATCTAATTTTCAACATTTATCAATTATTGCACGCGCATCGATATTATCATACAGCAAATAAATGAGGGTGATAAACGGAGTGATGTAATCAAATGTTCACTTTTATCACCCACAGAACAAGCAGCACTTTGTCAGCTGCAATCAGCAATCGATTGCAGCCTTTGAATACAATTAATCGCATAATGAAAGCTTCTGTTTGAAATGTTCAACTTTGCTTTACTTGATAATAAATTTGACCTAATTTTCAAGCCTCAATATTGATATTTGTGTTTTTGCAGCTGCAAAATCAGAGATGGTCAGATCAAAGCTGCCCAACAGTGTGCTAGGCAAGATTTGGAAGCTCTCTGACATAGACAAGGACGGTTTGCTTGACGCAGACGAATTTGCTCTAGCAATGCACCTAATTAGTGTAAAAATCGACGGACACGATATACCAGCAGAACTTCCGGAACATCTTGTGCCCCCTTCGAAACGCGATGTCTGAGAGTACAACACGTGTGCGATGTAGATCGTTCCGGTAACACGCACTGCGACAACTAGCCCAATAAATTCCATTTCTGCACATCACTATAAATTGATAAGGATCATTTGAACTATTGAAGTGGACATAACGAGTCTGAAGTATCTTTTATCAGCGTATAGTTATTTTCGGCCAAACCTCACTGACACGTGTTTCTCTCTGTTTACTAAAAAGAAGTTTCGATTCGTATTTTATTTTAGAATTATTGAAGTAACAACAATAATATCCATCCTAGAATGCAGATTTATCTGCTTCAACCGTCTTGCAGACTTGTATTTTACGTATTACACCAAAAATCATTCGATGTTTCGAATAGTTCAGGTAGATTTGTTTGATTCTAAAATTTCTTCATTAAATTAGGCTCACTTTGATGGTTCGAAATACGTAATGAGAGATCACGATCTGTTTAGAAGAAATTCAAATTTTTTTCCTGGGTGCGTCAAGAACAAAGAATGAATAAAATAAAATAAAACAAAAGAAAATTATTTTTATACCGCAGTGAATAAATGAACTGTAGGCAATGAAAAACAATGATTGAAATTATCGTTGATTTATTATTATTTTCTTTTTTCATTTTTTTTTTTGTAGATACAATTAGTAACATTACTGAGTACTGTATTATATATAAAGCCTAAATATTAATATCACAATGAGATTTATTTAAACATTTATAACGCATAATTGATAATGTAAAAGTTTATTTATGAACGGGGAAGTGATGTAACAGTGTTCATTTGCTTGCATATGATTCCTTTATCATGTAAGTCTATGAATAGATTGACAAATTAATTGGATCATCCGACTGTTATGCGAGCCGGGAGGGCACGATGTTAAATACCCTAGAAACTAGACTGTGTTTGTTACCAATCGCACACTGGCATTTTTATGCCATAAAATGATTAAAAATGATTTGTCTACTACCGTACTAAAATCATAGTACATTATATACAAATACATATGTGTTAATATTATTTATGGTCCACTCGCAACATTCACCATATTATTATAGGTCTAATCCGCAAGCTCTCACTTATTACCTTATGAATTATATTAATTATATATCATATTTGACAAAATAATCATATGAAAACAATTGTAAATATACGGAATTGGATTTGAATGACAATATGACATATTGTATATACATATAATCATTCCCAGAATATCGTTGATGTTTATTTTGTATAAAAATGATCATCGATAGAAAGAAAACAGACAAACAAACAAAGAAAAAAAAAAAAACAATAATCGAGACAAATTTCAAAGCTGAGTCTATGTATGTATACTTATTCATTGCTGATTGCACAGAGCAGATTTGCATATGTAATTTGAACGGAAATTCCCCCATAGGGATGTACTAAAATATTTTTTCAATTACAAATATCGTTTAGCACTGCCTTTATGTAACGCATTTATATGTGATATGTATATTTTTCTATGTGATTGAAGAAGAGCAGAAAATAAATTTGGGTAATTTATATTAAAATAATAAATAACTTCCCTACTGGATTACCAAAGAACTGATCAACATTAATTTTCGTGCAATTAGTGTGCTTAAAATAAGTCTTTAATATCGAAATTTAAAATTAATATGGTGTGGCAATATTGTATATGCATGTATGTATACATGAAAAGGAACATTTGTGCGACGTTATTTAATAACGGTATCGTTGTCATTACGATGTTTCGAATGGTTTAATAACTGCGGATTTCGTCTCGGAAGTAATCGTATCAATTTTAATATTTCTATTGTAAATTATTTTATAAAATTATAGCAAATATATAATAAATTATAATAAATAAATTATGTTATTAAAATATCTTGCGTATTTTATACTAAGAAATTTTACCCTGTAAACTAGATCAATTCCTTTTATTCTGGTGAATCTTCACCCTATACTGAATATAATTATTTTTTACCAAGTTATTTCAATAAATTGATACTCGCATGTATTGAATAATTGGTTTACGGCGTGCGAAATGGTATCGCCATCTCGCAGACGAACTCGTGATCTACATTTACTACGAGTATTGACGCGCCTTACTGTTTGCAACTCAAACTACAAGAACGTCATGCAGGTTGCGTATAATGAAGCGACTGGGGTCGGCTGCAAAAGTAGTTCATCAATTCATCCGCGAGAAACTTCATTACTTAAAAAATAATTGATATAGTTAATATAGTTGTTTGTCAGCTCCTCCTTGTTCAGTGAATTTGTACTTTTATTCATTCTGCGTTTCAACGAAATTTATTTCAACTGCTTTATTCCTATTCGTTTAGATACCTTAATATCTATAATACAAACATAAATGAAATAAAATATCAGTAATTCTTTTCAACTTCTTCGCATTATTTCTACGCGCCACTATCTTTCATTGTATCAATGAATCTAATAAAGAGTTAGTAGTTTTTTCCACTGCTTTTCAGAATTTTCACAATGCGCTATTTGCCACGCCTCCAAGAATATGAAGAAAGGGTCGTAGTCTTTTTTGTCCGCATATTTGTGCAGCACCACTATCTTTTCATTCATAGACAAGCGTTTCTCAGAAAAGGTAGTAATTTTTTTGTCCGCATATTTGTGCAGCACCACTATCTTCTCATTCATAAACGAGCGCTTCGCAGAAAAGGTAGTAAATTTTTTGCCCGCATATTTGTGCAGCACCACTATCTTACCATTCGTTCATTCATACGCGACCAGCGCTCGCTATGTATCAATGGAGTATTTGCTACGGGAGGGGTATCAAAATTAGCGATGTGTACAAACGAACGAACAATTAAAAGAACAACTCAAAGTAAGAATTATTAAGCGTTATTCAGTTAGAAAAATTTCAATTCGAAAATCCACCTGGTATGAGGAAAACATCTGACCCGAGGAGGTGTGCTGCAATTTTCAAGTGGCTGAAAATTCATTAATTCCAATTTCTCACTATTCCCGTGTGCCGTACGCTATTTAAACTTTTGCTTATTGAGAAAAAAAAAAAAAAAAAACAAACAAATAATCACAGGAAGGGAAAAGTAGAAAATAACAAAGCGATTGATTATTCATACATTGTAGAATTTATTGCTGCAGATTTGATACAATTGTGTTCATTGTCAAGGTTATGTAAAATTCGTAAATTGTAATTGATTCTCAAAAATAAATATCAAATATAAATTGGTCAAGTATCTTTATTTGCTTCCTGGCATAGGAGTTATCATAAAATAAACTACGTCCGTATAACAAGATCCTACTTTAATATAATTAATTTTACAAAGAAGGACGAGTGTTTTCATGATTTTTATAAAATCAAATAAAACTTCCTAAATGTTAAAAACATTGAACACGTGTTTCTCAAACGATTCCGAGTTCATTGGAGGGATTTTTTTTCTGTGAATCGTGCTTGCTAACGATATGCCCAATATATTTTTATGAATAACAAACAAATTATCATTTCCTAAACTCCGAAAACATATTCCTAAACTTTCTCAAATAATTCCCAGACGATTGCATGGATAAAAAATCGAAGCGCCAACGGCCCTAAGAACCGAACATACGTATCTTTTTTTGCATTAGAGACGAGACCCCACTGCTTCGTGGCGTCAAGGGGTTCGCATATAGGAGTTGCGTGAACGAAATATGCCTGTGGTAGGCATCTTAATGTAAGTATTATATAGAGAAGTGTGGTAAAACAGAAAATGCACTCATTGACGATAGAAGATTTTTTCGTCTAGTTTTCTAGATGATTTGTTGAATGATGATAATCATAACAATCGTTGTTCTGTTACAGTTTGGTAAATTGTCATCAGCGTCGAAAAATTTACCTTTCGCGAGGATTCTGTTCGAATTGCAATGCAGTCCGAGTATAGATCGTATTCATTTTTTGTGAATTTGGTTAAATTTTTTGTTAAATTTCCGCCCGCTGGGGCGGAAGGCAATGTACATTCCCTCCCGCCCAAGTACTATTCCCAATCTAATCGACGCGCATCAAAGAAGGCCCATTTCGTGCCCTTATTATGCAAAATACAGTGTGCAACTAGATGGAGAAAATGGCCATTCCGACCGAGGGTGAGACGTTTTTAGCACGAGTCATAGCAGAGGGCGCTTTCGGCCGAAAGCGTAATATACTATTCTATTCTTAAGAAATGTATATAGACAATAGACAATAAGTAATTTTGTATCGATACTGTAACAATAAATTTCTATGTATACCAATAATCAATTGCTTCGTTATATTCCAATTTCCCCTTCCTGCAACTCTGTATTTTAAGTATCAAACAAGCGGTAGCTAGTCGCGTGTGTATGCATGTAAGCCATTCCTTTTTTCCGCCAGAAATTTCAGTTCACCTCTTCGGATCAGATGTTTTTCTGATACCAGGAGCATTTTTCGATTTGAAATTTTCCAAACTCTTAAAATAGCTAGTATGTATAAGCGACATAGCGACGTGCATGGAGCAGCGTATGCATGCGTGTATCGATACACTACTTCTCTCCCCCACGAAAAATTTTAGAAGACCTCCTCGGGTCAGATGTTTTCCTGATACCAGGAGCATTTTTCGACTTAAAATCATTCCAACTCTCAAAAATGATAGTATAGATAAGCTATACAGTGACGTGCATGAAGCAGCGTATGCATGCGTGTATCGATACACTACTCCTTTCCCCCACCAAAAATTTTAGAACACCTCCTCGGGTCAGATGTTTTCCTGATACCAGGAGCATTTTTCGACTTAAAATTATTTCAACTCTTAAAGAAGCTAGTATATAAGCGATATAGCGACGTGCATGAAGCAGCGTATGCATGCGTGTATCGATACACTACTCCTTTCCCCCACCAAAAATTTTAGAACACCTCCTCGGGTCAGATGTTTTCCTGATACCAGGAGCATTTTTCGACTTAAAATTATTTAAACTCTTAAAATAGCTAGTATATAAGCGATATAGCGACGTGCATGAAGCAGCGTATGCATGCGTGTAGCGATACACTACTCCTTTCCCCCACCAAAAATTTTAGAACACCTCCTCGGGTCAGATGTTTTCCTGATACCAGGAGCATTTTTCGACTTAAAATTATTTAAACTCTTAAAATAGCTAGTATATAAGCGATATAGCGACGTGCATGAAGCAGCGTATGCATGCGTGTATAGATACACTACTCCTTTCCCCCACCAAAAATTTTAGAACACCTCCTCGGGTCAGATGTTTTCCTGATACCAGGAGCATTTTTCGACTTAAAATTATTTAAACTCTTAAAATAGCTAGTATATAAGCGATATAGCGACGTGCATGAAGCAGCGTATGCATGCGTGTATCGATACACTACTCCTTTCCCCCACCAAAAATTTTAGAACACCTCCTCGGGTCAGATGTTTTCCTGATACCAGGAGCATTTTTCGACTTAAAATTATTTAAACTCTTGAAATAGCTAGTATATAAGCGATATAGCGACGTGCATGAAGCAGCGTATGCATGCGTGTATCGATACACTACTCCTTTCCCCCCACCAAAAATTTTAGAACACCTCCTCGGGTCAGATGTTTTCCTGATACCAGGAGCATTTTTCGACTTAAAATTATTTCAACTCTTAAAGAAGCTAGTATATAAGCGATATAGCGACGTGCATGAAGCAGCGTATGCATGCGTGTATCGATACACTACTCCTTTCCCCCACCAAAAATTTTAGAACACCTCCTCGGGTCAGATGTTTTCCTGATACCAGGAGCATTTTTCGACTTAAAATTATTTAAACTCTTAAAATAGCTAGTATATAAGCGATATAGCGACGTGCATGAAGCAGCGTATGCATGCGTGTATCGATACACTACTCCTTTCCCCCACCAAAAATTTTAGAACACCTCCTCGGGTCAGATGTTTTCCTGATACCAGGAGCATTTTTCGACTTAAAATTATTTCAACTCTTAAAGAAGCTAGTATATAAGCGATATAGCGACGTGCATGAAGCAGCGTATGCATGCGTGTATCGATACACTACTCCTTTCCCCCACCAAAAATTTTAGAACACCTCCTCGGGTCAGATGTTTTCCTGATACCAGGAGCATTTTTCGACTTAAAATTATTTAAACTCTTAAAATAGCTAGTATATAAGCGATATAGCGACGTGCATGAAGCAGCGTATGCATGCGTGTATAGATACACTACTCCTTTCCCCCACCAAAAATTTTAGAACACCTCCTCGGGTCAGATGTTTTCCTGATACCAGGAGCATTTTTCGACTTAAAATTATTTAAACTCTTAAAATAGCTAGTATATAAGCGATATAGCGACGTGCATGAAGCAGCGTATGCATGCGTGTATCGATACACTACTCCTTTCCCCCACCAAAAATTTTAGAACACCTCCTCGGGTCAGATGTTTTCCTGATACCAGGAGCATTTTTCGACTTAAAATTATTTAAACTCTTGAAATAGCTAGTATATAAGCGATATAGCGACGTGCATGAAGCAGCGTATGCATGCGTGTATCGATACACTACTCCTTTCCCCCCACCAAAAATTTTAGAACACCTCCTCGGGTCAGATGTTTTCCTGATACCAGGAGCATTTTTCGACTTAAAATTATTTCAACTCTTAAAGAAGCTAGTATATAAGCGATATAGCGACGTGCATGAAGCAGCGTATGCATGCGTGTATCGATACACTACTCCTTTCCCCCACCAAAAATTTTAGAACACCTCCTCGGGTCAGATGTTTTCCTGATACCAGGAGCATTTTTCGACTTAAAATTATTTAAACTCTTAAAATAGCTAGTATATAAGCGATATAGCGACGTGCATGAAGCAGCGTATGCATGCGTGTATCGATACACTACTCCTTTCCCCCACCAAAAATTTTAGAACACCTCCTCGGGTCAGATGTTTTCCTGATACCAGGAGCATTTTTCGACTTAAAATTATTTAAACTCTTAAAATAGCTAGTATATAAGCGATATAGCGACGTGCATGAAGCAGCGTATGCATGCGTGTATCGATACACTACTCCTTTCCCCCACCAAAAATTTTAGAACACCTCCTCGGGTCAGATGTTTTCCTGATACCAGGAGCATTTTTCGACTTAAAATTATTTAAACTCTTAAAATAGCTAGTATATAAGCGATATAGCGACGTGCATGAAGCAGCGTATGCATGCGTGTATCGATACACTACTCCTTTCCCCCACCAAAAATTTTAGAACACCTCCTCGGGTCAGATGTTTTCCTGATACCAGGAGCATTTTTCGACTTAAAATTATTTAAACTCTTAAAATAGCTAGTATATAAGCGATATAGCGACGTGCATGAAGCAGCGTATGCATGCGTGTATCGATACACTACTCCTTTCCCCTACCAAAAATTTTAGAACACCTCCTCGGGTCAGATGTTTTCCTGATACCAGGAGCATTTTTCGACTTAAAATTATTTCAACTCTAAGAAGCTAGTATATAAGCGATATAGCGACGTGCATGAAGCAGCGTATGCATGCGTGTATCGATACACTACTCCTTTCCCCCACCAAAAATTTTAGAACACCTCCTCGGGTCAGATGTTTTCCTGATACCAGGAGCATTTTTCGACTTAAAATTATTTAAACTCTTAAAGAAGCTAGTATATAAGCGATATAGCGACGTGCATGAAGCAGCGTATGCATGCGTGTATCGATACACTACTCCTTTCCCCCACCAAAAATTTTAGAACACCTCCTCGGGTCAGATGTTTTCCTGATACCAGGAGCATTTTTCGACTTAAAATTATTTAAACTCTTAAAATAGCTAGTATATAAGCGATATAGCGACGTGCATGAAGCAGCGTATGCATGCGTGTATCGATACACTACTCCTTTCCCCCACCAAAAATTTTAGAACACCTCCTCGGGTCAGATGTTTTCCTGATACCAGGAGCATTTTTCGACTTAAAATTCCTTAAACTCTTAAAATAGCTAGTATATAAGCGATATAGCGACGTGCATGAAGCAGCGTATGCATGCGTGTATCGATACACTACTCCTTTCCCCCACCAAAAATTTTAGAACACCTCCTCGGGTCAGATGTTTTCCTGATACCAGGAGCATTTTTCGACTTAAAATTCCTTAAACTCTTAAAATAGCTAGTATATAAGCGATATAGCGACGTGCATGAAGCAGCGTATGCATGCGTGTATCGATACACTACTCCTTTCCCCCACCAAAAATTCTAGAACACCTCCTCGGGTCAGATGTTTTCCTGATACCAGGAGCATTTTTCGACTTAAAATTATTTCAACTCTAAGAAGCTAGTATATAAGCGATATAGTGACGTGCATGAAGCAGCGTATGCATGCGTGTATCGATACACTACTCCTTTCCCCCACCAAAAATTTTAGAACACCTCCTCGGGTCAGATGTTTTCCTGATACCAGGAGCATTTTTCGACTTAAAATTATTTAAACTCTTAAAATAGCTAGTATATAAGCGATATAGCGACGTGCATGAAGCAGCGTATGCATGCGTGTATCGATACACTACTCCTTTCCCCCACCAAAAATTTTAGAACACCTCCTCGGGTCAGATGTTTTCCTGATACCAGGAGCATTTTTCGACTTAAAATTCCTTAAACTCTTAAAATAGCTAGTATATAAGCGATATAGCGACGTGCATGAAGCAGCGTATGCATGCGTGTATCGATACACTACTCCTTTCCCCCACCAAAAATTTTAGAACACCTCCTCGGGTCAGATGTTTTCCTGATACCAGGAGCATTTTTCGACTTAAAATTATTTCAACTCTTAAAGAAGCTAGTATATAAGCGATATAGCGACGTGCATGAAGCAGCGTATGCCGGACAGATGATGCCTTATTTTCAGAGTAAATTTTCTGTCAGTTGAGACTTTTTCGGAGTCATATTTCTGACAGTTGAGACTTTTTTCGGAGCGATATTTCTGGCAGTTGACACCTTATTTTTAGGAGTTGAGTTCAAGGCGTCAACTGCCAGAATTATGACTCCGAAGAAGTCTCAACTGCCAGAGAAATCACTCCATTTTCTGACAGTTGAGACTTTTCGGAGTGATATTTCTGGCAGTTGAGACCTTATTTTTTGGAGTTAAGTTTGAGGTGTCAACTGTCAGAAATATCACTCCGAAAAAAGTCTCAACTGCCAGAAAAATAAGCTATATGGCGACTGCGTGAAGCAGCGTATGCATGCCGATGTCGATAGGCGACCAAAAATTTTAGAACACCTCCTTGGGTCAGATATTCTCCTGATACCAGGAGCAATTTTTGACTTAAAATTACTCTAGCTCTCAAAAATGCTAGTATAGATAAGCTATATAGCGACTGCATGGAGCAGCGTATGCATGCGTGTATCGATACACTCCTATGAAATCGCTATAAGTAATAAATACATAATGCCCTTGAATGGTATTGTAATATTTGTAAGGTGATGAATGATAATAATAAATTAACAACACGTAACGTTCAAATCTTTGGAAGATTTATTGAAACTGTTTTTGTACAACGGTATAATTTCTATATTGATTTATATATTAAATTTTTAAAACAATAATGAGTAATAATAATAATATTAATAATAATAATGATAATGATAATAATCTACAGCCTACGTACATTATATTACATTATCTTATATAAAAAACTGTATAAAATAATGCGCTAGTATATTATATATATATAAAGTAAAATGATCTTGGATATATTTGCTGCAATGGAAATTCCTATATCTTTATAGTGGCATGCAGACTGATGCAACGATACAAAATAGGTGATATATATAAATTGACAAGATTAGCAATAACGCTATCCGTGATACATTTCGCGACAAGTCTTTTTACGATTAGTTTCGATATCAGAGAAAATTACTTCTGATTGATTACCATATAATAAATTAAAATTATGTACTATATCTTTCGCGTCGTCAATATCTTACAAAAGTAAGACAGACGCACGAGTTGTGAGCTGGCATTATAGTCGTTGATGCTTCTTCGCACCTTCGAGATGTATATATGTATGTATGTATGTTTATGTATATGTATATGTATATGTATTTGTATATGTGTATGCATGTATGTAGGTATGTAGGACAATGAGTTAAGATAATGTTACGCATAATTGCGTTTAATTGATGCTGGGGCTTGTCATAGTATATTCATATCACCTTGGAGATCCACCACTCGTCTTTGCTACATTCATAAAAACGATTCTTTATACAGACAGTTGCCCTTTAAACATTGATATATATATATATATATATATATATATATATATATATATATATATATATATATATATATATATATATATATATATATATATATATATCATATATGTATATATACAATATATAATTCTGTGAATGTTTTTTACGGTAAAAACAATTGTCCAGTAAATTTATTTGGATACACAGTTCATGCGGCAGTGTTTTACTGCAGCCAGTTTGGATATAATTTCAAGAAAGTTTTAAAATAAAATGGCCTTATATATTTATTAAGATATTACGACGGTAGACCGTTTGATGCCTTTTGTCGTGATAACGTTATTTGATTGGATTTTCAATTGATTGAACGTAAAAAATACATAATTATGTAAAAGTGTCAGTTTTATAAATAGTTTTAAATGCAGACTATTATTTAGTAATCTTATAATTAAGTTTGGCAATTTACACACTCGCTACAGCAGCTTTCTTGTTGATTAAACCTTGATCATCTCTCACACATGTATGGTGAACTCCTGCCGTTCCTGCTCCTTTCTTTGCTGATATCTGAGAACGAAAGACGTTCAGTACTGCACGTTGTCTGATCTTTACGAGAAATTAGTTGGTTACTTTTTTTTGATCTTGGATTGATGCTCAGACTCTGAATTGCCAAGAATTATTCTTGCCAGAAAAGACTCATAGTATTAAAAACTTAAAAAGTAACATCAACATCACAGGTATAAATGTCATCGATTCGTAATTGACGAAACTGCATTTGATTAATTGATAGTATTTCGATTAATGCAAATGCTTAGTAATCTTGTTATTTTTTTAACCCGAAGTCTTACCAATTTTTTCATTTTATGTTTTTCTCTAGTCTGAAGTTAAGAAATTGAAATGAAATAAGAATATTCAATTATTTTTCAACATATTTTACCTGGCAAGCATAGTTTCAATTGCTTCTATCGGTAGTCTGCCAAGACTGCCCCCATGTCGCGTTGCGATGGTCAGCGCGTGGCAGTCTCGATCGCATTCCGCCTCGCTCAATTCCCGGCTGTCGCTGAACCCGGTTGGTGGTAACAGCGTCATGTCGTCTACCGAACTGCACAGAGTGGATGAGGTAGGAATGAAGTCTAGGGACTGTATGGAACTTCCACATACGTATATCATTTTCTGCCAAAGACAGCTTGATCGGTATCGGCAGACCAGAATTTTGATTGGAATTTATTTAAATTTCGGGCCAAACGCCTATCGCACATCGTGGTGCATAGGTGTGGTACTTAATAAGAAAAAATACTAGAACTCGACTGCCGGATGTTCATATCATATATTGGGATAGATTGAACGTTTTGAAGAGTGTATTTATTCTTCAGACGTTTTGAAGTCGTCTTTGGAATTTTTGATGTCTTAGAAATGTCCACAGGGTGTCTAAACAAGTCACCTAATTGTAAGACGACGTTTAAAGGTATATGTTACGTGGAATCCTACGCAAGCAATTTGTGCAGCTGGCCTTGTTTGATAACTATTTTCCAGTATATTATCCGGGAAGATCACTGTTCAAAAATTCATCGATAACAACTGCAAGAATTTCGTAAGTACGCGAAAAATTAGGAATGATAAAAAATTCGACGAATTGATGAACACCAAATTTTCGGGACATATAGTATCCGAGGTTTACGACACGAACATACTGCATTTTTAATTTGATTCGGATCTTACGATTACTTGGGATCTACATAATCACTGTAAATTAGCGAGTGCTAGATGGGGAATGAATTCAAGCTAAACATTCGTGAGTTGCCAAATTTGAACCCATAAATGGATGTCATGCTACATAAACTACTATAGCGTTGAAATAGGACCAATAGGTGAAGTCGACTATATAAAATGCGGACTAATTTGGAAATGAATTCTCCGATTGAAGAGTAGCTAATCGTAACTGTAAGCACGTTATAACCGTGAGAGCTGCCCCGAAGTTCCCAAAACTTGGAATTTTTTTCTAATTTTTTATAATCACTTTCATTTACTCAATATATCATTATATGGTTACGCGTGCTTACCCGCCAAAAAATTATTTAAATTCAACGGAATTATCGAACATGTTGAGGATACCTACCAAGAATTTTCGCAATCTGACAATGAGATGACATCATCTTCGTGGGAAGACTTGTACCAGGTATACACACTTATTCTTCTACCATGTCCGATATTTCAGTAAAGATAAATATATACATTAAACCCGAAGATCAAACAGCAAATGATGAAGACTAGGCCCGAATCAAGGACTCCCGTCGGTTGTACTACATACGTGCTTAAGGTGATTCCCTACCCAATTCCACCTGACCTGAAAACATTGGGCTGAACGCGTGCAGAAGGTGCTATTAAACGAAACATCTCTGCTGTACGTGTTCGGAATCGCACATAGAATTGCGCGACGTATTTTGTTTTTTTTAATTTCGGTGCCCAAGCAGAGATATTCCGTTTAATAGCACCTTCTGCACGCATTTATCCCAATGTTTTCAGGTCTGGTGGAATTGGGTAGGGAAGCACCTTAACATCGAGATTTTATGTATGGATATCGGGGATCCCGTCTCCCGTCTCATGATTTTTTTTCAGATTTTCGGATAAGCGTGAAATGTCTGAAACTGATTACGAATTGAATAGCTCAGTGCAACTGAGTTCTCGAATAACTTCGGTTACCTAATGCTTGGTAAAGCTTTGGTATTTAGTCCAAGCGGTTGTGTGAAGATTGAGACAAATATTTCCGAACAACTTGATGATATTTGGCTGATAATAATAAGACTGATATTAAATGGTTAGTTTTTTAACGACCGTACTGTAGTTTTTAGATTTTCAACCGACGGTCCAGGCCTTTTTTTAGGAAGGAGCATGAGAAGATGAGACTGACATGAGTGCTATGTGGAAACAAACAAACCTTGGCTACCTGCGAGTGGACCTGCTTGGTTGCCGGTTACGCCTTCTCGCTAATGGCGAACCCTCGTTATTAGATTCGGTGCTAGACTCGACACCCCTCGAAAATATATCTGCAAATTAAACGATGATTTCCTGCAATTTATATGCCTAATGTATTCGGCACAATGCGACCGTTTTTGCTCGTGCTATACGGTTAATGACGCAATACTCCGGGGTTCTATAATTAATTTGATAAATTCCACCCACGTACCTCTACAAGGTTTCACGGGAACTCTGTAGCTGGGTCCAGCGCATTCTCCGCAAGGGCTGCCGGAAGTGTCGCTTCCAGAACCTTGCCTGCTTGATCGAAGCTTACTTTCTGCCTCTGCAATACTTGGAAAATACCGTTGCTTGTGCCATCTTGGTGTTTTTGATCTAAAAACACGTCAGTTTTATCATACGAAACATAATTCATTGTACAACGGATCTACACCGTGAATACGATCCCTCGATTTTTCACCAACGCATGTATATACCTTTCGTAATCGATGCTCGATCTTTCATAGTCAATTATGTTTATATCCTCGTTCTCTAAATGCCCGAAAGTTTTAAATTGCATCGTATAGTCCAGCGTTGCTGTTGTAACTGATCGGTTTTCTCTTCCTGGCACACTAAAAGTGGCGTACGGACTTATCTCGTACATTTCTACGGTTAAAAAATACGAAATAATTTCATCAAAGTATTCTTCAGCCCGGTACACCATTGAGTACACGTGAATATACTGCAGAGAAAAATGTCAAAGATGTGATATACCGACCTGAACCATGATCATTGGGCTTGAGGTTGTCCTGTTTAACCGGGGAGCTGGTGTAGACCTGGTGATTACGTCGGTTATCACGTTCCGCGGTCGACTTCAATTGGACGGTTGACATGCAGCTCGACAAGTGGTGGGGCTGGTGGCCCAGCTGCTGCATCCCGGGCTGCAACTGCTGGGCCAAACCCATTCCCACCGGCTGCTGGAGCTGCTGCTGCTGCTGGCCTGCCATCATTTCCCCTAGGTAGCCGCCACTCTCTCTAGAAGACAAGATATAAGCCTGTAGATGAGCGCTGATGAGCGATATAAACGCGTTCCGTAAATTCAATAATAATTCTATTCGAAGGAAGACCGTAATTGATTTTGCAAGAAAAAAGCTTACCTGCCACGCTTAAGGACCACGTATCCTAGCAATATCGCGCAAAGGACCAAAACAAGAGCGCATACAACCGGGAGAACGATGTAAAGGACTCTGTGGCTAGGAACCCCCTTCGGCACATCATTATCCATGATTTGATCGCTTGGAGGACCGATGCTGACACCGGTTAGGGTTGTAGTTGCAAATTCCATCTGCGTTTCGGTACCACCGGCATCATTGTGTGCTGTGAGTCTCACGCTGTACCATGAGGCTGGTTTTAAATCTCGTATGATCAGATTTTCCGTTGCTCGATTTGCTACCATTATCCACGACTCGGATCCACCGCGTTTTCGGTACTCGACTGTGTAGTACAAAATTGGACAACCTCCAGTCGGCCAGGAGACAAGGTTTAATCTAAGGGTCGTTGAGTTTGCAGATATGATGTCTTTCTCTTTGGGTATTAACGGGGCTGAAACAGAAATACAGTTTTTTTCGGGTACTGGTTTTTTTGTAAATTTCGATTATCGAAAGCCTCGAAATTATCAAACAATTGACAAGTCTCGAATTTATGTGAAAGTATAAAATCTCTAATTACCACTGCCTTTAGTTGTGGCGCTAATCGATCCACTAGGTTCTCCAGTCCCGACTCTGTTATGAGCGGTTAAATGTGCGAGATATGATGACCCGCACTTTAGGTCACTCAACGTATACGCTGTCTGCTCTGGTGAAACGGCAATTTCTTCCCAACCTTCCTGATCTCTTTTATAGTACAATACGTATCCTGGAATTGATAAAGAGATCGAATTAAGTCGTCAATTGATCTATTTTTTCATGAATCAATTTTCGGGAATGCGGTTTTGTGGTTTATCATGGCACCTTGAATAGTGGCACCACCATTGTCCGGATGATTCCATCTCAGTCGAATACTGTGCGTTGTCGTATACTGCAATTCCAGCTTTGGTGCCCGTGGAGGCATCACGACGATCAAAGTATAAGTGACTGAATCGTCCCCGAACAAGTTATTTGCAGAACAAGTGTAGTTTCCTGCTACCGAATGCTCAAGACCTGAGAATATTACACTGCCGGGTTAATATAACACCCACTTGCCAAACTGTACGAAATTATAATTACAATGGAATTGATCGATGAACTAACGCGGCTTGAAGTCAGAATCGATAAACGTCAATGAATTTGTTTTGAATAATAATTAATTTCGCTACCAACTACCGCTCAAAATTACATTTGTAATAATAACGAGGTTTCGTTGTAGTTGCAATCAGCACAATGGCGTATTGTACGCGCAGCTACGCATACATGTAGATAGGCACTGCATACTAGAGTGTTAAGTTGAGTTTATGACAATCATGCATTATTAATGATTATGAATGGTCTAATTCTAGTCGTGGACAAGGGTGACATATGTATGCAGATATAGGTATATTCGCCGTCTACTCTAGTTACAATTACCACCACAGCAATGGTACCTTTTACTACATTAATGGTTATAATCATTTTTTAAATGTGGTTTGCTTACTGTGAATGTTTAAGTGCCCTTCGACTGTCAATGCGAAATGCCTTCCCGTAGTTATTTGGCTGTTTTTATACGTCCAAGTTGGGCGCGGGGTCGGATTTCCCACGACTAGACAGGGAAGTGTCACTGAAGATTTCACAGGCTTTCGCATCAGCTGAGAAAAGGATGCGACTCTGGCAGGCGCTGTAATAAACGATTTTAATTTTTATTATCAAATACTTTTCGGTGTGAAAATGAAATTTGGTCCACTACACATTTCTACGTGTCAGTACATGCTCTATGCAATAGTATATCACGCATCTAGGGATGGAAAGTAGCCTTTGGCCTTTTTCACTCCCGTATGACTAGTATACTATTTTCCAGCACCCCCTGGCATCGGAAAGTACGACTTCCCGCTCACGCGAGGGGCTGAAATCGTACTTTCCGTGCAGGTATGGGGAAAATCAGGTTTTCTGTGCATGTGTGATAAAAAACGATTTTACTGCGGCAAGGAGAATCATTTGTCATTGTATTCATTATACGATGGATACGAAGCATAAGATGATGAAGTTGATTAAGCAAATGATAAATTCAAGAAGTAATGTAGCTTACGAGAGAATAGCTACCTAGTAAGATCGTCATGCTTTGCTATAATGGGGTGCAACACGAGCCAACTGGAACAGTAGAAGTTAGAACAAACATCGGGAGTCTCAATGAACATCTACTTCAACATGCAGAATAAATGTTCATTATTTAGCTCAAGAGATTCGTGCAGGGGTATCTAAGCCAAAAATATCATTCCAAGTACAATTAAATACGTGCCTCTGGTATCTGTGGTTTGAGTGACGATAGTTGTTCGTTCGCCTTCTCCAAGCCCCGTCGTCGCGGTAACCCAGAATTCGTATGATTGTCTGCACGAAAAATGTGGGCAGTACGTCAGAAATGAGTGAAGATTTTTTGACCAGGGAAAAAACTCTTACCTTTCGGTCAACCCGCGTAATTCCATTGTCAAAGTATCGCTGGCCGAAGACGGTGGATCATGCATCGTATGAGTGTTGTTTCGTGTGGCTCCAGCCTCTCGACTGTACACCGTATACAAGGCAACATGTCCGTTTGGTTGCAGTGGAGGCAACCAAGAGACCAGAATGCTGTCAGCAGTCAGAGCTAATGCTTTAATTCCAGCCGGAGGTCCCGGAACTGTTAATAAACGAACATATGCATCAATATTAATTTTTTTAGAGCACTAATCCGTAGGTTTTCGGAGTGAGACAATTTACAGGAGTATGGGAAAGATCATGAATGAGCTTTCAGGCGGGAATTGATCTCTTAAAATTTTTCTAAATTTCCTGAAAAAATAAGAGAATTTATCGATATATCTAGAAAAATGGGTTTCAGCCCTTCAGCAGCCCTGATTGTGAGTGCAATTAAGTTAAAGAAGCTTTTCATTTTCTCACCGTCTTCTTCAGTAGAGCAATACGTCGGTGGACTAAGTTCTCCATCACCGGCTCCTGTATATGCCAAAACTCTGATCGAGTAGTTGGTGTATTTGTACAAGGTGTGCAAGTACGTTTCTTCGCTTGAGGTTCGTTTCACTTCACCAACCGTTGATATTTCCACTAGGTAAAAGACGGTGAAATATTGTAAAATGCGCTAATTATACAACACGGCGAACAGCACATAATATCTGTGTAGCTGTAAGGCTAGACGACAGTAATCAATTTTCTATGAAAATCGATATATCGCTGCATTGGAAGATCGTTTTTCCTTGCAGTCCCAAGATAATCTTGATTTCGGATATGAGTACTGAACGCAATTCAGACTCAGACACCGGATAATCAAATGAATAACAATTAACCAAATAATTCCGAAGACTGGATCAATTCTAAATTATCGAATTTACCTTCAATGACATGTGGAGAGTACTTACTGTTGTCCGTGGGTACGGGCCTGTAGTATACTTTATACCCTTGAATAACTCCCCCATGTTGATGAGCTGGGGGTGCTACCCAGGAAACTTTGACGCTCTGGGAAGATAAGGGCCCACACGCTACTTGCATCGGAGGAGCTTCGGGGACTGGAAAAAGTCGGATGAAATATATTTCCGTTCATTTATAATCCTCCGCGAAGATTCTATCCGCGAAAAAAATTAATATTTGCTCAGAAAGTATAATTACCGCCTTCTTGAGTCGTTCCAACGATTGGATTGCTTGGTGGTCCACTAGCAATGCTGTTGAACGCTCTTACTGTCACATCGTATTTCGTAAATTTGCGAAGTCCGGTCAACTGGATTTTCGTCGTTGCCCAACCATTTACTGTCAAACTCTTGCTCTGATTGACACCCGAAGTTGACGAAGAATGCTCGGACCAGGTCACTATGTAACCAAGGAGTTCACCGTTCCACATGTCCCTCGACGGGGTCTAGATGATAAAAAAATGAGCAGAAATTAATGAATTATTTGGGAAACTTGCGGTTTCGAATTCGTTATAAATTGACAACTCGTGCTATAAGATTTTTAGACAATTACCTGCCAACTGACAATTAGTTCCCCAGGACCGGCACTCTGCACGTTAACATTTTGGGGAGAATCCATTGGTGCTGGAAAACGATCATTCAATTTATTCCTACTTTGTCTAAAGGGAAAAATCGTGCCGTTTTTTTTTTTTTTTTTTTTTTTTTAATTCTTTTAAATATATAAGAGGCAGTACCTTCTTCTTGGGTCTTGGCGACGACCGGGTCTGTTGGGGCGCTTGCGTCAATGGCGTTGACGGCGAACATCCTGAATGTGTAAGTCACCGCGGGATGAAGACCCCCGACTAATGCCATCTCCTGATCTGAACTCATTGTGTCGTAGTGAGCTACACCTGGAAAGAAGTGAAAATATGGATTTCAGAGATCGTCTTAATCTAATAACAAATGGCGGGAGGTTCAGGCACCTGTATCGATGTGAAATACCGATTAATTTTAATACGATAGTAGGTCGGTCGTAATGATAGAGATAATAATAACCATTTTGTGCTGGATTAGTCTGTCCAGCTATACTCGTACTACCGGCGTTAAATGTTATATTGTGGGTCTGGGCGGGGTCCCATTCTTCATTAACGCTTAGCCCAAGCGGACGATATTGAATGGCGTAATTAATTATTGGACTATTCCCGTCAAACGACTGTTTCCACGAGAGTCGAATCGATCGTGAACCAATTTCTATCACTTCAAGCGCCATTGGTGGGTCCGGTCTCTCTGGAAAGGTTGAAAGATTCGAAACACCGAAAGTAATCAAAGAACCGTGCGCACACCGTACATACAGAGAATAGGCATCTTAACTTCGAAGTGAAAAAGGTAAAAAATAAATTGGAAAGATTAACAAATTTTCGGAAGGAAGAAATAAAGACGAAAGTTTTTCAGAACATATTGCGAACTCTGAAATCACCGTAGTCCCAGGATTCATATAATTTCTTACCTTGAATAGCCAGATATATTAGATGCTCACTTCTCCCGAATACGTTGCTTGCAACGCATCTATACACACCCGAATCTTGACGATCACTACGTCCGATTGTCAATTGCGACTTCAATCCATCCTCTGATTTAACTTGACTGATACTTAAACGATAGTTGTTCAAATCCAAGCGGTTGTTATTATGGGTCCATTGAACTTCGATCGGGTTATCACCAACGACAAAACAGTCTAAACTGACTGGTTCACCGCGTCTTATCGTCACGTTTTTACTCTGGATTTCAAACCTTGCCGGTTCTGCGTGGGAAAAGAATAAAGTCACAATGAATTGGTAGAAGTTTATAAAAGCCACAATTTGTCGTAGCATAATCATGAAAATCAACTCACCATTAACCGAGACGTATATGAGTTTGTTGAGACCAAGTCCAATGCCATTATTTGCTCTGCAGAGATAGTGCCCTTCGTCTTGTGGACCGGCCGAAGCCGTCCATAGGGAACCATTTGGCTGGATGGTTATTCTTCCATCCAATCCGATCAACGGTTGAAAGTCATTTGAAGACCTCCCATGACCTCGAAGCCAAGTGATTTGTGGCGGAGGAAATCCCTTCGCCTCGCAGTGTACGTTCAAAGGATTTCCGAGCAGAGTAGAAATGTCTTGAGGCTCGGATATCCATTGCGGAGGAACTTTTACCAGTAGTTCGGCAGTGTGATTTACTTTGGCAGCATGATTAGTGGCGATACAAGTATACTTTCCACTATGGCGGGATGAAACTTCGTGAAAAAGTAGAAGACTATAAAACGTTTGAACTTGTTCTTCGATCTGAAACAACACCCACAACAGATTTACGCTCGACTAAATTTGCTCGAGATTTCAAAGTTGCGTGAGTTGTGTCTGGGTAAAAGTTGTTAAATAGAAGGTGTCGTGAGTTTAGACAGAAACTGGCGAAAGTATGGATTTCCCATCTTTAAAAAACTCCAAAGTTACAGGCGTTTTTGTTTACCGAAATATCGAAATTGAGAACGCGTGAATAATCAAATGGGATAAAAATTTAATCAAGTTTTAAGACATGCTAAGAAATTCTATCTTCACAGCACAGCGTTTCTAAAACTCGCTAGAATTTCCATTTAAATGAACCAGTATGGCCATCTGAAAAGCAACTCACGCGAAGTGACGGCGGTATCGGTTCCCCGTCTTTCAACCAGGTAAAGTAAATTGGAAGATCTCCAGAAGTTACGCTGCAAGTAGCCTGTGCCCATTTACCTTCTTGCAAGTTCTGGTCAAAGTTGAACGGAGTCATGACTGGGGGGCCTGAAACCAGATTATGAATATATCTCTTTTCTTATCCTTGTTTTTTATCACCAGGACTTTGAGCCCAAAAATACTTATGTTAAAGTGCACTTACTACTAACGGTAAGCACTATGTCTTTGCTGGCAGTTTCTCCGGACCTACGCACAGTGCAGGTGTACGTCCCGTTGTCATTTGTGTCTACAGAACTTATGGTCAAAAGACCTTCGTTCAATTTCTGTCTAATGTCCAGCGGCAATTGAACCCCGCTTTTAGACCATTCAACGGAAGTAATTGGGTACCCGGAGTAGGGACATGCAATGGTTATATCCTTCCCGGCTATAGCCCGTATGGGTCCGATCGACCTGATGTAAGGTGAACCTGGAAGAATCATTCACTATGCAAAAAAGATACCATAATTATGATATGTAGGTATTTAAGTAATTTAACCTGACATACCGTAAATATTCAGTCTTGCTTTGTGCTCAACACTTGCAAGAGCATTTGCAGCGATGCACGTGTAGAGACCACCGTCCTCAGATCCCGCCGAAGATATATTGAGATGGCTAATTACGTCGCCTGATTGATCAACGTATTGGCCAATGGCGTATCTGTAGTATTGATGACGAAAATGGAAGGAAAGGGATATTTTATTACATCGCATGAATCGGTATGCTAATGAAATGCTAATTAAGGTTGATTGGAAAAAGGTGTGTCTTCCACCTTTCAACTTGACGTAATTCACATGAACATCGTTTGCTTAAAGATATCATTAAGTCACCTGTGGCCTGCGACTATCTCGCTCAGTGACTGACCATCCAGTAACCACGTGAACGAAGGAGGTGGAGATCCAGTCGCTGAACAGCGCAGAGAAACGGGACGTCCAGGTGTCAAAGCTTGTTCAATGAAGGTGTATTGAAGCTCTGGCACAGTATCTGTAGCGTATTGAATGTAATATGTAAAATGAAGGTAATAAAATGTCCAAAGTCGTTAGTCAAAGTCAGGTAAATAGGGTGAATGGGTATTATCTGACTGTGTGAATCGGCTATCATGGGGAGATTAGAGTTGAAAGATTGACCTCTATCACAGTATTATTCAGGGGTGGAATAATGAGTGTGTAATGATCAGCGACAAGGTGATCTAGGAGTTTGAACCTCGTATAACTGGCACGCTGATCAGTATTTTTGATCAGTTATTAGCACTTAGGAAAATTGAAACTCGTGATTCTCGGTCAGTGGGTTCCGGGTTCCTCGGTTCAATGCATTTGAATTTCTATAACAAATGAGATGAGTCACGCGAGTGGTCAGCACGCGCGTAGAAGAGACGGAAACTACCCACATTTCGTTGTAAAGCTATTGGAAAATTGGCCATTTTAATCCATTAGACAAAGAAAGCATCTCCTCGGTGGGGAGACTCATCAACGAAGAGCATTTCGGTATATTGTACGAAACCGTCTCAGTTTGTTACTTGGCTTGAAAAAAATATGATAAAAAAGCCGAAGGAAATGAAAGAAAGGAAGAAAACGTTACGAACTCAGAAATGTACGCGAAATAAAGAGAGAAAAAAAAAAAAAACGCGAGTATGAAGCTGGGCGAATTAATGAGAAAACGAATCTAGAAGTAAATGAATTCGCGACCGGATTCGACTCGAATGCTCGGGTTGTTGTTTGCGCAAAATACATCTACAGTTCGATGTTGAGATCGAGTTTCCGGTTCCGGTTGTTAACGTCCGGAGCTGGACGCTAGCACCGCCGTATATTCATTCTGGATTTGTGAAAAAAACTTCAGCTTTGCTTAAGCTGGGATCAGAAACGTGCAAGGCTTGCTACTGAGTACGCGATTAATATACTATAGGTACATACCCAGATAGACTCGAGTTACACGCATTAATAAATATATAAAGCTACGGCTTCTCCGAGGGAACCAATATTTTACTACCGAATTCACTTCACGCAAAGTCTGCAGTTGTATTCTCCCTACACCCCGAGAAAGATAGCACTGGGGTTAACGGAGGGTAATCAATTACAGCCCTCTACGTGAGAAAAATTTTCGATGATATTTATTTTTAAGAGGAGTTAAACCAGCTCCTATAACGTTTTCGTTGCGATATTTCACGCCGTTTTCATTTACCGTTTATAAATCTGATTAAATACATTCGACGTTACATTATTTAACGAATTTTCGCACCCCGAATAAACAGAATTGATAAATATAAACGTAAATGTAAATTTCTGCTCGTCAGTTATTATGGGATAAAATTGGGTGCGAATTTCGATTAAAACCGAAAGGACCAGTCAACTATAAACTACAGAGTCTATAATTCACTTACCACCCAACTGAACTTCGGCAGTTGCTTGAGCGTTCTCCTTGTCACTTCTCACCAAACATTGATACATCCCTCTGTCTCTACGACCCACAAAACTGACGACCAGTACTAACGGTGTCTGCAAATTAATCCTAGCATCCTGACCCGTCAGAACGGCAACCCCGTCGTGTAGCCATTCGACACTTTCCACGGGATAACCCTCTACCGTGCAATTCATCGTAGCTGTAGCTCCGGAATGGACCGTCTAAATACGGAAGAAGTTTCAGACACGGCTTTTTGCACTGCATTTAATATCTTTCGGGTAAATTTATTTTTCAATAGAAAGCGAGCCTTCTTTCGTGACTTCAAGACCTGAAGCTAGGCTCAATCGAAACAAAATTAAGAAAATAAGTTATTGCAGAAATAGAAGAGGAAATTTTGCGTCCAATAATGAGGGAACAATCGCCTGAAAGAGCGATTATATCACGCAACTATTTTTATCAATAAAAAAATGACAACGATTTTAGGTATTGGATCTACCTGAATCTGCGGATGAATTCTGGCGTTAAGTTTCGAAGTGACAGCCAAGTGGATCTCTGCTCTTTGTTCACCGAATTGGTTACTTGCTCTACAGACGTATCTCCCAGCGTCTTGGGCATCTACCCTACGAATTTGCATCAAATCACCCCAAAGCTGTATCCGACTGGAAGATTCAACCGGAAGTAGGTGGCCTGTGTGTGAATTTTTTCGCATCAGGATAACGATAATGCCGAAAAAGCTGTTCAGCGATTCGCGTGGCAAATCGAAATCGGTGATCATACTAACCATCGACATCTCTATACCATGTGAATACCGGTGGCGGGGTTCCCTGGGCGGCACAGGTAAGATGAGTGTTAGACCCTCTTTCAGCGGAAATGACCATCTGTGATCGTTGGGTCAGCATGGGAGACATGGATCCACTTTGTTCTAAGAAAATAAATGGTTACATCGCATGAAACGTTATTTATCCGAAAATAAGAAGTATAGCTCGGAAATCGAATGTCGACGGGTTCAGTGACAATCCATTTGAATTTAGAATGATTACTCAACATTCTAAGAATTGTATTATAGGCTGTGATCATGCCTCGTGAAAACTGTGCCTGGAAAACATCGGATAAGCGTGACAGATAAGGCATATAAAAACGCTGACAGGCAGACAGCCATATTGGATTCTTCGCTTACCCGTCAACTTCGTTATATAGCAATCTTAGCTTCTTTCTGCAGATCCTTGTCACTTTTACTTAGGTTTATTTTTCAGCGCTTTTTTACTATCAGTACCATTACTATTCTTTTATTTGTCACTTCCTTCTCTCAACATAGTTTAACGGTTAGTCGTCTACCCTTCCGATTTTCTTACCATTATTCATACCAATTCATATTGAATATATGGAAATCTCACAACAGTATCACTCCGCGTGACTGCCTCTGTTCTGATTCAGTAGTTAGAAGAATTTTTAACCAATTCACCAAGTTTTCTCCGCTCCTTCGTAAAAATATCATTCTTTACCAAAGAATACCTCGGAATTACACCGACGACAAGCTCATTGTCAGCATTGAAGGCCAGGTCGAAAGCATTTAATGTCAGATCTTATGAGGACCGAAAATAAGTTTTCAAGATTTTTTTCAGCAATACCTTCCCTAGTATTGCTAATAGAACGCGTAAGAACCGAGTAAATTGTACATCCTAAATATTCAAATAAAAATGAGACAATAGTTATCCAAAATAAAAAATGATCCATCTTACCTTTGACCGTCAGGGTTGCAGGATCGCTTCGGCGACGTTCCCCTGTCAAAGAATGAAGTGTAAGACAGGAATAGGTCGCCCTTCCGTCTTCAGCTCTGGCAGCTCGGATGTGCAGCTCGCCTTGTGAGGTAACGACGAATCTTCCACCTTTGGAAATGGAAAAAATGAAGGATTTTATTGAAATAGTCAATGAAAATTTCGATGGTTAATTTTATTCGGAGAGTTTTGAACGAAATGTTTTTGAAGATCATCGCGTGGAATCAACACTCGGTTGGTCTTATACGTGGGTTCGCTCTTTTGGCCAAGAATCAATTTTCCAATTCACAATTTTCGATTTACTTCCGGCGAACCAGTGACCGTTGCCAAAGCTGGAAAAAGGCGAGTTAAGTTTACCTCGGAAAATTCTCATCACGCTTTTCTTTGCCGCTGGGTCCGGCGCACGAGGCACGTCCTCTATAATAATATTGTTGATTGAATGTACGGACAGACCTACGCGCGTGTTTCCCTCGAAGGAAATGGGCGAATAGAAGGTCGGACTGCCGGAGGAAACGCTGGGGACGGTATGTCAGGCCAAGATTAGTGACATAAGGGCTAAACTCCATAACAAGATGAAAATCTCTGGATAACCATTTCTTCATTGGCTACATATCTATAAGTTTATTGAAAAAGTTTTTCTACGATAATGTAACAAAGTCCAATTCAACTGCGAAGCTCATCCGTGTAATTGAGCACGATCCTTGTAAATATTATAAAAAGACCGAAATTAGTAATAATCGGCGAGTACATGGTGTTCAATACCGCAGATAATGAGGAGCTAGTGAATTCCAGATCGACACTATCGGTGATTGAAAAGGTTTTCGATTATGCAAAAGTTTTTTGAGGGAGAGTCGTTGGGCTGATTTTTTATCGAAATAGAAATGTTATGAGAGAATGAGGTAAGCCCTTAAGGTTCTGTCCTGATATTTGGTTCGAGCAGCGTCGAGGAAGGTCCCAAGGAGAGCCGGAAGAATGACAACGATGCGTTGTTGACGGGGAAACAACGCGTGGGTATAAGGTAAAACAGAAATATGATGAAATGAAACAGTCGTCTCGAGGGGCGGGAGAAAGAGAGAGGAAAAGGAGGAATGGGGGATGAAGAAAAAGAGGGAAATGGAATAAGCGAGGACTACAAAAGGATAGAGCTTCTTCCCGACTTATTCCATTGACTGTTATGCGTCCGACTACCCTAAGGCAAAGCCCTAAAGAATTCGACGATGTCTCGAAATCCTTAATCGCCTGAACAACCTTGGTAAGCTGGAATCTATTATTCGAAATCGTTAAACCGCGGCAAAGATGATTTTATTCTTATGGAAAAGCTCGTTGCTCGTGAATAATATATATAAATATTTTATTCTTCAATTTGAACATATTTTCAAAATATCGTCACCGAATGATATATCTCTTAGGATATGTTTACTTCGATTGGCTTCAACTCATATCCCGGCTTATGATTGTTTTAAGCCTTTACTGAACGCTCGAATAAAAATTTGGTAGCATATATTACAGCCAAATAAATTCAATACATTTATAGCATCGATTGGAGCAAATGTGGTCATCAAAATAGTAAACCTGATTTTTCAATTAAATTCGTGACATCGTGGTAGAAATTTCCGTCAATGCATAGATAATCGTGGTATCGATGTATGTTGATCATCACGTACAATGCATATCGGGATCCCGATATATGAGATTACATTTGACCTGTTAAACAAGTTTCGCGTATCGCAACGGTTGTGCAAAGAGAAACCGGTCGATTGGTATATATTTGCAAGGTGGATACCGTGGGATATCATCATCAAAAGTAGGTTTTACAGTTGCGCCAGTTTTAGCAGCGTCAATTATTCAGGGGCCGCCGTTTGGAATCGTTATTTATAGTCAGGGTCAGAATCGATAATTTGCGACTGGTGAACTTTGGCCTCACGGGATGCTGCCTGCTGCAGGATAGACTTTTCTGAATACGATATTCTTAAATGCGACATTTGACATTCACGGCGCTTTACTTCTATCCATAAATCAATTCAGGTAAAAGAAAAGAGTGGAATTATTTGTTTCAGCTACTTCAACACTTTGATACTCGCGATATTTATTATTCTAATTTCTTCGACTTCGTTCGATGCAAACCAATATATTCAACCGATTGAAATACGAACATGATTTTCAAAACACTAAAAAATATTCTATGGTTGTCTAACGTTTAGCACAGTTTACGGAGATTTAATTTCAGCTAGAAACCTAAAGGCACGTCAGTCACTGAGAAATAATCATGAAAGCTGTTTGTTGTATTGCAGAAAATTTGAAATACGATTAAGCAGTTTATTTACACCAGGTGTTGAACTTTCTCGAGCCGGCAGTGCGGCGATCAATTTAAAAACTTTTCAACTGTTACGTAGTTATTTTCTAAGTGTTATATAGCTCAATGTAAGGCATTGGATAAAGCAATATAGGTATATATACACGAATGACGTTTTACTATTTGAACGAGCTACCAGTATTAAGTATAGCTCGACGTTGGGGAAAGTGATCCTCACAGCAATTGCCTTATGTTCTTCCACATCCCCAGAGAATACTCGATACGAACCGGGTTGGATTTGAGATATCGAATTTAATTTGCGTCAGAAATATTTCATTCGCTTTCAGTTTTACCCTAATTTTTTGGTCAAACTTCAACGTACAGTTATCATCCCGAAGAAGATGATGAGCTCTGTCTAATCGATTTTTTATATGCCTTCCAAGATTCTTTATCATCTTCGAAAAATTTTCGGAACCTAACTTTGTTGGACGTTCTCTCGTCCTAACTCGAAACTTTTTTATTTTTCAGCACGCGTTGTGTAAAGACAAGTTTTTCGCTTCTGTAACGATTCGAATATTGAAGATATTCGGTGATTGCTTATCAAAGGGGTTGGTGAAACGCAGACAGGACAGATGAAAGAAGAAAAAAAGGAACAAATTCAGTTTTACATTCACAGCTGGAATATTTTCCGAGTGTATATATCGCCATGAATTAAATTGACAACATTTTTTCCTTTTCCTCGTCATATTGGTCTAGTAATTCTAATCATAAGCTACGTGAGCCGAGATTTCCCACACCTGTGTTTGCTCAGGTTGAAAAATGAAAGAGAAAAAGCGGTGCGACTACGTGTACGCCTTGATTGAAAGCCAAAACTAGTGGGTCCTTCGTTAAGACCGACGTCGCCACTTTATTTAATTGCGTGACGTCGAGCGTACCGTCGGAGGGATTGGCGACGTCTTCCCAGCAGGTAGAAAACTTGCGGGAAAACGTGAAATTGGAAACGTAATTAATGAAGTGAAGACCGTCTTCGACTGCAGTAGGTCTGGGCGAGCGTTGAAAAAAATATAAGCTAAAAAGGAAATTTTAACGAGAGGCAAACGCATTTCAGAAGTGATATTCAGTCGAGTTTTCTTTTTTTCTTTCTTTCCTTCTTTTTTCTTCATTTTTTATTACGGTCTAGAGAGCACACAGCCGCAGCCGACATTCGTTAAAAATAAATTCTAATTAACGAGTAATTTCGAGTTGTTTAACAGACAAATTGACAACTCGAGTCGGTATCTCAGGTATTGCTGATTCTTTGCTCTGGAAATTATTGATTTCTATTCGTTAGCCGTTGTATAGGGACTCGTGAGATAAAAGAAAGAATCGCTTTTCCCGCCCGGTTTAAGTTATTCCTTTGCATTTTCGTAGGATGTGACACCTGGGAATGTGTCAGCCGAAAGGACAGCGGCATTGTCCAGTCGAAACGAAGGTAGAAATTGAAAAGTTGCAAGATGTCCCCAGGGAGAAACGCTTCTTCGGAAGATTGTCTGCATGTCACATCCTTAAGCTACCGTCGTAGCATCGCTTTCCCATTTTCCGCCTTCGTTTTCTCCCTGCTGCCCCGCTGCAGGGTTACCTTATCGCTTTTTGTAAGTACAAAAGTTTCCCAGCAATCCCCGTTTCGGACTAGTCGTAAAACTTCGAAAGGTTTATGTACAATAAATTCACTAAACGGGATACAATATTAAGGATTTGAGGACCACTGCAATTGAAGCTTAATTGAACGTCAATATCCGTTAACTTCGTCGAGGTATTCGGTTTTAATTTCAAGAATCTATTATCCACTGAGAGCTGGTATATTATTGATTGTCTTATTCCCAATCTATCTATAACTCCAGGGGTAGAAACCTCATTTTAGTTCAACAAGAGATACTGTTCTCCGGTATTTCTTTCTCTTCTGATTCATGACTGCGTAGATTATTAGACGTACAGGAATTTCATTCCGGAAGAACAGGAATGAGAATGTCCAACAGATAGTATCTGGCAAATGAAATTATCCGTTACGATGCAGTCATATAACCGAACTAGCGCTCGTAACCTTAAACTAATCTTGCCCGGATGTCCGGGAGCAGAAATTGGTGATCTCTGGCTGACAAACAGGAAGACTGACTTGACCGTCTCGAAGCACAGGATCGAAAACACGTCTTATTTCTTTCAATACAGTTTTTGCAGGTCTGACAAAGGGTCAGTTCAATTACTGAACGAGCTTGCTCGTAAAATTTTGTAATAAAGTCAAATTATCAAATATGATTCTGCGTCGCGTCGTTTCGCCAAATTATAGTACACGCAAAAAGTTTGAACAAACATCTGTCAAACAATAAAATTTCCTCAGTTTGTTAGACGCTTTTCCTGAATTGTAAAACTTATTTTCCACCTCAAACTAAAATTGTGCTTCAAACCGTATACCTAGTTTCATGTTTCTAAGGGTCGTAGTTCATATTCATAAGCGGCTGCAGCGTGGTAGGTATACCATCCGGTATACCACCGATGGTGTACATCGCAATATACCGGTCTCGCAATAAGAGCCAATGTAATTATGTACTCAGTTAGAAAACAAACATGTCAGACTACCACGTGACGTGATACTATCACAAGTGTGACGTGTCCGCGGTGTGAGAGGTCCTGTACAGCTAGTGGAGCTAACCCGTACCTGGACTGTGTACAGATATAGAGATATACACCAGCAACGTGCATCGGAGCACCATAAATATGTATGGGACATGAATGCTCAAGTGTAGTTGGGGACAGGACCCTGCAAGCCTTGGTGGTATCCACCTGCCACCCACCACCCTGGTTGTAGGTACCTGATTAATTACATCCTGCGAGCTTAGGTATAGGTATTCCCCCGTATAGTTGCACGCACGACACTATTCGCACGCGAATGAGGGTCACGTTCGCACTTCGAGATCACAGCGTGCAATATGGTGCGGGTAAGAGCAGTGAAGGTCGTCATCAAAGGTGAATCCTGTGATATGTTGAGATGCAATTGCAACGGATACTCTTGATAAATGATATCTGCGTAAGAGACACCGATCTAATCTTCTAATGACGATTGAAACCGAGCTTACCTAGCGATAATTACCTCACGATAAAATTAATCTTGACAACTCACTTGGGGACGGTATGAATATTTCTGGGAAATTCGTGAACAAATTATCAGCCTGGTGTTAGTTGAGGGAAGGCCTGGGTTTAGTGGAAGTTTGCAATACCCGAAACATGGGATTGAATTTTCGAAATGGTTGTATTCGGTGACTTGAGTGCTTGTTAACTTGTTCGTACTGGATGATGTCCAGGGAAATTCTTTTCCAAGTTCAAGTAACAAGTGCTCGTGTACTATATCATAGGATCATCGTTTGGCCATATCTGATGGCAAAAAGCGAGATATATGATCTGGCAGATGGTGGGCAGCACTTTTTGTCCTTTGAGGATCGGGAGAGATTCATTAGCTACAGAAGGACAGAGCAACAGTTTCAATATCGAACATGGTAAAGCAAACATGAGATATGGAAATTTGGTACACATGAGAATATCCTAACAGTGGTAGGGTTGAATCTATACTATAGGTCGTCCATGTGGCGCCCAACATATGGGGAGGTCGTAACATACAGATACGATGGTGGGTGCTGACTGCAAACAATGGGATAATATACTTGTGTATGTATACTTGAATCAAACAGCAATACTGAGTGCAGGGACACAGAAATGGGCGTAACGATTTACCGTGCATCCATGGGTATAACATATAGACAAATAAAGTTATGTTCTGGTCAACTGATCAAAACGTCTAAACATAGACTTTTAGGTGTGTGGGGGATTTTCCCACATAAATAAAAAACGGACACATCTATAAGTTGGAATCCATAGAAGGAGAATTTTTATTACTGTTGACAGTGCAGTGCAGTATCGAACATTTTATAAGTTCTATATTGCAGTAGTGAAATGTTGGCATGTAACCATTTTTTCAAAGGTGATTACCTCTCTCTTCGAAGGAGGTGGCTACGTTTCTGGGTTACCGTAATAATTCAGTGGGAAATTTATAATAGCTATATCCTGTATTTCGCAAAGTAGTAATCACTTAGGTAACTGTAATGAACACCTTTAACGCTCGTGTCACCTGTCAGTTGGGTGTCAAATTTGTAAATTCATAGCCCCACCCGGAACTGTCAGCAGTTGTGAACGATCTGGTGTCTAGACATTTCAAGGGTTCTCGCATTATCATATATGTCTGAAATACACGCTCTGAAATCTACATATAAATATATGTATGTGTCAGGCACATATGTACATAATCGATGCGAGTTTTAAATTTTTCAATCACGATTAAGTCCTCTCGAGTATCGCCCACGTTTATCGACATTGAAACGTAAAATGAATCCATTCAAAACTGTGATCCCATAGAAAAGCTCTAACTAAGCCATTCGGATTTTGTAAATCCGTATAATTTCATACATCATCCCTTCATTCGTACTTGTGCCAATCCCCGTTCGAGAAGATTCCTTGTCAAGCCTTTCATTTCAGTTATGCCAAAACGTGAAGCCGGAAAATTTTTTTAAGTTCCGTAAAAATTGACGGGAAGGAGTGATTTGGAAAAAAAAAACATTAAATATCACAAAAATGAAGTCCGCTGCGTCCATTTAAGTAAAGCTCTGCAAAAAACGATTTGCGAAACGGTGACCACGTTTATAGGCAAATGGAATATCTGAAACACAATAACCAATACTTTTGGGAATCGTCAATGTGCCTTCTAAGCTTCTATGGAATGGATTTTTGATCAACTCAAACGTGGTCAAGTTACGAATTTTTTTGCATTTTTGATCGCGTTTTTTGGTATTTTCGCGAATGTTTTTATTGATTTTTTCAAAAACGAAAGGTCAGGTGAGAAATTCGTTCCATAGAAGCTTATAGGGTACATTGACGATTCCAAAAAGTATTGGTTTTTGTGTTTTAGATATTCCGTTTGCCTATAAACGTGGTCACAGTTTCGGAAATCGTTTTTTGCAGAGCTCTACCTGAATGGACGCAGCGGACTCGATTTTTGTGATATTCAATTTTTTTTTTTTTTTTAATCTGAAGCGAAAATTCGTAGCTTTCGAATGCTATTCTCACAATTATTTTTCATCGTTCATGCTCGCCGTAATAAAACATTGAAAACGATAAACATTTTATTCTCCTCTTACCTTGGCACCCCCCTCAATCAACCATGCGTAAACTTCACACATCGCGTTCGCAAACTATTAGTGGGTACAAGGGATCTGGACTAGGCCACCCGAATATCACCAATCTTTGTTATCCACGATCCCTCGCACAAGAAAATCTCGCTTTTTTATTATAATTTTCGCGCTGAGCGCTTGCAGGAGCTTAACTAACTAATTTCACACTTGCGCAGGCGTATTCGTGTGTCGTAATAATAGGTACTACGAATGCACGAATACCATGGTTCGCTAAATACGTTCAACAATGGATCAGAGTTACAGCATGAGATAGAAGCTCTGATACGAAGCTAATAAAAGCAGCAACTATAATTCGGATTTAATGTGCCATTAATTCCAATGTCGATCATTCCCGTTCGTCAGGTTGGCTAAGTCCTCGAGCAATACTTTTCCGGGGTAGCACTTTTTCGGGTCGTTGGCTTCGGACACGTTGCCTTGTATCGATGGGACTGGCATGCATTCACTATGATCAGGTAGCGAAAGAATTGTCACGCCGATGGTACATATTCGTTTTTTGTCGATTTGGCCAGAGTGGCACTCGGCAGTTTATTTAATCGAATCTTGCTGAGTTGCTCGAAATCTATCTGGATTTCAGATTTCCCATTCCGTATGCCCTGCGATTCGATCTCTTTATTTTGTCCCTTTATATTAAGCATTTTCTTTCTCTAGGTCGAAGTTCACTCTACAAATCTATTTCCCACTGGAATTGGCCTGTTTAAAGTATACTATAATTGAAACTACTCCATATTTGCCCTACGTGTCGATTGCGGGAAGCTGGAGAAGGTTCGGAGTTCCTTCCCGCTACAAATTGCGATAACATGTAAATTTGATCACGCAATTGCGTAATTCCACAGTCTATTCCCATGGAAATGAAGTATATTTTTTATGCGAATTCGTAAAGTTGTACCATTGAAACACTTATTTCTCAAATATGGATGAATATAATATGCGAAAAGCCACCTTGATGTTGTATTCAAATTTCTACACCGAGGCAAAGAAGTTTTTGACTGTTAAAAATTGTAACTCGTTCAAAACCTTCAAAACCTTCGTAACTCGTTGTTAGAAATCTGTAAAAAATGGTGATGCATCGATGAACCAAACACGGGCTCGCTGAAGTGATCGATTGTAGGAATAGGAAACAATCGTTATCCGTTGAAGTACGAAAATTGTTTCCTTATAACTTATTCACAGCTCTTGAACAGCTTTCTACTACCCCATTTCAGATAAAATGGCAAGAATACGATAACAGATCGCATACATTCGAGCCCCCGTTACGACCGACACGTATCCGGAGTCTGTTTGTCTCTGAAGATGTGAACAGCCGTAGATACCATAGCAACATGTCATAGGCAGGTGTAGATGCGGATATCCACTTCCATCTATACAAATACGTATCTATATTCGGTTGCGACGCAAATACACGATAGTAACACCGTAAATGTATATACATACGTGTGGCAGACAATATAATATACGATATATTCACTAGTTGTAACACCCATACCTCAGGTTTCGTGGTTGAAGTATATTTTTGAACGGCGTTATAGCATAATCCATTTCTAGGCGCCTCGACTTGACTATAGAATAAAATTACTCAATTATATGTGTAAAGATAATATGGCCTAATTTCTATCTGAGAAAAAACGAGTTTGGCGTAGACTTATTGTTAGCTTTAGTGCGGTCAGTCCGACGTGTTCTTCGATTCGAGAAACTGGATAGACAAATATCTGGGTTCGGCAGACACATTTGTCAGGCAGAGCCACGCCGCGGAGATGGGAGCAGAGGCTGCAAAGGTTACACAGGTCATGGCCCTCGTCACTTGAGATGTACAGATTATCCGTAACGCACACGAGTCTGTCTGGACGAGCCACGCGTGTATTTCTCTCTGTTAGTGTCGGTCGCGAGGGTCCGGCACGTCAGCTACACGAAACGTGAAACCCACAGTTCGCCGGGTTTGTCCCAAAATGAATTTCCCCCCCATACTATACTGTGCGGAATTCATTTCTAGACACCTCCTACAGCTGTTCAATTTCCTCAAATTATCCATTCGATTGTATCCTGCTTCGAATTTCGTTATACATCCACAGCTACTTGAGATATCAAGTTCCAGTCCCACGTCCCACCGCCACGTAATAAACAAGAGCTATATCCTGGCTCCCGAATCTCTATTGCCAGCGGACAGCGGTGTCTTCTGGTGTATCTTGATAAGCCTTATTGCCCTAGCTCGCTATTAAACTCACCTGTATCAGTACTCCCGGGTAGCAAAATTGCGTCATCACGAAACCAAGAGGTGACTGTCAAGTGCTCCTTGACGTCTTCTCGCGCTGTACAGGACAAAACGGCGTTGCATCCAGTAACCACATGAGCTCTGTTCACTCTCACGTCGTAGCCAGAGACAGTGAGCACTGAAAATGAAAAAGGTATACCATGGTCATAATCATTGGAAACCTGAGGTATCACGCGAAGAATGAGACTATACGACAAATGAGAACTCGTGTTCGAATCGTTCGCGGGTTTGGTATGTTATATATTGTTGAAAGGGGAGAGATCTGGCGCCGGGAAGGATTACAAGCCCATTTCGCTTCTTAATGAGGATCATGCTAGGGACGAACGATCAAGATTAATGATGAACCTAATCCCTAATCCGATTTAATTACCCATAGCGAGTTCGTTCGGACCAGGTAGATGATCTGTTCGATACATTTTCAGGGCAGTAACTTTTTCACAACGGTTGTGTCAAGGGCAGAAATCTCTGCCGATTTTTATCAATTTCACGGGCTATTTCTTAACCTCTGACTCAACCCTTTGTCATGAATTATCCACGTACTTCGAATTAGCATTTAATACGTTAAGTGGGCGTGAAACTGTGCGGTGACACCCTTGGAGCTTCTAACTGAACTTTAAAGCACTCCGTCCAAGAGACGTGACGTGAGCGAGAGGAAATGAGATTTTCTCTCTTACGTTTATTGACAAATAATGAGGCGGCCCTGTTTTCAACGACTTCAGTTTACCGTGGTTCCCCATCGTCGATTTATATCATCATCATTAGGTACATACATCGCAGCCTAATTAAAGAACCGAGCGTTGATGAGACTCCGGAAAAGTTAGTCTAGCCGAAACTACGGCAGGTACGGATAATCAAGAAGAAGAGAAAAAACCACCCCCTCCAGGGTGTGGACACAGCCACATAGGCTACGTGACCCTGATCAACAGAATCCACTACACCAACGGCGGGAATAATACCATAGAATACGAGGCGTCCTGAAGATCAAAGAAATCCACTTCTGTCAGTGACGTGCTCGAACCACCTTGAAATTGTCCACCTCCCTTGTCGTCTAGTGACTTCACCATCCAATATACTAGTGAGTGGCTCGCTTGTCCACAATAGGGTGTCAATTGACTTCGGGTATAACGAAAAAAGACCGCTTCAAGTTCCAGCACCGAGCTTCGAGTGATTCCAGTATCGCAGCTCCTCGGCTCATTGTATAAGAAAAGGCTGTATGTAGGTATACCTATGGTTAATATTCAATACTGCACTTTTCTTGGAAGGTACGTGATTTAATTTACCTCGAAGATACTGGCGATACGTCACCAGTTTTTTTTTTTCACCAATATCTTGATATTTCTTATGTTTTCCATGACTGTACTACGAGGGGACTACAATTTCACGCCTCATCAAATTCCCAGACTAACGTCTTGTCGGGTGTTTTTGATTTTTGTCCCGAAATCCAGAATCCACCAGGAAACTCGCAATTATTTATAAGTCTCCCTCGTCTTATTCAGCTATTTCGGAAATTTCGCAGAAGATAAACCGTCAAAACCTGCGTCACGTCCTTCTAGCCTCGCGGAAATAATTCCAAAAAGCGAGATACCTATATATATACGTCCCTCGGTTTTCTTGCGCTTGAAATCATCCTCCAACGATATCCCATCTCGTCACATCATTATAGACGTGTACATGTGTGTGTGTGTGTGTGTGTGTATGCGCATACCTATATATATATATAAAAATCAATTCCCAATATACTCGGTCATAGGTCCGAAACCGAACGGCACCACTAACCCGACCGACCGCAGAGATGGCGGGAATGGAAATCGAAGATATCCAATCCTGTCTACTGGTACGGCGTACAATATCCCGCTGGTCCACATCTCCTATAGAAACGTCTATTCTCTATTTCCGGGGGATAGAAGGTGGTATGAGGTGGGAAATGAGCCTTGCCGAAGGGAGAAGAAGAATCCCCGATCTCAGCGGGTGGCGCGTTTGCTCGATTTCCGGTTAGAATCGTGGATAGTTCATTTACCCCAAAGCCTCGCAGAGATTCCCGCCGAGTTACAAATGGCTGTCCACTACAGTCGCCTCGCAGATCAACTAACTGATTCTTCTTCGATCGATCGATAATCTTATACGGACAAATATTTCGGTATTAAAGTAAATTGGTCGTTGGAGAATATATGTAGGAACTTCCCTAATCCCATCACTTTATCTCAACTATATGAATTCGTAGCGTTATGATGACGAAAAAGTGAAAAAACCTTATATCTGCGATACCTATACTCTCGCATATGCAGCTATTTTAAGGACAGTATGGGGGTGAGATTTGATCCGCGGACTTTTCGAAACAGGTTGATGGAAATAAATGTGAAACAATCTGTAATACGCGATAAAAATGAGCTTGCAGGACTCTCTGGCAAAAGTGATCATTTGAGAGTGATATGTGATGTCTAGTATATGGGGTGTCTCGCTTATCCGGGCCACTTTTGTAGAACGAATAACTTCTGAACCAGTTTATGTCAGGGTGTATGACTCTGGATTTGTTGTCGGAGGTTAGTCAAGGACTGAAATCTCTCGTTGCATAAAAATTGGGGACCCATGCGCAGAACAGTGTCCCGGATAAGCGAGAATACCTGACATATATGTATAAAAAGTTCGAAAGGAATCACGGTTCGATTCTGGTATTCAATTTCCTTTCGGACGTCCTCCGCTGCCAATTTCTTTTTTCTTAATAACATCGTCGATTCTTGACTCTCAGGTCGGGAGCGACTGGAAGCAACTAACTGGGACAACGGAAGCTCGTTTCTCTCGCAACGACACGGTACCGTGTTCTCCCCCGTGCCCTCTATTCCCTGGCGTGGACCTCGAGGGATAAAAAAACAGTAGAAAAAAAAAAAGAAAAAATGAAGAAAGGCGGAAGGAGCCGAAAAAGGAAGAAAGGAAGAGGAAGAGAAGGAGGGCGTAAAAGTACCCGCGCGCGTATTTTCGCTTTATTGGATATTCGAGTAAGCGAGAGCTCGAATTTGTTATTGGTTGGGGCTACTGCGACGGTGTCCGGTGACGTTGACGGTTTCCTCGGTTCTTTAGTTTCGCGGTGGTGAGTCGTCGCAGCGAAGCGAATCCAGATGAATGCGAATAGGCGCGGAGTTAGCGGAGAAATAGAGACGGGAAATATAGCGAAAAACGAAAATAAAAGAGTAACGGTGGATGGTGGATGGTGGATTAAAAGCAAGGATCCATCATCTCTTCGATGTGCAAGAGCCGGGGGTATAGAGCTCGCTCATATATATCTGTATACGTCGACGCGCTCGCACATGACTCGGCGAATAAATTTATGCATACGTTTCGCGTTTGATGAAGTAGCCTTGCAAATACACACGTTGATACGTCATAATATATTGCGAACCCTCCACCATTCCACGTATTCGGTGATATTTTAATACTAATCCTCTAGCGTATTCGTAGGATGTTATTATTCACTATGACAGTAGATGCAGCGCGATATTCGCCTTCCTATTTATTCGAACTCGTATTGCGCCGGTTTTATTTCCCATGAAGCAGACCTACGGCTTAGATTTCCTTATAAACTTTCATCTACAAGTAACTTTGATCAATCGGGGAAAATCTCTCGCCTCGGTACAAGAGGCCCGGGCAGGTCATGTTGCCTATGAAAAGATTTCCCTATAGATATATTCATGTCTAGACGCCTCTAATTCTTTTCAGTAAAAATCCGCATCCAGATATACCTATAAATAATTAAACGGAAACCTACGATCTGTCGCGAAATGCTCAATCTCCTTACCCTCTATAGCCTTCCTCGTTCATCATATTCCGAAATGTTTCTCAATTACTATAAATTTTCTCCGGTTATCCGTTACGACGATGTCACACCTCTTGTCAAAAGATGGAAGCCTCCCCCAGGGGCCTAATTGTAATACTTGCCAGAAGTGATCACGTGCGCAGAGCTTGTAACAGATCCTGCGATGAGGACCTTATAGGAAAGCGTAACTCAACGAAGGAAGTGAAAGTAGGAAAGTTATTGAGTTCCAGGTGATAAATCAAGCGTCCGTGGGAGGCAGGGAAGCATATGTTACGGCATTTGCAACAGATCGTGCAAATAGTCAGATGCGAAACGTAATCAAACTTTGGTCGAGTCCTGATCGCTTTTTCACAAAGTTGGATCTGCTCTGCGGCACGGAACAGTTCTCGGTTTGATTGAAGTATCTACCTATATATACGATTATATACGCGCGAGGCCGGTTTGCCAATTTTCTAAAAAGATTGACGAGCTTTGAAAAAACGCCAACTTCCACGGTTCTGGTCCCATTTAAAAGTTAACAATTCGTTCGTGGAAATCATTAGTTCCACCCATACAGACACGGATTAGTTATATCCGTAGAGATTAGTGAACGTAATTAAAAGAGGTGCGAAATTTGAAGCGCGTAGCGAACCATAATTGCAATTTCTGCTCGAATTTAAACGCTGCTTTGAAAACCCACGGTTTTACGCTCGCGTGCTGGGCGAATAAATCTTCCGACGTTTGTGTGCACTGGTGTGTGTGTGTCCATGCATGAATATGTATGCTGCATGCGCGTCTGTATAATCGGTGTACCGCATAGTAGCGACGGTGAAATTGAGAACCTCTGGTGAATGAAACGGACCGAATGAAATGAAATGTGCAAATGAAGCCAATATTCGCATCACCCAGCCAACGATATTTTCCCATTTCACGGAGCTCCTGCCTCAGCCTCGCGAATACCTACGAATCGGTGAAATTGACTTTACCTACGACGCCGCATCTCTATTTTCATATTTTTCTAACTTTCTTGATACATGGGGCGCGCTAGAAGGTACGCCACCAAACTCCGAGAGCAGCATTCGTCAGTGTCAAAGATTTACGGGCAATATCGTGATTGCGATTTTGTGACCGACCGAAATATCCGAATATTTTGTTGTTATTTTAATTGATTGACGTATTTTACGCTAATTCCACTCGCTATATATACCTATGGTCAAACCAGGTGTGGACAGGGTATGTTAAAAGGTAAATAAAGCTTCGAAATTGAAACAGCCACTAAGCTAACACCATCGTGGTGTACCAGCATCCCTCCAGTAATAAATATATGAGTGAAAAATGGCCGCAACAAGCTCAACAATCGTAAATTTGAAGCATATCATTCTTGGAAGAAGACATTTCAATGATATATTTTGATATTCCTCGTCCCACACCGAAGTTTTCAATCGGAGACGCGCAGACTTCGGTTCAATTTTTTCTCGCTAATTCAAACAAATTACTTTGAAGAGCTTTTTCCGAATTTCCACGTTTAATATATTGTTTTGAAATTGTTCGAGCGTGTCTCTCCGAATCCATATTCAAGAGGAGCAACATCTCGCCGCATCTGTCAGGGGTTCATTTTTCTTGATCTGTAATCGCGGGGTCCGATCATGTCGTGTTAAAATTCATAGAAAAGTTGTTTCACGACACCCGGTGGATTTCTTTGGCCACATTGAAATATGTGAGAAAGTCACACTGAGGGCTCAGTCTGCGACGTATAGAAAAGGTGTTATAAAAACGTACACAAGGATCCAAAGCATAAGCATAAGCAAAAGCAAAAGCAACAGCAGCTAGACGCGGGAGATCTCGGATTTAAGCGAATGGCGAAGACGGTATAAACTTCGCTCCATGTTCGCGGCTTGGTTCTGTAACCATAGGAGATTGAAGAAAACGCAAAAAAATTCCCGATTCGTTTGATGTTCTGGTAAGACCGTCACGAGAACCAGGGATCGTTGTCCGTAGCTGGGCGAGTGAAGGGCAGTTCGGGGAGGCGTGAAACGATCAATATGGCGGCAAATTGCACTTACTGGGATTATGCAAATCCTTCAAAGTATAGGACCAACTTTGGGGAATTAACGCAGGATTAAAGTCGCATTTCCGCTTGTCTGCACCCGGCACTGCTTGTTCTTGTTATTGCTAATGTTACGGTATCGTAGTAGTTGTTCAAACGAATTACAGTGGTCGTGGTGAATTTTTTTTTTTCCGTTTCCAGGAATGGGGCAGTGCAATCGCAGTAGCAATTTAACGAAAGAGGAAGAATTTCACAATAAAAATGTTCCCAGGAAATTTCTTCAAGTATTCAATTTCCAGAGTGCCTATTCTTCAATCATGCCTCGATTTCGTCTCTGATTTATTTGGCTAAAATTAAATTTCGCTGATCAAGTATTAACCGATTTTATACAGGATCTAAACAAACCAAGAAATCCTGACTCAAACTTTCTACAAGAATACGACGCTGTCGTCGATCATATCTGAAAGGCTCGCTGGTTTCGGCTGATCTTTGACCTGTGAGGTCCTCCACGAGGTTCACAAGATCTTCAGATTTCATGACAAGAATCTATCGGCTATATATGGATTGAATAGAAAATTGGGTCATGATCGCAAAGTAAAAAATTGTTTGCACTATTTTACGTGCAACGATTATGCCAAATCGTAAACTCGTGGGGCATTGATGTATGTTACAGAAGGAATGTAGGGAGTTCCTCATGAGCCATAAGTGATACACCCAGTGCATATTTAATAAATGGTTAAACACAGTTTTCGAAGATGAAATATAGCCTCATGAAGCTTTTAGCTACTCCTAAATTCTCTATACTCTATACACATCCTTTGATCTGCGGTCTGCTTTATCGCGGCGCGGGTAGGCAGCGCGCCTGCTAAGGGTTAAAATTTGAATGTTATCAGTATCTACGTAAACTGTATTGCCTCTCTACTCCCGCTCTATCGACCGCTTCCATATTTTGGAAATTCAAAGCGAAGCGATTACAGCTAAAGATTAAACGGCGAGCCTAGCCTATCGCTTTATATCATCCTCGCTGCTACGGGCTCGTTTGCTTCGTGCTCGTCAAAACTCTAGGAGTGCGATTGAAATTAGCCTTTTCTTTTCCCAAAGAGCTTCTTTCACATGCGAGGAAAAACGTTCCCAAAATTAGAAAATTTATGAAAAATATTGGATCGTACTCGACGATAGTTTTTGTAATTATTTTTGGGAAATGGGGGACGCCTCTTGGTTCCTATACTTTGGTTTGATGGAAACCCTAAATCACAGGAAAACAATAGAGGTCTATCGTTACCGTGTCGGTGTAAGCGTTATCGTTTACCCTTCGAAATCATCAATTTTTCAGAAGTCACAACCCCGAGGGCAGCCCTTTAAATTCTCTGTGCAAGAGGTAATATTTTTGCAAAGGGATCCTGACAATAGTTTTCCGTAAAGATAAGCTCTTTGGCCTGGCGAGGGTTCTACTGATGTCATTTCAGATAACCTTCAACGTTCCTTCCTGTGGTCATTCAGGCTAACTTATAAAGGATCACATACTCCGCGTCACTAGTAGTCGTAAATAAGTCATGTGATTTTTTTTTTTTAATCTACAACCCTGTAAGAAACGTGGGCCAAGATTGTGTTCCCCTCCTTGATCACCGGTTTACCATATAAAAATTCGAACAATCCCTGAATTAATAATACATAAATCTACGTAGGTAAATCAAATACTTTGCATGCCACGCACTCGAAAAAGCCAGTTCAATCTTTTCGCCTCGGAATAAAATTTTCCTCCCCCCAACCATGGAGAGAAAAGATATTTTATTGGTTATCTCTTCTCTGGTTATTAGCCTTGGTTTTGGAACGAATAAGTTTTAGTTTTATTTTTTTCTTCAAGAAACGATCACTGCAGGGATACGTCAAGTAGAAATGCTCAGAACTGATTTTCTCGGATTTATATTGACCCAAGGGATGCGTGAGTGAAAACCGAGCGTTAATTAGTAGCTCTGTATAAGTTTCTGTACTTTGATTGGTAGGGTGTTCTTAGATGCAAGGTGGCAAGCCTCCGGACAGGTTGTGAAAAATGCTGATGAATGTCTCGACATTTGTTTAAATAATTAAAAGCGTAATTACTACTAGGCAGGCGATATTTTAATGAACCCCGCTCTTTCCTCAAAAGCTCTGAGTAGCAGCGTGACTCTAGACTTTAGAAATGGTTAGGGAGGCAGGAAACGAGCGAAAAACTTTCCAGCACGTCTTTGCTCGTCGATGCTGAAAACGCGAAAAGTAGCGAACGTGACCAGAATTTCTTTGAGATACTATACATGTACATTATACATACGCACATCTGTATGGAACCTACCTGTATAACTTCCCATTTCACCATTCGGAGTTGACGCGTCTGCTTTCTACAACCTCCTCACACTTAGCAAGGTGTTTCAACCACGATTAATAGAAAATTTGGATTTCTCATTTCGACATCTAAGTTAGACGGGGCGAAAAGCTCTGTAATTTTAATGGTATGGAGAAATTTGTTTATCTTCTCGGAAGTCGATCTTTACATTATCATACGAATGATTTTTCTAGTGTGGGCAATCTCGATTTTGTTATAAAGTGAGGAGTAGCATGAAGTTTCGGTATATGATATCGTACATTATAAACGTGGCTTCTCTTGCCCGCCAGCTGGGAGAAAAGTTGCTTATAAACTCTGCTGACCTAACTATTTCAAGAGGTTCGCGTTTTCCGTATATCCACTGGAATTCCGACCGGTCCGAAGTTTATTTCTACCCAGACGTTACTGAAAATCTACTTTTCAGTGGCAGACAGTGAACGGGTTGGGTACAAAGTTTCTTTTCTTGAAACTGGCTCTGGACTTGTCTCATTTCTGGCTTAAAGTCTCTTCTTTTCTCCAGCCCTGTTACCGTCTCCCACGAGAAAGTTTTAACTTCCAATGTACACGTGGGGTTCAACATAGCCACGGCGATGGTTGTGGCGGGAAAATCCGGAAATTGGTTTCATCTAGCCGGAGAGGGCACATAATACGTAAACCTCCATTACGCGTTGGAGTTCTGCCGTAATGTTGATGGGGAAACGGGGCATTCGAATGTGTCGAGATACATTCTCAAACTGCTAAATTGAATTCCACGGCGCATGAATATCCTCCAAGCTGAAATTTGCATTTTGTTGTAACCCAGTAGCCCCGACCCAACGAAAGGCATGTAAACGTATAGCATAATTTCCGCAATTCCAGCATGTTTGCCCATCATGTGATATCACCTTCTACAAGCATTTTTCTCCATTCAAATGTACCGACTCACCGATCTATTGCGAAGTTTTTAAAAAATATATTGAAACTAACTATTTTCGCGTACGTGGCTGAAGGACTCATTCTTTTATCCGTCCATTTAATGCAAGTCTACCGTTAGGTTATAAAAATGTTCATCCCTTAATGGAAAGTTTATAGTTTATAGTTACTACCCCCGCCAGTAAACGGAATGTTTAATGGCTACGGAGTCAGGAACCTGGTATAGTTAACTTAATTCATACCAATTCATGATTGCATATTGGGAAGCTGACGGTGTTACTTTGTGGCAATTATATTCGTTTGGAAATCTTGTAAGTCATAAGCAGCGGAAAAGTCTGGTTTCACGTCAAAAAGTTTCAATAATTTACTCACTCCGTGATAATTATATTGATACGAAGCGTTTAGATCAGAAAAAAAAGGAAAAAAAAAAAGGCTGCAACTTCTGATAATTTCGTTTCGCTTCTACCCCTGTAGCGAGATCACGACGAATGTCAAGTCGTTCGAGTTTTGTTAGGGGAGATATCGGTTCGAGGTTTTGCCACGACCACCCCTGTTTTTTGTATCTTTTCACAGATAATTGATAGACTCTTAGCCTTCTGTCTATACTTGTAAAACTGTAGACAATAATCAATCGCGTTATATTTTAAACAGCGAGAATAAGTTTTCAATAATTTTGCGATTAAAAAAGGGGGTCGGAGGGAGCATTCGTTTAAAAATATAATCATGATGATAGAATTTCATCCCTCCGAATCAGCCCACCATATACATAATATATCTATAAATGGCTGGGTAAGAGAAGCTTCGAGGATGAGGTTTGACGTTTTTTGAAACGTATCATTATCTTAGGTAGGGGAGTTGCCAACCAGGTCGTAAAGTCTGCTTATTTCACATTTCGCTGGGTGTTGCGAGCGTCCTACTTAGGTATCGCGAGCCTGTCTTTTTCCTTATTTTTTTCTTCTTTCATTTTGTTCTTGGTTTTCATTTTTCATCAAGCTTGCCGGCTCTAAGTTCCCCGGTTTCGTACATTTTTTTATTTCATCCGGCTGCCGTGGCGGGACGCGTGTAAGTCTACGTTAGAGGGAGAGAAAAAGAGATCTGCATGAACGTTTCCACATTCTACATTCTATACCCGGAAAGAGAAAAAAACAAAAAAAAAAAAAAAGGGATGGGTAGGAACGACTAAGGGGGAATATGGCGAACGGGGAACTGGAACGCGTGACACACCGTTCGTAATAACGGAGAAACGGTACGTTGCGTTGTATATCTTTTAATGAATGAGAGAAGAAGACACAGCGATAGAAGCTACCGTGGGATTCTACCGTAAGCCAAAACGAAAAAAGTTCGTTTATGAAAAAAAGGGTATGGTTGAAGCTTCGGCGTTACTGCAGTTCGGCACCATCCGTGCAGTTAAACTACCCCTGAATATACAGTTCAATCATTTCGGAAATGAAGCTCAAACTTGAAAGAAAGTTGAGTAGGAATCATATCGAAATCTCTAAGTTTTGATATCCAACGGGAATTTGTGATAATTATTACTCCGAAGAGATATTTGACAAAGCAATGCCCGCATCAAGGGTAGCTGGGTACCTACTCTGGCTGCAGGGCAGCTGATTAAAAACACATGAAACGTTTGCGAATTTGAACGAAAATATTTCACAGCTAAACAAACTTTTTGGTGTTGAAAAGAACGATGTCTATTCGTAAATTTGCTCGCGGCGATTTCCGGCTTACAGAGAGATGTGTCAATGCGGTACATAAAGGATATGATGGATGAAGTACACCCGGCTATGAGACCGAAGTCAAGTTTTCATTGTGAATTAAATCTACACTAGTCGACATTTTTTCAAATCGGATAGTTTTTCTGGTAAATTGAATTCGACGATCGTGGAATTGAAGGAAATGGATTGGTTTTTGAGAATCTAAATTAATGACTTGGGTCTAAGGGTTTAAATGGCATAACGAAGTATCAAGCGGCAAATCTTATTATTCCTTGGCGAATTTAAGGTCGGCTAATTAGGCGAGATAATTTAAGCAAATTTTGTGCCTTGTATAAACAAAGCTGAATTCTACTGACAGTAGAGTAAACACCGATAACAAATTAAAATATTATTAATAACACTCAAGTTTTAAGACAGCTATTCCGTGTAAAAGCTTTCTCGTCGAAGTAAAGCACAGGATTAAGTGCACCGTATAGCTTTCGGTATGAGCTTAAAATCACCCATTTAAATGGTAGCTCACGTACAACTGACGGGTAAAGTTCTGTCCTTAGTAAGGAACGCTTAGAATCTACATGCATAACCACAGGGAATACACTTTGGAAGTTAGTTACGTTTTATAGACCGACTTTCAAATAAATCGATGCGAAATAAACAGCGAACAAAACAGATCGGCAAAGGACCGAAGATTATGGTAGAGATTACAGAGTAAGTATAGGCAAAGTGGAAAAGCTATGTGTTTAGGGGTGTGTAAAATATCATTTAATTTCAGCTTTAATTTCTATCGGTATGTAGGTACGTCTGTGACGTAAAATATTTTTATATTATAATTACTTTTCACAGGATGAGCCCGTCTCATTAAATCTTTGCTCTCGTTTGTAACTTTTTAAAGATCTGTGACTGCAGCTGATTACGTGATGGGATTTTTAACTCGCAGTTATTCCGACATTTTTTTAGTTAGTAATTAATATTCTATTAAAATTTCGGTATGGTAGGTAATTGTTCGAAAATATATTGAAGCTGGGACTTTATTTTGTTGATGATTATCACCCGCTCAGAGTAAACGATTTTTAATGAAAACGATAACCACGGCACGTGGTGCCTTTCATCAAATCGTTGATATTCAATTATACGGAAGAAATTCAGTTTCATGCTCGGAATGAGATACATTTAAATCATAACACCCGTTTTATACAGTACCCTTGGCAACGTTATTAATTACTCAAAAGCACTCAGCAATCCTTGGGAAGTTTTGTCCTATAGCGGCGTTGTGACTCGGCAAGAAAACAATTTTTTTTTTTTGTCACACGTTAAATAGTTTACTGTAGAGACTTTGAAGAGTAAAACTAAGTTTTAATTCACTCTAGTCATGATTTAACTGCTATAGCCGAGGTTAACTCAGGTAAGAATTCATACTAATATTCAATCCCACTGCCTTATTTCAACAGAATATTGAAACAGGAACATTTCTTCGAATTGTACTCCGTTTTTGATTTTCACAAATTTTCAACATTCGAGAAAAATCGGTTTTGCATACCGCAAACATTCTTCGAACTTCTCATAATACATTAATTACCTCACCTTGCAGATATTATATCGAACGTTTTCGAATCGGCGTGATATATGGGGCGAAGGAATTATCCGACGTCAAATTGCCCGCGGAAAAAATAGAAAAAACAACAGAAAGTATGATACGATCAGTTTGGTAAAAAATAATTTGATATTTGATTGAGTTGTGTGTTCGAGTAATTTTTTCGGGGGAATTCGAAAGGCAGTTTTCCACTTTGCAGAGGCCTGGGATTTTCATAATGGAATAAACAATACCAACCCAGGTATACATTCGTCTTGAAACTCTTTTGAAATGAATTTTACTCTCTATATTGAATCTATTTCCATGAAGCAACAGTGCCGTAATTAAGCGATGAATAATTGAACAAGTAATTGTAGAGAATCGCACGCGCCCCCCGCTGCCCCATTAGTTATATATACGCATTCGCTCCTTCGCACTTCAGCATCCAATTTCACGAGGTAACAGCACGATGCTGGAAAATCTTATCGGCATTATTAGTTAATCAGATTCGATAGAACCCACATTTTCACCCCTTATATATTCAAATGTAGCTATACTATGTATGAAACAACCCTATTCCGTATCATTTTCAATTTTTAACTGCAAGAGAATAAGAATTTGATCAAGTGGTCCTTAGGTATAAATGAAAGAGACGCTGATAGGGGTCACTTGCATCGTAATATATGGATCGTTTTTTAGGTAATTATTTATGCATGCAGATGTATAAGAAAGTGAGGATGACGTGTGTCCTTTAAAATATTGATAATTGATTAAAAATGAAAAATCGTGGGATTGAATTAGCCGGGCCATTAGTCAAAGCCCGACAGCGCTCTGCACACATTAACGCGATTGGATCGCAAGTTTGAATAAAACAAGTCCTGGACCACAAAAACGTAACGCTTGTCCGACAAAAGCCCGGAATGTTGGAGGTTCTAGCTCGAGATTGCGACCGAGACAATAGCTTCCCAGTTTCCGGCGTTAGCTGAAGGGTAAGAAATAACGCTTTGGGTATACAACAGGGACTGGGTGTAGTTTGATGGTAATTGCTGTTAAGTACGTAACGAGAGTGCTGATCACGCCTCGGAAAACAAACCTGTGAGATTACCATGTAAAGCAAGGTCTTCAGCTGCCTAAACCATTCATTAATTTCATTTCACACTCGACACCCATGATTCCTGATACCTGAAGGTATCATGAGAATTAAGCGATGTCTGATTGATAAGGGTACGAAGTTCGGGATTTTTTCTTATGCTTTTTGCAGTGAAATCTTTTGCCGTACATAATTCACAAAGACTTTTTTTTTTCATTCGAAAGCTTCGATGTCCGAGAAGGAAGCATTGATCAACGTCTCAAATATTTGAGATACACTCTCCCAGACATTATTGATATAGCAGCAGAATTTCTATGCCGAAATATCTCCACAAGCTATCGACAGTATTCCGGGGTAAATCGTATAACTGATAGCCTGGTTCGCTTACATTAATTGCAATGCTGAAACGTTTTCGAGCTGTACGAATTAGCGGTCACGTAACATACCCTCGCGATTTGTGAAGCGTTGAAACTTCGTTTTGTTATAAATGTGATGATGATGGTGGGTAATCTTGTTTCCAGCTGATACACATTGGATTATAAATTTTTTTGGAAGAATATAGAACATTATAGAAATCATTTGACTCACCAGCTCGTAGGGTAACTTCTCTCGAAAGTACGGTGCCTATGGAATTTGACGCCCTGCATCTGTACCGGGCACTGTGAACTTCTGCCCGGAAGTCCTGGGCCAGAAATGGTGGAAAGTAGAGAGTTCCGTTGCCAAGTAGTTGGCTGAAAAAACATTTAATTCGAGGATAGTATAACGAGACTTAAATAGAAGAAATTACAAACTTTTATTGCTTCTTGTAACTAACCGAGCATACCATCTTAATTTTGTTAAGAGACTACCTACATTTTTGTAGTAGAATTATTCAGTCTCTTGAGAACCTTTCGGAACCCAACGAACGCGGGAAAAATAAAGAGGTACAAAACTAATAGAGGGTGTTCAATTTGTAACGCAAGTTCCGCCATTTCAATTCCACATGCAAAGGTACGAATGCTCTGCAGCTGCGATTTCCTTATTCATGAATGCACAGATCTGTGTATCCATGACAGTTTGTTATAGAAGATGAAATTTCGGCGCTATTGATATTACAATAAAATTCATTGCAGTCTTTGAATTATTATCATTGCATTTAAATTTGTTACGCGATGTAATGCCTGCCACTTTTTTAGTCCTGATCGATAAAAGCTCATGGATATCTGCTTGGGATCTGGAGATGGAATATCGTCTGATTCCATGTCGAAAGATCAATTTTTACACCCAATTAGACTTGTTGGATAAACGATTTCGTCGAATCGCATTCAGAATTAACGAGGATAAACCGTCAAGAAGCTTTTTGATCAAACGACCAAGAGCACGCCGCTTAATTAATTAAACTCCCCACGCATGTGGGCAGATCAAGCTTGTTGAAGCTTAAGTTGATCGTTTCTGATCGGTTCAAGAATGGAATATGATCGGATAAAATGAAATTAAAATCAGTTGCCCGTAGCAGTGGGCTGAGTATGGGTTGGAAAATTCGTAAGCGAATTCACGAGCTCTGTTAAATCTAGTTACCACTTCAATTATATTTACCGATGTGAATGATGCTCGATATGCATGTACGCATATCAGCCATTGGTAATTAAACCGGAAATTGAGCTGCTCTCTGAAGATTAGAGTAAAAATACTGAAATTTGACAGATTACACATCCCAGAATGCCTGCTTACCTTTTTGGAGAAAAATTTTTGTTTAATTCTACGTGTTACATGTAGAGTATACATATATCTGTATACAACGGACTGAATCAAAGACTGTAACATCAAACAGTTTGAAATTCATATTACTCCATCCGCGAGATTATATTGGTTTGAATATATATACGAGCAAGACAAATTATATTATAATTACGAAATCCTTATACATTTCTGGAGATTTTCGAGCCAAGGAAACCTTCGCTCTCTCAATCCGAAGTCACCACACAAAGCAGAATAACATGAAATAAAAATAACAGATTGAAGTAATGAATAATGAATTTATACTTGAATAGGGGTGATCTTTACTCTCGAATAAAAGTTGTTCTCCGATTAGAGAGTAGCTGGAATTTTGTGTTTTCAGTCCCTTTTTTATTTTTCACTGTGTGATGGGGATTGAGGGGCTTTTCATTCTCTGTACCTATAGAACCTGTCGATCGTAAATTAGAAATAGAAGCAAACCGGTCAGTATTTTGTCCGATCAATGTTTCTGCCTGAGGATATTTCGGGTGGTCCAATTGGCGAAAAAACGAAACTGGTTCAACTCCGCGCCATTTACCACCTATGGAGCTATAGAGGTCTGTGACGTACATCCTGCCGTCCGTAACAGAGCTGAGAATATATTGGCTAGTAGTGACGTCAGCTCGTTCTTGTTGTTCATAATATTTTCCAATAATATGTCGTGAAAACGATCTTCATGAAATAATCGTCACCTATGTTTCATGGTATAATATCTGTGTAATATATGGGCCTATGTACATGTGGGTATAAATACACAATAAAGTCAACGCGTAATTACAGATGTAAATTCCTGCAGTTGCGCTGGTGACCGCGTAAAATAAAATTCCTGCGTCCTACAGTTACACAGTTAAAATTCATTGCAATGGTCTCATGGGTGTCGATTTCTCATTTGATTAATGGGAATTATCCCCCGGCTTGTTTTATACGTTAATATTTTATGAAATTACCATCGTCGTTCAGCAACGTTTCACAGCTCGATGACCTCCGATTTCAAATTGATTTCATTTTGCCTTTATTGTTATTGCTGTATTGATATTAATCGAGAATATCATGCGGATGTTGTCCCGATGCAAGGTTACAAGCAATTATTATAATCCGCAAAACCTTTGCCCCAGATATTGCAGTCTTTAATGCAACATGTGGAAATTAAGAACCCGAAAATTTAGCGCTGTCGTATTTTCTGATAAATATTTTTGCCTGCCATTTCTCTCGAGGATTACAGCGTTAAGGCAAGATAACGAGGAATGTTGAGCATCGCGAATTTAACACAAGTATTTAAAGCTTCATTTGAGTACCAGGCGACGATAAAAACACAGAGTCGTAATCTAAGAACGTGTTTAAGGTGTTGTACATCGATATTGCTAATTAGAGGTCCAATGGGCACTTCGAAATAAAGAGTTGATCGTTTCATGGAGAAAAATGCCGTAACTAACGACGACGAACTTCAGCTTAACGTGACATTAACAAACTGTTCGAATTGAAATTATTGCTGAAGGTATATTTTCGTACACATAAAAGCGCCGGCTGTTTTACGATTAGTTTATATCCGGCCTGGCGTTGAAATTTGCGTTCGTATACGAACGATAATAAAGAATAATGGCGTATTCTCATTAAGCAAGTTTTCTGGACCCGTAAGCCTGTAAAAATTCTTGACTCTCATCGCGGAGGCCGAGGAGAATTTGAAGCACGGTGGGAAATGGCAATTAACCCCAATCGCGCAGTACGATTCGATCGAATATTAATTAGCCCCAATTAAGTGTACTCAGCAGTTTGATGACAGTTACTGCGTGTACCTACAAATTTAGTTATTATATTCTATCCCCGTTTCCTACTATCCAGGAAAAATACGCAGATAGACAATAACGCGGATTCCATTCCAAATTAATCTCAGTCTAATCCAAATTAGAATAAACGTAGCGTCTCCTCACATCCTCACATCCTCACATCCTCACATCCTGACTACTCTCTTCTCTCTTCTGATCGGGGAAATTAAGAGGTGGAATGATAACTGCGTCCTTCTCACTCACACTACTCATCAAGCAGCTATTTTCCTAGTCATAAAAAGCAGGAAATGAAACGCAGAATGTTGAAAAGTTGAAAACTACCCTCACGTAGCTCATCCCGTGGGATCGGGTCCTTTTCTATGTATGTGGTACGCGTCATTCGTGGAGAACCAGGATAGGACTGGTGATAAGCACACCAAGCTACGTACGTACACATGAGCACGACTCGTAAATAGATATACCGTCTAAGTGGACTGCGAGGAATAAAAATAAAGTTGTAAAAATGAGACCGAAACGTAAGTTTTTTTAGCATGGCTGTCGAGCTCCGGCGATTTTAGTCGCGCAGAATATATGAGTGATTGGTCTCTCGATATATGCGGGGAAACTAAGGTCCGTCTAGTGCACTTTGAGTTCGATATCGACGCGAGAGATCAGACGCGCTAATGAAAATTCGTTCTGTTAACGTCCGGTTTGAAAAAAATCAGATTCGTATTAATTTGTTTTAATTATTTATTACTCGCGAGTCGATTCTTCTTTTCTCGTTTCAATCCGAGTCCCCCTCTGCAGCTAAAGCTCTTTGAGTGAAAAAATTAATTAGATGTATACCTTGGGCTCTATAATCTCTGATTCGGTAAAGTGAAATGAATTCATTATTATACGCTCTTATACGCAAACGTTAATTTTGAGGAAAAAGATATTTTATAGGTATACCTAATCTCTCATGGGCATGTTTGAAAAAAAAAATCGATTGATGACTCGTGCGGTCTTGTCATTTTTAAATTCAATTGCCAGGTAAAACGTGCACGTTACTTTAGGGTAAGAAATTTTACTAACGTTCGAAAGGGGGGATCGAAAAGAAAGCTTTTAAGCTCTTTAAAATGCTTTTCGTCTTACATCTCTGGAAGATTTATCGACGAAGTTATGTACCCTTGAAGAGAACATATATTTACCAAATAACTTTTTGAATATGATTTTCTTCCTTTTTTTTTTTCGTTTTTCTATTTTCCCAGGAATGAGGAGAAAAAACGTTCAGAAAATAAAATCTCGAACTTCCCTTTATAATTTCGTGAAATTTTCGTGGGCTCAGGGTTACGAGAATAAAAATAAATCTCGCGTAATAATCCGAAATGAAAACTGGCAAATCTTCATTTCTGGCCGGTTAAAAAAATATTTTTTTCCGATTTTTAGTCAGGCACTAAGTTTCGCTGTAGTTATAGAGCTATTTTATAAACGGACAATTGTTTTTCCATCAGCGGCGTAGATTCTAGGTAATTTCGTGGCGGTCCACGGCCACGGTGTGGTAGTGAGTTATGTGTTTCTTCCGCGCGAATTGTCGCCCTACCCGTTGTCGCTCTTTTACTTCACCCTCGCGCCACCCTCTTCCGCAGAGATAAGAAGGCGTTTATCAACCGCGTGGGTGCAAGAAGGAGGCATCGCATGTCGTAAGCCCTGCACTTAGTGTAAATGTACAATTTTATTTATTGCTTCGCTTTATTTTCTGATAATGGCTCCTTATTTTATAGTATATCGTACACGCTTCTAGGTATATCGTAGGACCCCGTGGGACAAAAAATGATCAAGAGATGGCAAGAAATCCGCAACCTTTCCGCGGATCAAATTTTACATCTCAGTTTTCTGTCCATCGGTGATAGTTAAGATTACGGTTTACCGAACCATGCGATAACTTGAAAAGTTGATGAATGATGTCGATTCATCAATCCATGAATTCAAACGCTGCAAACCTACCCCTTGATCATTGAAATTATTGCATGGCAAGATTTTGAATAAGCTAGTATATGTCATCCGAAGTGATTCAATGGCTGAGTTGAACCAGTTGAACAGATCCTTGGCGTTTCTTAATGTGGGTATAAATTGCGTTAGTGACGTCACTAGTTTACGTCTCCTATCAGGAGGAAGGAAGCCGTGGGATTCTGGGGCACGAGGGGCGAGAAAGGACGTTTCAATTAAAAGTGGAAATGGCTTTCCTAGGCTCGGTGTTTCAACTCGATTTCAGTCACTTGAGAGAAATAGACTTTGCAGCCGAGTCAATACCTCGCAAAGTTAAACTTCGGTTGTGACTCTTGAGCGGGAATTCTGTACGAAGTTCTTTCCAATTTTCTACCAACATCAAATACGAAGAATTGTAGTGGAAAAGAAGAAAAATTCAGACACAATAAAACGAAACGAGAAAACTCTAGGCAGACTGCAGTCCTTCCTCACCGATGAGAAAATGATTAAAAAAAATTTGACCCTCGGAATATCTAGCATAATCCTTCATATTCTGGTGATCAAAAGACTCTGTGGAATACAGAGGCGATCAAAAAGACCACGACCAAACCCTTCCTCTCTAAAACGATGCAAATTTCCTGCCACAGGACTTAGGCACGTTGGCTTCATTGGTTCGAGCGTGAATAGCTTTTGAATATGGATGAACATCGCCCCCGAAGTACATTCACCAGTTACAAGCTCAAAAACTAAGCTAAAAACACACATGAGTAGAATCGTGAAAAAATTTTCTGCAATAATTTCCCACAGAAAATTATTGCCTAAATAAATTGGGTAACGTTGATATTTTCTTGGATTTTAAAGCGCATGTTGTCGCATTAATCTCGGGCCATTATCGCTATGCGACCGTATGGAACTTGCTCGTGATATTTCACTCAGTTATTTAACCTTATCAGGAGGGATCTCTTTCAAAACCAAGTCATAAATCACGAAGCTTTGAAAAGAGGTAAATCCGGAGGCGTGTGCTCTATACTTTGGTCCACACATGTTTCACATACCTATATACTTACAGAATATAGGTACTAGTACTAGCGATCTAAAACGCTACAAAATGCTTCACTTCTCCATGTCAGATTCCCGAAACAAAATTTAGGTGTGAAAACGAGCTTTCTTCGCCTCTGAAAAAAAAAAAAAACATCCCAAAGGATTTCGGGAGAGTAATATTGATTTGAAACTTACCGAAGACCTGGTACAGGGGTGACTGGCCTTTGGTCTGGACTCGTAGTCCATGTGACGTGCGGAGTTGGACTTCCATGAGCTGAACAGCTCAACTGAGATCCGGTCGTATTAGAAAATACAAGAGTGCTGGGTGGTTCTTGGATGAAAACTGGGCCCTGTTGACCAAACGCAACCTTGTAGCTACATGCTGAAAAATAGAATGAAAAAAAGTCTCGATAATTGAACGATAAACAAACCTACAATATAATAATATTACACTCCAGGTGTACAAGGAAAAAGTATAAACAGCTTATGTATGTAGGGTGAACCTCGTTCATGCCTTCTTGTTAAACGAAGCGAAAACTTCCCGCTGGTATCTCGCCTCGTTAAATACTTACGACTTCATCTAAGATCTTACATCGTTACCCTTAGGGTCATGCCTCTCAAGAAACAAGATTCTCCTCTCGTGATAATACTAGCGCTGACAATAGAGCGTCACGCTAATCGACGGGAACGAAAGCTAGGGACACCCCATTCCTCTCAAAGTTCAATTCCTGTCTTCATATATTTCTCGGGCAAGGAAACCGCGAGATAAAAGAATTGGGAAAATTTCATCTTCCGGGGGCAGGAAATGATCTTAGCCAAGACACCAGGGACCTGCATGAAGTATTGGACGAACAGTTACGTGGCTGCTCTGTGCGGTGGTGGGTTTGTTTCGGCTGGTCGCTATGTGTGAGGGTTGCTTCGAGGATATGATGGCGAAGAACCCCACGGTATAATATTGTGCAACAAACCGCGTCTTTCCTTTCCATTTACGAAACGGTTATTCTTATAGTCACAGTCATATTTCTCCCCTTATATTGCCGGGAGAGGAATACACCTGGAATGAAGACATCCCTACGCATAATCGCAAATTACGGTACTTTCTTTGACGTCACCCTTCATCCCGGCTTTCCATATATCTTTTCTGGTTTACCAGTAATCAAGCATCTTTAATCCAACAGTTATGAGATGCTGGAACGAACTTTCGATTTACCCTCAAAAATGATACAAAAATTAATACGGATGCAAGTTCAGCGGTTATTTAATTTTCTCTGTCCTCGTTTTTTGGTTCCAAAATTGTTGGATCGATCGATACTCATCGGGCTATAAATGAAGAGGAAATATAATTCATTGTTCCAATTATTTATCAAACTTGATTCTTTCGAGTTTAATTTCGACAAAACCAAAACCCAAGTTCTTCATTGGTAGGATCGATAGTAGACCTTTAATTTTTCACTCATCACGAGTCAGAGGTTTTTTAACCTGTTTTTTTTTTTTTGTACATTTTCATCTTTCCATATAACCAAGCCGAATATCTCTGCTTATAATATTTCGGACCCGCTATTACCCGTTGTGTTCTAGAAATCGTTTTTGATATGTTTCGAGGTACACAGAGCACAGTGTACACAAGTATCCGTACCGTGATTCATTCTATGTACTTTTGTAAATTGGATGCCGTACAATATGAAGCAGTGTGAACGAGCCACTAATGTTGAAACAAGCTCGAAATGCATGTTCAGTGAGTATGGCTTATTGGAGGTTCACGTGATAAACTTGCTGCCTCATATTATCAGCAGATCGACTCTTCACGCTTCGGCAAATATTTCCGGGGAATGATGTTATTATATAACACATTGGGGTCACAATTATTTTCTACATATCATGTGGCAATCATTGATGCGGATTGGATACCAATCAATGAGCAACCCTACAGTTTCCAGTTATGCAAATCTCGAGAAAAAAAAGGATCCGATCCGGTTGTGATCTAGATCGAGCATGGATATGTCTTTCGAGTAGAAACAACCGAAGCGATAAAAATTAAATTTTCTCAAATATTTTTCTCGGAATAAAAAAGGAAATAGGTGATATATAGGGCAGGTGAAATGAGCTCAGAAGCCGAGCTCTGGGAATGGAAACGAATTCGGATAAAATGGCACGTAAAACGAACGAGATGCGAATGGAGGACCGTAAAAATCGAGTGGTCTGCGTTCTCAAACGTACCTATAGCACGTGCTAATACAGTGTCTCGGTAGCCGTGAACCGAGTTTTTCTCAAAGCGAATGTAATCTAATCATCAATCAATCAAGAAGTGAGATAAATCCGTATAAATTGCTCCCACGGTTTTCATATGTTAATCTTTTGCAGCTCAATTTTACCAATCATGGTTACATGCATGATACTCGTCGCTAATATCAGACATTTCTTCACGCTGGTAGGGTTTAAAAAGGTGTTGAAAATTGCGTTTTCACATTGTATAATCCCCATTCTGCATGACACTGTGATATCGATATTTGATTATCAATTTTGAATCCCTGTACCAATTAGGCATTCAATGGCGAAATCAGTATTGTATCGATTGAAAACAAGCGATCTAATTTTATCTTTACAAGGCGATAGAAATCAGCAGACAATTATTAGCACGGTATGTTGGGTGGTATAGGTATATGGTGCATTCTGCGACACCCAGTTTGTTGGCGGTATAACTGTTTCCCGAACGCTACCAAAAGTGCGAATAAAGGTAGGCGGTGTAAATTTCATTGGGTTGAACCGTTGTAAATAAAAACCCTGTAGAGTTCGTGGGACGATAACATTTCGAAGTTCCGAACATAAACCTTACGCTTTTTTCTGCGGGATATAAGAATTTGTCCAATAGATATACCGATTCTGAATTGCTCTATAAAGGTGGTCAGAGAATGTAATTATTTAGGGTGTCGGAATGAGCCGGGAATATTAACACCTCCGAAATTTGAATTCCCTGTGTAACATATTAAACAAGGACGATTCCGCAATTGTAATATAAAGGATAATAATTTATCTTGGGGTGGAAAAAATAACCATATAGGTATAGTCGGGCAAACCATTGCGAAAATGGTGGTTCAGGGCGAGAATTTCGCCCAGAGAGGGGAAATTGAATCTCACTCGGACTCGAACCGTCCTCCTTTTCGACCCTTTCATTTTCCGCGTTCTATTCGATTCACTGCCTATGGGCAAAAAATAACGCACGGTCCGAGCTATCACTCGCTAACAAGCACCCCTCATCCTCCACCCTGATTGGACACTTTCAGGAAAAGACGTGCCCGCTTATTAGCCCTTTCGTATTGACCCCGCTTTCTGATTGGTCACTTTCTCCTCGAGCATAGAAGAGCCAGGGTTCCTCTTTCGAAATAAGTCTCCCTTGATTATTTCCCATCAATTGGCGAGGGTAGGTATATCGATCTATCGAAAGATTCGGTGCTCTAAGAAAAACTTGAAGTTTGGGTAAAATTGTCGGGAAAAATCTCCGGCCAATGTATTCTGACTTACGATATGTAGTTCGAAGACTTCGTAACTGACGAGGGATTGATCGTGATTAGTTTTTCCCGCTCGGGTTTAACTGCAGAAAGAAGACTTTCCACCAGTTTCAAGCCTCATATGTGCGGCTACAGAAAGATAATACATCTGGGCGTGACGACGACTCAGAAAAGTTTTCGCAAATTTTTAACGGGTGAATGAAATCGTTATTTGTAGAAAATAACTCCTGTAAAAACTATGCGAATATCATTATGTATCTTCAGGTAAATAATAACTGAAGAATTTTCTTACCGCTATAAAATTTCCTGCAACTTTAATTAGTCTCTCAACTTCAGGATCTACGCGGAAATTTCACGCACGTTTTGTCGCAGGTTCATATTACCCTTTCGTAATTTGCCGTCATACAAATAGAGGGGTTGAAGGTATCGAATAAAAAAAACAGCAAACAGTAAACCGTTTCGAGTTTCACTGACCCGAAAATTGTAAAAAAAAAAGGAAAAATTGAGAGAGTGAAGAACCGCATGCACATCGATCGTTTCAATGAACCATAGTTTTACAATGCACCCCGTTAAATTCGAACAATATTTTTTTCTGTAAATCGACTCCCGTGCTGCTAACAACTATCTGTTCAAACACTGTTTTCCAATAGCACCAGCCGTCTGAAGGATCTAATCAAACGATTTCTGTGTAGTTTATTGCGAAGGAAAACCGAACACAATATTTGAACATTTTGATTCAGGCGTGTCAATATTTGGTCAAAGGATGGAAATTGATTTATTAAATTTGGAGAAAAGGGTGGCCATTTTTATTACGTGCACACCTCACGCCTCACAGTTCTCAGTTATTTTGGGTTGGGGAGAAAAAAAAAATAAAAAAATACTTCCGTGTCGCGGCTGCACAATAACTCCAAATCACTTGGCATCTGGCCGTTTCGGAGGCGACATATTCGAGCCAATAATTCATTTTTATTCGCGGAACTGATTGGCTGTGTAGAAAACTCGCCCTGTCTCTTTGTTCGTTTATTTGAAACGTATTATTTTTACAATTCGATCTTTGTCTGATCGCAATGCGCATAGAATAACGTCATTATTACGAGACAACTGCATCGGGTACGTACTAATTGGTAGCGACGTAATTTACACGAATCTTCATTACCCGTAAATTCTGAGCAATTCAAAGTTAGATTCATGCGGAACTGCGTACCGAATAGATGCATCTGAGTATCGATCAGGTCACGAACCGATGAGTGGCGGATTTCAAAAGCGGATTAATCAGAGTGAATATCATCACAGAAATTATTGGAATGTTGAGTGAATGGGAAATGCGGTGATCTCGAATATCTGTAAAATTTGTTGCCTGGTTATCTGAAAACTTTCAATCGAAACTTTGCACTTTGGTTTTGCCAAATTGAACCGAACGATCTGTCTGACAAGCTTCTAGTTTCCAAGCAGCACCAGGAGCAGCTGTGATGCACTGTTTCTCTGGACTTTCCAAAGTTAACCGAGAAACCGCGTGAAATAACCAATACGAATCCGTTCGAAGTTCAAAAACTAATCAAAGGTTCGTTATTTGCTAGTTACAGAGGCTTGTTTATACTGAAAAAGTATTGTCCGATTCTCGAGCGTTAATACCCCGACAAATACCAAGGCGACAAATTGCTGGACTGGTATTGCCCCACCTTTCATTTTTCAAATGGCAATAATAATTTCAAAAATTATCCCGATCAGCTTTAATGCATCGAGTCGATGATCAGCAGATTTAGGTTCATCGGTATCAACGAAGGGTTAAAAAATCGGCGTATTGCGTCCCTTTGAGAATGGGGAATTTCAGTTTGGACTGTCCCCGCCACCACAATGCCATTACTGTTCAATTCTGCCAATCAATTATTATTGGTGTAAATTCAGGAAGGACCCTCATCCGCGGATTCTGTACCCACTAGAACCTTACTCAACTATTTCATCCGCGTCTATGTCTATCCGCGATTTACCGGAAATTAGAAGCTGAGCTAATTTATTGATTAGCAAACCATATACTGGACGACGGAAAGGGGTGCATATTCAGTAATCGAGTTTGATATTGGCCAGAGATTTAAAGTTTTTTTTTTCCTTGCTATGTGTCATGGTTGTGTAGGTTGAATACGCAAGAGAACAAAGTGCGAATGAAATTTAAAGCAAGCATCTCGGTTCACGGATACTAATACTGACGTATGGACTCGGGACCTTTTTAAGAGACGCTAACGACTGGAGTGACACAGATGGCGGGTGTCGTGACTGAAAATAATATTCACCCGTCTGGTTCCCACTGACAATTTTATGAATATTTCTTCTCAGACATTTCTATTTGTGAATTTAATTTCTTAGTGCGACGGTGCCCTGAATGGGGCTTAATTTTTCTCAGTCGGTCTCGCAGCAAGGATGAAGGTGTAGGAGACCTTTTCACTAATGCCTCGTGCGCTCATGTTAGCGGGAAAACCTACAGGGATGCTCAACTAAACTTTGAAGAAAATTCAGTTGATGAAAGACGCCCTAAATCGTACGTCTACACCTTTCTTTCTTTCGAATACCCCCTCAACAAGTCTCTTCCGCCTTCACCATACAATCTCTGCAAAATCCTATGTGGAAGTTCAAAAAATCAATTGATTCGAATACTTTTTTGTTAATTCATTGTTTAACGACTCAGTCATCCGTCGCTTTCCCATGCCCAATTAAATTTTGTTTAATAGCCCGTAAAGCGAATGCAGCTTGATGCGATAAACCAGCGTATATCAGTCCAAATTGGACGAATTGTGAACGACGATATATCCGGATTATTTGAAACTATGAATATCTGTCAAAGTGATCTTGGTTGTATTAAACTAATTGAAGCTCATTACCGTGGACGAAATTTGAAATTTCAATATTTATGGGACACGTGAGTATGACGTACAGATATATTTGATCGGAAAATATTGTATCGGTGGGTCCAAAGGACAGAAGAGAAAGAAAAAAAAAAGGTAACTGAACGAGAGTAAAAAGGACTGCAACGCTATCCACCCCGGTCTATCTCAGTCGTGCACTTTGTCGTCCGTTTGATACGCTTTGAAATACGACAATGCAAGGTAAAAACAATACGCGGGCCTTCAAACGCTTTGTGGATACCATATGCGAGCTGGTAGCATGTAGATTCCAGGTTCGTGTAGGTAGGTGAAGACACAGACAAGGGTGCATCGGGCTCATGTGTTCATATATTGTTCATGTAGGTATTCAGATCGGTGTATATATTCTATACGGATGCATACGTCTGGGTAAATCCTTTTTCATGCACGCTGTTCGCTCATCTGCAAAGGCAGCACGGGATACTCGTTTCGTCGAACCTGAAGCGATACAGGCATATATGAAACTGCACGATGCTCTAACGTAGGACACGTGTCTATAGCCGATTGCTTACAGGGGAGGAAAATGTCTCGCATCCTGATAATAGATTCGTACATTTTTCATATTGGTTTCTCTCATCTCGTATTTCTCGTGTTTTCACATCGCAGGTTACTCAGAGAGAATTTCTATGGCTGACGATGGCTGCTTCGATTTTTCAGGATTTATATATATATTTCCCAACCCTTAAGACATGCGAGAGATTTATTTACATCCTTCGAATGAGGTTCGTAATTCGCTGGCGTATAAATTTATTCTGATTGCTTTCGCATCATTCGAATTTTAAGATAGTCTCATGATGCTGAGTTTAGTTTTGAAGCACGTGCAGCTAACTGGGGGCTGCAAACTCGTAATTACAATTCTCTTTTCTAGGTGAAAATGTGAAGGGTGAAATCTTTGGCGAGAATAATGGGTTCAATTTTTTGTTTCAGTGATGTTTTTTTTTTTTTTTTTTTCGGGGGGTATAGGGGCTGCAGTTTTGTTGGGAACCACTGACACGCGACGTATTCAGTGCGGAAATAAATATGAAGTGAAAAAGGCTCCAAGAGAGTCTTTTGATGGAAGAATATAATTGCCAGGAAAATAAACAATTACGAGACCCCCACCACTGGCCACCTCTAGTCTCATTCATTTTCTCCTCCACATCTCTTTTTCTCAACCTTTCTTCACTTCTTACAGAAGACTCACTCAATTGCAGGTCGACGAATCTACTATAGCGTACTTTTTTCACGTTATTTTAAACTCACGCTGCTCGTGTATGAAGGAGAATTTCTTTTTTTTTTTTTCTTTCAATACTCACACAGTGCCTAATGTGTGCCTGTATATAAATGAAATGCATGAAATGATTTTCATACCTCGCAGTTTGGAGTCATTAATTTTTTTCATCATAACCACACTTGTCTTATTATACAATTCTGTACACGAAGGGATTATTAAAAAAATGATTAAGAATAATTGAGGGAAAAATCAAATGCAGAAAATATTTGATGTTTAAAACGTGAGGAAATTTAATTTACTTTTTTTTCTTGTTTTGCGTATGGCAAAGACGTCGGGTGTGGGCATCGTACAGTGGGAAAAATCGCATATATCTTAAAAGAAATCGAATGGAATGAAGAAAGCATACAAAAGAGAAAAAAAATTTAAGGTACCTCTTCAATTCTTTCACAGCTTTATATGCTTTCAAGGAAATGAGATCTCGGCTTAAAAAAAATTCTGGAAATTCCCCGCTCGCTGCTTTCTGCAGAACTTTTCGAATAACTCGCTAATTCCTTCGAGACGTATAGGTATCTGTTCATACATCGCAGTCGCGGTCAAGTCGCCTCTGCTCCGAGTAAACTATATAAAAATCGCGACTTCATACCTCTCAATTTCCATGGCTATAATCAGTCTGTCGAATAAATATCCAACGCGATTTTCAATGCTGTACGTGCGGTTCGATATTTTCTGAAATTTGATAAAAACTAAAATTAAAATTGTATTTGCTGTGGGGATAAGTTTGCCGATAGATGCAGCTAACTGAACTGTACTTTGCGAAGGGCTCTAAGAAAGTAAGAACTTGAGGAGAATCACTATAAAAGTCGGTGCTAGTCTCCCTAGTTGGTAACTTTTCTCGAGTCCCGTTTACCTACCTCTACTAGTTAGTAATAATTCTTAATTACTTTTCCGGGTGCAATTATCAGCGCGTAGTGAAGTTTACGAGGTAAGTTTGCAGGAGTCTGGCTTGACACGAACTGCTCTTAGACACGCAACAGAGCCTGGCGTTGGCCAAGGGGTTAGTGGCATAGGGGATGCTGCTGAAGCCACAAAGAGCTGTTGGGAAACTCTCGGGAAATTCACGATGAGATGGACAGGAACTTGCACAGCATCGTCTGATCGTCTCATCTCTTGCCACCGCTCATCCTCCACTTCTTAAAATACTACCCTTGCCTCACTCACGCCTCTCGCGCTTTTCGCTTCATTACTTCGACGTGTTTTCCACTCGCGTGAATATTTTCAAACTTAGCCGTGAATCCGTGAACCGCTTTACACGAACATGTGGACATACCTGAGATAATGAATGACAATTTTCGAATTTGAGTACGCTGAACTGTTCATTATTATTGTTGTTATTAATATTATTATTCTCATGATAAAGACGTAATTAGAGGTTGCTTGATAATTGAGTCAGCCTACGTAACACCCACAATCAGCTTTGAAGTTTAATGGCAAAATCTTGAAACCTCGAACGGGACCGAGTTTGAATTATTCGTGATAAGCTCAAGTCTGAATAAATTTTAATTTCATTCCCTCAGAATGCTGCCCTATGCTCCAATGGTATTCATTTTGTCATCCGCTGATTCCCCTCCAGAAATTATTCTAATCGAAATTTAATACATTTTGGGACTGCAGAAGAAAAGGCCTAACCATTTGAATTGAAAAACCTGACTTAAAAGAATTTAATTTTCCCTGATGAAATCACTGAGATTTATATACGTACTCCGAAACAGAGAAATTAATCAAACTTCGAATCTATGAAAATTTTAATTATATTATTCGGAATTCGGGGAAAGGTGGTTCCCCAAGAACACGAGGAATCGCTTACTTGAAATATTTTGCAAAAATATTAAAATCATCCCCAAAATTATGGTACGCCTCACGAAACAGGTATCCTGTTGAAAAAATCTCAGTGTAACAAGCAGTTCTTCAGTTATTGTGGAAAACGTATAGCTATAGTGAAATTTGAGGAAAACGCGATTTGATTCCGGGTTACGAGTGGGGCTAAATTTCTGTGAGACTCTTTCCTGCGCACCAAGTCACCAAATTCATTGCCTCTCGAGATATTGGTATACCTATTGAACCCGGAAGGACTAACAGCGAAAGTTATACGCCCCGATGTATTAGGTGTATCAAAAAAAAAAAAAACTTTCACTTGCTAAAATACGGAGATACCAATGTCCCGACACTCGCGACTATTTTCACAATTACATACTACGGATTCTCTTAATTGTTAAAAAATAATAAATTTTTCCTGAAATTCATGTACGTGAAAATGATGAAATAACCTCAGAGAATGGAGATTTCGGAAAATTGAAGTGAATGAAAATTTCAACAGTTTCAGCTATTTCTATGGAATAAATGTGAAAATTATTGAAAGTATTTTGCCAATCGATGAGCCATACGATATCAGAATGATTTTATTCGTCGTTGAATTGGTGTTGGTTTTGTTCAGTTTTCTCTCGAATCACGGAAGTATGAGTTTGAATTGATGGTGACCTACCTGGTGTCAGATTCTATGGTTTTTTTTTTTCATTTTTAGCAACAGTGTGGAGCGGTGATATAAAGTAGAGTGCGAATTATTTAGTACATAAGGACCGGATAGGGTGGCGTGGGACAAGGGACAAGGGACAAGGGAGCGTACATACTATCCATGTATCTCAAGTATATATATATATTACATAGATATGAGATATATAACGGAGATAGTCCAACGGTGAGACATCGATGGTACTATACATATTGACAAGACACTCGAGACCGTCACAGCGTCACCCCGACCACCCCTTATCTTTGCCATCGCGTAGGTGAAGTAGCAGAAGGAGGCAGGGAGTTCCCCGCTGCGCAAGGGCTCTTGGCGAAAAATACGTTTCATTTCCGTTAGTGGGAGAAATATAGAATCTTAAGGGTACCTGCCCGCAGATATAGGTTGGTTATAGTTTCTTAGAAATACAATCTAAATTGTGAGAAAATCTTTGCGAAGTAGGTACGCGATGAAGAAAAATCTTTAGACGAGTATTGGCTATTCTTCAGGAAGAAATTCATGATCAATTATTTCATCGATATGACTGATATATTTCTTCACAGAAATCGGCGATATTTTCAGGAATGGTAAAAGGCGCTTTGGCACCGAAGAAGAAAGAGAAAAAAGGGTTTAAAGATAAGAAACAGATTCGACAGGGGGAAAATAGGGATCCCCAGAACGTACCCTGTACAGAACGAACAATACGACGCATTTAATAAACAATGGCACTCTAAACAATGGCCGACGAGGCTCAATCCATGAGACAATACATCGAGAAACAATACTAATAACCTATTTGCAATTCAGATTCGAATCGACGATAAAATCGCAATTATTCCACACTTGAAAGAACACTAGCGACAGGCATTTGTTTTGCTCCGAGAAATTTCTGCATCTCGAATTAAGTGGGATATATCCAGGATAGAATCAGGGAATAGCCAGACCATTAGACCAGCGTGGTGTAGGTACGATTAGAAGAACAACCAGAGGGGACAGGAACAAAAAGCTTTATGCTTCCTTGCATCAGGAACAACTACTGTCGTTTCTGTCATTTTAAGCAACAATTTTCAACCACATGAGTTTACCTCTCAAGGGATTCAGCGGTGCTCACGGTTTAGGTTTAGAGCATTTTCATCGTTGGAAGCCTATTTGAGACTCATCAAGAACCATATATGATTCTCAGGGATCCGTGAACATCAAAAAATGCGCCAGAAAAAAAGATTAAAAATTTGCGGATCTTGTTATCATAGAATGATGACTTTACGCCGATTTCAAGCCTCGTGAAATTGCAGGAATTCTTAGATCCTATATAGCTATTGCAAAGCTGGGTCTGCTTTGTTCTTTTTGCAGGCCAATACAAAAGGTGAAAAAATGAGTGGAGTGTATCCAATGCGATCAGACGTGTCTAAGAATCGGAATCCCCATCCGTCTCACCTGTCCATCATCAGCTTGTCTCGATGGTAAAACGTTCACGTTCGCACATCGAGACTTGTGTTCATCGGTAGATTTGGGTATTGAATAAAGACCCTCGACGACAGTGTGCGATGAAGACTTACTGGCTTTACGAAAAGACAATGTTTATTGTATTTATACCGTACAATACGATTTGAGCATGTAGTATTGATAGTACATATTTCATCCGATTTCAATATCTCTGAGCAAAATTAATCGTCTTCCATTTCAAACGCACTGCTTTACTGAGTATTTCGATTCAGCCGGTGGTCTGAACGCTATTAAGAACGCGATACGAGCTGGAGATAAATATCAAGTGGAATATCATCTGCTTGAAGCATTTGTAAGAAATCGCGATAATGATCACGGATTCAAACACGGTTTTTTTCGTTTTAAATATTCATCTACCTTGCAGTGATGGTAGTGAATGAAATGCTTCAAAAACGGAGCTTTCTTTGTTTCAATTAGCTCATAAAAAATGTCTGAAACCGAATATATACATCCGTCTCGAGTATAAATCACGACCTGCAGACTTTCGACAAACCCACGAGATGCAGAATAGAACCAATCAGGTAATAGGCTAAGTTCAACCCTTGATCGACGCTGAGTTCAGTATTACTATAATATGATTACCTTCTCGGTATGAAAATCGATGATCGCCTATCTGTTTCAATTTAAAGCTCATTAGCCATCATCGACGCTACGTCATTTATCGATCCGCAGAATGTATTGGGTACTGCTCTGTTGATATGAACCCTTCTGACAATTCGTTTACTCTTTTCCTACATATACAGTCTTGCAGGTAATCAGGCTGCTGTCTGTCGAGGAAACTTCGCACCTATTCTTGGAAGGTTTGTGTATGTATGTACACATAGATCTATGCGCTTCACTTATCCCGAATTGTTTTCTCCGTACGGGAGTAAAACGACGAAATAGGAAATAGAAAATAGGAAATAGGAAAGATAGAAGGCCGGGAAAGCACTCCGAAATGTACGTCAAAAATTTGAACTGAGTTTCTGAAGAAAGGTTATATGTTTAGTCCGCGATGTCTTTTGAAAGAATCAAAGCGGATTCGGGAATTACGTGGGGGATTGAATTGCTCCGTGCGAATCGTCATATTCAAATTGGGGGAGCATAAATTGAATCGAAGGTACCTAAGTCCCGCGCTTCCGAGATCACGAGACGGAGATTTTCCGTTCTATTTTTATACGGTCAAAAGATGCCCCACCTCTGTATGTTCGTTTGTATTGCGAAAATAAGAAGAAGAAAAATAAGCGAGGATTGTGAAGCGACGAGAAAGGGGGATGGACAGGGAAAAGATGAGCTAGGGCAGAGGGATAAGCGCGAAGATGTGAAATTAAAATAAACTAAAAATGAGAAAGAAAAATATAAAAAAAATTGATTAACTGCAATGAGACGGGAGATTTGAAGAAGACAAGATCTCAGGCAGGTTTTAAGAATCTACGTAAGAATATTAATGCTTCAATTCGAAAGATCAGTCTTTTTGTCTGATGTAAAACTGAATCTGTTCAAAATAAGGATAAAGTGACCGAAGTGTTGCAATGAGGAGTCTAAGTTTTAGGATTCGAAAATTGAAACATTTTAATATCCGTTCGGTTTTTTGGCGCGTCGTTATCGTTGCCGAGTACCGAAATTCGAATTTGATAGAACAATGCATGTCTTTTCTGATGAACGAAACGAATTTCATTCCGATCGTACAACGTCAATGTACACACAGAGTCAGAGAGACTACTACGTGTGGGTACTTCGATGAAATTAAAGTACAAAATGGATTCTTGCGGCTCCGAACACAAAGCCGTTTCCGCGGGCTATATGAGTCAAGAGCTTTTGCAGGCTGGCACAACTCGCTAATTAAATGAAATCCCTCTTTGTGGTATTCTTGTGGGTGTCGGCCGGAGGGCGCACGTGACGAGTGTCTGTCCGTCTTTCTGCCGCCCTTGTTTCGTTTGAAGAACTCACGAGGTGTCGGTCTGTCTGAAAGACAGCGATACCTTTTCCTCAAATCGTATGAAAGTCAAAGCTGTCAGTATCACTGTTTAAAATTCATTCAAGTCGATCTTACATTCACCGAGGATTCCCAATTTGCAAATCTACACTAACCGACATTGTGAATTTTCCGATAATTCCTATGACGGATATTTGCGCCATCGAATCCAATGGCTAATACACGATAGCAGCATGAATATTCCATGGAATCGTGAATTTTTTATTCATAAACCACCGAACGCCATAAAAGAATCGATCCACTATCACCGTTCGGTAGTAGTTCGAAAATTCCATCGATAAGAGATGTAGTATGGCCTTAATTACTCATGATTTCTAGAGTGTAACCCGTTACAATGAAATCATATCACTGTTGAAATCAACTCGGCCTCGAAGCTCCTGTAATACTTTTCACAACAGGAATTCAATTAACCAACCTTTTAGTGGTGTTGACAGGTTTTTATATTAATTTTGATTTAGCACTCTTCATTTTCGGCTGGAATATTGATCGGACCTGAGGCCATTCATCTCCGCTACTGCTACTGCTACTGCTACTGCCGTTCCGACTTGTCACTATATCCATAAATACGTACGTGTATACCCAGTAGTTATGTGTATAACTATAGAATCCAGATCACCAAATTCATGGTGCCGAAGCACTGGACATTCATCTATCACAAAATCGTCACTGGACGAACAATCTGCGGTGAGAATTGAACCGAACTGTGTGGTACGTCAATAAATTCTGAGAGTGATCTGGGATCAGTATATACCTACGTAAATATTTGCACTATTCGAAAGACCCAATTACCAGCCTCTGGTCGCTTAAGTACTACTTGTGAGATATATATCTGTATCCAAAGGTATACGGGACGCCAAAAACACATTAGAACTGTTAATTGGAATGCCAGCACAATGAAATTACAAGCTTTCTCAAATGTGTTCAAACACTTCTAGAAGTTGTGAAAATTGTTAGAAATCTTTGTTCAGAGTTGCGAGGAAGTATGTGAAACGCTTTGTGCTTCACGTTACAAAAGTATAAATGGAATTGAGAACTTATCCTCTACATCAGCCGGGGTAACACAGTTTCAAAGCTCTAGAGATATTCGGTACTTGGAAATTAAAAAGTTGATACATACATGCATAATACGTGTGTGGGTGTGCGTGTGATTATCTACAGAACTAAAGCATTGAAACGGAGGTTTGATTAGGCACGTTAGTATGCATCGAGGTTAATCTCGGTTTAGCAATATTACATCCCGATATCTATAGATATTAGCGTAGAATTGCCGAGCCGAATAGATCATTTCATGGTTTCAGTTAGCCCATATAGTTTCGGGTTTGCCTAGGCCTGGTTAGATCAGGTTGAGCCTGGTAGTAGGGATTAGGTCCGCTAGTGGGTCCGTCAGACTGCGATCCTGTAAGCGGATTATCTCGGTATACGATGCAGCCGATCCATCGTTCGATAGAAACAGCTCATTGCAGAGTGTCACCGATAGAGAGTAACGTTGAAATTCGAAGTTTCCGGAAAATTTCGGAAATAGAAACAGCCTCAATACGAAGTGCATACATACAATCAAGTATTGAATCTGTTATACCAGTACGTACGACAGACTGATGTCTGCCGTCTATTCGTTACATCATGAAACGTGAACAGTACTGGGGTAGACATAGATTCAAATGAGTCGGGGTGTGAGAGAGACGTTATTATGCATGATGTTAATGAGATAGATGGAAAGGAAGAACTATGCCAGTCTCAATAACAGATTCGCTCATCAAAGTCTGCGTTCATGTACCAAACGTGCTATAGGAAAGATCAGAATGATGTGGCAGTTGAATGGAGGAATGAATGTGTCGCGGTGTACTGCAAGCTTGTAACATCTATAGATATTCGTATTATCGCATACACCTATGACGTAGGTAGATTGTACTAACGATGGTTCAATATCTTGTGTGAAATGTCAGGTGAACGATCATGAACCTCGGGAATTGAAGGCCGGTTAGTGATAAGTGAATTGGTAAAAGCAATTAATTAAATATCTTTGTTGGTTATTTGTTAGATGATGACAAAGCTGGGAGTCGGAAGGTCGGGTGTAATCAGAAATATTGCATTTGCTAGCGATTTTGCGATTCAACTCTTTCCCAAAGTAATTGAAAAGGTTAACCGAAACGGATAAAGACTTCAACCGAAATATTAATGAAGTACAATTCCATGCCAAAAATTATCTGAATAACATTCATCGTTTTCATTCAAACTTTTGATAAGCGCAGTGTCGAAAATATGAAAAGTCACCGGAAATGGACATGTGTCAAGTAAAAAAGGATGTCGTTTCTTAATCGTTACGGGCTGCGGGTCCCTTCCTACGCAATACACGATGATCCCATTCCCATAGACCACGTAATGCTATACCTATATTCCCATGATGGTTGGTCGCCTGTGCACAGGGATGATGGATTGGATGGGAGTTGGCGTATGATGGATACGCCACGATGAAAATATGAATCAAAATACAGAGGCAAACATGCCCTGGAGCTAAAAGTAAACTCATGACTACTAAGCAACTCAGATGGAAATCGATTGCTGGGTGGTTTTGTGAAAAATTCATTTAGCATTAGGACTATCCGTCGTGGGGCAGATTCTTGCTGAACAGTAATACGCAATTTGATTTTATATTATTCATCCTATTCAGCTGATGTGTTTTTCATTCAGTTTCTACAGAGTTCGAATCCACCTCTATCATATGTGGCGTAGGTTTTATACGCCTGAACCCCAAAAGGCAAAAATATCTCGTTTTCATCGAGAGACAGAGAGAAAAGTGGACATTGATCACGTTGAAACGGATTTCCGGTTTTCCCTGGCCACTGCGCAAACCCTCGATATATTCTGGATGCATAAATTTTCCTTTGTTCACAATTCAGTGCCTGCTTTTTCGAAGCTTACATCTCTCAAAATTTATCATTATTACCAGAAAAATTGAAGATTTTCTTCACAACCTAATCCCTACTTGTAAGGTACAAACGGTCAGAAATCGACTACGAACAATCTCAAAGAAGATGAAACGTTTCTGGCTTTAAACTAAGATAATCCTTCGAACTTTGACAATTCTCCGAAATGCATGTCATCGTATCTTCAGCCTGCGAGACATATGTCTATTAGGGTAGTTCCTGATTTGATCATTCACGAATTTCAATGCTCCCATGGACCAGGACGTCTCCAAATATACAAAAAAACATGTGGCCAGGTTTCCTTCTAAATCCTCAGTACATTTTTTTTATTTATATTTGGGGACGTTCTGGCCCATGGGATGATTGAAGTTCGAATATGACCAAATTAAGAACCACCCTAATCTCCATAGAAATACGGTGGACTGCAGTTGGAAGGTTGGTGCCTGTCTAACACTGTGGAAAAGCTTAGCTGAGGCGTTGAAAAAACTGACTAGACAGGAAGCCGTATACGAACTTCGTAATCAAGAGATAGGTAAACCCATCAGATTTGCGCGTAAGCGTAATTCACAGTATACCATGTATCAGGAATGGAAGCTATGGCGGATTCAGACAACCCAAAGAATGACTAGAAGACGAGTTCGTAAAGTGGTGCATTTCGGTCCACGATATTTACAGATCCCAGATAGATACCGTCGTGTAAGAAAAATGTAAGAGCTTATGTACAGCCTAGTTGCGTCGCTTTCGTAGCAAACGATAGTGCATTTCGACAACCGCGCTGGGCACTTCACCGCAGAGTGCGGGCAAAGTGCTTGTGATCGATTACGTGTCATCCGTGGCGTACTCTGGGTTCGACGTTCCCCTAGCCGAAGCGTATATTGGTATATCACCTATATGCCTACCTTTATACCAGTCACTCTTCGCTAGATCTCCCGAATGTCAGTGACAGAACAGAGGTGATATGCGTTGGGTAGAGTCGATTTCAAAATTTAACAGAGTAGAACTCATGATGATAATTTGATTTAGGTGTGTGGTTAAGGATCTTCTTAGTTCTGCCTAGCGATCAGCTTCTATATTATTTGAAAATATAATTATCACCAATTTGTTCTCTTTAATTACGTAATTACGGTTCAGCAAATTCATGTATCGAAATAAATTTAACGTCAGCCAATAATGTAACGTATATATTACACCTACATCCAATTACGGAATATTAACGTGCGAAAGCGTATAATAGAGGCCTTTGCACGGGCACTAGAGCTTATTGTTAGTAGCTAACTGATGTCAGTGTTATAGTTAGATCGTGGTTTTCATGCGTTACGAAATGGCCAGGATTTCGGTATGGATTCATTGGAACGAGGCAATGCTGAATTTCGTTTCGTTCTTCTAACGTTAAATTAATGACTGGGCACAAGATTGGTTTAATTACGATGCACGTATAAAAAATGTTGGTTATTCAAGGCTTGTAAATATTTCAAGTCGTCTTTGTATGAGTCTACGATATCCATGATCAGAGAATTTATGAGCTTGTTTCAGCTGATTACAGAGACGGCAGACTGACGGGGTACACTTTCTCTTCTGTATTTTGTAATCCCTGAAGAGCTGATCGGAGCCATGGCCGAAGGAGACGCGGAAGCTGATGGGATTGCGAAAATCAGGAACAATTCCTTGGTACGTTGCCAGCTGCACCAATTGCGAAAATTGTACCGATTGCCGTAATCATTGGAGAACGACTTGAGGGAATTTCGTACTCCAAAATCTAGCAAACTACTGTGACAGGTCCACTTGCATAGATATAGATAGATTTGGCAGCGCACAGGACTTCAGCGAAGAACAAGAGCTGTGGGCTGCATTTTTAATAAGTACTTAGTACATAGTATACCCACAAGTTTCTGGTAGATTTTTCTGTTTACTACATCACTTTCGCGTTTTCGGTTACTGGTTGAATCAGCTACGACGTAACGATCTGGACGATATTGTGGAGGAAGAAGAAGAATTGATTACGGAAAATTGCACTCTAGCTAATGTAAGGAGAATCATGTAAAGTAAAGAAGTTTAGCTATCGTATTTCTATCCCAACGCAGTTTGAAATATCAGTAATAGTCACCACGTAAATTTCACAGAGATGCTGCAGCGCTATTTCGTTTCATCGAAAACCACAGATATTTGCTGCGATGCTATTAGTCTTATTAACCCTTCCTCATCCTCGCCATTCCTACCGCACACACCCCATGCCCACCCATCGTTGCCAATTTTGCTGGTGTATCCAAAATCGAACTTGGCAACTGTCCATTTCCGCCTTTACACATCGATGTACACGATGGCCACCCATATCTACCACCCTCCTGTTTGGTTCATTCAAAATTGCTATTTCTGTTCTAGATATTATGGAAGATTTTCCGTGTGTACGATACGTGAGCGTGCTTTGTCCACAAAGATGTGTACGAACGTAGGTAGGTATACAAATTTAAGGGTGTATACAGGAAACGTGAGAGACGTGAGTTGCAGCAAGAAGATGTCTACACGTTTGTGGTTATTGGAGAAAAGCAATTATTAATGTTTGTCTTCGTCTTGCGGGTTCGAATTGTGTCGCCAAGAAACATGACTGACGTCAATACGTCGGCAGAGCCTCGAGAGATGTTAGCAAATAGCAGCATCTGTCCCTTCAAGATTCGTGGAAAGGGATCCTTCGTGTTCGGTCTGAGACGACTACCGATTGCTCTAATCCGGCCCCATGTATCTACAACTGTTTGCATTCTAATCGTAAGTGTACAGCCCGGCTTATGGCCTGCGAACTATGCTTAACCTAGACCACAACATCCGGTAGCTTTGGGACTTAATCATTGGCATAAATAAGTTCGTGGATTCACATTTGACGGTCTGACTCCTAGCCTCCTGGATAGGCTACTGCTGTATCCAATGTTCTATGGAAATTCACGCTGCATAACACCAGGAGGCATATTTCGTTAGCGATTAAGGCGGGGGATGTCAGCAAATGCGTCGAAATTTTAGCGAGGGATTACGGAGACGTTTTATATGTAGAATTTAAAAAATGGAATGACTTCTTCTGGTCAACGCATCATGATGAAATAGAACGCGATCCAGCTCCGGTGAATTTGATTTTCTTTATCCCAAGGATCAGAGAAACGAAATGATAAAAATAAAATTAAAGATCATGTCGGCTGGAAACGAGCAAATTTGTTTATTTGAAACATCATTTCGAGATCAAAGAGACGTTTTTTGTTTATTAAAATTATACTTTATTTGCGGATCGAGTGGAAAATGAAAACCCGCTTCATACCAGACTATGGCCAGTTCGATTTCCTGTTTCCGATTCGACCTGTTTCATCAATTTTTATACTCAGAAGAAACTATTACGTATCGTGAAATGAAAATTGTTTACCGTTAATGCAGCAATTAGGTAATGACTACACCGATCCACGGTAATTATTATATACATTTCATTACTATGAGTAGAGTTGAATTCGTTCGTACCTCCTCTCGAATTTGTGTAAGCTGTTTACCCGCTTGGGTACATGTGTGTAATTTGTATGCTAGAAATGTTTACCCTCATCTGATCGTAAAACATGTATCGAAAACAGTCATGTATGCTGAACCTCAATCGAATTTCTGCCTGAATGAACATTTTCAATTGCTTTTTTGATCGATATTATCCGCACTGAAAGGAAGACCGAATGATGAGAGGATTCCTTTTCATCATGAAACCTGATAGATTAATTCCTACCAATGATTATTTTTAGAAAATGATTTTTATCTTATGAGCTTACCTGACAGTAAGAGAAGAAGTGGTCGCAGGACAAGCTCCATTCCAGTAATCCAGACTGAATGTTCAACACATGTCTAAAAGTTTCCTGTAAAAGAAGAGAAAGAATACTTAATATCGTCAAGTTTGATGATATTTTTATAGATTTTTATAACTACTGAGAGATTGAGTTGATAAAATTTCATCCCCTGTTCAGTCGGAGCCTTAAAAGTCTATACGCTGTGTCGATTACGATGGAGGACAGCTTTTTCTTGCTCTCATTCTTCCGTCGTAAATAATCTGACAAAACTTCACTAAGTTAGTTCAGGATTCTGTGTTCTGCTCTCATTTTATTCCCATCAACTATCGCGTGATCCCTTTTAACTGAAATGAATTCGAGCCGGTCTCAGTCCCATTTTTCTAATTACAGTACGGTATCTGAGGCCAGGGATGCGGCTACTTTTCCCAAAGTTGGAGTAATCACGGCATAAAGTCTGGCCTATAACAAGCGTCTAAGCCGCGTTTACTTTAAATGGTATATAGGCACTAGAGAACGAGGTCGGTAATAATGGCCAGCAGGGATGATGTCCAATGGGTTGTGCTAATAGCAGGTCTTTTGGGGTCTAGGGTGTTGATTGTGAATTGTGATGCACAAAATACTCGAAAATTACTATTCTCTCTCATAGAACGAGGTCGCCGCCTAAACTCGACATCACTCATAGCCATATGATGAAGTTCACATCCGATGGATGTTGAGCAATATCGGATAAAATTTAGCCAGTCTCATTTCGAAAAAAAGAGACTAACTCAATTTTTGTTCAACTACTATGACTTTATTCTGTACCGTAGTTTGAGAGTATATGTATGGTGAATGAAGATGTACCTGATATCAAGTCATCGCCTCTCTGTTCTAAATATCTAACAGTTCAAAGTTTTCCTTTTGCTGTAGCTCTCCGACGTACTAGAAATTGTTAAGAGTGTAGACACTGTGCAGAAGCGGTGACTGTAGATCGCTTTGTTCATAAATTCAGGAAAATTGAAATGCTTTGAACGAAAGAGACATGGAGTAAAGTATCTGTTTGCACAAACCTCATTATCGTTGCATTTTAGATCCCAGTTTCATTTTTAACACCAAAACTTTTTTCCTCGTTTGAAACGTCTCGCTTTCGTCACTCTTTACCCACACTAGAAATTCCAACACCCCTTTCGCCGGGGTTCTCTAATGAGCTAGTTTGCTTTTTATAAATATTAAAAATCATCTAATTATACACTTTCCGGCTTCTTTTGAAGCCTCGAAAGATTTTCAATCAGCATTCTCAAGAAATTAACAACGCTAAGATGAATGCAAAATTGCTTGTTAAATTTTTTGGAGCCATTAAGTGACTGGGTGCTTTGTACGTGCCGTTATCACGGACACTTTCCGGACTGCTGATATATATTGGGACTAGGTATAGCGTACTTGACGCCGGAAGCGCCCCAGCGGCCATTTTTCACAGCACGGACATCCGTTTCCGTTTCACAATCGCCACAAAATAAAAACAAAAATCGAGAAAAAAGGTGATATGCGAAAGTAGAAAAGATATCAGTTCCCCCTGTGACACGGGAATGCACTTTATTCTATACATTATACCTATATTGTATCCAGCTTTCAGCTTTCAGCCATCGAGCTTGAAATTTATCCAGCCTGCATTTTCTGATCTTCTTCTCATACTCGTTCATGTCTCTCAAGTTTCCAATAAGCAATTAGTTAACGATCGGTTCCTCAAAACAGCGAACTTTGATCGATACTGATCAGCTTTTTTCGAGTGTATGTTCCGTCTATAATATGTTACTAATTGCTTGGACAGCTTTTCGCTCAACTAATTTTTTCGAGATTGAGAAGAGACGATCAGGAAAGTCTTGAACCAGTTCTCAAAAACGATTAAGGAAAACAGATGACAGAACGGGGTGGCGGGAGTCCTGCTGCGTTTCGGAGGGTGAGTTTTGGTCCACGCCCCTGGAAAATTCTTTTCGCCATCCAGTTTCCCATCTCCCAGCACCCCGTAACAACCTCTGTCTCTCTTTGGCTCAATGTCCCTCTCCTCTTTTTTCTGTTTTTCTCTCTATTCGTTGCCTCGCAGATCACCCCACAGCTGCCCTGCAGGATCTCTCGCTCTTTCTGCCACTTGAACCTCCCCGTGGAATAAGAATCCCCTAACTTGAGTTTAATTCACCCGATTATCATACCAACCGAGCGGGTAAGCTTGGATAAGGACAGATAAGCCGGTAGAAATGAGAGAACGAAAGAGAGAAGATATAATAAATAAATGATGATCGTGCTGTAGAAAATCTCTGACACAAAGACTTTAATTAAACATTTATTACCCCATATTCTTGCACCGTTTGCGGATTCTCAGTTTGCATTTTTGATTCTTGATTAGTTTTAAACCTCGGCCATCAGCATACGTATTAAAAAGTAGGACTCGGACGTTAGATAAACTTATGAATATAGGTGTGAGATGTTGCTTGAAAATGCATATTTATACGTTAATTGATGAAAACGTTCGCAAAGCGTCTGATATTGGTAAAACTAATTGACGTGCCCCTTGGCAGAGCTGGTTAATTTTAGTTCAGCTCCAGATGTTAGCTTTTCGCTAAAAGCGTTATATCAACTATTTAATAAAATGCGAAACATCAAATCAATACTCTTTGATATCGCAGCGTTTCATTAGCCGCAATATACACTACCGCGATGCTTCACACAGTAAAGGAAATAAAAATCTACCCTTGCTGTTGGTAAAATTTATACGAATTCTATCAGTGTGCAATAAGCTATATAGAACGAATGAAAATCCATCGACAACCTGCAGTTGCATATTTTTCACCTATGTTTTATATTTGATAAATTTTTTCAATTTTTTTTTCAACCTTTTAATCATACGTTATCAAAGATCGAACATATATCTAACAGTTAATTAATAAATACTTTGGAAAACCGATTGTACATCAAAAATTTCGTCAGGCTAATCCGAAACAAGTTTTGAAAAATCACCAAATAGCTCGAAGGTGTTGTAATAATGTCATACATATCGACAAATTTTATCGATAATTGTAAGTACACTTCTGTGCGTGAGAATCGTTTATCTTTAAAAAGTTTTTCACACGATAGCTGCTCGTCTCGGATGTAATAACGATATGTAATACCTTTGGATTATTTATTATATTGCTAAATATTTCATTGTCCGGTAAAATAAATCGATCCATCTCAGCCAACGACGAAAGATTTTCAAAATTTTATAAAGGTATAATTCTGGCTTTGAACAACTACATGGGTATTATCTTGGCTTTAGAGCCCTGCGAGGATGTTATGTTCAAAGTTAGAGTCAGTTTATTGATATTCTCAGACCCTTTTGACTCCTTGGAAACAATAGCCCTGTTACAAACTTTTCTGTTACGAACATAAGGCTGAGTTACGAAAAGTGAATAACGTGGAGGTAGTGGCTGTACGTGTGAATAAAAAATGTAGGTGATGAATGAAACGATGAAATGTGAGAAAAAAAAAAGAGAGAGAGAGAGAGAGAGAGAGAGAGAGAGAGAGTTGAAAAGTCAAACTGTTGTAACTGGATAGTTGTTTGTCATTAAAGCTAGCAAATGATGAAAAATAAGGGTATGAAAGACGAGGAAAAGGATAGACTAAGAGAGAGAGTAACGGGATACTGCGACAAGCACGGCGTCGCGGTGCGGTACGACGCGGGGCGCCGCGCCGGTTGGATAAAGTTATGCATTATGATTCGCCCCAGCTCACCCCATCTAATGACGCACTTGTTGCACAGGCTTCCGGCAAAAGTTTTGCCCGTCTTAGAGTATGTGCCTTAAAGTTATGTACAACCCTCCCTTTTCAGTTTCGGCATTCTGCAGCTCTGTGCAATGTGCAGTGCAGTTCAGTGCTGCAGAAACTCGCGAGATTCATCTCTGAGTATAATGCTGATATCACAAGAAGCATTTGTCTCCCTTATCGATCGCATTCGGTAATAAAATGAACCGAATACTCCCAACCCATCGAGTTAACAGACAAACCAGACCATCTTTCATCTCTGTACTTATCTAGCTGCGGAAACTATTTTGATATTTTGTACGATATGCTATACAGCTACCATGTAACCATATTATTAATCATTGAGTTCTGGTTCGTCAGAAAAATCTCGATTTATTTCAACTTGTATATTTCCTCTTAATAATGAACAAAAATCGATGAAAAAATACGGGGTAGATCGCGGGGATACTTTATTTGACTATTAACTGTGCTCGTGCGTTGTGGCTCGTTGCGTTGTATAATTTATTGCAAGAAGATACGGCAGTAGTGCGGGAGAATATATCCGGCTTTCGTCTACCTAATTGACCGATTCGAGCACCGAAGGGAAAGCAAATCTGTCCTGGGACTAACTCGACTCTATCTAACTTAATTAGTATCACGTCAGTCTGTCACTTCTGACATTAATTCGATTAACTATTCGATAGGAGGATCACACCTAAGTTCTACCCATTTTCACACAGCTTATCATCGTTGACTATGACTCCCCCAAGTTCTGTTTGAATTTCACAAATCTACCTGAGACTGGAAACTGTTCGGTGTTACATAGGCATATCGTAAAATACGGAATTTAGAAGATAATGAAATTACACTATGATCTATCAGAGTGAATCATTTCTAATACACGAATATGGCTGCGGTAGATTTCTAAGACGTCGAAAAGCTGGCCGAGTTTTTTTTTAGAGAAAAATGAGCGAAGTAGATCTCTGAGTTTTTCTGCTAATATAGAAATATGAGTCCGGGTTACGCGAAAGCAGTAACACTGCCAGTGGCTCGGAGCAGTAGAGATACGGGATGATGTATTGAGGCAGTTTCATCCCCGCCGTACCTAATGCCAGGCTCCCGAAGGATGGCCAGAAATTACAAATATCCAAGTGCACTGATTAAAATTGATCGCGGTATCAGTTAACGTGTAAAACCTAAACCTTCGCAGCGATTTTTCTCAGTAATATTTATGCCCGAAATTCGGCTTCGCAGTATTTATATTTTACTAAAATTGATCTGGGTAATGCTTGTACTTCCTGGCTCCATTTCCCATCGATTATTTTCCCATTTTCTACTGTAGCTCGCTGCAGTCTGCACTCTGCAGTAGGATCATCCTAACTGCGCCACGACATTTCGTTTAATTCCTGTTTCAGTCGCTATCGCACTAGGCGATTTATAGGTCGAGATATGGGTCCGCATAGGTATATGCAGTATGTATGTAGAGTACGTAGTAGCAATAGAGGTATGAGCATCACCTACTCTCGGCATAAAATCTTTTACATCGAAACACGTCTGACCAAAATTTCTCGTGGGTGATACAGTTGATGGTGAGGATGCTGACTGTGATGGCATCGCGGCGGGATCGTCGGTCAATCAGAATTTTAAATCAACGGTCGCGGATATTTGCCTGAAAAGCTTTCAGCCCGTAAATTATTCATGGATTTTGGCGAACGTTCGCGGGCTCCGAATCGAATTGAGGGACACTGAAAAAACAGATTGGAGCAGACCGCCCTTTTTTCTTGGACACATACGCCTCACGCTGTACGTACATCTCATTGCAAGAAGGTACGCATTCTTCTTCGAGGCTTCTTCGACTTTTGGATCAGAAGAAAAATGACGATAAAAAAAAAAAAAAAAATCGCCAGATTAGGATCGTCCTATATGTTCCACGTTCTTGTGCCTTTCTTAATAAAGCAGTAATTTTCCAATTATTAGATTGAGGACCCTCGTTATAATTTTTCAACACACATCTAGTAAACGCTGTGATAAAATTGAATGAATCTATTTTCTCGTCAATTGATGTAAAGACCTGCGAAATTTTTGGGGAAAAATGATCAGGCGAATATAGTCTTACGACTTGAGAGCTTTCGAGAATGAAAAGCGTCATTTTGGTTTTGGTACCGTTCCTTTTTGCATTTGTAACTCGTATAAAGTTATGAATAGGTAAATAAATAGAACCCGAGAGAATTAAAACGAGTGTAGTTTGCTTACCCTGTTTGGTTTGGACGTCAAAGAGGCTTGACCGGGAATGAAGATGAAATTTACACACCGTCAGAGCGTAATTGAATTTAATAATTTCATTTATTTACTCGGTATGTTAATGGCCGTGAAAATAAAATCTGATATTCTTGATGAGTATTGGTGTACCTATAAAACGAGTCTGTAATGAGAGTGGAAGTAAAAGTAAAAATGTATGTACGTGCCTGAATATCAACTGATTTTTTGACTCGTATACCTGTGTGGGTATATTTATGTACGCCAATCAGAAGACCTTTTTATCAACGTCATTTTTATTTCACCCTCCATATAATTCCACAGAACAGTCCATAAAAACCATCCCTAATTGCGAGGAGTGAGATTCCATTTTATTATTTAACGAACGAGTAGGTATATGTGTGTGATGACGAATATCACATATACTCCTAACTTCTGAAAGGAAAACTAGATTTGCGAACGAAATGATTATACCTGCAGATCCCATTTAATTAGCATCGTTGTTAACGAGTGTATATATACACTTATACATATGTATACATGTGAAAGTTTTTAGCAGTGAGTAATTATTCGAGATATTCATGAATGCACGTTAATATAAAGAGATATTCGGTTAGCAAAGTTTCAACGTACGAGAGGTAATCAGAAATATTATTCTCATACGATATTCATATAATGAATTTTTGAGAAAATAAGTCTAGTGTTGTACTTCGGTATTTCTAGGCCAATCAAAGCCGAATTCGAGGATGTCAATATCGCGAGGTTTCTATAGAATAAAAGTTTCTACAGGCACTCAGAGATCCGAAAACTCGGAATCGCGGGACAGATATAGGTACCTCGATGTATACATAGATATATACGAATAGACAGAGGAGGCGAATAACGGCTCAATGTTGGATGAGATATCTCCCTCGGAAAACGAAAGAGGGATATCGCTTAATTCCAGCGGAAAATTCTGCTTGATATAGAGAAGCCTTGAGCAGTTATAACGGATCTATTACGCGGACAATTATTCCTCCGTCTTCGTAGTTGCGAAAAGGGGCTTCACAAAAGACTAGACCGTATTGAGAGATCCGATATCGAAATATTGAGGGATACGTATTAGCCACCACACAGGCACACTCACGTCGACGATATTCGCATCCTAGATGTATATTCGAGATTGCAAACGAAGCTGAATAACTTTTGTCAAATAAATTCGCGTTATAATGTTATATCTTTGATATTCAACCCTGAAACACAGACGGGACAGGCATTATATGCCGGATCAATTCAATATTATCATCTCGAGCGTATATCTGAATATATAGTGTCTCGTATCCACATCCTTACGCGGCTATCACATTCCTGTATCTTGTCAAATGCAGCCAACACGCGTATATTTACGGAGATTTTTAGACAACTGCGCCGAGATTGCCGAAGATTTTTCTCGTCAAATTGCGTAAAAATATTTTTCCACCATACATACACATCAGGGGGTGAACATAGTATATATAAAATCCTTACATGTCCAGAGGACTTTGCAGGATAATTTTATCCCGGAAATTAATCATTGTTTTCTTTGTACTAGAACGCGGTCGTCCTCCGCATTGCTGTCCAACGTTTTTAACGTGCAATTTTCATATTCTTCCATTTTAGTCCCTAAGGTATTAAGCTACCGCAGAAAGTCACACCGCTAAAAATTTCTTCACTCGCAGTGCTAAACTACGATGAAAATCGTCCAATTCTGGTATCCTTTCTCATCGTAATTCAACAGGAATGTCAATTTCTGGGAGATTAGATAACGCGATACAGTATCAGTCGACTGAGGAGTATGAATGGCCTTGCGTCACGACGTGTCGCGTCGGTTCGTTATTAACACGGGGTGTAGGTAGTCCGACTACGAAGGTATGCTGTAGCGTTAGAGAAAATACAGAGGCACGTGTCGTGGAAATGTCGAGAGGCCAGTAAACACGTGGTGGATTTGCGTATTTGTGGGATAACGCCGCGGTGTGTGTCACTGCGTAATGAATAGCACATAAATTTTCCCCGGGTCTCTATCTATGCGAGACAGAGGTTCTCATCGAGTTTGCAACTGAAAATATCAGATCTATCGATTTCCAACGATTTCACGTGCCCTTTCGCAAATCAGGAACTTGCAGCAATTCATGTTCCAATATTTGACTGCTCTGGATTGAATCGGCGTACGAGTATCTCGGTGTGCGGACATCATTCGCTCGCATTTTATATGTACAAATCATTCCATCTCCGTCTTAATTTTAATTCAAAAATCATTTATTTTCGTCGTTAAGGTGTTAATCTATGATTTCGGTTCGAATTATTGAACCTCTCATGATCTGGGCTCTAGCGAAGAGTTTCTTCCCTTTTCGTTGCACTAGCTTATCGAAAAATCTGTGAATATGATCAAGAGAAAGCATCGAAAAGTATGAGCTTTTCGCTCTGAACTCCACTTCCCGTTATAGATTATTTTATGAAAAGGTAAATGTGGATACTGAGGATATTACTTGTGTTAAATTCGCCCTATTTTACCTCGTAACTTCTGATCTGAATGAACGTAGTGCATTTATACCTTATACCGAGGATTTCGGACCTTTATTTATGTGACAGGGAAATACTTACACGTACTCGGTAAACTGCATAGCTGCGAGCCATTATATAGAAGATAGCAAATCGCCTTGCCCGCAGGTAAAGCGCAGCGTTGCAGTTCTGGGGATCGAAGTGACAAATGAAATTAACCCGGACTCGTGTAACGGGCCCGCACTCACTCAGTCCATGTTTTATTCCTGGATTTTACAATACTAAACGTTGGTAGGTAGTAGGTAGACAGATACCTACTCCTAGCATTCAGAGAGCGGATATTGTGCGTGTCCACTTTCGTCCGATCTGTTTTCATCCGAATTGTTTTTATCTCCGATTGAAAATCCCTTTAAAATTCATAAAATCGATTGAAAATACATGAAAATAAGTAAAAACAAACAAAAAATAAAAAAAAAAAACAAAAACAAACCGAAACTCTATCACAACTCGGCGATATCTAAATCCTACATTCATCTAGCTACAACACATGAATTAAACCGAATTGAATCCGCGAGCTTGTCACGTTCTATTTTGAAACGAAACAAACGTTGCCCATTTCTGCTTGCGTTACTGTATAGGTATGAATCTGCGCCGTAGGTACTGTCAGATGTCACACGTGTATCTATGTATGCGGCTTACCAGGAAAGACCCTAATCAGACAGCCTGCGGTGAACCAAATTACCCAAACTGCGGTCGGAGCTGTAGCTCTGACGCCATCATAAGCTGATTAATTATTCGCGTTTTAATTAACGCAGGCTTGTCAGCTATGCGGAACTAGCTAGATACTATACATACTATAGGCCTTGAGTAGGACTTGTCGCACTAACCAGAATAGCCTACGTACGTTTTCACCTACGTTTTCATACGCGAAACGATTTCCCGTGACATTCACTTAGCCCTGATGAAATTTTCCTAAATTAATAAAGAACCTATCGGTGAAACCAATACGTACGCTGAAAATTTGCCGATATTAAATACCGCGGTTCCCTGCACCCGTTTTATAATTCATCTATTACGTAATTCGAGTTAATCTGATTCTGATACGAAATAGTTGAAAAAATTCGGCGTCGATGTATGAATTCATATGGAGAGTTTATATCTAATGGAGAAATGGAGAAGCAAATAAATGGGAAAGATCGGTATTAATTAATGGGTTGAATAATGCTTATTCTATTCGTTGGTAAGTGCAGTAAGTTCGATAAGAGTTCGGTGGTGGATAAGTAGGTCGCATATCTGAAAATCAGAAAGGAGACGGTACGTCCCAAAGGTAAACTTTAATTTCCGGCCGGATAGATTCGAACCACTTAAGCCGAGCCCGCGTACCACCCTGAAATTGAAATGAAGTCTTTGGAGAGTGTCGAAGCGGTGGCAAAGTAGTCACCGAAGCTTGCAAATCGAACTGAATATTTCTATATGTACAGCATATACTTTCGGCTATAAATATCTGTCTTGTCCAACCTAGTGGAACAGATCGAGCGAAAAATATATGATGCATGTATCTCGTAGAGAAATCTGAGGGGCTTAAGTGAGATGTATCGAAAAGTACCCCAGATATAGAAGAAGAGCAGGTAATATCTGCTGAAGGAAACGAGGACACGATTCGGAAAAACATCAGCATATACGTTTCTGCGGATATAGGTTCTGGTTCGCTGACCCAAATCGCGACTTATGAGTTCAATATCTTTGCACATCGACGGTGATCGCCACTTTGTTGACCTCTTAGTGGTTCGAGTGGTCAGGTCAAGGATTAAGGTAAAGACTGTCAGCTCATTTCAGGGAGGATCTCAAGAAACTACGTGATGTTGCAGAGTTTGCAAAATCCCTAAGCTACTTTGGAATAATTTTTCTCCAACTGTGCTGATTTTATGTTGAAAGAATTATACCTGGTGATAAATACCGAGATACTCTACCCGTTTCGCATATAGATACGCGGCCGTTTTTATCGATCCTCAGCTGGTTTCATACAGTAAAAACAGTTTGACGAACGTGCCTTTTTGCAAATCCTCATATTATTATTCAACGCTTAAATATTTTACGATGTGCAATTCCGTTTTGCATATATCAAAGCTTAAGTCTACGAGCGCTGGATTTAACATACCTCCCCGTCTCTATACCTTTCACTATCGATAATTGTTAGAGAAGATTATGAAAAAAAAGAAAAGAAAAAATGAAAAAAAATTATACAGATCGTCACAATTTGTCCGAAATTTATCTCCACCTTTTGCTAAAAATGAATATTTGATCGCTACTAAGACCTCAGAAGTAGTTATCGTCCCGGAAACGATATCCCGTTTTTATGACTAAGTTGATAATATTATAATTATATAGTATGTATACCTGTAGACGAATAGTAAATGAGGAGTTATCTTCATGGTATTATTATTTCTGAGATGATTCAAACAGAAGAATTGCAGGAAAAGTCGAATGCCACTAAGTAAGTAAGGGTATAAGAGTACTTTTTCGCAAACACTAATGAAAAATTCCCATAGATCCTGGACGAAGAGGAGTGAGTCGCGGAGTTAGACAATATCCTTTCTTCGCGTCGCGGGAAATCAAAAAAGTCGGAAAGGAATGAAAAGAAGTACGCGAACAACCAAGCGAGTAGCGTGGGATGAAAGAAGGATGAGAAGTAGAGGAGGAAGAGAAGAAGTCCTCATTCAGCTATGGCTTAACAATCCGTCCGACTGTCTGTCTGTCCAACTGTCTGTCCTTTCAACGTACGACTCGACTTCGTTCCGCGAAAGCACCGGCCACGGACAAGCGGACAAGCGAACGCCCTTTTTTCCCTCTTTCTCTCCTCAAACATCCTCTTCGTATTTACTTAGAACGGTATTGAAAAGGGCATCTTCGTGGCTACGTCGCCCTTATTCCCTTGCCAAGGCTTTGCAACCTGAAAGCTTTTAACCCAGCCTCGGATCTAACTCCAGTCCATGACCTGACCGGGTTTAGTCATCGTCCACCTTCGTTTATGGTTGAAAATTAGACTTAATAATTCATACTCGTTTACACGCGAATAACCAGCATGAAAATGAATAATCATTAGACGACCTCTTTCCAACAGAACCTATTAGGAAAATTTTATTTCATTGATAATATTATCAGTAGAATATTTTCTGCAGCCTACCTTGACCGCGTATTGTAGTTAATTCCAGTTAATTCTGCAAGTCTCATGCAGAAATTAGGGTGATCATGCAACTGGGAAAGAGTATTCTGAGGAACGAATTTTCATTTGGGGTATGATTTTCCAATTCGATGGAAAACCACGATTGCGGCATCAGCTTAAGGCTCGGGAAAGGGCGGTAAAATTTCGTCTTATTACTGAAATGAAAGGTGAGACTTAGTCTTGGTGTCAGTTGTTTTAGGGATTATGTGTTTCGATATCGAATGTACGGATTACTCACTTAGGTATCTTTGGAAACTATTAGCGAAACGGCTTTTCGTGTGGTATAAGCTGTAACGGACATTGTCTGGTTTAAAGGCTCTAAGGTATTTCCTCAGACTTTGTGTGCTCGCAATGCCATTGATGCTTTGAGACGTTTGCTAACCGGATTCCGGAAGGCGGGCCGCCATTTTCGATTGAACGATTTTCATTTGTCTCGTTTTACGGTTCTCTGGATCTTTTCCTATTTGAAAGCTTTGGAGTTTATTGCTCTTCGCGCGTTACTTCTCGTCGAATGGATTCTCAAAATCTTAATTGTGATTGGTAGATAGGTATATCCAGCGACTTTCTTCCTCGAGTACCACCGAATTGATTTATTTTACAAACCTGCTACATCGAATTCGAAAAAGAAGAAAAGAAAACGCAAAAAAGTGACAAAAGCTATCGGTGCATATTACACTTCTAACCAGACAACGCCAATGACCGATCAGAAATAATTATTGAATCACATAGTCCAGAATCTCTGTCACTTTTCTCACCCCATGGCGATAATCGAAGTCGGCAAAAGCGTGTGTTCCTACGTTTCAACGAACTCTTTCCACCCCCGTACATGGGCTCGTCATTCGATCCCCCGATACTGAAGAAACCTCAGAAGCCTTACGAGCCGGGGTGCAAGAGTGCAAGCGAAGCATTCAGCTAGAATAGCAAGAGAGAAACCCTTAGCAAAAAGTAAACAGCTATTCTCCGTGCCAATCTTTTCCTCCAAACGTTAAGACTCTTTTCTATTTTATCTAGTTCACAAAGAGCGTGTATCTCGTGGCGCAGACATACTCATGAAATTTAAGTTCAATATCTTTCTGGAAGACGGTGGCAAGATTATGAATTTTTCCGTCCAGCACCATCTAGAGAAGTTTGAAAGAAAATATTTATAAAATAGAAAACTTTTTCAACGTATTTATTTTGGAAAATTAATTCTCCTCATATCAGTTTTTGCTGATACTTTTCTGGCTCAACCAAGAGGCGTGAAAATTTCCTTTTCAGAAATCAATATCCGTGCTGTGCTTTGAGTTGGTAAAAATATCTGGAATAGATGATCTAACGGCACAGTGTCTACAAAGCAGTTTGACGTAGCCATACTCAGACGCATATACACTATGATATCTTTGTGCGAAAACTGTAGAATAATAAAAATGATACGTAAGTGATATAGCGCGTGTGCGTTGATATATCAAACTTTTCGTATCACTAGCGACATGTCGTTGGCTCGGTAGTAGCAGAACGTTGACGTAAAAAATGAATAAAAAAGATCAAAGAATATAAAAGAGAAAAAGCAGCCCGAGGTATGGTACCTATACGTCTCTACAGACAGAAGTACAGAGGATGTAGTCTGCGTTGCTCGACGTTACAAGCTCTCCTTTGTTCTACGCTTATAGATTGGTAGGAAAGTGATTAGTTGATTTGGCTTTCTACGAAAATTATTGAGTAGATTTTAAACGCAGAATATTCACGATACCCATGATGTAGCTATGGGGTTAACAATTTTGTAACAAATATAACGATGGTCTGCGCTGCAGCTTTCGTCGACGATATATCGTAGTGAGAAAATACTCTCGATCCATAATATATAAACAATATATTTGCGAGGTTTTGAGTCTGTTCTTTAAAGGCATCGGAGGATTTCGCATTGACAAAACGGCGCGAAAAATTCCCCTCAGTTGTTCGAAACCGGTAAATCATTGACACCCTTTGTGGTGATTCAGCCACAATTTTCTGTTAAAGTAGCAACGGTAACAGGGAAATGCTTCTAGGGTTAGACCATTGAGAATCACTGAACCTAAAACGTGACATTCACAGGTCAATTTTATTCCATATAGAACGCATTTAGCATTTGAGCCGAAAGGCTCGAGGGTCTCCTTTAGATCGCGATTAGATTGGAGAAAAGTCTCTTGAAGTATTCCATCGGTGGCCCGTAACACATTTGACTCTGTATATGTGTATCCGTATACCTAAACCTACGCATGTTTCTACATATATTACTGAGCTTTGTACACAACCTGTCGATACATGCCCGTACATGTAGATAGGCAAAATGTACCTACACAGATCTGCACAAACGTCTGCTTACGCGCTTGCGCTCATCATACCATCACCCTATACATGAACGTATATGTGCAGGGCAGGCTACTCTCGAAAAAGCTCTTCTGGGAACGACGATTTCCGAGTGTGGTAAATCCCCATGAGAAATTTCACACGTGGCTACTTAGTTGCGAATACATGTACGTGTGTATGTATGTAACATATATATACCACTGATATACCCGCTGAAACACAATGTCTGCTAGCCATCCATATGAAAATACTGAACTCGTGTTCTGCAGTTATACCTTTACACATGTGTTAACGTTTATCCGTGTCACAGATTTTCAAATATCTTAGGCGTGATTGATAAATCAAATTCCACGAGTTTGAGGGGTTTTATAATGTTCTTGAATAATTTCGGGACCTAAATTGGGCGCAGTTTCTCAATGTCTAAGTCTCATCCTCGTCCTATTAGCAAGAAAGAGAGCGGCGATCAATTTTGTTCAATGCCTTAAAGGGACAGCCAGAAACCCGTGGGTCGCACCCGGCACATCATAGAATCTGCAGGGTATCGACTGACTATCAGATGTAGTCCTGATTGGTTAGGATCGTTGGGAAACCCTTTGGACTTCAAACGAAAACGTACAGCGATATTGACAGAAACTTTTTTTTTATCATTTGCAGCTTCTGCGTATCGGAATACTAAATTGTCCGTCTAGATAATCCAGGTCAAATAAAGACCGAAGATGATATCGAAGCACATAATATCCCGCACAAACGGTCCAATTAGAGTAGCAATTCCGAGTTTCCTCCGATAAGTATCGTATAAGAGAAAAATAATCGTAATGACCGATTAAACGGCCAATTTTGGAAATCGCGTGTACTTTTCCGAGCGAATTTCGTCCCCCGATGTTGCGAATTTCTAAAACGCACCATTCCATTGATAGAACAATTTTAGGCAGAAAAATGCATGCGAATAAAACGATTAATCGTGTATTTCGTCTGGCTTGAAGAATGGCCTTCATCATCATGTTTCGGAGATATTAACTGAAGAGCAATAAAGCGAGTGGAGGGAGGCTCGAAAAGAAAAGGTCAGTGGAAGAATATTCCCAGAAGAAAGGCAATGCTGTTGGAAAATGCTCCTTTCATGTCAACAAACCCTACAGGGGCTTGGAACGAACGTTGACGTTCTCCCCGACCCATTGAAACACGCTTCGTGAAAAATGTTGTCTCTGATGAGTTTTCCCGGCTACTCGTTTCGGTTTTCAGTTAGCCCACTCGCGTTCCATTCATTTTTCAAACGCACAGGACAATGATTTGAATTTATTGCTTGATGTTTCTGTAGACAGAGCAAATGAAACCTCGAACAAAAATGACATCCGACTTCTTATCGTAACGGGAAAAAAATAAGCCAGTATTCGGCGCAGTATGTATGTCCTATCATAAATACGGGATTTACCAAACGCTGGAGGCAATTCACTAACAATTATTACGAAGCAAATATCAGTGCAGGGTTAATATTGTAGAAGACCTAAATATCCATTAGTCTGAATTAATCGAATCTAGCCAACGATATTATTACTCCTATATTAATCTACCCACCAAGCAATTAATTTGTTGTATAGTACATAAAGGCATACACGACAAGAGAGGCTCACTATAGTTTCACATCCTCTACTTCCCACTCGGTGTAGCCTGTTCACCAAAAATAGTATTTTACATACTTGTGGGCATCACAATGAAGAAATCTGCGCTGAAAATTTCTGGCTCAATATCCAGGGCAGGTTTAGTTGCAAAAATTCACAAACAAATAAGAACAAGGGTTCTAAATATTAAATAATAATGTGATTTCCATTTTTCGAAGGTAGTTCTACTTCGCCACACAACATCTGGAGAACACCGATCCCCAAAGCTGAGCTCCAGACCCAGCAGCTCGGAGACTTTGAAAGAAGGAAACCTTCTGTATCTTGTAAAATCTCTGGAAAATAGTGACGAAATAAAAACGAATGTTTCAACTCTCTCTGTGTCACTGTTTTCGTTCGTACAAAAATGTCATGAATGATCGTCATTTTTTCTCAATGATTAGAAATCTGTATCAAAACGCCCGAATGGTTCTGGCAATAACTGAACGACCGTAACAAATAACCTGAGTTGTCTATGAGTATAGTTGAAGGTTCTGGATCCAGTGACTGGGACCCCATCAACAACACAGCTTTAAGTTCTCTGTAGATAGGTTACTCGGGTTTCGAGTTCAGCAAAGCTTTTTTTTATTTCCAAATAGTCAGCGATATTGGGAAAGAAAGAAAAAAAAAAAACTGTTCGGCAAACAAGCTGCACACAGCAACTAAAAACCACTTCTAGTCGACCGCGTCACTACGGTGAAACAAAACCCTCTTTTTTTATTTTTCTTTCAGCACGAATGCGCTGATTGGCAGACTAACGCCTACGTTTCAATCTCAGCGCACCCTGCACCACCCTTCGTATTACTGAGCCACAAAATCTCCACTGAAAGAGTTTCCCAAAGAGTAGTGGTGTGCTAGCTCTCCGAGTCTTTGATACCCCAAGAACGCTTCTACAGATTAAAAGTTAACGTTCTCGCAAAGTCGTCACCTTACGAAAAATCAGATCAACCTCTCCTCAATTTGAAGTACGATTTTCCATCGCAAAATTATCGAAATTTTTTTTGACCAGAAATGGTTTCTTCTCGTAATCTCCAGACGGAAAAATTTGTCATCCGGTTTTATGATAAGTGATCGAAAATCTGTCGAAGATTCAAGTGGTCTGGTCTGGGGTCGTCATCCCAGTGTCAGATAATAGATACAACTATTCAGCCAGGTCCGCTTTAGTGCCGGTATAAAGCAGATAATCAGTATCGTATATACCGCAGATTTTACGATCGGAGGTATTTTTCCCTTTTATTTATTATTTGAATAATTATGCTGGTCTAGCTGACCGGAAACCGCACGTTTCGATGCCTGAAACAGAATAATCCTGCGCGTATAGATCCGCACACGTAACACACTAATAACAATGGCTGGATCGTATATCTAACACGCGCGTAACCATGCTGAACGTAACTTCTGCCCCCCCGAAAGCCCAAAGTTCGTGTTCATTGCTGGACAGCTACCCACGTAGAATTCCCTTACACGTATGTACACGTATGTACACCGGAGCGGACTCGGTGCATTCGAATACACGTGGTAAATACACGCTAGGCGAAGCATGAAGGCGGTATGGCCTGTGACGTCATTACTCTAGGTGTGCCAGTTATACTCGAGCTTTCACGCTATTCTATACATATCGCAGTACACTATGCGGTGCATTACAACGTATATCGCTAGCTGCTTTCAAATTATCGACCTCCACATCAGGCAGTACATATACGTTCGTCTCCTCACATAGGATGCTGTGATGTTCGAAGCTGTTTCGAGATTGACTGCACTATAAAACTCCACCATCATCATTTATATGGATCAGAACCATGCGATCTATATATCGACGGAACGATTCCATTCTCATACCCTCAACACGATCCAAAAATTACTAATTCCGTGATAAAATATAACCCGATAGGTGCCACGTAGGCAGTTCAAGTCTGCCTAATACAATGCTGCAGAGTTTCGTACACCTAAAGTTTCTCATTAGCGTTTCATAGTCGATCGATGGTTTGAATTTAGGAATGGCGAAGAACCGATGATGAAAACATGCTATGAGCAACTCAAAATCCCTTACCCATCATTTTATACATATAGCTGCGTGAATATTGTATGGAATGGGAGACGTATTGAAAGTCTTTACTTTGAGAAAATAGTTTATGAATGGGGTATAATTTAGCTTGAAAATTGACCAGTGGTTTTAGCCTGGAGGAACAGTCCAAAGGGATGAAATTTTCATTTGTACTTCCCGGTGGAGTGAAAGGATTGTTACGTGCATGGGATGGAGTTGAGATGATTTTAACATTTCCATCAGGACGTTAAGTTCTTAAGCGGCTTACACCCCTAGAGCAACGTTACACCCTCAGTCGAGAGCCACCAACGTCCTCGCCGGATCAAATTATAGAAATATTATCATATTACGCCCACGCTACGGTTCTTCCGTAATTAACTTAGTAATCACGAAATCCAGGAAATTAGAAACCGTGATTCGTGGCATGTGATGTTACGGTATTGCCAGAAAGAGCTATCAATTTCCTCTAACATACAGACTTCTAAAATATGCATACCCTAGGGTGGTCCGGAATTTGATCATTTTCGAATTTCAATGCTCCAATGGGCCAGAACGTCTCCAAATAATAATAATTGTCCCCATACAACAAGAAATGCGGCCAAGACCCAGGGCTTCTATCTCAATTCTAAGTACTACCCTAAAGCCTTCAAATTTGTCCATTTAAATGAAACGCTCTTTGTGACATTTCGCGGTTAATCTTTTTTTTTTCTCCTATTGCAGTATAGCTCCAAAAAATCTCAAACTTGGTACACTCCTTACCTGTAATGGTGGGTATTTCATGAAAATTCCGCAGATTTTCAATGATATAATTTTCGAAGCTATACAGCGTACCGAGAGAAAAAAAAAAATTCTCATCTTCAAATTGTGATGAATGAAATTCTGTCGCTAAAAAACTCTAAATTTTTCACGGATGCCTACTACTGTAGGTAAGAAGTGTGTCCAGTTTCAGGTTATTCGAAGCGATAATGCGATCGGAATATAGGCCGTTAATTTAGGCAATGCCAAATTTTCATAAATCGAAAATCTTGTTTACGAAAGCAAGGTAGGTAGGTAGGTAGGTAGGTGTGTTATACATCGAGTAACAGCACTGGATAACCCGAGCCTCACCGGCGCGGAGAACAATGCGAAATTATATGTAATGTTGTTTGTTGTACATAAATATGCATACAACTATATCAATATCACATTCAGGTGAATATCATGTATGTATACCAGTTTAGTACCACTGCGATAGCTGATATACGTAATTTACGTGATTATTATCGGATGAACAATAATATGAATCATTTGTTCTAATTGAAAATGCCTGAGGCATAATGAAACGGTCTATTTTCTGCCGTGAGTAAATCTATTCGGAAAGAAGTGAATAATGATGATAATAAAACGAAAATTCACTGAAAAAAGCAGTCGTATAATTTTTAATATTTTACGCAATTTAAACGCCGCGTCATGTACCTACTTCGTTTGGGTAATAAAAATTAAAAAAATACTACCGAACTGAATAAGAGATGGAAGGTAATCCATGGCTGGTCACGTGACGTTCAGAATCCTCTTTTCAATGGGATAAAATACGCGAGCTTTGAGGCAGATAACAGGGTGGTGAACTTTTTTAATAATAACAAAAGTTTTCCTCGAAACGAAACCCATTTCCTATTCTAGTCTCGATGCAGGCTGAAGTCGGCGCTTTCGCTCGTGCAGGTACCCGAGCTTTCCTTATCTTTTCGCGATCCCCTCTTATTTGCAATTAAATACTATTTGCGATTTCAGGCTGTCGCCATTAAATCTGAAAATAGTTTCGCGGTGAATATAACGAACCAAGACTCACTAAAATTTTCATCAACCGCAACGAGTTCAACCAAGCAAAGTTGTTATGTCAAGAGATGTCTGCGATCTTCCATCTCAACGAGTCATTAATATGCGAGTCCGCGGCCTCGAAGGATCGACTTAATAACTGGATGGATGGATTCCCATTCCAATTACGAATAAATACGTGGAGCCGAAAGCCGGAAAAGAGTAGTAATTGAATTTTAACGATTTTCACTGATTCTGGTTATGGGCTTTGATAATTAACCTATTGAATCGATTGATTCTCACTCTCGTTCAACTACACATACTAAAATTGAACAATTTCACCAGATTCTCGTTGTCTATAAATCCAATAACATGTGCATGTAATGTACTCCGAGTTACTATACTTCTATCGATACCTATGTATCATTCACTGGCTCATTCATTATCATCACGCTCGCTTTGATAACGTTCGTTATAAACTTATTTAAAGTTTAATTCTGACTGACGAAGGGTTTGGACAGGGTTGAACTTACGTCATTTCAAGAGCAACCCCCATTACCTTCAATATTAGCAGTGACACAGGACTGACGTAGTCTTTAAATAATAAATTGACACATGAAGTTTGTGAACAAACGGACGGATTTCCCCGGATCTCCCTACTCTTTACATCTAATCATGGTGAAATCGTACTCCAATTTCAAACCTCATTTCCTAATATCTTTCTCAATTTTCATCCAGGAAAACTCTACCTGATATATAGAACGATCGAATGTTTATTTGACTGACGCGAAATCACACCCACCATGGATTTTAGTGATTGTTTCATATTCTGAAATGAATATTGCGGTTCACTGTCAATTAACTAACACCTTCCGTAGTCTTCTGCACTCCAATCGTTTCGAATTTATCTCAGAGAGGGTTAAATCGGCATGACAGTAGCAAAAAATCATTATCTTTACGGTTCTGATTAATTGAACTTTTCTTCATGATTCTAACAGAGCACATAAAAAGGAACGCATCTTTTCGTTCACCGAGAATCTGAGATTGAAAAACCATCGGGACCAGTGATCCGCGCCTCTTGAATCAAGCGTAGACACATTAATCGAAAATATCTTCATTTCACTTTAATTACGTGCTTACTCATTCGGCTTTTAATCGACGATGACTCGGATGCTCTACAGAGAAGGGTCACGGGTCGATTGCATCGCAGTTTATTTGTAGTTACTATCTTTTATTGGTTTACCCAACCTTTGGCAATTAACACATCCGAGTACAGCGCAAAGTTCTAGACTTCCAGCTAGAGATCTGTACCTATTTATCGTTTAACACGTCGTTCGTTAATCCTGGCTCTAAATATCCTGCCTGACTGTTACAATACAAATCTGATTGTGGAACCAAGGAAGTGGAACAGATTTAGGTCTAGAGAATTTTTCGAAAATCTATTTTATTTAAATAGGGCAGGTAGAGATGAGAATAGAGATCGAGATTGAACTGAGAGAGAAATTGACAAGTTTCTAGCTACCGCAGTATATTGGATAAAATTTTTCTTCGTTTGCCAAGGTACTTTCAGAGCTGCTGCAACAAGCACGTTTACATACACGTATACCAGAACCCGAGGTACGAACGAATGAGCGAATGACCGGAAGGGAACTGGGCTGAAAAAACGGGAGCACCGGAAGCCGGGAAAATTGTAATAGTAACTCTTATTGAAATAGGAAGATAGATCTGTACCATAGAGCCTCTACCTCCTGGCTTCTAATTCTGGCGCAAGTCGTTTTAACGGGTACAATGACTCAGAGGAAAAAGATTCTAGCTACGTTGCAGACCGGATGGTCCTTTCGAACGACGCTGGAAGGGCTTACCGAATGCTCCAGTAGAAATGACCCCGCTGCAGCTTGCCTTTTTATGGCCTGGATATACGTCTGTATGATATACGTATATACTTGTAAAGATGTATTATTCTGCACGTAGACATACACATATATACCTATATATGCTTGCTTTTATAGAGTGTGGCTACAATAAAGTGCCACTGCTGACGGAAAAGGTTCGTTTCTTTTAAGCTCTTGGGTTACGTGTATAGGTAAGCTCATACACATGCAAAGAAAATTGCGGCAAAAATGAACCCATGAAAAATGTACTTAGTTTATTATGGTGGAAAAGAAATTCGTTTAAGAGCTTCCCCAATTTCGAGAATGGTCATCCGTGAATATTCGATCTTTAACCGAGTCAGAAGAACCCCACATTAACGATAATTGAGTTTCAATTCCGAGTATAAGTTCACCGCGGGAAATAGCCTAGAAAGTAATTAGCGTTTGTAGCATTTCATTATTACCTGAATGAATACGGTGGCTGAAGATCTCTTACGATTTTCTGCGCTACGTTGCATGCTGTCTGCGACGACTGCATTTTTTAAATTCAATATTGCACGTTGCAGGACTCATGGGCCTTCATCACTTTCGAAGAATTTCAAAAACTCTGTTGTTCCCACTTGACTATATCATTTTATAAGAACATTATCATATTGGCGGAATAAAATCAGAAAATGGTTCGACATAGGCCCCTTTTTGAAATGAAATTGAAAACCGTCATTTTTCATGAGATAATATATTTCCGAATTCCTCTACTTTGGACAAACGTTTTGAATGAAATTTGGCTTGCAGCGATCATCGTCAGATATTACAAAAATTATATTTCAGACGCGTATGTATTATTCAACAATAAGTCAACGGGTTAGTTCGCTATTCGAATTACAAATGATATAAGTAATTTTTTGATTCAATGTGACCAAATATTTGATGAAAGATATTTAAGTTTCGGATCATGGGGTGAAATGGACCAGTTTTTTTTTTTTTTTTTTTTTAAATTAATGTAGATAGCAGTGGCGAAAGTATATATATATAGAGACTTATTTCCATGGAGGGTAGAGGGAGAGAATGAAGGTGAACGGACAAGGGACGAATGAATATAGGGAGTAGAGGAATGGAGTTTGGGAAGACAATGAAAAAGGTGCGATGGCGTTCATATCTTCGTTTTCTCGGGCCGTTTCACTTCTTCGAAAGAAATTAAAGCTCTGAAAGTTCGAGTATTTCGAGGCTATGAATTGTCATTATTTACACTCGAATTTCCCAATTGAAATTTAAGTCCAGAGATAAAGCCGTGTCTCTTACTGACATTTGATTCAAATTTAATTAAAGTGGCTGGTAACTTAAAAGTCAAGGTATCTTTTTCCAGCAGCGATCAATGCGGCACGAAGGGATAACGGCGCTGGCGAATTGCGGAGAAACCTCCAGTGCTAAAATAAAGGGAACCTAGGAAAAGGCATTTCACGGAAACACGTGGGATTAGAATTCTGTCCCTTATTCGGATTTATCCCCCGCGAACCGCCACTTTTATTTCCCCCAAGAGTTTGGATTCCTCTCTATAACTCGCGTCTGTCTCCCTATCGAGGTGGCGGTCCAAAAGTGTCTTTTGTTAGTACGTCTACACTGTTTTGGAATAAAAACAAGATGAGAAAAAAAAAAAAAAAAAGCGAAAAGAAAATACGCTGTACCACGGCCACATATGATTTTTATTCGGTAACTTTTCCTCAACGGTTCGTGCACTGCAAATATAATCAACGCCGAAGGTAGGATCGGTATGAACTAGCTTCTAGCCGCGAATAACTTGGCCGAACAATAATAGAGAGTCGAAAAACTTGGCGGTTCTCTTTCCCATCCACAAGTGGTGGCCGAGTTAGTCCTTTGGACTTTAGTTTCTCGCGCTAACATGAGAATACAAAATCCTCTGCAGGATTAACGCCACAATCGTACGTAATCGCACGTGGATATTGGCTGGATGAAAGGACCCTTCGTGGCCCAAGAAGGAAACAATAGCCACTAGTGTCTCTCTCTTCTCTCCTCCTCTTTGTTCGTTATTTCCTCCATCTTTCCTCCCCAAGGCACGGGCGCTTTCCCTCTTTTTTTTTTTTTTCTCTTATTGGAAAATGCGGATTGTATGCGACTTATCTATAAGCTCGCAGGTGGCTTTTGTTTCATATTTTCATGGCTGAAAGAAAATTGCACACGAATCGTGGTGACTCTTAATGAAGGTAATGTGGGTTTAAAAATTATTCAAATTTTTTCAAAGCATCCTTGAGAAACTTCACAGGAGCTCACACGCCGTAATCTCTTAGGTATAATTTTTACTTCGCCAAAAACTGCACCACAGTCTCTGGAATGGTCCGATACCTAGTATACTTATATCCAACTCTCTTGATTACATTCCCGCGAACACTTTATACACCATTTCGGTGCCTGAAGCTGCTTCGAGGGATACGCGAGTATTTAAAGACGAAAAACGGCCATCTGAGAGTAAAAATAAAATGCAAAGTACTAACGTCCTCAAAGTGATTGGAGGTAATGGCTTTATACGCCTTTTATTGGGCCGTATACATTTGAAGAAAATGAAATATGCAATAGAGATATAGCTGTCTAGAAATGAGAAAAACCAATTCGTTTTTCATTTGAAACCAACGATTCGACTACCCCTAACTTAAAATTCTTCAATTTCTTTGCCATTTCGGGTCAAACGAGCCATCATTGTTATAGCCTCAAAAAACTGAGAGATTCTTTAGTCCAGAAAATAGATTGATGGCCAATAACGTAGCTGCAGTTTCCTATAAGCTATCCATGTGCTCTTTGAAGTCTTACCACTGCATGACCAGCAGCCAAACCGAAGCTTGAATTCCGAAGACTCGAGATTTCGTGCTTATTATTCCTGGCTTGCGGCATGCTCGGTGGGGAGCTTAAGAAATTCGCGAAAGGTAGACTAGGGGTTGCGCAGTACCGTTTCCGTGAAAGTTCCGTAAGGTTTAACCGTAAGCTCGTACGTTAATGTTAAAACGTGTATATTAGGCTGATCGTTACGTTGGGATAAAAACTAGATTTTCCGGGCCGCCCCCCAAATCGACTCCAAATAAATCAAATCTAATCCTGTAATTTTTTCAGATTTTCATTTCCACGCTTGACCCTTGACCATCCTCTGATGAACTTTTCCATTTCAAATGCATGGTGATTCGCGGTCTTACCAGTTATTACTTTATTCGAGGACTAATTATGGGACTAAAAATTTGGAATTCTCAGAAATTAGTCTACGAGAATGCTGCTGCGTGGAAAAAAATTGCCACCCCCCCTCCCCCTACCTTCAAAATGTCGTATGGCTTATTCTGTGCCAATATGATCATTTTTTCCCATTTTCATCGAATGTTGTTCAAACATCGGAAAACATGTATTTTCAATGTTTTTGAACAATATTCGATGAAATTGGAGGAAATGAAAATCATCACATTGTCATGGGATGACCCACACTAAATTTTGAGGCTAGTGGGGATGGCAATTTTTTTCCAGACACCAGCATTCTCGTAGACTAATTTGTGAGAATTTCAAATTTTTAGACCAATAATTAGTCCTACAGTGAAACAATCACTGGAAAGACCGCGAAACCCAGTGCATTTTGAATGGAAAAGTTCATCCTCTGTGGTCAAGGGTTAAGCGTTAAAATAAAAATCTGAAAAAATTACAGGGTTAGTTTTGATTTATTTCGAGTCGATTTGGAGAGCGGCCGGGAATTTTTTTTCAATGACTACCCTACTAAAAATGTATATGTACGAACTGCAGCTGGCATAAGCCGCAGTTCCCACATCGTTGTTAGAGACGAGCCGATTATACGTTCGATAAGATTTCGTACCGTAATATTACGGAGCAGACGTTGGTCCAATGGTGAGTATATTTATCCACCAAATGAAATGATCTAATTTTTCAAATGAAATTTGGAATTCTTCCGCGGGCGACGAAGAATCGGTACCCAGACAGTTCGCGAGTAGAAAAACAGGAGTGAAAATCGAGTTAAGAATGCAGACGGATAAAGAAAGCCCGAGGATTCCCCGACCAACTTAATATAGAAGCGTTAGCTAACCAGTAACACAATTACCACAAACTTAAACAAGGTTTCGCGGCAACGGATTTACGCTCTGGCAAAATATGCCCGTAGGCACGATACAGCCCGATCGATAGACTAATCATTAATCAATTCTCCGTATAATTTGATTGACCGTTCTTGCCTACCGTTGCGCCCTTTCTCTCTGTCCATCCATTTCTCGCTACGTTTTTCCGTATCTCCGGGTTCTTGACAGAACCTTTCTTTTCCCTCTTTTTATTCTTCTTTTCCGAATTTTCTTCCCTCGGTTTTTCAACCCAGATGATCTCGATTTCTTTCTCCAAGTCTCGTACAGACATTTATTTACACGCTTTAAAGATCGGTATTATTATTATTTTCTAGCTTATCCTTTCAACCGGTTTTTCTTTTGTAGTCAAAAAGTAAACCTTGAAAGGCTGGGCTTCGGCCAAAAATTTCTAAGAGATGTCTTTATCGACTTATCGGTCCCCTATTACTATACAAGACGTCAAGCTACGCACTTTTTTGAATCCCACATGATTCAGCGGAGAAAAAGGCGCGAATGGTACGTTGATCAAAGTACTTGGAAAGCTCGAATTCTCGTGCTCAAAACTGAATCTAGTATAATTTTTGTCGACAATTTTTACCTGCATCATTTTCGAGGTGTTGATACATAAAATGAAACAAAATTCTTTCTCAAACAGCTGTAGTACTCGAAAATACTGAATGACAGTGCTGTAAATTGAATTAAAATCAATTTTGGCACTCGTCACCGTACCATTGGTTTCACTTCGAGTCTATGTGCGCAGGTTGTAATCAAAACTCGAAAATCAATTAGTGGAGAGCATCTCTTTTTCGCATCTATATATTCGAACAATAAAAACCTATGGTATATCCAACAGGTGGGATCGTGAAACCAATAGCGATAATTTTGATAGCAATTATGATCATTGCTTTTTCATACAGGGGGTAATTTTGTGTGAAAAAGCGAAAAAAACAAAAAAAACAAAAAAAAAATGAAAAAACAAAAAACCAAGCCACTCTACCATTGAATCGTTCTCCAAGAAAGTGCACCGAATAGGGGTAGGTATGCATGTTTACTTTATATCTAAAAAGTTGAATTCTGCTCTGCTACTGGGGATGCTGTATACAATATACCTATGTACAACTGAAAAGTTTAGATCTTCAGAAAGTCCCATGTGTACAGGGTTATATATATTATATCCATGTGGAATATGCATCCCGAACCAGGGTGGCACCAGCAGTGGTACAAGCCTTCGTATACGCCCTTCTATGTTGTATTATGCAATGGAACTCGAGTGGTTCTCCACTCTCTCACGCGCACCAGAGTAGGTAGGTACGCCAGAGTGCCAGAGAGCAAGGGAGCGAGTGGGGTAAAGAGACAAATGTATTTGAACAGACACACGACACTTATGTTTGTTCTTGCCTTTGTATTATTTTACAATAGACGAGCGTGCCTGGAGTATGGAGATTTTTCGAATATTTCCAGGCCTATGTGCGCGGTACCAGAATTCAGGAATAAAATTTACGACCAAATTCTTCAACAAGAATAACCGACGAATAGTCCTGGTATTTCAGATGGTCTCCACCCTCCGAGCTTTCGGTTTATTCTCGAAAATTAAAAGCAGTCATCTTTTTACCCAATTTCAATGATATTTTGCTTGTATACTCTAAGCAAGGTAGATATGCTGTTTAAGAATGGATTTCTTCATTACGTTTCACCCCGGTACGTTTAATTCTTGTTTTAAAGCACTTGTGATACATTTTCTGATCCCCGATACGACTTACGTTGCAATTTCTCCTATATCCGATATGCGAGGGCCAAGCCGGTAACGGGAGCGGAAGATGGGCATAGCTTGCGAAAATGCAGCGGTAGCCGATTTGAGGAACACTTCTAGTGGAAAATGCAGATAGATTTTCGCGGTAAGAAATGATATCGAAGAACAAGTATCCGTGGTGCCTTCAGCTGTGAAAATTCTTCGCTATACGGGTTTAAGGGTGAAGTTAGACCGTGAAATTTCTCGAAATGTGGTCGATGAGAAATTCTGAAATTGTACATACAAATTATTCACATTTGATAGCGCCTAAAAGCCGAACAGAATTCTGTCCAGTTCCGACATTTTCAACCGAATTTTCGTTACAGCGTTGCGTGAATTTGACAAGTTTTGAAATTTCAATTAAAGTTGCTGAGAATATTTTCCGTCAAGCCATTCAGAAATCACAACCAATTCCATTCCGGCTACCTTTAACCTCGAAGAATTTCGTCCATCCTAGAGGACCTTTTTTCTTTTGAATCAAGGGTGCCCAAAAGTAAGCCCACCCCATAACTTATCACGGAAAAATTTTCAATTTTAAATTACTATCTTTTCTTTTTGAAAATAGACATCGAAACAAAGAAATTGCGTAGGCTACAGGTTCCGTATTTTGGAGCTAGGAAAGCCTAGGATTTTTTTTTTTCAAACTTGGCGGTGCATCTTCGCACACTTTTACCTACTCTTAGTGCAATCGCAGTTTCGTGTATATAATTATTGAAAAAGATGTGAATATCATAAATTTTTTGAATAAATAGACGACATGTAAAATAAACGAGCTACTTAGGTAAACCACTTAGTTTTACTGAGGTGAATTCTTCATGGGATTTAACCGTCAAACGTACGTTGCACTGTAGTCCCAGATCGATGTGTGTTTGCATAAATCACGAGACTACCAACGCAATGGGCAACAGGCTATAGTTTTTCGCGTATATTTTATTTTCGAGTTTGGATGAAAAATTCATATGTAAAATGGCATCAACAGGGAAGTATATGTACACGGCCGGGCTTTCTATAGACGCACTTAAAAACATTTTTACCAGTTGGTACCGATATATTTTTTAATTTTATTCCACCTAGCAAGTGGGCTCCGTCCCGCAGTAGATTTGCTGCTTAAATATTTACACCGTCAAACCACCCACCCACCTGCCTACTGCTATCCGCCCGCCCGTCCAACCCCTCGAAGTACTTCACAGGGAAATTAGATTTTCCAAGGGAAACGTTGCCGGCTTGCCTAGTCGGTAAGAAAATAAAAAAATGACAATTTCCCGTTCGAGTTTACGCAGTTGGCAGAGAAATTTTCCATCTAGAAACGAGTTAGGGGGTTTACCGGCGAAAGAAATTGACCATGATGATGGCATTTTGCGGTGGAAAGTAGGTGGGTACAGCTTCAAAAAATTATCGGCTAATGTATAAAAAAATATTATCGTCGTTGATGGTGCGAAGCATAATTATATTTTTGTATATTCTTGTTCTTGTGATACGATATATATCGAGTCAGGCTTACCCAATTTCTTTTATCAATAATAATCAGTTCACTGATAAGGAACGGGAAATTGAATATTCAAAAGTGAGTGCAAACTAGGGTAGGTAATACTCACCGCATGACAATATCACTTGGCGAAAGGAACTGCGGTGAATGATGCTTCGACGTAACCGAAACCGAAACCGAAACCGAACACGATAACGCTTCCCCAACTCCAACAAATCCACGGTGAAGCCTGCGAAAAGTGTTAAGGTTTGAGTTATCGCGTAAGAGTCGTCAGATAAGCAGATCTGAAATCGTTTGTATAATAATGGGAAAGTCATGGATACTGCACACACGTACATACGTAAATCATCGATGGGGTGGATTAACCCTCATTTTTCATGATTCCCAGCTCGACTTATTATTGTATAATATTGTTATCGCTATCGTTGAACTTCTTTCATTTTCCAGAGCAATATAAAGCGTTGATATTCAATTTTACATTCGACCGATTCGATTAATTATTTCCAAGCAATTTGGCTGAATTATTTATACCGTGAAAAATTAACGAGCATACGATCCGAGAAATAAATTATTATTATTATTGTTATCAACATTATTTATGCATTCAGGTTGTAACGAGTTTTGCAGCAAAACTATAACTGAAATCAGTTTAATAATCAGGGACTAAATTCTTACGATACTAATATTTTTTCAAAGAAATTTTAATCACAAAACATAGATGTATGGACATGGACTTCGGCTGCAGTATCGGAGCCAAAGGCACTGCGGAAATGTCTCGACGTAATAATATCGCATAATGTAACGAACTAAAACAACTATATTGTAAATCCTATTCTTCTACCCTCTATCTTTTAATTTCAAAATGAAGTGACAAAACTGGTATACGGAATTGTGATATTGATTCTATTGGGCGGCATCTCGGTCGTAACTTAAGGATCTTTACTATCAAATTGACGAAAAAAGCTTCCGTTAGCGAAAAAGAGAGAGAGAAAAAAAAAAAGAAAAAAGTGGCATTCAAAAAGCTTGGCGAGATCTTTTATTCGACCAAAAAGATCAGTCAGATTGGTTAACGCGTGGCTGACGCTAGGTAGGTATTCGTTCACAGGACGTTGAGCTTGTGGCGATCCTCACCAACACTGACCAGTGCCCAGCGGCACCTATATACACCTGTAAATCCCCGCTTATATAAAAGGGAAGCAAGTCTATATATAGACATGTAGGTTACCCTGTTGGGTGGAAATCCACAATTTAGGGGTAACTCCTTCCGCGTCCCTTCCACGGCCCCTTCCTGCCACCCTTGTATTTATTGCCCAACGGTTCGCTTTTACGCCCAAATACTTTGAATTAGTAAATCAGGGAGCGAGAGCCCTACGGTCGCAACTCCAAATCCGCGCTTTCACCGATTTCTGGCTCGATATATTATAGCGGACCCGTGATTTCTCAGTCGAAGACAAAGTCGGGGGTGCGGTAGGTATACAGCTCTTACGTACCTGCCACTCGACAGGGTATTACTTACAAAAGATCATCTGCGAAATATTAATAATGCCCACTTCTCGCTGCAGAGCGGCTGTTAAAATTTTCTTCTTCGAATAAAAATTCTAAACGTTTTCAACATCCCCCTATACCGCCACTCCTCATGATTTAGTTTTAGCACACGGTTAAGGAGATGCGCTCGGATCTAACGAGCTGAAGGTAACTCAAAGGTGAAATAAAATTCGCACATACATACATACATATCTATAGATTGAAAAAAAAAAGAAAAAAAAATAATAATAATAATAATAATATCTATAGACCGTAAAATTTTGTACAACCGATCGCGTCAGACGTAGATAATCATCGCTGAAAAACGGGGTGATTATTTTTTCAGCGATAATGGCGGAAAGAAGCAAAAAAAAAAAAAAAAAGGAAGAAAATAAAGTAAAATAAAATTCGTTTATACCCTCGTCTGCAAGTGATGGGGCGGGATCCATGCCAGAAACACAACGACGAGCTCTCAATCGGGCTTGATTACAGAGCCCACATATGGTGCCGAATACGTGTACTCCCACGGGGATTCTAGATCGGCTAGCTCCGCGTTGCGTTGCGGCCAACAATTGCGAACGTTCCAATTTCAATCGTACGCGAGAAAAGCAGCTAAATTGTACCAAGATTTTATACGGTTAGAGATACCTGTGTAGGTGTAAGCTTGATAAAAATCGAAAGAGGAGGATATACTATATGGGTATCTATACCGGTAGATACGTGTCTTGGGTGAAAGTTGTTACATAAGTACCTATCCCTCGGCTGTGTGGTACGAGGCCAAAGAACTCAAGTTTTCGAGGGCATTTATTTTCGCTGCGATGAGCAACCTCCTAAAGCTGCTAAACTTTTATTGCGTTATAAATTATAGGAAATTTATTGGTGCTTAGGAGAGGTGGGCCGCGTAGAAAATTTTCCAACTTCTGAACGCTCGCGTATAATTTAAACTTACAATTTTGGTTTCAGTTTAATGACTGTTACGAAGAGAGGCTCTTTCCTACCTTGAATATAGATGTATATATATACCCTGAAAATGATCATCGGAATTATCATCTACGTGTTAAATTAACCCTATCGGTTTAATCGGCGAGGATCAAACTTTGAACTCTATAGAAGGGTGCGCGACATCAGTTGCAAACAAGCTAACACGCCGTCTCCTTCATCCCCTCATAGTGTTTAGAGTTCACACCTGATGGGCGGAAATACGCTTTGACTCGAACTTCAACGAACCGCATTCAATATGACTACACGGAGAAAATTTTATGATAAGGGCTCTCATACTATAGTATAGGAATTTCGATGTATTCCGCACTTTTGAGAACTCGGACTATAAGTATGGTAACCATATCTTGAGTTATGGTAACCATTGCCTTGATTGTGAGAATGGTTACCATATTTATAATCCTAGCTCTCAAAAGTGCGGAATACATCGAAATTCCTATACAGTATGAGAGCCCTTACCGTAAAATTTTCTCCGTGTACAATTTTCTTTTTTCATCTATCTACTTATAAACACATTGCTGCCACTCGTGCAATAATACATTGAAAAAATATTTTATACCTTGACGTTATTCGTACAAGTAGTACATTTTCAAACTCAAAAAAGTACATTTCAAAAAACTCAGCTTTCATACTTCCGTAATGCCAAAGTCAATTCCATAATGAAACTTTTCGGGTCTAATTTGAGAGCATTAAACGTGACCTAAGAGATTATAACTACAAACTAAAAATGCGGTACACGTCAAAGCCTAAGCCGTGTTACTCGTAATCGTATAGAATAGACGGTACGAGTCTGACTGCAGCGCCTATCTCCTCACAGTAGTAGTGACTAGCCCTGGTCAGACTGGTTTGGTTGCGACGCGCGCGGCGTAGGTACGAACTTCGTCATAGCGAAGCTGAAGAGTGAAAAATTAATAGTAAGAGTTACAGCGTGTCTAAAAAACCTAACAAGATGATTAAATTATAGAGTTATAAGTTTTTCAGGCAACTGATGAATCGGTTTTTTAAAAAATACGTCAAATTTGCCACGCTACGATTACTCTAACCGACAATGAAACTATTCTTACTGTCGCGCGCTGTACAGTAGAAGCGTCGCGGTTTGGTCGGACTCGTTCCAGCGCAGTAGAGTTATTCCTGTGTATGTCAGACGGGTATTTAAATAGATACGTTCAGACTGTGTCAGACAGTTGATGAGTTAATAATTTATATGTGGTGTCGTATTAGGCAGATTTCATTTGACAGACGGATCAAATTGTTCAGGAAGGAGGGCCAGCGAGGTATTATTCATTTGTTTTATTTGAAGGAGAATAGAAAGGCAGAGGATTGTCCTGATTAATTGGGGAATTGTATGAGGTATTGGCACAGATGGCAAATGCGTAAATTAGAATTTAATTAATTGCGTAGATAGAAATCCTGCGCTTACATGATATAACACATACCTACTTACGTGTTTACTTGCTTCGCGAAGGGATCCCGTAAATGGAATATCAATTTAAGGACGTGCTCGTATACACCCCGACCTGACCGCAACGAGTAGACATAACAATATACGGTTTATGTCTTTATCAAGACTCGTGGCAGGGTAACGAGATTTGTGGCTGGCTCGTGTATCATATTCGTAAACATAGTGTATAACGTTCTTCGTACCAATGGCACGCCTTGAACACCAGCTTCGTTTCGTCGACGATATTTATGAGTTCTTTTACGACGAGACAACGATATAGACATATTGCTTTATGCGCTTCAAGCACAGATTCGATCAAAAAAATTATTACTATAGGTACGTTTTTTGACAGGGAGCGAAAGAGCGTTTCAACTACCGAAAGATTTGGGCTATAACTAACTTATGAAGCTCACGCGTTGGTTTTAATCTCGGGAAAAATTTACATACAGTCTCTACGGAAGCGTAAAATGCGAATGAATGAAATGCAGTTTTTTTTTTAACAAAAATAATTCTCACTAACTTTTATAGAATGACTCAAGCTCGGAAGTCTCCCTATACCTTTTCAAAACTGGAAGACAGTCTTACAATAAGCAACAAATGTTGTAGCTTACCGGCTAATTAATTACCGTATAATTTTACCATTAATGAGTTTCTTTCTTGTTGTCGGATCAAGTAACACATATATTATATAGTTTTCTCGAGTTTGCGTGGAATTATTTCAGAGGCAATACATTAATGGGGCTCATGAAAACCGCGATGTGTGAGAAATATAATGGCAAAGATTGTTAAGGCAGAGAACAAGCGTGTTTGTGTATAAAATTATGGCTCTCAGGGTGAAAAAGGTGAAAATTCCCTGTGTAAATGAGAAAATAGAGGCTTGTTAAAGAATTGTGTGCGGTTAAGGTTACATAAGCAGAAATCGCATTAAATTAATTTATGAAAGAAGAGAAAAAAATTTATAATTATTCCACCAAAGCCACATCGCGTCGTATTTGCGGGGCCAGTCGTAAATAAAATTTGCGAGCTTTCGACTTGAAAGAAGGCGACGTCTTTACCGCGTTAATTGTAATGGTATTAATTAAGGTAATGGACCCGCAAACTCGTCCGCTTCAATTAGCGAGAGTTCAAACGAAAAACAATAAGGTTAGCTGTTTGGACTTATGCTACGTTTACTTCTGATTCTTGCATTTGGTCGGGCGCGAGCAAAAAAACGAGGATTTTTCTTTTTTCATTCAAACTAACTTAAAAAAGCTTTCAAACCGTCGCTCAAATCCACCGCAGGAGGATTTTTTACCCCGTGCAAAGAAAAAAAAAGAAAAATAAAATGTATAATTTAGCGAAATTCAGTCACATGCGTTTTATGAACTGAATAAATTTATTGATTATTACGTTGCAGATATAAAATAACAGCAATTCCGCAACCCGCCGATACGATACTGGGGGGAAAGAAAAAAATTGTTTCGATCACCGAATGGGGTATAAAATGCACAATCAGACCACCGCTTAACCACTTATCAAATTTTACACTTTCACTGTAGTCACTTATTTCCATTATAATGCCTAAGCTCTTATATCGTCACGTTTCAATGCGGCTCGTAACTCCGATATCGAATCAGAAGTAACAGTGCTTGCTGGTTCATTCAGAACCACCCCAGACGCGACGTTATACGCGACGTTATACGCGACTACTACGCCCACCACTATCAATGCGTACTACTACAATACTACTGCTACTACTACCGATAATACTACGATTAAATTACTTTATATAGGTACGGAAGTTGGACCCGCATAGAACACACCTTTATCGAACTTAATATCTAGTTAATATATTAACTTGGTTAAGTTCCATTGTTTGATATCCGGTCGCTAAATGTTATCACATTTAAACAAGGGTGCGAGTAAGTTTCCACATCTGGATAGAGATACGGCATTTGCTACAATTTTGGCGTTACGCCGGGTATGAATATCAATTTGTACTCGATTAACGCATTAGCTTATACGAAACTGCGGATAATTCTTTTTTCTTTTTTCTTTTTAGTAAAAGGATATTATCCAGACTATTATTAGGAATTGTAATGCCTTAGGTCACCATTAGATGTTCAAGCTGTAGCTTGTGACGAAGAGTTTCTATAGATAGTAATTATAGATAGATAAATGAAATATAATTGATGAGCACGATGATGAATAAAATTTATTCGAATTGTTTTTTTCTTTAGAGTAAAAAAATTCCCATTTCAAGGCTCGTTGGCTGCTAATTAATATAGTGACGTTCGTATCACGTGGCAGCTATATAGGATTAGCGCGTTGAAACGATATGGAGTACGGAAATTTTAAACCGCTTAGTTTCATAATGAATGCAGTAAAGTTGACTATATGAATTGAGAGAAAATTTGAAAAAAAAAAAAAAAAAACTAAAGAAAAACTCTGCGAAATAACATTTTATGAAAATACATTTTCATACGTGACTGACACTAAATGTTTCACATTGAGTTAAGGAGGCTAAGCGGGTCGTACTAAAACAAGGATCCTCTCATGAATTATGAACGATATGCGAACGATTCTTGTTTAAATTTAAATTTCAGGTTTCGAAAGTAAAAAGTTGGGGGTGGAAAAAAAAAGATTGAAAATGTGGTCATATTGATCACCTAACATCGCGAAACATTTATAACTCCAACTCTTCCCTCATCCAAACTTTCATCCATACAAATGTCTACTCCGTGAGCAACTTTTCTTTTTTCAAATTTCTTACAATTTTCAACTGCACACCAAAAATTGTGTAATAACATTCGTAAGGTCAGAAACTAATTTCTCTTTCTTATTTTCTCCCTCAAATAAACTGAACTATATTCAATTTCACTCGAGTGCCAGTTGCACGCTTAATTATTATTCCAATTAGTGTTCGTGCACATGGTCGTTTCTTGACTTCGTTCGAAGGGGGTTCCCATTTCTCTTATTCAGTATATTACCAAACATTTTCCGTACAAGTTTTTTAGCCAATTTTCCAGTGACTATCCAGAAGCTTACCCTCAAAGACAACCCTCGAACCGGTCCGGCTGAACGTCCGTCCGTGGATGCACGTCGGAGGCTGAGCGCGAACTGAACTTTCGAAGCGAGGGTGGCTACCCCCACCAACGCTATCCTCGCGCGGCTGTCAACCAGGACTGGACCAACTTCACCGCCGAAGACCGAAGCGCCGCGTTAACCCCGATTTAAACTTATTCAACCCTATTGCGTGACACCTAAGATATCAAGACTATCGAGTACCTGTCCGCTAGATGCGGCACTTATTTCAAATTTACCCAGAAACCTGCATACTTGCACCACTCAATTTGAAATTCATTTTTCAAAGGGATTACGTTTTGTTCAATAAAGATTTTGGTGAAATTACATTTGGTTTTAATTTTACGCCGAATCTCTTCATTTTTGGAGAAGAAATTCGGAGAATTATATACAGGAGCGCGTCATGCACATTGCACTGCCAATTGATACCGCATCTATACGGCTATTAGTCTCCTCGGGTGCTCTAATATCTGAATAATTACACGGCACCATATTGTACAATGCCAAACGCGAACGGGGTGACGGGTCGTTGATCGCGAACTATTATCCATCCCCAAATTTCTTGTCTGAGACTTGACGGGAGTCTTGATGTATACCGAGCGCATAGTTCTAACTCGATTCGCCGATCCTCTCACCGAAAAGCGTTAAGACAGGCGGTAAAAAGTTGTACAGTATAAGATAGTGGGGATTAGATACATAATTAGAATTTTGATTAACATCGAGAAGATCCATCCCCTTCATTTCGTTAAACAAAAATTGAATTCGTTGAAGAATCCACGCGTATTACTGGCAGTTTTACACATACCTTCTGTCGAGTTTTACCTGATGGATTTCTATTACCTACGGTGATTGATATCCACCATCGTACGCCTCCTAAATTAAAGCGCGAAAATTATTTATTTGACATTTTAACGCTCCCACGGGATGTTATCGATTTACTGCAATGGCTGTCTCTCGACCGAGCTGCGGTCATCCCAGGTTAACGTAGTATGGGAATAACTGATCGTGAGTATCAAGTGGAGCTTCGTGGTAAACAAGAGATCATCATGTTTGGGGATTAAGCTGCTAAGGAGAGGCTGGCAATAATTATATACGTATTTTATGGATGAAAAGTATACGCCAATACAGAAATTAATCTGTACATAAATCATTAGCTCGATCAGTTACGCGGTTCGATCAGTTACGAAAAATGTTTTTAGCTTATAATACATTGGAGGAGTGTGTGGAAATTTTTCTATTTGAAAAACTCGTTCCATCCATTTCGCGAAATGAAAAAAAAAAAAAAAAGAATCAGTCAGCAAATGTTCTTCTCTCCGTTTGCTAACGGCTGTTGACCCGTCGAGTTATTTGGCTATACAAAATATATTTTCAAAATTCAAACACCAGTTTTTGCTGGCAAAACTCATCCATTCTTTACAGTGCTTCTGGTGACAGAACTGTTCTTACTTTATGTATTAATCTCGTGGTTCCAGAAGTTTTCTGAATGAATATTAATTTGGAAGAAATTTTGGTTTTGTCTTATATTATGTGATTTTTGAGTCCTCTTCTTCTAGGTTTATTCTGATGTTGGACAAAGACTCGGTTCATTCGATCCACGTGCCGATTATAACACTCATTATATCCAAATTTATAATTAAAATAATTGGACTACTCTTCTACAAAAATGTCAACGCTTTCTTTCCTGTAATTCTCTTGGCTATATGCGTTTATTAGACGCCATAATCAACCCTGTGCATATCAGTTCTTCGTATTTTACTCCGAACGTTATGCATATGGTGGATTACCTAAATATTGTTAGTTATCTTATAGAATTCATTACGATTCTCACCAATCTCAAGCACTGTGACCGTGGATTTTAGCAATTAATTACTGGAAAGTAATCGCAGAATCGGGAGTTCAGCTCTGAAGTAGAAAAGGGGTTCACATTGAATTCGTAATTTGTTTCTCGTTGATTTAATTCCTACTGAAACAAAGGTATACCTATACCCTCAGAAAGAAACAGTGGCACGAGGATAAAGCGACGTAGAATTGAAAGGATAAATAAAAAAATATTATTTAGCTCGGATTTGGGGTAAAAATAATAAGAAGATGAGAAAGGATTTTCGAAATGAGAATAATTATTCAAAATCATACTATAACTTCTTTCTCACGATAAAGTTGGGAGAGAAAGTTCTCATAAAAAATTTATTTGGCTCTCATGTGAAAATTTTTCGTTTTAACACGCCTCACTTTGGCTCGATAATGCAGGTAGGTAGGTACATGAAAGCCTTTGTACTTTGAAATGAAACCCACCCATTCCCCACCGTACTTCTTATAATTGTTTAATATTGACTTTACGGTTTCGATAGAGCCTTTGAAAGTGAAACAACGGTCCATCTCTCGATTAAATTAAATTGATTTCAATAAGTGAAAATATGTTTTATACATTAACTGCGATAAAAGTGCCGTCTCTCTCATGCCTGGCTTGACTCAATTTGAATGCTTGAATCAATTAATGCAGACGAGACTAACGAGGTGTTGCGTTCAAAAGCGCCGCTTCACACTTCTGGCATACTTCTTATCGCGTATACATATATGTAAATAAATTTATTTATGCACGTATATACCTACATTTAAATATTGCAATCGCATATTAAGGTTCCCAGGATTCATCGTGCCAAAACGTATAACTCTGCGTATGTACCCGTATCACCAGAGTGAACATAAATTAATGTCCTTGGGGACAGGGGAAACCTCTTGGTTTTCATACATCCTGGAAAATCCTTGCTATTCGATAATATAAGTCCAATTGCCACTTAATAGTGTTATGCACTTTATGTAACATCAATTCACACTAATATGAAGGGTTGTTCGTGTGAGCTGGGTGCAAAGTACTCAAACTTTTCGCGGAAATTAGTTAAAGAGCGTTTCCACCGTTGTGAAACATCCGTATAGGCCACAAAGACTGCATCTACCTATATATTCCTGCGTATATGATATACATCCGCGAATAACGTTTCTGGTTACCCCACGCTTTGAAAAGTATTTGATGGTGTGAAAGAGGCCACTCTGATGTAATAACAAACCGGAAAAGTACGTTTAACGTAAAAGGTTTACCGAGGATTCAAGCGGTTAACAATAAGTCAAATTACCAAATCGTTTGCTGCGTTTTTGGGCTTGAGCCAGATCCTATAACGTTGTATCATCGGGAATACGGAGTATCGGCAAAAAATCGTAACGTTTGAGTGAAAAGATGAGCAAACTAGTTAATCCGAGGTAGTCGTACAATGAAATGCATATACCTGTCAATTAGCGCTCCTTTGGCAGCCAAAAGTATATCTAGTCGAGTCCTTCTGGTCAGAATAAGCGCTAACGAAACTCCATAATTAGTCCTTCGGCTCGTGTCTCTTCCTCAGAGCTTATCACCGCGGTAATTACAATCATCAAATTTCAAAATTCTGTGAGTATCTGGTTTATTATATGGTAAATTATTGTATACTCAGGTCACACGTCCCATCTTAATAATAAACACCATGGTTCCGTGGTATCGCTCGATCATATGTTATACTCGAGTTACACGAAGGACCTTACGACGTGTTTGAATGATTATAATGCTGTATGGGGCTCTGTGAGCTATATCCGACGATGGTAAATTTTGAGATAAAAATTTGGTACTCTGGTATCCTGCCAGCGAGTATTTTTCACCGTACCACTTTCCGTAGAGGAAATCGTCGATCGATATGTTATTTTAGGGCTTATACCGGATACCTACGATATATTTTCACTCCGCAATATAATACCGTTCATTTATTAAACTTTAACGATAAAGAATATTTTTCTGATCATCAAATCCTCGGAGTATATTAGCAACGAACATGATTAACGAATATTTGTTAACACTCGAGTATCCAGGGTTGATCGGATCTCTCCTTTAAGTTTCGGTGTTTGCTGGACACGGTGCGGAGCGACTATTGATTATCACATGGAGATTAGGCGGTGACTGTTTGTCCGTACCTTGATGGTGGTCAAGCTATGTTAACAATGTACATCCAACGGGCAGAGCAGTATTGCCGAAGAGTTTTGAGGGTGTGACGTGTATCTTCCGGCTTAAGGCTGCCACGATCAGCTTACTTAGAGTAAATGCCCGGCAAAAGCTCCAGCTCGAAACGGAGACCGAAAGCTTTATCAAAATGATGAAAATATTTGAATTATAGAAGACTGGTGCTAATCGGCTTTGCGGTGGAAAAATTCTGTAGATATAAGCATTTAGTTTTTATCAGAGTAACAGGAAGGAATTTGAAAAATTAAGGAATCATCCGATTCGAAAAGGGGGAGTTATCGATATCGATGAAATACCTCGAGATATTATCCCTGTAGAAAATTAGTTTCATGAAACAGCAGGAAAAGGAAACGCGTAGCTATATCTCCTAATAAGCCGATGAAATCCTGAAATTAAAAAATGCGTCACGAAAATTTATGAATATTGTATAAACCAGTTCATAAATATTTTCGTATATCACAAGGGAGTGGAAGTAGAAAAAAAAAAGAAAGAATAAAATAAAAAAGCGAAAAAAAAAGAAACGGAAAAAACGAAAAAAGTTAGTAAGCGTTTTTTCCCAGCGAGATATCCCCTGAATAAATAAAAGCCTCGAGTGTAAGCAGGAAGCAAAGCGGATGAGGAACCGAGAAACCTGGCGCTAGTATGGAGGATGGCGTAGAACGGGCTGAAGGGTGGAAAGGAAAGAGGGCAAAACCAGCGCCCGAGCGATCAAGGCATACAAAAGAAAATTTTATTCCTTTATTATCCTTATTTTGCCGATTTCTGGGCAAGTACGGGGATGACGGACTTTCGGCAAGATCCAAGCAATCTTATTACGTATGAAGGGTGGTTCTCGACAATTTTCACCACGATATTGTTTATTCGGCTTTAATTTTTTTAAATACGTCGAAATGTCGTGCCTATTACGTCTATAACGATAAAGCAAGTTTCCCCCCGCTTTACGATCGTGAGTTACGTTAAGAAGAGAAAAATTAGAGTTTCAGAACGAGGAATAAATGCAGAATGAAATAATTCGAAAGCTATAAAGTTGAGGGAAATTCGCTGATTATGAGTCCCCGGCGAACGTTTTCTTTTGTGGCATGCAGTTTTTTACCTACTAAGTATTTTTACGAGCCTCGGAAATTAAAGCTGTAAATCGTCGCGAGAGAGATTTGACCCGAACCATGCATTTTGCATTCGAAAATACCGTCGATGTGGTTGCTGTATGTTAACTCGGTCAAAAGTGCACTGTTGAATTATTTTAACTCTTCAATTCGACGATTCTATCAGCAGGTAAAAATTGACCGTGAAATAGTTTGATTCGTGAGAAATGCTATACGTAACCCACAGCATCTCGAGGGGTCCACTCGACTATTCTCAGATCAAATTCGTATACCATAATCAATCCAATATACACTCATGAGCATAATTGTATTCCCCTTCGAGAGCGTCAATTTTTAAACTATATCGAAACCCATCTGAGTTTTTACGTGGCTTTTCAAGTCGAAAGTAAATCCTATGTACATAGAAATATCGAATTTCCATAAGAACCGGTATACAGTTTCCCGAATTCTATAGGTTTATATTTTTTGTTTGAGAGGGTGCAGTTATGTATATAAATTTCTAGACAGCATTTTGACTCTCAGGGTCTGTAGACGAACCATGAATCGTAATAAAATGCACTACAATGAATATAACACGTATGAATGAAATTTATTCGATATTTTTAACTCTATAGAGTCACCCGATTTTTTTCTATTTTTATTTATTCATCCAAGCATGTAGTTTACATACAGGTGCCCAGACTCTCGGAGGTAAAGTATTCGGTATACATTATACCACCAAAATATCCGATCGCCCCTAGTGCCCGTACGTACGTAGGGTATATAACCATATGTATATAGAGCGCTGTCTATGTACAGATATACTATACATAATTTCGACTCATACATAGACTGAGATGTACATAAAGGTGTTCGTGTATAGGTAGGTCTATAAGCCCGTCGCCATTTACAATATTAAATTATTCATGAATCTCTTCGCTCCACTGGTGGGCGCACTCTTCGCTTCATAGACACTCGAGAAGCGCGAAGATCGCGAATTTACATTTCACTGCTGGGCATGAATCTCCCGTTCGCAAGTCTCGTCTGTTATGCCTTGGTATGGGTATATGTATACGAAGTATATGTACATACCTGTGGAGTGTGCAGGCTATGGATATACGTAATCTCTACATATCATATGTATATTTTGTATGTCTGTAGAAGTATTCAAAATCGTATACATATATGCACAGGTAACAGGTGTACACAACTATATGTACACACAGACGCGTCTCAACATAGGTGTTCGCAAAAAAATTTAGAAATCACGTTTTTTAGGTCTCATAAATTTTCGATTTTTATTTAAAAACGAAAGCAAGGTAAACCCGTGCCAAATTTTCGCGAAAAATTGAGAAAATTTAATTCATTGATTCTTCGATCTGAATTAGATACATATCATTTAATTCTTCACGAATGAGTAGAGCGAGCTATTTAATTTTTCGGAAAAAATTGGCACGCAAAGTTTTAAGAATTAAGAATTAATTAGGTGAAATTTGGTTCGCGAATATTGATGTAGGGATTCGTGACGATTCTAATTTTGGAAATGTAATTTAAAAGAAATTTTAGTAGAAATAAATAAGCTTTTATTTACAGAGCAATAAATACATACATATTATATTTCGTATTGTATAAATATGGAGTCTTACTCTGGTATATGAAAAGGTTTAAAAAATTTTTACGTATATTTAATTATAAAAAGCCCGAACCTTTTGTTAAAAAATATACATTCATACACTTTTTTTCTCATTAAACGTGATATGAACAATTGTATTTCGTTTATTTTCTTTACTTATTCATTCATTGTTTTTTTTCTTACTCACTTTTCGATAGGCCCCTCATTTTCATGAAAAACTATTGAAAAAAAAGAAAAAAACACCGAAATCATACAAAAATTTGGCCCCTATTATTATATGTATATAAATATAAATTAAGCATTATGAATGAGCAAAAGCTTCAATCGTTTGTATATTATGTATGAAATTGTGCGTTGATTTGAATGTTATCTTATATAAATATCGTTCTCACTTACATTCGTGAATCAAATGATTTTCAAAATCTATAATTAATTTATAAAACACGATTAAATCAATACAAATTAATTCTCGATTCGTTAGTCAATAATTAAACTTGATCGATTTAATTAAACTATGTATATTCATTGTATTAAACTTTGGCAGTATGCGGTACACGCAATGCAATGTATTTGTAATTATTCGTATCACGGTATCGTTGGAAACATGGAGTAAAAAGGAAACGAACCAGCATCTTGCATAAAAGTTTTAAACTTCGTAAATTAGGACAATGTAATGATTTAACGAAGTAATGGTAACACAGCGACGTTATTTGACTTATGAATAAACGGCTTAGCTGCTATTGTGACTTGCCAGTTATTTAATTGTTAAGCAGCATTCGTTTAGATTGAATAATTATTAATTCACTATAAAATAAGATACACTATAGACGATGAGTATGTTAAACAAAATCTCTAAATGGTAAATGCGCAACTATTTAATAGTCGTTATCGTTTCTGGATTTGAGGAATTAAAAGTTTAGTATCAATGTTACGGATTAATACTCAGCCAATTCTGAGTCCCAATTTTATTACGTTTACTCAATCCATGTTCACGTAATGGCCGGTTACAGTGGCAGTCTGATGATACCTTCGTCTGCCGGCAAAATCTTCATTCTCTTCATTAAGTTGCGACGAAGATGTCTCAACGCCCGGGTGGTTCGGAGTTACTACAATTTGTTCGTAATCGTAAACTCTTCTCCTGAAATGGCAATTTCGTTCAATTATCGAATGGCATTACGTTATAATATGAATAGAGAAAGTAGAACGATTATAGACGTGAATTATGCTCACCCCATTAATCTAAGTACTGCAGCTTTTAGCCATTTGAAGAATTTAAATTCAGCAGAAATTCCTGGCTTTACCGCTGGATTAGCCTGACCAATGTAAACCCATACAAGAAAGACAACGACAATATTTGCTATCGCATAGCCCCAGTGAACCAAGAACATTATCAACAGCTTTATCAGAGCCTGGAAAATGGAAAAAATTGTTTAGATTTTCATCGAAGCTTAACACTGTTCTTTGAATGAGAGATACATTGGTTTTGAACACGGGATGAAAATTTGAATTTTCTGTATCTCCTTTGAAATATCCCAATCAGTTAATTGATAATTCTGTGCTGTAATTAATGCTGTGGGTATAAAAATGATTTAAGATTGGCAAAATCTGAAGAGAAAGCTGCTTTATAGATATAAATAAATAGGAATAGAATAGAATGAAACTATAATGGATAGAAATACTTTTAAGTAGGTAAATGAATGTAGTAATGATAATATGTTTCCCAAATGAAATACTTACACCAAATAAAGAAGCCCATCTGTTGCAAAGAGGACTATACCAATTTCCCAGTTTGTTATGTATATGCGGTCTTGCAGGTGCGTTTATAACATTCCCACTTTCGTCAATAGTTGGAGATGAAACCTGACTTGTACTGTCCGATATGCTTGGATTCCGCTGAAACAATTAATGAATACATAATCAAACACTTTGCGCAAGAACACCCATTAATTAAATCTTGACAATAAACCAAGTTGCATAGAACTTACAGCTAAAGTTTTATGTCTAATTCTCTCAGGGAACAGACTGTCTAAATCATTATTTATTTCCGTTGATTCACTTTGAGGAATAGCACCGAAATCCCTGTCAAAAGTCGGTGTCTGAGTCCGGAACCTTTGCTCTCTGATATGTTGCAAATCGAATGTCTGAGCCAGGGCAAAATAAGCGTAATCCATACAGGCATACGTCAATAAAAATGGCATTGTTACAATCGGAGCCAATGTATTGATTTGCCCAGCTACTATAAACGTCAAAGTCACAATGGCTACGACCACCATAGCGTATACAGGAACTTTGTTGGGTCCTTTCTATGAGAATAAAATATTACATAATTTATTCAATTAAATTGATGTTTTGAGTATTATGAGGCACTCACTCCTCTCTGCAGGCAGCTGATTCCTGGTATAACATTTTGACTCGCAATGGATTGTAGCACTCTAGGCGTACCATACATAGCGCCAAGGCAGCTGCTAAATGAGGAAACATACAAGCCAGCTAATAGCAAAACTGATATAATAGAAACAGTCGATGCGATCATGAAGTCGTTGAGAAGAGCATGTCTGGTACAAGTTGCTCCGAGAAACAAGGAGAAACAGAGATAGAGAACTGTCCTGCAATAGAGAACGGCCTTCATTTGATAAAACCCTTTGACGTATTAGTTTTTAAAAATATCTAGCAGTTCGTAGAAGATGAATGACTCACCCAGTTCCTAAAGCAGACAATGTACCGTTTGGAATATCTCTTGAAGGATGCCTCAAGTCTCCGCTCATATTTATACCAGCTAAGACACCGGTGACTGTTGGGAAAAATACACCGAATACAGTAAACCAACTGTTTCCGTCCTGGTAAGCAGGAAATGTATTGTTTCCTAAATTCCCTGATAACCATCCCTCGAAACCAGCCTCTGTAATGAATTTTAAGTATATTGATACACCATGTATTTAGACATTAATAGGTAGATGCTTAATTCTGCATCAAGGTTTTTTTTCCTCCTTACCAATATTAACATGTACGAAACTTCCGACCATAAAATCCAGCCCTGCCAATAGCAGGATTAGCAACAAAATAAACTGCAATTTAATGACCCATTTGACTCCAGCTAAATTGATTACAGACAATAGTATTACAGCTGCACCGGCAAAACCTCTTTGCGCCCAAGGGGAATCAAGTCCCACAAGACCGGCCATTGATTCACCAAATCCTAAGACATTTAAGGCACAGCCGACGGCCTGAAAGGAGGGTATGAATTAATTACATGCATCGCTCTTTAATCTCGCTTTAGAGATTTCACAATGCAGGTAATGATGATGAATGTCAATTTACCTGTCCAAAACAGTACAGTAATCCAATAGACCCACCAAATCTGGATCCCAAGACATGAGAGAGCAGGAAATATACTCCACCACTCTCAACACGACATCTTTCACAAATCCCAACGGCAGAGAGGACAGTTACCAATGCGACGCAGACTGTGGATAATATAAATGCAATTGTTAATTTGAGAGATTTGGATATACCGACGAATTGAACTGAGAAGTCAAAGAGTTTGTGATAATTGTTTAGGATTCTAACATTTTTTTGTCAGATATTTACCAGTGGACAGAATTATTAACACAGCATTTAGAACTCCAGCTTGTCCAACTATCCAACCAGACCTCAAAAATACAATAACTCCAAAAATATTTATCAGACAGGATGTAAAGACACCGTCCCAAGTTCCGAACAAGACTGGCTGTGATATGAAGAAGTTTGATTTCCACCATGGGTCTGAACTCTAATTTCGAAAAGAAAATTTCAATGAATACAGTTTGAATTCCGACATGGGTCTGAACTCTATATTTTTAGTTTTTTCAATAAAATTTCACTTAATACAGTTATACGAGATTATATTACATGTAACGTGCCTCTGACTAGATTTTGAATACATTATTATCATTGCTATTAATATTATTATCATAGTTCTTTCAGGTATATATTAAATTAGAGGGGTCCTTGGGGCCCTTGAAAGGCTGATTTTGAAAATTGTCAATTTGAGGACCACTCTCATATATAGGGTGAGTCACTTGAAACTCCGAGGTGGAGCTTAGTTGATGAATTAGGCCGTACCTCTCAGCCAGTCCGGTAATTATTTAGTATAACGTTCGAGAGTCATTAGTGTTGTTATCAAATTCAGATCTGGAGTCTACATGTAGGTAACCAATGGAAATAAGAAACAATAATGAAGATATGACAACAAAAGAAAGAGGACAGTACAAAACGTCAACAATTAGGTTTGTCTTGGCCTATGAGAGTCATGTTTATACTGAACATTCGCTAGGTTGGCTGAGGGGTAGGGCCTAATTCATCAACTAAGTCCATCCTTTATATGTATATCAAATCATTAGTGTTTGTCAATGAGGTATGTAAAAAATACAAATAATTGGTAAGAGAATAAATTATTTAAAAAATTGAAAAAAGGCTCGTGGAATAACTTACATGTTCCTGAGCAAAGAGTTCGTTAGCTCCGGTCGACTGATACATTGCAGGACCAAATTCCTCATAACCTTCAGGTTCGGTTCTCCCGGTTCGACGATTACCTCCATTGCCAAGACCAAATCTTGACCAATCAACATTTGGACCATTCACTTCGGTAGAGTTTTCATTTCTTTCTCTAGATTCCATTTCTGCTTATTTAATATTTCTAGGTTAAAGTTTCATGACTAAAACTCCCGGATTATATTTACGATTAAAAATACGCCACTGTGTATCAAAATCGCGAAGTATAAAAGTTAAAAATACTTTATTATCGGCACGATAAAAAAAAAATATTTACACAGCTGTCATAACTTTTAGGTTATGTTCGTATTCGGTTTGACGATCGCATTTATATGTCTTCCGCGTCACTGTATGGAGAGTATAATTATCTCATATAATATATTTCACAATATTATATTCGCAATAAATAGTAAATCACTTTTCTTCGTTTAGATTTAGAAGAGCGGAAAGCAATAGGGGAAAATAAAACCGAATAAACGTTGTACGAATATTAATATTAATTATCTAGCAAAATCCGACCTACAACAGCATAATTGATAACATTTTGCTTGGTTAAATCGATAAAATACTGATTAGATATCGGTTTCGAATAATGTATTAGATATAAAAATAGTAGCGTGATTCACACCTGACATTTTAATCGCATCAGCCATATTTAGAATCTGACGTAGCTGGACGTAGCCGACTAGCCGTAAAACTATGCATATGGCACTATAGTGTTCCGAATTACATCGGGGCTTCCCCGTTTTGCCGGTAGTTGAAATGCATGATGGGAGCGGCCGGTGACGACATACACTACTGTCATTGGTTTAGCGCTAAAATATTCCGGAAATACGACATCCGGAATACTCATCGTTCTGACTGGGGAAAACCAATGAAGTTGGAGTAGTTCGCCGCTGAGATATGGATGAACCTTTAGGAATAATTTTGTAGTTTCTGATCACATCATGGAATACTCTAGAAGGAAGAAGAGGAGACTCGCCTCGCGACAGTCACGGAACAGTACGCCACAAAATGGCTGTACGCGTGTAGAGAATTTTCATCCCCGAGTTGAGATTTAATTATACGTAACGCAATCTGAGATTCAATCACTTGGAAAATGGCTTTTCCTGGTTCAATCGCATTCGACGAGTACGGGCGACCCTTTATCATAATTCGGGACCAAGACAGACAGAGTCGATTAACCGGTAACGATGCGATTAAGGTGAGGCGTGCACATGTTTTATAAACCTCATTTATCCCTGCCATCTCATACAGATCATAACTTTGAATGATATTTCCTTGACTTTAATATAAGTAACCAATTAATTACGTTACATTTTTTGGACTTCATCTAGAATTTCTAATCTCACGATTTGCACTCGTCACGTGCTACTAATAGGCCGGTTTAACCGCATCCACATCGTATATAATTATAAATCACTTCGGAGTCTTCTTTACACGAGGTTCCTGTAGTTTATTACATTAACTATCCAAATTTGACATGTGGTGGAAAATCTGCCCTCTGAAACATCCGCCTCAACACATATTAGAATTAATTTTTGTAAGATATATTTTTCACGTAGGTGCATGCGTCGCGCACGGAACTTTGTCCTTCTGACCATATATGGCATTCTTCTCAAATCATTAAATTTGAAAAGCAAATGATATGGGTTCTGGTTCAGATGAACTATTCTTTCGAGATTGCATACGAAGTATATAATATTAATTTTGTGGACTTGAATTAAATTGAGAAAATTTGTTAATTCTGATTATTATTATTATTATTATTATCATTATTATTATTATTATTATTATTATTTCTTCATAACTGAATGCATTACTATTACCATTATTACATGTATTCAAAATTCAAACACATACACTACTGACATTGGAAATAAGCTATGCACATTGAGACACAGGTCAAAATTCGTATTCAAAATTGACCTGTGATTTTGATATAAAATTTGTGCAAAATTAAATTAATGATAAGAAACTGAACCATTGAGTGACCGAATTAATGGGTCACGCTTACTGATATGTTTCTTACAAATAAATCATTCATAGATGCATTATATTATCGTTTTTCACACATTTTATAATGAGTTCTAAGCAAAATTGTCCTTCATGAATAATAATCCTTTTATTAAACATTACAAAAATGTGTTGAGCACAAAAAACGCTACATAGCTTATACCTATATATAGTTAACACACAATACACCCGCGTTTAAAGGCATAACTTAATTAATTGGATCTTTGTTAGTTATTTCAAACTTTTTTATATTTTTTTTTTCTTTTTAAGGATTCGCATATTTACTAAATTATTGAGGGTAAAGTTATCTATTGGAAAGGACTGTAACTCAATGTTGTCTCAGAATTGTAGAACATATTCTACAAATCCCAATAAATTGAAAGCGAATTTGTAAATTCAATTTTACGAAGATTTTCGTTAGGAATTTATAAATTTATTCGGATCCAAAATCTTGGAAAAATAATTTGAAGCTACCCATTCAGAAACAAAACTATCATGATCTTGATTATATAAAATTATTTGAGTTCAGTGAATGATTTTGATTGAATAAAAAACAATTGCTAGACCCCTGTACCTTTTTTTTTTTATATACAGTCTCACATCCTGGCAGCCCGCAGCATTGCTAACACCTTGAAAACATCTCTGGGCCCGAAGGGATTAGACAAAATGCTAGTTAGCTCTGACGGCGATGTTACAGTCACAAATGACGGGGCAACAATCCTTAAGAACATGGATGTTGATCACGAAATTGCTAAGCTAATGGTGCAGCTTTCTCAATCGCAGGATGATGAGATAGGCGACGGTACTACAGGAGTTGTTGGTAAGCTCATCGGACCTCAAATAGCAAGAATAATGAAAAATAATACCCAGCATGCTGAGACGTGTGAGTCTCGATCTCCAAGAGACCCATACGTAATAAAATAAAACTCATGCAATACGAAATTTCATTGAAATGGGACTCTGAACCATCGGGCAGTCGCGCTTAATGTACTGCACTTACTGATATGTGTTCCACATTTTTATTCATTCATCTACTAATTCCTCTTATCATATCCGAAGAGAACATTCTTTAAACTCGTTATTCTTTATCAAAATTCAGTGTTGGCTGGTGCGCTGATGGAGCAGGCTGAGCAGTTGCTGGACAAAGGAATTCACCCGATCAGAATAGCAGATGGCTTTGAGCTCGCAGCTCAATGTGCTAACAAACATCTGGATACAATCGCGGAGGGATTTCCAGTCGATCCTAAGGACCTGGAGCCGCTAATCAAGACTGCGATGACTACTCTGGGTTCGAAAATGTGAGAATAAGTTAAATACTAGAAAAAGGCATAATTATTAATTTTCACTCATCGGATGGATTTCTTTAGTTATTTCTTACTCTAAATTATTCTTTGGTTTTTCATCATTTTCCTTTAGCGTTAACAAGTGCCATCGACAAATGGCAGAGATTGCAGTCAATGCAGTCATGGCTGTTGCTGATTTAGAAACACGAGATGTTAACTTCGAGTTGATTAAACTAGAAGGCAAAGTCGGAGGCCGTTTAGAAGACACAATGTTAGTTCGTGGCGTTGTTGTTGACAAAGACTTTAGCCATCCTCAAATGCCTAAGGTAATTATAATCACGGTTTTTAATTTCTTATAATAATTATTAACACATACAGAGTTACCCACTCATGTCTCCATTTACTTCTTGTACCATTTTTTTATCCCCAATCTCACCGCTTCTTTCCTTTTATATCACTCTGAGCTGTATAAATTATAATTGCACGGAGAATTTCAGCAGTACTTTCAATGTATTTAACTGACCAGACACCTTGCTAGATTAACATGCAAACTTGACCTATTTGTATTTGTGTTATTGAATTGCTCAAATGCTGTGTCAATTTTGAAACATTACAATTCAAGAATCCCTGATCCCTGAAGTGTAAAAAACTTCGATATTAACAACAAGCATCTTGATTTTATAGAGGCTGCAGAATGTTAAGCTGGCTATTCTCACCTGCCCGTTTGAGCCACCGAAACCAAAGACTAAACATAAGCTCGACGTCACTTCTGTAGAAGACTACCGGGCGCTGCGAGAATATGAGAAAGAAAAATTCACGCAAATGGTATCTCAGGTCAAACAAGCTGGAGCTACACTTGCCATTTGTCAATGGGGATTCGATGACGAAGCTAATCACCTTCTGCTTCAAGAACAACTGCCTGCTGTTAGGTGGGTCGGTGGCCCAGAAATTGAGGTGATTGAAATTTCATTTCTTTCTATTCCATTACCTGAAAACAATTGAATCATTTCTTTATGAATAAAATTGATAAGATTTTTACCATCGTTCTGAATATTTAAATTGCTAAACAACTTGGACGCAGATTCATCGGTTAGTTTATTACTTGATATAGCTACGTTTCATTCTCGTTGATGAAAATAATAATTTCTAAACCCAATGATGTGAAAGCGCAACAGAAGGGGGTAACAGTGTGAGAAAGCTAGGTATAGTCCTTTTGATGTAGTCCTATAACTCGTTCAAAAGTTGTGAATATTTCATCATTTTTGTTCGGATTTAGGACTTTGCCATTTCAGACCATACCCGTTTAGTATCTATCTGTTGCAGTGGCCCTGATGATCAATGATTATGAGAGCTGAGGGTTTTCATTTTTTTGAATAACGTTTTAGAATTATTTCGATTAAAAAACTGACTGCGATAAAAATCCTAACAATAATCGTTATTCCAAACTGTAGCTGATCGCGATCGCAACTGGTGGCCGCATTGTTCCGCGATTTGAGGAATTGACACCGGACAAACTTGGGTATGCAGGTCTCGTGCGAGAGTTAACATTCGGTACAACCAAGGATCGTATGCTCGTAATTGAGGAGTGTAAGAACTCTAGGGCAGTTACCATTTTCATTCGTGGAGGTAACAAAATGGTACGTATTCCTCTCTATGTCGAAATTCTGCACCCAGATATCTGAAGTTCTACTATTCTGGCGTAGATTCCTAAGGAATTATTCCTCCTGAAAGACATATGGCAAGGAGAATTTCAGTGATGCCATTTCAATGCGTCTAACTGGCCAGACACCTTGCTAAAATAATATCACAGTTTTAATATCAGCATTTGATTGATTGTAGAAAATTAATTGCAGATTGAATTGTGTTACACATTTTTCTCATCAATAGATTATAGGGTGATCAGTAAAAATAGACAATAATCTAAAAGCTTCAGGATTTTCGAAACAAATTTTTTAAAGTAACAAAACCCTAGTTGTAGTCTTTCGATTGAATCAAGACTTGGATAAATTCTGATATATTGTTGAAACAATGCAATAAATTAACTTTCGTCTACAGATAATTGAGGAGGCAAAACGTTCGCTGCACGATGCACTCTGTGCAGTACGTAATCTGGTCACTGATGAAAGAATAGTTTACGGAGGTGGTGCAGCCGAAGTATCTTGCGCCCTGGCCTGTGCTGCACATGCCGACAAGATCAGTACCCTCGAACAGTATGCATTCCGTTCATTCGCAGATGCACTTGAAGCCATTCCTATGGCACTAGCAGAGAATGCGGGCTTGTCTCCTGTCGATGCCCTTGCCGAAGCGAAGGCACGCCAGTTATCTGAATCCAACTCTAGCTTAGGCATTGATTGCATGAACCTGGGCACCACTGGTAAGGCTTTTAATTTCGATGCTAAATTCGTATTGAATGAAATATTTAACTCATTCAGAAATTCATCTATATAATTTGATCCTATTCTTCTGATGCAATAATTGTTCTAATTTATTTTCAGACATGAAAGTGCAGAATGTCATTGAATCCTTGAAGAGTAAGCAGCAGCAGATTTTGCTAGCTACGCAATTGGTGAAAATGATATTGAAGATAGACGATATAAGATCACCTGCCGATGGTGGTGCAGGAATGTAATCGTTTTTCTATGCAGGGATGATAACTCCCAATTATTTAATACAAATTGTTTCTAATTTTTACAGCACATTAACTCGACTTGTTTATCCTATGATTAATACGCGCTTCATTCGTGTTGTTATAGAAATAAAAGTCATTCAACTCGCTTACATTACGCTAGTTATCAATGAATTCACACTGAGATTAATTTATAAGGAATAAATCTATAATTTAAAAATTAATAATCGTTGTTATTACTCATTGCTATCAAAATCAACTATAATTTAAATTAGTAATATTAATAAAGATTCAATTTTAAACGATAAATCGTGTGTTGAGAAAATTTTTCGACTTATATCAGTCGGGGACAATCGTAGTATTGAAATAAAGGCAGACAGCACAAAATTATTCATTCTATATAATTTATCATTGTTTATATTACGTGTCTGATACGTATAACGAGTTTTAACATTATGTGAACACTTAACAATAATAAGCTAATCACAAATGACGATTAAGTTCGGCATTCACAGATCTATAATCTAGTCATATTTCTTCATTCGTCATTTCACGCTCTGTGATTTATTGACGAAAAAACTTGAGATCCAAATAGATATCTTACGTAGCGACGAGAAATTTCTACGTTTTTATTTATCATTGAAAATTCACGACGCTCGATTTTAATAGAAACTAAATGAATTAATCTAGTAATACTCGTACTTTTCTCTTTAATACGCGTTACTAGACAATCTTTCCTGATAAGCCAAGTAGACTCTAGCTTGAGCCAAATCAGGGATAATAAATATTTGTACTTGAAAACGTCATGTCAAAATTCATCGCAAACAGACGTATCATCTTTCAATTAATTCTTTAGTATAATATGAGCCAATTTAAATCTACACTTTGGCAATTTTTATACTTCACAATAGTTGCGATGCGGCTATTTAAACTCAAACCAGTTTCAAATTCAAGTTAGGAGAACGTGAGATTAAAGCCTACCCTATCATTCGTGAATAATAATCACGAAATTTCCAAAAGGGAAAAATAAATAACAAGAAAAACAATAGTTTAAACTTATTATCGAGAAAAGCTGTTGCTGTTCCTTCTTTGGAGAAAAAAAAAAAATGAAAAAAAAACAAACTAAATTCGTTGATTTTCGAAAGCGAAATTCAGGGCCTGCCTTAGTATGAATTCAAATTCTATATTCGTTCCGAATATCTTTGAAACTGGAAGCAAGTGTCAAAAACGACGACTGCATAGTACTCGTAAAAATGTATAGGCCAGCCTAGTTCTCTTTTGAATTCTAAAATTGAAGTACAAAATGATAGTAATGAGATTTCGGATTTACGATGACGTTTTTATGCTGTGGTATGTACGTTATTAATCTGCATGAAAGTATTATACGAAATAGCTAATGTACTCGTGAGGCATGACGCCTCTTCTTGGGTAGAAGGTATGACTGCTAGAATAGTTTAATAGATTAGTAATGCTGCTCATGTAGATATCCGCGAAGCGAAAGAGGCGTCTTGAAAAGTACGTAGGATTATGGTAAGTCCTAAAAACAGATCCAAACTGTTCGTTGAATACGCGTTTGATGTCGTTACGTAGCTCATCTCTTTCCTTCATCCATTCGTCCAGCTGTGCCATCGCTTCATCACCCTCGTAATCCTGGTGATCTTCGATCAACGCCGTCAGCATTTGCAGCCAATTTGCGTTCATTTTGAACTCGGGATTATTCAGGTTCTCGATTTCATGCTGGAACGTTTAAAATACGTAGGAAAACTAGCTGCGAATTATGTAATGCTGAAATATCTTCTTTAATCGTAAGAATAAAAGATTACAGTTCCAAATCTGTATCAAATACTAAATTACGGTTACTATACGAGTGATAACGTTACTCGCTCTCATTACACAGCTGGTTGGCCACGTGGAAAAAAAAGACGATGAATTATTGAAACGTGACTTATTGGGTAATGATTAATTTATGGTAACTAAGCAGACAGAGATCCATTTGCAGATATATCAATTTACGAACTTCGTCATTTTCGAAGAGATTACGTCTATCTATGTGCGATTCACTCGTGCCTTTAGCTTAATAATTGATAAGGCGATTAGTTTTCGCAATGGTATTGGAAAAAAATATTTGGCATGATGATTTAGCAAAGTTTTTTAGCTCGAAAAAAAACCGTGAAAAAAATATCCCGAAGTAAAATTTCGCGCCTACTTACGGTGAGCTCGTTGATGATGGCTCCTGTTCTCCAACCATGCTGAAGAGTCACGTCTGCTAGATCGCTGTAAGGATGATCACCGAAATATAATACTTGATGTCCTCTCCAGCCGGTCATATCTTGTAGTTGTTTAACTGTACCCTGGTATTCGAATATCGGTAATAACTGTTAGTATAATTATCGTGGTTTGAAAGAGAATTCAGGAAGAGAAAGCGCTTACCTCAAGGTAAATTACACCTTTTTCCAATTTTGTGACGCGGTCCCATAACAGGGTGCGGTTTTCTTCGTCATAAATACGTAAAGGTCGGGTTTCGTCAGTGAAAAAACGCGGCTTTCGTGCCTGCACTATCACCACATCGAAATAATTCTTCCAGTCATTGCCGAGAAGAAACTTCATCCCAACGTCTCTAAATAAATTTTATGATAATTTAATTTTATTCACACCGAATACCGAATTAAGTATTTAATCATTTATCTTGATATACTTACACGAAATGAAAGGGACTGTTAGTCACCAGGAACATCTTCTTCTTAATGCTCTTTAATCTGTCAAAGAACCTTCTCAGTTCCTTATTTGGCTCCAAAAAATCACCAACGTTCTCTACCACAGTTTGATGCATTATGGGGTGACAACTCTGCACCGAATTCTGCGGAGATAAGTTTTATTTATTAATTATTACAGACGACCATGAGGAATTGCCATATCTCGTTTAATTCGAACGATTGCTTTGACCAGAAAAAAATCAACTCTCAATTTTTAAATGCTGTCTTCAGATCTGTCTTTTTTTTTTTTTTTTTCATTTTTTTTGCGTGCTTACCTTGACGTCTCGAAAGAGTATTTCGGGATGATAGTCGATGTGGTTTTTCATAAAGAACTCTGCGACGTTACACAAAAGCCCCATTTCCGGTACAGAGAATAGATCTGCCAGCTGGACCATCTTGGTTGTTCTTATGTCCTGAAATTATGTCGTCAGGAATAGATACAGATTTGTCTATTATCGTTTTTGGTGAAATTTTATGTACTGATTCCTATTCGCCGGGATTTCTACTTACCTGTCCGAGCTAGAATAACCCATATTTTGTGCTTCCAAAATCAACAGTGTTATGCAAACAGAAGAAATTATTCGTGTTATAAATATAAAACTAGAACTATTTATAAACGGTGTTAAAAGCTAATATATTGTACATAGGTAGAATGCACAATGACAAGAGTAGAAAATATTCTCACGTACTTTGACCGCGGTTCCGGAAGGCATATGGAACATAGTAAAATAATTAGAATGAGAATTTCTCAGTTTTTTTTTACGTATATTGTAAATGAGACTCCTAATAATACAGAACAATATATTCTCAGGCACGTTTTTACCAGACTTTCAAAAATCATTTTCGCTGCAACTATCTCGTTGGGAAATTCTACGAGATCTAAATTTTCTAGAAATAAAATTATCCTCGTATTCCTCCTTCAGATCAGAATGAATACAAACGCTTCAGTTCCGAATGGCAATGTTGGATATTAATGAAAGTTCGAAACTCCATGCAGGGTAATTTATTAAAAATAGCAACAAAAACTCAGCATTATTATCGAAACTGCTATTTAGGTATCGGTACTCATTTACCTCAGTGTTTTTGTTATGGGCCTCGACATACGCGATAGGTATTATCCTATTTTTGTAAAGTCTTAGAACCTCGTCGTCTGGTACTCGTTGTAAACCTCTATACGCGGTGCCCAGTTGGATTTGCAAGAAACTATCCAGCTTCAAAAGCAAACCTTTTTCAATGTCGTAATGAAGACCGCGAACTGCGAATCCCTCCCGATATTCCAGCTTGCCAATTCCCGCTGGATACTGTCAGAGAATATTTCATTGTCCGGTTAAACATCATTCGGGAAAATTATAATACCCAATTTTATTCCCAGAACCAACAATCACTTGACTATCGAATAAATTGGTCACACTACGATGGAGAAGTAACGATTGAATCAATTGGTCAAATTATTATCCTCTTTAATTATACATACGAAAGAAAAACTTGCCTTATATTTTTTAATGAGCATATCTCGTCCGAGATTATAGAGTAGGTAATCCATCGAAGGTTTGTAGCAAGCTAACGTATAGTCGTAGTCGAAACCATAAACTTGTACTTCCTTTAGGTCAAGTTCATTGCAGGCGAAAACACCTCTGGCATTAACATCCAACGGTAGTTTTTTTGCTGAACAAATATCGTATATGATTATTCAAATGTCAGAAATTTTCATCGAATTTTTTTACCATTAATAATTGTATTACCTAATTTCGGATCAACAAGCTCGAGTGATTTGATCTTGCGACTTGCAATAGTGAAATTATTCAGTTTCTGATAAACTAGACGAATTAGTGACCCCAAAAGATCTATCTAATACTCGTATTACTGTTATTTTGGTTAATTTCAATTGGCCAAAGAATTATAAGAGAAACATATCTGAATTTCGAGTTAGACAGTGGCGTGTGCAGAAGTTTTAATTAGAAGTTGTATGATGATGAGGATAAGTTTAGATGGGAAATAATATAAAGGCTACTTTAATACAAATTCTCGAATAATTTACCATTAATTCGTTAGGTGTGTAACTATGATTGAAATTTCTCCAAGGAATCCAATTACAAAAATTACTGTAATTATTGTTGGTTTTTAGTGGCTGATAAGTAAAACAAGGCGGTGTTAATGACCAGTCAACTTGGCGAATGATAAACGTGCTTTCACTTCACGTATGCCACATATACGGTATATACCTACGTATAAGATACATACGTATGTATCTCACGCCGCAACCGACAGGTAACACCCAATTGCTTATGTGGATCACACGTAGACTTACGTCTCGGTCGATTCATCTAGGCGGTGAATTGGGTCACGGTTACATATACGGTTATTTTTTAACATCTAGGTATTCATATATATATATAGTATATATTTTTACCGATTTTACATTACCAGAATTAGAAAATACCGAAATTGCAAAAAATTTCGCGGTCCAAAATCACCGGTGAAAATTTTACTTTTAATTATTTATTTACGGAGTATAATTCAGCGATATATTATTCGTGTTTGAATTCTAAGCAGATGTGACGTAGATCGAAAGCAGCATATAAATTTGCGTTAATTTTGTCTCAGCATCAGAAACTGGTTGTATGTAGAATTCCATTCGCTCAGGCCGTAGCTTTTTATCATATAGCTATTTACAGCATAGTTCAAATTACGCTGACGTAGTCACTTGCAGCGTTCACTATTCGCAAGTAACGCCGTGCCTATGTAAAAGCCTTTTTTCCCTAATCCTAATGGAAATCGAGTCTAATGGACCTCATGGTCGCAAATAGAAGCATTATCATACTCATCAAATCGCCGAGAGAAAAACTGTAGGGTAATAATAATTCGACAGAACATTGTGTCGCTCAGAGTGTCGATCTATTCTTCAGACAAGAGCCATTTTTCCATTATATACCGCGTCTTGTCCACAGGTACTATCAGTGCCGGTGGGTAAGGTTCGGAATAATGATTCTACAGATCATCACACCTATAAATAAAATAATCGAAAAGCTGAATTAACCGCGATATGAGTATACACGCGTCTTTCTGCAACCGTAAGCGTCTGAACCCGGAAATATTGCACGTGTATGAATAAACTGATGCGAGGGGGAGCGATGGAGGACGCTATTACGCGATTAGCGTTGCGGTGATTACGTGATTTGTTCCAACTCCTGGGCTCTGCAATACGTACGCTGTAATGGCTCTATACCGATTTCGGTTACACTGATGTGACAAGGAAGGCGGCCGCCTTGTTAATCTTATATTATGTTATATATCTGTCCGTAAATAAATACCTACCCGTATTGCGAGTGGTGTAAGCATGTAAATACATATATTTATCGTAACTTTGACAGAAACGGACGCTAGAAAGTCGCACATTCCGAACTGTTACGTGAACGAATGTTCGACAGGAATTGCTCTGACATGTTTCGCATGCTAGACGAGTTTGCATATTATGGTACCCGGGTTGGCAACGAACCAGCGAATATCAGGGCATAGGAATAGAACTTTTCTACTTTGTCTTCTCATTTTCATTCCATAGAAATTTTCAGGCTTATGAAATTCGGGGACTTGATTACACGCGAAAGAACTTGGCCGATCTTTACTTAGGCGTATAAGCAAATACGTGCGAATTAGGAATTAGGTATACCCTTGGAAAATACCAATCACCCAAAAGCTTTGCGACGTTAGGGCCTCGGGGAATGAAAAACAATGTTAGAAACACTCCTTTCTCATGAATTCTTTACACCGAGTAGAATAGAACAGCCGCTATTTTGAGCAGGAATTAAGCTCCGCTCGCACGACTTCCGCAAAGTTTAATCGCCAGAATATCTCGATTAAGTACCATGTAGCCTTTGGTTAGTGTTTTGATCGCAAAACGTGATGGATATAGTGTATGTAGAGCTTTGTAGAGTATGATAAATTGAAAACAATTTTCTTGTTTAAGTAGTAACAGATGTTATCGTAAGGCGTCCGTTGGAATCGGGAAACGATAGCGATGCTTATAATTATGGAGCTTTTTAAATCTCTCGGTAAACAATGCCTGATAATAAAGCCCATAATAAGGTATTTTTTATGAATTGTTTCAATGTGCGATCCATTGCCAAGGGTAAATCTAATTAATGCGCAGGCGCTTAATTCGCGACCTGCGCAATGTATCAAGAACCTTGGTTCTGGTCGGGAATCTCATCGCGTGTTTGGCCGTTCACTACGGTCCGCTACCACTGTGATATTATTGGTTTATACTCACATCTGCACTTTGCCTTGATGTTTAAATAATTTTCACGCATTGTTTCGCGGGATATTTTCTTGCTTTCAGCACTGGCATGTTGTGCGTATTTTTTAACACCATTTTGACACAAGAACTTTGAATTCTTAACGCCACTATTCGAGAACAACAGTACTGTCGCTTTACCTAACATGGTGGACCGGTGGCGCTGGCAGACCGACTGGCTGATTGTGAGCTTCATTCGTGACGTCGACCAGAAATACGAGCCGAATACTTGGGTCGACAATCTTTACCGAGCACGCTGTAGTTTTCTAATTACATAATTACCAATTGACAAGAGCGTTTATTTCAATACACAATTATTATAGCTGAGAAAAAAATAAATGAATAATCATATCACCCGCAGATTCCATATGTTTAGTCAATTCATCGAATATCTACGCCTATGGATAAACCTGGCGCTGTTTTCGATCGGAAATATTTCGGCAACATTATACGAAGGTCACCTTCTTTTAACAGAATCGCGAGTTTCATTCACGCGACAATTATATCCGCAGATATACTCAGCGGTAAAAACCGGGATATCTATTTAGTAACAAACAACGAAACTAGCGCAAGCTTGGCATGTGGGCAACGCATGCACGCGTACATATGTCACAGAAATAGAGTGAATACGATCTTGGAGGGATTTGGTGCGAAGAGCTAGCCGCCGAATTACCGTGTGTTTAGAAATTGAATTTGAATTTGAGGACCCGAGATATTCTGTCATCGAATACGGAATATATCCTCGAACTAAATCAGTCTAATCTATAGAATCTATAATCTACATCAACCAAAAAAGTACGTATTGATTACCCAGGAGCGTGCGAATCGAGTTCCTCGAAGTATATTACTCCGGAGAATGTTCGTCGCTTTTTTAACTGGCGAGTGGACAATAATATAAAAATAATAAACCGGTTAAACCATTCAAAGTTTTGGCAAAAGGAAAAAATTTTATGACGTCGAGCGGGACGTTTAGACTATTTTCGATATCAAGGCCACTTCGTTCATATTTGCAGATCTATTTCGCTAGAATTTTTGCCAAAATCGAGACGAATCCAACGATCTATAACACAGTTATGCCAGAGTTAAAGAATCGCGAAATATCGATAATCTAAGTGCAGGAGTAGTAGCGGACCGTCATAGTCAGACTACAGCGGGCCACAGGCGCCGTGGTCGCGCCGAGTCTTTAATCAGACGGAGGTTAGCTGCACAGCTGATTTGACCGCGAGCTATCGTCGTTCGTTAAAGCCTTAAAATTTATATTTAATTTATGTGCATTTCCACACGATTAGTAATTAAGGGTTTAATAACTTTCAACGTATATTTTCGAACTAATGAACGGTATGAAAAAGCAGAAGAATTTACTAGGCATTCATGAGGATAATATACTGACGAATGTATAGACATACCACGTCCTCAGTTTCCTTTAATATCTATTTTTCGCAACTAATTTATTGATGATTTTCCTGGAGTTCAATTGACGTGTAAAAGGTTGTTCATGTATGAACATAATTGTCAGCGTATTCATTCGCTACTGAATAATGTATGAACATCAATGGAGTAGCTAGCAATGAGAAACGTCTGAATTTCGTATAGTATAAATTGAATATGTTGGGCCCCAACAACCAGCGGTGCTCGACGCTGGTCCCATGTCAGAATATACCTACGTCGAAGCCACTGACGTTACGTCTGAACTAATATCGGCAGAGTATATCTATCTATCTACTTAGCAGTCTTCTCAAAGTTTTAATAGCAAGATGAGACTATCCGAAGAGCTTGCCGCGTCAGCTGGGGTTGGCGATTAATGATTGACGAGCCAAGAGATTTCGTTCGCGCTGTTGCCGCCACTCTAAATCAGTCGATGATCCTGCTGTATGGTAGATATCTGTTTCCCCGATCCATTGGGTCCAGCGCATCTTAGAAAAGATGACCTCGTTGTGTTCGTCTGCACATTAATCCTCGAGTAGGATATATCTGCAATACTATACCTACTGTACGCATCGATATTGACACATAACTTTTGGATCTATGACAAACGAAAGAATCCTTGAGATGGGATGATTCGCGAACTCGCTGAATTCAGGTTCTAAAATCTAAGCTTTTATGACCACTTTGTGCCAAAACTGAATCTAGCGGTAGAATCTGACGGATCAGATAGATATGACGATGCTTTTCGATCGTACTGACGATTATACGGACATGGACTTTGAGAACAGCACGCATAAGTCTTATGTGAATTAAATAATGATGTCTGCAAGTCGGTGTTGTATAGTTGGCAATAAAAATACGAAATTTTCCAACATCGTGATAGTGCAACGTCTCGCGTGTTGAATATGGTCAAAGAGACGCGTGTTCAATTCGAGAGAGGCACCGAGGGACAGAAACGGAACTATGTAGGTCGGCGTCTTTGGAACTGTAACATATCGACGCTTCTCGCGGTTTTTCTTACGGGAAAGCTACACCATGCTCAGGTATGGAAGTGATCACCATTGGCAGCTCGATTCTTGCCTTACTGTTTCCATGCCCGTTCCGTTTTCCAGGAACGTCACACGACACGGGTCGTTGGCCCCTTCGAGCTGCCAGTTTCTTTGCTACAATTCGCCTCCTCGTGATCTTCCGATCTTCGTTGACGCAACATACATACACACGTATCACATACATAATAAATCGATCTTCATTCTGGCGTGACTTGAGACACCGATATTCATTAAAATCGAGAAAAAAAAAATCACTTCACAGCTACAGGTTTTTGAATTACACCTATACATATAGTTTGGTAGAATATAATTTGATAATCTTCAATCGGGGTAATAATGACTATAACAGCATCGTCTAAAAAGAGAACGTGTCTCATGCGTTGTTATTCGTATGTAGGTATGTACTACAGTATATCTGTACCGAGACAATCATGCGATGGTAAATGGCTTCATAACTCGTTAATTGATCATAGTTGTAAAGCTAGCGTGTGTTTGTTTCTGTTAGATCTGTCTTCTGGTCATAAAATTCAAAAGATGAAGGTCAAGTATGGTAGCATAGCGTCGTGTTTCTTTTCTCTTCGTATCTTTTTATTTTAAACCACCGCTAATTTATCAGTGACAGGAGTCCGAGGTCTATAAATAAGAAATGGGAACATATGTGTGCCTGAGTACGCGGTACACCTTGTATGTACACCTCGAATACTCGCTCCAATATCTCCGCCATTTATATCAACGATATCCGGAATCTATGAAAAGTTATTCTATCACTTCTTCTCTAAAACTACATTTCCGATCGATCTACTTCCACAGTGTCTATAACGAATAATACGTACGCTCGGACGAAAATTAACATCGCAATTGGCTGCAGTTTGGCACGCAGAATTAATAAACGCGATACGCTGCGGGGAGAATTTGAAAACCATTTATCCCTCGACAGATCATTTTTAACGAGCATGGCGTACGCGCGTAAATTCAAATAACGATGACTTATACCTAGATCGAAAGAAGCGGCGGTCACACCGGCGCTATCGTAAGATGCGAACGACCAAGGAACGCAGATTGCTCTGGGCAGTGTTCCGCTGACCTACTCTACGATTATCACAGAGTGTAGCTAGCGCAGCGGTCCACCTACTGCTTCGGTTATACATATAGTTGTTAGTATGTGTATTAATGATCGTACGTTACAAAATGAGTAAACTATTGATGCAGGATATGCGATAGTCGTATAAAATTTCATGAATCGAATTTCACACGGTTTCTTATATAGGTGTATGATGTATTATACACCTATTATATACCGGAAAGATTGATCGACCTGTTGTGCGAAGAAAGGCTCTAATCTCTTACTCCACAGACTGTTAACCGAATCTCTTAGCTTATCCATAAAGAAATACGATGGACAGGTTTATGTAGGCCGAGAAGCAGAGGGTTCGATTTTGTAGTAATTCAATTCAGCGATTCGGATATAGATATTGATGCGAAATATGTTAAAATGGAGCTGAAATTTTTGCGATAAATTTTAAGCGGTTAAAATTAATTCGGAAATATTCAAGACGGTTGAGATTGAACTTCGCCACTGCGAAACGGTTATTACTCGATATGGTGACTACGAAAAAAAAATCTGAAATACGAGGTGATTAAGAAGAGTTCTTCAAGATTTGCAAATTCGCAACAAATTTCGTTGATTTATTTTTTTTCTATCGAATGGCGAGCTTGATGATAGATTCCTTGCTTTTTGGAAGAATACGATCAATCTCTGACCGCTCGCGAACTGTGTTTCAAATCTGTTGTCTATTAGCAAAAAATTTATCTCGGAGTTTATAGATTTTTGAAAAATAATCCGCAAATCTTTGGAAATTGGGTTCCTACAACACTTGCATACGTACGGTTGTTCGACGTGTCATCATGGATCCAGTTTACCGATTGAGTTCGCCGCAAATATGTCTATAATATGATCACCTACTTTCTCAGTTTCAAGGATTGATCTCAAACTGGAATGAGTGTAGGTAGTAGTGTACCGTAAAAGTACTAAAAATATATTAAATCAAACGAAAACGCAAATTAAAGGCCTTGAATTTTGTTCTCTCGTTATTTCTCGTTTTTCATTTCTAAAATAACGGTGTACATTTACACTTATACGCGCATTATCTCTAGCCTGTATCCAATATTTGACTAACTAATAAACGCCAGTCATATGATACGGACGCTATTGGTGGTATTTGACAAAAACAGAAAAAAAAAAAAAACTGGATTCAATAACCCATCCTAGATCAAAGTAGATCCAATAAAAGAATTCGGAACAGAAGATTCGATCAAGAAAGTAGATTGGGCTCATTTTCCTAAGCGCATGACTATTATGGTCAGAATTAGGTTTAAGCATGGGGCAATTTATAGTCAGAATTATTGATCTAACTAATGATTTGTGAAAGTTATTATAATAAATTGCTCGTGCAGGTTATTTGATTTTTGATTCATCTGCATATGTGTTAGGCGATTTATTCGATCTGGTATAATTGTCCAGCTGAAATCGATTTCAACTATTTTCACGTGACCGCAGTGGTAGACAACTCAACTTTTACTCTCATTGTCGACAATGAGATCATACGATCACATGAGGATGGTTAGATCATATTTGAACGTTTATCATAAGATCGTTACGGTCATCAATAAAGAGAGATCATTGTACGATCATGAATCATATAGAAATAAAAAAGCTCGTGGCAAAGGTGTCGACTAGGGCGGAATGGAGAAGGCGTTATATTTTGAAAAATAATTTTCAGAATTACATACATCAAGGTTTTTCCAAATCGGTTTTTTGTATACATCTAAGCAGCTATCCTCGCATATCCGTGGAGAATGGATCTGAAATTTTTACGATTTAACTGCAAACGCTTTTATTGTGGTATATACTGCAGAATCAGGACAGTCAGATCCTAATAAGTAAGTTTTAATGGCCGAAATGAGACCTACCATCGGCAATGGTTTAACCATGGTTTAACCATTAACCAATAATGGTAGCGTATCTCATTTCGGTTTAAAATACTCACTGATCAGGATCCGACTGTCCTGATTTCCAAAATGTATCAGATAATAAAAAATCGTTTTAAAATTTCACAAAATTGTAAAATAATGTGCGGGATTCACGTGGTTCGGATTCAGGGCTGACCACAAACTTCAACCCCTGTCAAAGATCCCCTTTTTATTTTCATTCGAAAATCTACCCCCATGGGTCAATTCAATTGAATCAAGTATCTAACCCGGAAAAGTCCGTTCCAGATTACCAGCTTATCTCTAATACCTAGTATCTCACCAGCTATATCAGAGATTATAAAAAGGTCTATGACTCGATAGGTTTTTCGAATGGTTCTCTATCTGGGTTAAGGAACAGCCTTGACCCGATGGAGGAAGGCGCACGTGCACCAACTGCTACCCATAACCGCATTAGACCAGGAAGTGGCGTCGTGGCGTCGTGGTCCGTAGGACCCGTAGTCATCCGCTCCTCGACTCTATACCGTGTTTGTATTGGTTCCTGGTATCCACTGACCACTTACACGCGTGGGAATAACTACGTATACAATAGTGTCCACACTACTAAATCGAAGTATGTAGTATTTACGCCGTGAGGAATTCACCCAATTATCAAGATGCTGACGCAACGCTGGTCTACAGAACTTTTTCTTCTTTTTATTTCTTTTTTTTTATCACAAAAGATTCTCAGGCTTTGACCAACACGCATTACTTTCTTTAGGGGCGTCTTCACGAGGCGTAGAAGCACCAATTTTCCAACCCTGTAAGCGCGATCCTTTCTATTTGATTTAAACATTCTTCGAGATATTTGAGATATAATTTTATATACGATAAATTTATCCCTGAAAATTTCCACACCTACAATCTAAGGAATCGGGCGATATCCGTGGGTCGCTTAGCGCGCTTCTCCTTGGCTCAAGTCGTCGACAGCCGCGTTGCGGCTGGGACGGACCTTGTGCGCGGTCAAAGTCGTGGCCTACTTCACTTCCTGCTTCAAAACTTTCTCCACGCGGTGGTCGTTCCTTCGTTCTGTTTAGCCTTTCTTACAAGTATTCATTATTATTATTCATACAGGCATTATAAGCAACGGCTGTCATATGACGTGGTATAGAAAACGCGGTAATTATGCGAGGGAGGTATAGGCATAATTTTATTTGATTATTGATAATTTTATAAAATTCCACATCGCCGCATATACGCCGAACGTTTTCTTATATCAGTAATAATTAGACACCAAATAGGCAAAATAATAGTTTAGCGGTAAAAATGAAACATAATCAATAGGGTATCAGTTCGAACATGAATTTTTATTTAATATTCAAAACGGTGTCCATACGAAGCAAATATTGAATTAAGGAATAGAATCCACATTGAATGATGGAAAAAATTCTGGAATCTGTTTAGAAATAATCAGGAATAATGTTATCAGATATATGCGAGGTACCTTATGTGCGTGGTTAACTAGAGCAAAAAGTTCGATACGCATTGTTAGAGGCATAAAAATTTCTTCATTAGTTATGATTATAAGCATAAGCATAATATCGTCTTCTGAATTGATCAATTCAGTGAATTTATATTTGTAATTTGTCTAATTAATACATCGCGTCTTCTTCGTATGAAAAGGAGAAATACTTAGGTCGCAAGACATCGTGAATGTGTAGCCGGGTCTTATGCCAAGTGAAAATAAAATCGTATAAAAACCGCGAATCAATTTAACGAGGCTTTTGGGACCGTGGCTTACGACTTGAGATATCTCATATATGCGACCCCGATAAGTTAAGCTATACGCATACGTCGTTAGAAAATCTGATACGGTGACACTTGTATTAGTTTAAAAGTTAAATGTAAAGCTGTGACGAAGCGAGTTTTGAGGAAAAACTTGGCTAAAAGAACTTTTAACGGCCAGTTAGATCGCACAGGGTTTCAAAGTTCCTGATTGTCATTAAACACCGGAATGTTTTCTACAGTTTACCCAGAGTTTATAACTTTTACTATAGGTAAACGTACGTACCTACGTATAGCACAATACCATGCTTATACAGTAATTGAATTCAATTTAGAATAGAAAAATATTTTCAAATAGGTTGCAGAAGCAAAATGCTTTTTGCGGTTTACGTTTGCCACTGACGTGACAGATTCAATCCGCAAACTATACCAGGTATAACTCATCGCTGGTCTCATTACCTTTCAACCCCATCATTCTCAAAGATTTACCATGAAAATTTCTACGAGTCATTTTTGATAACAAAAAGTAGGCTGGCGTTGTCACGATCCGCGTAACACAACGTATACCTACCTACCTACCTATTCGGGACGTTCCGGTGGCTGCATTCGAAAATCTGAATATAAACTAGCCGAATCAGATGGTAGCCGCATGAAGTAAGACCAGATTCTCGTTAAGCCCTTACTCACATCAGCTTCGAATTATGTATAAGTACGATATCCACGAATTAACTTCACTTTTGAGAGAATTAACATACAACTTGTGAAATATCGGAAAATTATTCGGTCAGAACTTTCGGAATTTTCTATTTTTTTTTTATTTTGTGACCGACATCGATTCTCCTTGCTATTAGTATCGAGAATTTCATCAGAACGAAGATAAATGTGTCTAAAAATAGAAAAGAAAAAAAAAATTGACTTTTGAAATCAAAATATCTAACTATGTGCGACAAACCAATACGTCATTCGATGTGCTGAATAAATTCACGTGACTGTATGCAGCGGAATTTATTTGGCACATTGCTGAAATCCGAAATTTAGAAGCGTTTTCTGTCTGCAGAGAGAAGTGAGTGAACTTCGTGACCGAAAAATAAAGATGTTGGAAGTGCTGTGCGGTTTTACCGTAATACAAAATCGTAAATTTGATAGTTACAGGCTACTGTGAGTTATGTTCATAAAAATGTACATGATAATGCTTGGGTAAACGTAAATAAATAAGTAGGATTATTTGCGAAGTCGTTTAAGCTCGATGCCTTTCAAATTACTGCGTGTTTCCATAAATCTGGTATATCTTTCGCGTTCACAGAACGACATACGTTTCTGCATATAGATAAAAATTCACCCCTACGACGTTACCCGAATTTCTTGTATTTCAACTCGAAATAAATTATCATACCTACATATGGGGTTACCGCACCTCTGACTCTCGGCAAGTAAAAATTCTCTTTCTAACTAGCTCTCGTTTTTCTAAGCGACGAATGTGAAGCAGAAAATAAATGTGATCTACGAATGAACTTACAGCGTGGACCGTCACACCCGACTTCTCACTTTCACCGCCCACGCGTGATGTCAGTATTAGGGTATTCTATGCCGGCTGGTAAGACGTATACACATAGAGGCTACGGGAAGTGTCTACAAGAAGTCCGCTTCTGACTCCGAAAGAAGCTCAGGGTCACTCGAAAGGCGAGACAGCCTTAATTCTGTACGTTTGAGTCACTCACTTTCACCTCTGCATTGTGTGCATCCGGATTGGTCGTCGACCCTTTGTTCACGCTTGAAATAACGCCAGAGTTGATTAGAATTTATTCTTTCCGTAAATGCAAGAGGGTTCGCTGCAACGACCTACTTTTCTTTTATAACTACAGGATCAGTCGATTATTGTAAAAAAATTTAGAAAAAAAAGGAACGACTAAAATTGAAAAAAAAAAAAAAAACGAATGCATCGTAGTCCAAAAATGATACGATTTGATATTTAGGAGGGTATACGTCCTTATTTCGAGCGAAATTTCTCAATAATTCGCAGTTTTATCACGGAAATTTCTTCAACTATAATCAAGCAAAAGTCAAGATTTGTGCAAGTAATCACCTTTCACAATAAATTATATGCAGTCAAAGTAAAAGTAATTGACGCAAGAAATCAGCTATCAACATTTCTTCGGAGTTCGAACTCATTTACTCTCTAATAATCGTTAATAAAAACGAGCCTCGCTCCGATGGTGCGAAAAATTATTTCGGTAATGAATTTCAGTTGTAGAAAATATTTTTTAATGAAATATCAAAAGATCGTTCGGTCATATCATACGGATGATTGTTTGCGGGACGGTAAGACACGATGAAATTTTTTATTTTTTTTTTTAAATATAGAGAACCCCTCAAATATCAATCTCATGTGATGTTTCATTCCGTAGATCGTCTCCCGATTTCGTAAGATTGAGATAAGCGTCTATTCCACGTATAGAGAACGATAGTGTGGCGTTTCAAGAAAATTAGTACCTCGAATAACGTGGAACCAATCTCGTTGGGTACCTATAATAATTATGATCCAACAAGTCGAGCGTGCCGTGGCTTCCTTGAGTGGATCTACTTTTACAATGACGCGTAATTTGCGCGAGAGACCATACGTGTATGTACTCGTATACATATACCATATGTATACGTGGCCCACATCGCGATTCGCACCATCGTCGGTATGTCTGCCAATTAATGCCAAGTACTTACCTACCTGGTGCATCGCGGCTAAGATAAGAGAACGATATGTTTAAACTTGAAAGTCTTTCCTCATTATTTCAGAGGTGTTCGATGCTGCGTTAAGAGTAGGTAGCCTTAGAATATAGGTATGAAACTTAGTATATAGTAGTTGGGACTCTCTAATTTATCTCTCGGAATACAAAAGCTTTCTTATTAATGAGCCTATTGTTACTTACGTTAAGGTTTGTGGTACATGGACGTATTTGGCGACACTCGTCGGTGCAGTCAGGAATTTTACACGTAAGTATACCAGCTTCTGATATTTTAAAATGAGTTCATGAACCTTTCAGGAAATTAACGTAATAATTGCATATTGAGCCGGACGCGTGTGAATTCATGTTTGAAATTAGTGTTTGTCTATTTTCTAAGTAAAACTACAGACCAGGTTTTAAATATACATATAAATCCCCCACACATCGTAATTGTATAGTAATTTGTTAATCGCGTATTTGCGGTAAGCAGGTACTTTGTCATAGTTGATTAATTATGCGGAGAGAACGTCGTGGTTCATTCAAATTCACTGTGAGAATAAATAATATACAATAAATAATCATTTGACATCAATTTGAATTTCTTTATTTGTCTATGTATATCGAGTTACTATTTTGCGCTCTGTACTACCACCATTTCTTCCAGCGATTAAAAAACTGTCCTTAAACTTTGGCAAACTATAGGTTTTCCAAAGACTAAATTTATAGCTGTACAAAGTGAACAGATAGAGGAAAAGTCGAAAGTTCTTCCGCTAATAAATAATCCGTCACATAACATAGGGAAGTTCGCCCGATTAGTTCGCTGGATTGATTATTGGCAATTTTCAAGTTTTCAAAAAAAAAAAAAAAACACGAGGACACTTTTTGTACTGAAAATTGTTTCATAAAAGTCGAAATTTTCGCCTTGGGAGATTCTAAAAATTCTTGAAAAATTGAAATTTGACTTTCTTGTAGAATTAAACAATTATTTGCCCTGTCTTGGATGGTCTGCACCGACCGTTACGGTGAACATAGGCTTCTACCCGAAATATCAAACTACTTTCTATACTACGCGATCGTTCAGTACCGTTATACCTGCGAGTGCGAATATCGCGTAGCTTCGTGAATCTCACGAGCCTCATACTCAACGAGTTAGTTCTTAGGCATGCCAATTTACTAAGGCTGACTCGCTCATCAACAACTGATTAGCATATAGGCACACTGACACACTAAGATCACCAATCGATATACTCGAATATGACCCCGCGTATCTTGAGGGCATATTTTGGGTATTAGCCGTGTCACCTTTCCGCGATTAACCTTTGTGTATCAATTCGTACCTACCTATACTCACCTACAGAATTGATTAAGCCCATCGCGTACGCGGCAATATCTCGTCACGGATCACCTACGTAGGATTCTTTAAATTTACATACGAACCCGTAGTACGGGGTCAACGGTCACTCGTGTCTAGTCCTTTGCCGAAGACCGCTACGAATCAGGAAAGAACAGAGTCGCAAAAAAGTCCCGTAGAAAACGTGCGCGATAGATCGAGGGCCAAGGCCACCCGTGGAACTTCTTTCAAATATAGTATTTCCTTCTTTCTGAGTATATCTGTCCGATTGTTCGCTAAGACCGTGTCTTTATTCTTGGCCGAGTTCGACCTGCGTAATGACCTTTTTCATCGGGGAGATAATTTCTTCTTACGGATCGCGAAGACCGGGTGGACCATTAATGCGTTGATATTTTATGGGGAAAACGTGAAATGATACACGTCGTATATTCTTCAGCTTTGAGACTGCGGCGCGAATCTTTTCTACATCCTTCTATGCCTCAGATCTGGAACGTTGATGTCATTTATTTAAGGAGAGATTATTCTCCAGCAACGATGACGACAGGTTGTCTTGCGATAAGAATTAGTGATTTGTACATATCTATGTAAATAGAAATACCTGCATTATATATACCTATACCACAGAATTTTCTATGGTAGAGAAACTCACCCAAGGCCGAAGAAATTCTTTGAATAACAGCTTCTCCGCTAACACGTTCAATTAAACGTGATTAAGATTGAATAAATTTCATTTATTTTCATTCATTTTATATTATTTTTTATGTATATTACGCATGTATAGGTATATGGACTTGTGACAATCGAACAAAACGATACGGTGTTGGGCTACTTGCCCGAGGAAAAGCTTGGAAGAATTCAACGACCTGAAAAATACGATGGTACACATACACCCATATGTATATAGTATGTACGCCAGTGTGACAGATGAGTCAACGAAGACGCCCAACGCCCACATGTATTGTTTTGTTAACAAATGAATAATACCGATGAAAATGTAGATGTACCAAAAGGCCAGTTTGCGTTTAATTTGTTATTATAATTTAGTGGGTGCGGAACGGTTTTAAAATCAGAAGTGTGTCATCTTCAGCCCGCAGTGCGTAGCTGTGTATAGAGGTGCCGATTGAATTGAGCCAAACCATGGCATCACAACGCCGATAGAATTCTTATCTACTGTTTAGGATTCATTTCAAACCACATGTATATATCGGTTCGTATCGGTTGCGAAAGTTTTTTTAAAAACCCATACAGCTACCATATACGAATTCTCCGGTGTCCAACAACCGTTTGAACCACTGACTCGAAACTGTCAAATTCTCCTCATCTACGAGACTATCCAGGATCGGCTCGGATCATTTCTAGTATAAAGTAAAAATAAAAATGATATATAACAAATCTGTGTCAGATATTTTTCACTCTTACTGTATAAAATCCATCTGCATACATACATATCCTCCGATCTCTCCTACACCATGATCGTTGATAAAGATGTTGCTCAGCGTAACGCGGCTGGTTCGAAAAGTAAAAAGTCTCGATAATATTTTGACAGAAGTATTATAGTTGGGTACACATATGTATATTACATACCAATACATATGCAGATCATCGTACAATACACTTTTTGTATTGAGATCGCGGGGATAACGAAACCCGGAGACGAACTGAGCATAAGTATATACGTTCGAGCGAACCTGTTTCCGCTTCATGGTTCGCTATACACGATATACAAAATCGATTAAATATCGAATTACCGATGGAGAAATGATCCTGTAGTTATAAGCCGTTAGTTATTTCGTCGTGGCTTTTGTCGACAGGGTATCTGTAATTTTTATTATATTTATTTTCACACTCGTTTCATCCAGATACACTTGTCTATGAAATTGAAAAAGCCATTATGATTCTTATGCCCTCGCGTTTTCATTCCCGACGTACTGATGCTTAGAAATGAAATTGAAAAATCATTTCACCGATAATAACACGTTAACACAATGGGCTGAAGTTGCGAAGTCGTTTGGGACGATTCCGAATTTTTAGAAACGTTCAAGTTTAGAACATTAGAATTCCGAAATGTAGGGTGCAATAGATAAACTGAATTTTGAGTAAGTGGCAAAATTTTCAAACGGTTGAATCGGAGGTTTTTGATCGTTAAAAATGATTTGGAATTTCCCATATATTCACGCGATACATTTCTAATTTTCATTTCATCGAGACTTCGAGTCTTTGACTCGGTATAATTATAAGTTTTTGTAAAGATTCTATGATTTTTAGCCAGCTTCGCCGGGGGTGTTTCAATCTTCATAATGGGAACGAACGCTCGTTAGTGAATACTTTGATCACTCTCCATCCCCCTCTCCGGATTTGATTCGGTTCCGGTCCTTATTGAGTTTCACTAGCGTTCATCAAATTCTTCGAATACCCCGGGAGAAAACACCCTTTGTGACGCGCGGTCCACGCCTAAAACGAGACACATCCGGATATGAGGATCGGGTCGTAGCCGCGTAAACGTTGCGTAATCTTACGTTTTAACAGGGGAATCGGCGTCCAGACATAGCGGTTGGTGTCACGCGGATACAATGCCCAAGATCCGCGAGAAAGTTGGCTTCTTTAGGCATGAATGACCAGTGACGTCAAACCTCGGGGAAAATATATTGCAATTAATAATTTTTTCTCTACTTAAATGCGATTTAATATCTTCCAACCGGAAGCTGCCACTGCAGTGCTATGCGCTTTCTTCGCTTATAATACATTTTCTTATATACCCGCGATATCTGCGGACTCGGAATATATGTATATACGTGTACATATATACATACGTAGACCGCACGCGGTCTAATACCCACATTCCGCTACATCAAGCGTGACTTAGAACCTGGTGAACTATTTTTTTATTATTATCAAAATCCTCGGCATCGTGTGAGCCGCGAATTCCTCATCAGTTTATTAGGACAAGCTCATTCCAAATGCCCTCATTTAGAATTTTTAATGAAATTTTAATCCTGAGATATTCGCGTTTAGAAATTGATGAGATGATATACTAATTGGCTGAATGATCAGCCGGTCCACAAAACTGTTTTACGTGAAAAAAAAAAAAAAAAAAAAAAAAAAAAGATAAGAAACGCTGCTTGGGTTTCACAAAAGATGTGGAACAAAATGACGCCGCGGTTTTGCATCTCAGATTGATTTTATTCAATGAAATTTTCTCGGCATGCGAATTGTGTAGCGATATATCGCGGACATTGGTAGCTGTTGAGGAATGCGATCGAAACAATAACGAAGGAAAGTAAAATTTGGGTTAGTTATTCTTGGATTGGAGAATGGAGAGGAGAAATTCAAATTTCTAAGTATACGACGTACGTTTCTATAAGTACGATATTGCATTTCTAGATCTCTTGCGATATGTAGTTACGTGGCCAAATCTGTTTGTGCATATAATACGCGTAAATACATACATACATATGTGTGTGGGTACATGTAGGTAGGTAGACGAAGAACTTTCGCTAACCGCAACCGCGTCGTAGCAAGTTATTTCCGGTCCAATGCCGGAACCAAACTTGACCAACGTTGTTAAAATTCAACCTGCATCACTAGCAATTATATATGAGTCAACTCGCTCTGTTTACATCTCTGTTTGTTCGGTTGATTAATAAAAAAAGAAAGTTAACTTAACTATATAGGAAAAAGTATTGACCAACATACGTGTAGACAACGAGGATCTAAAATGTACGAAATAATTTTTATAACTTTTTCCTTCAACTATTGACTAAATATTTTTGGTCAAAAAATGACGCGATATTTTTTATATTAAAAAAAAAAAATCATTCCTATTTTTATTCACGCTGTTTAAACTTAGGGCAATTTCAATCCCATACGAGAGACAATATCAGTTCGACTTTACCGAGTTTTTGGTGAAAGCTGTCGATGTGGGAGGGGAAGGTATATAGACTGCGGTGTAGTCTCTTGGCTTCACAACGACCAACATCTCCAAAGTAGCATCAAGACTTATTTTAATAATATATAATATTTATTTATTTATTTATATTTATTCTTTAAGATATTTTCGCTCATTTTGATTATCGATTCAAAAATTGATTAGAAAAATAGAAAATATCGTCATTTTTACGGAGGATATTTAAGTGACAGTGTGTGTGCCATAGGATTATACCACGCAGCCAAAGGTTCGTAAATAATTAACTATAATATTTTTGTGCCAAACTAAAAAAAGAAACTGCTCATACCAAAATGTTGACGTCAATGTAAAGAAAAAAAAGAAAAAAAGAAAAAAAGAAAGAAAATCTGGTTTTTTTTTTCGCCAATCCGCGTAAACGTCGTCGACCTGTGAAAGAGATGGAGAGAGAAAAAAACGTGACAGAAAAAAAAAAATGATAAATTGTTGAGCAATCAAAAGGCGAGTATTTTCGATCGGAAATAAGAATAAAAGTACAAGATGATCCGAGTGCTAAATTACATTCGTGATTGTAGAATATATATCTCTCTTCCGCGGTGGCAAGTGCCACAAGGATATGTGGGGTAGCAAGTCAGTGTGTCAGCGGCGTGCCGCTCTTTCCCTCTGTCTCTTTCTTTCTCGTCTTGTGGCCGGAATAAAGCTGAAAAGAAAACAGCTCGAAGTATAGTGGGGGCCACAAAGAGAGAGGCAAGAAGAGGGGATCTTAACTTCCAAGTTCCGAGTGAGGCAACTCTGCGTGCTATGAACCGCGAAGGCCATTCAACAAACAATTCGTCCACGCGGTTAACCGAGCTTAGAAATGAACTCTGAATTTATTTGAAAAATTTGCAAACTCTGTACAAACCGGCAAACTAGATCGAAATATATAAATTTACGTTTTCTTTATAAATAGTCGAGTTTAATTACTCCTTTGAAGATCCCACCTGCACACTGACCTGGAAATGGTAATCACCTGTTAATTGGGGTTCTGAAGCCGCTTAATTACTCCTGATTTTTCCTTTAATTAGTCTTGAATTATTCGCGGCGCAAAGCGCAGATACTCATCGGTACCTACAGTATAAACAATATACGGTAAACTGTACCATACAAACCTACAACATACGTGTATGCTCGCATAGTCAAACGACTCAATTCTGTGCGTTGAAAATCGGAGATCGATCGATAGACAATAATTCGCGTTGTACACGCAGAATTTCTGGTACGAGTCGTAATTTAGTACAAGAGAAAGTTTCACGATCTCGAAGTTTAATTTGACGTGGCCAATTATTTCACCTTTTTATTTTTTTATTTTTTTTTTTTGGGTTAGCCGCTTAATCCTTAATTCCATCATTTTATGCTCCGAAAAAAAGGAGGTATTCGTTTACCACTACAGTTACTGGGAAGGTAGCTAATCCCGTACTTGTGTATCTAACACTGCAGCAACGGGTGGGTAATTGCGTTTAGCCATAATCACGGGTAAGCATTGTTTCTCCACGTTTGTGTAAAGTTAGTTACACGTTGAACTGCAGGTACCTATAATATGTGTACATTCATTGTATTCATTATAGACAGGTTTTGAAAAATAATGAGCCAGGGTATATACGGTGTGCGTGACACGTAGCGCTACACATTTACACAATTTTTATTTTCTCTATTATTTCAACGAAGAAGACACGCGTAGGACATGTCTACCTCATCGTGTTCTACCTTTTGGGGTTTCACGCGACATATGGCTGAAAGTATAACGGCACTTTGTAACATGACGTCGGAATATAGCACCTGCAACGTAAATTACAAAGGGCAAGAATCCCAGACTTCCTGTACGGAAGAAACGGATAGTTGTTGCAAAAGCGTGAAAGACACCCGATCCGGCTTCTCGATTTTTAGCGGAAAGAAAGTGTTCGCGATTCTTTGAAGAATTATAAATTCGCCGGGAAGTGCGTATAGTGTACAGGTGCAGATACACGTTATGCAAAATTTCTGTCACATTTATCGCTGTAGGGATAAAATTTCGTACGATCATAAAACGAATTATTCTAAACGGTAAAGATTTCTAAGTAATACAGATACCTTCGGGCTAGGTGTGCAGATATAGCTGTTTAACACTAATAATACTTACTTCATTATAGTGTATATCCTATCAAATTGCATATGGTAATGTATTCTTTGACGGAGTAAAGATGGACTAGAATCCAGGAGGAATATGTAGGCGATACTTTCGAAAGTAGTCGTAAGCCAGAGCGAAGTTATACTCGCGACCAATTTGGGCCTGAGGCCTTAAGTCCCAAGTTTAGATACACGCAGGGCTCGTCGGAAAGCCAGACATTAATCATCATTCACAGATATGCTGCGGTTGATGCGGAGCCAGGACCTCGATTAGCGCGTGACAGAGCGTAGATATCTATACGAAAGACTGATACAAACTCGTATGAGATTTGGGTACGCTTTCTCCCCGTGATTTCTTCGCTTTATGCACACGTACCTGCCTCGAATATTCATTTATATCCTCGTTTATATCGATCTCCGATATTATAACGATCGAATGAGGCCCATATCAGAAATCCTAGTTTTTGTAAATATCTATAAATATATAATTGGCCAATTGACCGACGTGTTATAATTGCAGGCAACGCTATATGCGTAAGTACTAATTGACTCTCTGAACCTTATACAAGGGTTACGTGGGTACGAAAGACAGCGATCATGCGTTATTAATACGCGTTGATTGAAGCGCGTCCGTCTGTATCCTACAGCGTCGTTTGTTAATTACATTTCATTGAAAATAAAAAGAGAGGAGAAAAAATGATTTCCATATTTTCAACACCAATTTCGAAACAATTCGCGTCAATTAATATCACAGAAATAATATATACTCACTTCCGTCTACGGACGTCCACGTCTCGTGATGAAGTACCTGTTTCTTTCTCTCCTCACGCGGTGACAGCTCGAGAGATCTAAAAGGGTCAACGTCTTGATTGCCTCGCTTCGAATAGATTTGAATTGTTAATGAGCTAAGAAAAGATGCTAAGAATACTGTGCTGAAGATACGCCATGGGATATCGAACGGACGCTGTTCGCAGGTTTTAGACTGAAAAGCCACGTAGCTTAGGGTACGGTAGCACCAGGTCTGACAGGTCGCGATCATTTGAATAAAAATGCAATGACGTTGGCAGATCCAGCTTGTCGATAGCGTACTTGTCTGAATTTTTTGGACTTTTATTCATTTCTTCTTTTTTATTCTTCGGTCTTTATTTCTCGACTAGTTACCTAATCTCGAATCTTTGTGGCCGACCTTTCGGCCCCGACTTCCGTGTAGCGGAAAAATTTTACGGATCTCTTTAACTCCGCTATTTTATACCTATCATATTCGCAAATTAAGTCCCGAGGAGTTTCGTCACGTTGGGACTTACAGCCGAAGCTATACATCCCGCTTCTCTACCTGCACGAGGCTGCAGGGCCCAAAAATTACGTAACGTAATACAGTTTCAGGTTTTCTCAAAGGAATCTTGCCGCCGAAAACCACCACGACGCCCACCTGGCGATGACCCTGGCACATCCCTTAGGGATTCTGTTTCCTAGTAGCTTATCCCGTGAGACTGAAGTCAGGGATCAAGGTCGCAGGTTTATAGACGAAGAGAGGCTGCAGAGAGGGAAAAAGGGATATTTTTTTTTCTTTTTTTTTCTTTCTTTCATGGGTAGAATTTAAGCCCAGGGTTATAATGCAGGCGGAAAAGGGTACGCGATGGATGCTGCCTGCAGGGGCTCGAGGTCTTTGGGCCAGGTAAAAACGGATAAAACGGATTACAGCATTCCCAGACGCCTCCGCCGTGATCCAGGTTGACTTTTCCGCTACAGCAGAAGCCTTCCAATCCTCAAGTCATTTTCTAAGGGCTTTTCAATCCTTCCGAGATAACTATGTCCGCGAGGTATTCACGGCGAAGACATTTGTTACACGAGGGATATACTCGACGGTAGAATTTTCAACGCCCTATTTCCCGTCTGCTAGACCGATCATATCGCTTTGATAGAAGGCAGAAAAAATATAAAAGAAAGAGAGAGAGAGAAAAAAATAAAACGCAAAAAACGGACTCGTCACATTTAGAAACTCGCTTCGCAATACGATTCGCAGCTAAGATATATCTAGAAGTCAGCGACTAGTTATCGTGGCTTAAACTTCCCAGAATCTTTTTTCAAGAGATTTTTCGGTACCCTAAGTAATCAATTATTTATTCGTAACCATCAACCGCTTTTCCATGACACTTTCACGTTGCATATTAGACCTTATCTGTGCATTCTAGCTCTTTTACGTAAAAGTCTTGCTTCCGCACTGGGGGGTCGTTGGGCCAGTCAGTAGATCTAACAATTGCGCGATATATGCGGGTGGAAATCTGGGTCAGCGTATGTTTTCACCGACGATAACCACCTCGCACTTGTATCTTCTGCACGCGTTATGCAAGCCAATAATTTAGCAATAATTGTAAAAATTCTAGAAAATATTCACACGTATATACCTACCCGTATCTAACGTATCATTCTCCCTAGAGAGACGGAAATAAAACTAAATTGGAAAGGATCAATCGCGATTTTTATATCAAATTGTAAAGGATGAACTTTCCAAATTTTCTCTAATTTTTCGGAAGACGAAAGACACGTGCCTCAAGTCGATGGAGAAATTAAAAAATGAAATTCCAAAAATGGTGTGACCAGAATCAAATTTCTAAAACAAATAATGCCAGGTTCTACCTGTTCACGTATAGGTATATTTCGAGAGACACTCAAGAGTTGAGTGCGCAGGTACCTCAATCAAGGCTTATTTAAGGTATAGATCAAAATACTGGTTCCGGCGCGGCGGAAAATCGAAAGAAAAAAAAATAAGTATTCAATGTTCATCCTGGTCCGTGTTCGATCGGTTGATATTGTAGACAGAGATGTGATACATACGTATCCACATGTATGTGTGAGTTTGAGGTTTAATAGGTACGTGACGTTCTCGCGGTAGGTGCGCCTCTGTCTCTCCCTCTTCAGGAAAAGGTACCTGGGTAAGGCCCTCTCCGTCGGGGCCCCTGATGTCTTTCACCTGTAGCATCACGAGACGGCGATGGAAGGGGTTTCGTGGCCTACAGTAGGTCACTGGGACATGCCTCGAAGCTGCACTTCGCGCCTCTTTGCCGTTCAGTCACTTCTCGGCGGTCAAGACAGCCACTTTGGGCCTTAGTCCCCTTCTGGGCCCCATCCTTGTTTGACTCGATGAACGCTCAAAATTAGTGCTCCGTTCTTTTTTTTTTTTTTTTTTTTTCCCACGTTTATATTCAAAAGTGCAAGTAGCCTGTTCATAAGTAGTTAAGTTTACTCTGCGACAATAAATATACACGTATAGTTTAGTGCTGCGTATTTTGGGACTTTTATTTTGGACCCACTGTGAGTGGACACGGTTGACACAGACGACAGACTGCGGACGAAGAGACGTTGTACGAAAGTTCATTTTCAAGTGGACATTTACCAGACAGTTTGTGAAAAAAATTTATTCATATTTCTTGCAAAACTGTTAAATCGAGATCGTTTCATTATAATTTCACAGTTTTTCAACTCGATTTTTATTACTATAACGTTTTTTACTTTCCTAAGCGAATGCAGTCTCTTCTCCCACCACATTTGTCATGCACTCATTTACTCCCCTCATTCTACTGCTTCGATATTCCCGAATGCACCTGCACGATCGTTGGCCTAAAATCTAAATCATGTATTTAGCATATACGAACTAGAATTTTCGGGATTTCGAAATGATTTTCTACTCATTCTAATACTAGGATTAGATCTATTGATAATTGCGGCGAAATCATATCACTTTTACATCAATATGAAAAATATACACATAGTTTGTTCTCCGTTTCTGAAATACGAAATTATGAAACAAAAAAAAAGCAAATACGATCGATAAAATTCGTAAATTTTACACCTCGCAGTACACGTCCCCTGAATTTCTACCGACGTATAATTAATCAAAAAATTTATTTATACGGACGTAATTATAAATTTGTATTATTTTTCTCATTATAGACAGACGTGCACACGATGGACAGGACGCGGTGGTGTATACGAAAGACAGCATTGTCTCTCCTCCTCCCACTTCTATTCGCTGTAAGTATTCATGAGAATTGGTATAATTGTCTTCTTATCCTCGTAGATTTTTTGGTTTTTTTTTTTTTTTTAAAGTGGCTAAGACTGTCGCGCCTGATTCCATCGATTGATATACTCGAATAAAAATCGTATTATGCCTACGTACGAGTATGTATGATCGTAAGTCGCTGCAAGCCAGTCGCTGAAGCAAAACTTGTAGGTCAGCTCGCCGGACGCAGTGCCCTCCTTTGGCTAAAGTCCTGTCGAACCTGGCTCTATGCTGCACTTTCGAGTACATCTGAAGGCATAGCCCGCCAGGTTTCGCGTACTATAGACAGGCGACGAACCGTGTGTTAGCGGGGAGGAACTGGGGCTAATACATCGGTGTGTTCGCGGGTATCGTCGCGGGGACAACTTCGTTTCTTCACGAGCTTTCTTTCCTGAGAAATGTCTCGACGACTGTCTTCAAAGACGACCTGACTTGCCTTTATCGGGCTAATCACACTTAGTCGCCAAGGGAGAAGATGGAGAAGATTCAGTCTTCTTTTAAACTCCTTTTGTAACAGTTTCTTCGTCTTCTTTTTTCTCGTATTGTTTCTTTTTGATATCGTTTTTGAGTAAATATTTGCGATTCAAACAACTCTTCCATCAGACTTGAAATTTTTGCCAATTCCAAGATTGAATCCTTCTTATTGATTGAATCCAACCCATTATTATCGTTGGACCAAGCGAGAGAGAGAGAGAGAGAGAGAGTAGATTTAGGAAGTTCAGTCACGTGCAAGGAAGCTGCAGATCGGGTAGAAGAAGTTCTAGCAACTTGAGCTTCTCGCATAGAACTTCTCGGTTGTCTCTAAGCGATTAAGAAAATTGGAAAACAACAGATGTTTTCCGAAAACCATTCTGCAAGGGAAGTCTAGCAGCATTTACTCAATTGTTCGGAAAAAATTTCTCGTATTTTCTCAGCTTCACAGATGTTCTTCGGGACGGTCTGTCCTCCGCCGATTGTAATCTTCCTCTCTCTTGTTAGTTTTCTAACAACAGAGATCCTAAAGTTGATATTTGAAACCATAGTAAGAGTTCGATCATATCTTTGTATCACAATAAGAAAAGATGGATAACTTGGATTCTGAAATCTCTATACTAAATGTGGAGCTTAATTAGATTCCCGACGAAAAGAATGATGCATAGTGAGTAGCCTATAGCTCTTGGGATCATCTTTGCTCAGAAACAGCTGTTCACTGGTAAATTATTCGGATAATAAATTAAAAGGCAAAATCCTGTAGCCTAGAAAATCTAGAATGCGCCCTGATGGCTCATAGTTCTTTAATAGTACTTCGAGGTTACCGGATTTCTTCCCAACCCAATTCTCACGACTCATCTTACACACTACATTATAGATACACTATAACAAGTTGCTGAAGTGAACCTGGTTCGCGAGTCTGAGCACAATTATTATACTTCGATTTAATTAGGTCCAACTGAAATTCAAAACGCCGATACCGTTTTCTTTCTCAACCATACGTATAGTATATATATACGGGTTTAGTATACCGTTAAGAATAATTTTTATTTGAAAAACGTATACTATAAGATTTTGATCATTTTTTGAAAATCTGACGTATTATAATACGCAGCTACATTTATCTGTTTTAAACCCCTCGGACTGCACTGATTCACTTAATTATTCAGAGTCAATACCCGGTTATATATTAACGTGGAAATAAGTTTGAGCTAAGAGCCGGAAGTCTGAATAAAAAATTAGCGAGAACACAAAACGCCGGAGGGATCAAAACAAGATACTTTATAGAGATGATAGAATATATGTACTCGTAAGATTCTTGATACGGTGTATATATGCTTCGTATAGTCGATCCTTCGTGATCGCGAAACGCGTCCTACTTAACGCCGTCATGCGTTCTCTGGCCTAAGTAAACTCTACGTACATCGGATATGCACCTATACACGTATGCGTGTGTATAGATTCATACAGGTATATTTTTTCTACATAAATTAAAACCGTCAAATCTAGCGTATATCGTTTGCAAGTACTTATATATAATTTCAAACATAACATCAAATAGTTGTATGAATTTGGCAGTAGTTGACACGGTGCAGTTCCAGTCTCTATGATATCGATTAAAAATGAGATTTAGTGATACGAATGAGATCCTTTCATTTTTTCACTTACTATACCGAGAATCTTATGATAATTGCGAGAAGAAGTCAAATTCACTGTAGAACGGGTTTCACCTAACTAATCAGCGCAAGTTTTCATCCGAAATATATATTTGTCAAATCGCAGATGAGGTAAGAAATATTTCAATGACACACTCACTTTTGCGAGACAAGTTTCCTAATTACGTGAAGAAAATTAAAAAAAAAAAAAAACAGTTGGAATTGAAAGTTGAGACATAAAAACTCTCCGTCAAATTCTACTTCTCGTTTTTTCCTTCATTTCATAGAACCAAGCAAAAGCAGAACTTTGATTTGTTAAAAACTGATTAGATAGCCTTGTGCAGCACTGTTCGTACACCTATATCTATCCATCCAGTTCATACATAAAAGAGAACGTAAGAAAAAGTTGCACGATATATTATTACTAAATTTCTCCTCGACAAGTTCTCCAATTTTTCCCGGTAAAGGTGTGAAGCCGGATGCGAAAATGGTTCGCTTTCTAAATGCGAAGTAGAGTGACGGCGGGGTTTTAGGTTGAGTTTATTGTCTTATCAGCCCGTATTATCTCGTACTTTTACTGACAACCGTAATTACTCTGGGTACATTCACTCATATACATATATACTTATTGCATATATTTAACATGCAAAGCTATGCTGTGCTGTCTCTCGAATCGTTGTTGAGTGAAAGTGTCCGTGTTCAGGGCGTCGGTTTGCCGGTCACAACGACAATGGAAAAGTGAAATCAAACCGGAGCTAAAGCTAGCGCAACCCGCGGACGATTTCCATTGTGTGAGCAATTTGTTCTGCTTGTATTTAGCCCCACATATGACAGATTTCAGCTATGTGTACACCGTGCTTCTTAAGCTTCGTGTTTTTTCATTGAAAATTAATATAAGCTGCGTGACCAGACTTTTGCGAGGTGAATATATCCGCTTTTTGAAATATGAGAACAGGAAGCATAGCCCACCTTCAGAAATTCTAATCATGACTTTGAATTAATTCTATCAAATAGTACAACAGTCGAATCAAGTTTTGGGTCAAAAGTCGTTTAAACTTTACGAACTCGTTTCGTAAATGACCCCGGATAAACGACGTTGATAAGTCTGAGTACGGCTGGGGCAGAGGTTTTGACCGAGCCTGTAAGCGTGCCTAGAAGGTGTTTCTGATAACTGGTATATTTAAGGTGAGCACCACCGAGGTTTAGTAGGAGTTCAACGATGTAAAAATCAAGAAGCAGCTAGCTAGACCAGCTCCTAAAACGTTGACCAAAAATAATTTATTACAGTTATGCTCATAACGCGTGATCGCACCTTGTTTACCTTACTACTTTGGGCAATCTACTACCTCGCTCACTTGCTCTTCTGATCGTACTGAATACTGCGATACCATTTCGAAGAAGGACAGATAAACGGTTTCGCCTAGCTGTACATTTTACAACGTCATTTTCCGTTCGTCGGCCCTAATTGTTTCGATTAATTATCAACAATTATACCCTTGCGATATAGACCAATGAAGGACCAACGACCAGCTACCGCGCGTCTCAGATCATGCATCGAAATATTCGCAAGCTAATTTTTGGCTGGGAATATATGTCCAATGAAATGGTTTCGATTAAAGTCGCACCTACAACCTAGGCCAAGGAATACTTAATTCAAGTGAATAAATCTGTTGGGTCCGGCTCGAGAATGAATTAGGTTAATTCGAGAGGCATCGTGGAGGTTTCTACCTCGGGCCAGAAATTAATAATGAATTGAAAGAATCAGACGTGCCGAGTGCAGAAAAACACTGCCGACAGTCGGGACTCGCTTGACTCGCGCACATCGCCTTAGGCTATGCCGCATTCTGGGTTAACGTAACAGATAACTCCAAAGTTATCCATCTAGCATTCACTCAGCAGTATACCGCGCACATAGTACATATACAAGATCTTGGTTTCAATCTGTACTGTATCCTACCCCTTCCATTATGTGGAAGAAATAGAGTTGTCGGTGTCAGCCGATGGTCCATCTCACAATCAGCTTCGAAAAGTTTCTTTTATACACAAATTGACTTGTTATTGACAAAAGTAATAACGGTACGACGTATAAGAGAAGATTTGACGTTGAGTGGATAGGAAAATGTAGGACGAAGTGCTAATTAATAGATTTGTTTAAAATTCTACTGTAATCCCTGCGTTACGGTGTCGCCAATAGAATTCTGATACTTCGCCATACCGTATAGACGCCGAATAAGGTGTATGAGTGAATTCGTTCATTGTCATTCTAGAAATACCGGCTTTGCTAGGTCCCGTTGGGTCTGCTTTTCAAGTGGCTGTCTTTAAAAAATGATTTCAACGTACGTTTGACCGACGCTCGGTTCTAGACCCGAACGGGTCAACCAGAAGACACTTGGACAACGCGTCCGTTACGCCAAGTTTGTTTCGTCATAAGACACAACCACGTTGCTCAAGCTTCTTGTACTTCTCTCTCTCTCTCTCTCTCTTCCTCATTCGACTTATCGCTCAGAGAGCATGTGGTCTTCAAGCTTCTTGTACTCGGGTACCTAAAAACACACTCTTTACGTTGAAGATTTCTACAACACCGGATATACGCGCAATATTCAATGGAGAGAGATTTCCGACTACAAAATATTGCATGGGCTTACCCATCATGAGTCTTTCAAATCGTCGGTTGGTGAATCATTGAAAATCGTTCGAACGTCCGAAATACAAACCCAGCGGAGTGAAGGAGTTCATGAATAAATTCATCAGCTCATGTTATGCTTCTTCATTCTTTACAGATTGTGAGATGCGAGCCGCCCCTAGTGGACAGCAGTGCTCTTCCCTTGGAGCATAGATCCGTTTACGGGCCACCGGCTCAGTATGGACCTCCGCAGTCTCATGGTGCGGAAGAAAACTGGCCTTTAGCATCGCCCGACACACCGCAGATCAAGCATCTGCAGGTACAATGTGAAAAGACACATATGAGGGTGAATATCGAGTTTGATCGACCGTTCTACGGAATGATATTCAGCAAAGGATTCTACTCCGACTCGCACTGCGTGCATCTTAAACCTGGAACAGGTCATTTGAGTGCTACTTTCGAGATATATTTGAATTCTTGTGGAATGAGCTCTTCCGCAAATCACAACGTAGCTGCTTACGGTGCTCCTACACCCTCCGGTAGTTACGTCGAGAACACGATCATCGTTCAATACGATCCGTACGTTCAAGAGGTCTGGGATCAAGCCCGCAAGCTGAGATGCACTTGGTACGACTTTTACGAGAAAGCTGTTACCTTCAGGCCATTCCAAGTCGACATGCTCCATGCTGTTACCGCCAACTTCCTCGGCGACAATCTACAGTGCTGGATGCAAATTCAGGTCGGCAAGGGACCCTGGGCTTCAGAAGTTTCGGGAATCGTAAAGATCGGTCAAACGATGACAATGGTACTGGCTATCAAAGACGATGAAAACAAATTCGACATGCTCGTCAGGAACTGCGTCGCTCATGACGGTAAAAGGGCACCGATTCAACTCGTTGATCAATACGGATGCGTTGTTCGACCCAAGATCATGTCTAGGTAAGAAAAACTCCACTTTTATAGAACAGATTAAGAAGTATTCATTAATGAACGTGGCAAAGATTGTGTCGAGCATTTCGTCATAGAAGGGTTTGATTTCTTGATTCCAGGTTCCAAAAGATAAAGAACTTTGGTCCGAGTGCATCCGTGGTCAGTTTTGCCTATTTCCAAGCCTTCAAGTTCCCGGATAGTATGAACGTGCACTTCCAATGTGTAATTCAAGTCTGCCGATACAACTGCCCCGAACCTAAATGCGGACATCCTGGTCTCGAGTATGGTGCTCCAGCTGGCCTTACTCAGGACTATGGCGTCCCCGTTGGACCTCAAAGTCTCGGACAATTGACATCCGAATATGGAGCACCGCCAGCTCCTGATTACGGTGTTCTTCCTGCTTTTCCGGACCCCAGGCATCCCAGTGGGCCTGCAGGTGCCTACAGGTAAAATTAAACGCCTTTTACTCCGAAAAGTCCTCGGCAAATCCTCGACTATTCAGATTTTTAAACACATATCATGTTCTGAACAAAATTCGTGCCTTGGTAGATTGGACATGAGAGTTCATAGAGATGTAGGAGGAACTCTGTAATGAAAATCTGTTGAACGAAAGCTTTCTTTTGTTTCTTTAATAGTGAGCCAAGCCCGGACATAGTCCCAGCTCCCCAGGCCCAAGCCTCGTCTTCATCTCCGAGCTCAACGCCCGGAGATTCTACGGCGAGTAGTTCTCCACAAAGTCCACAGGACCAGCTAGTCCATCTTCCACCACCTCCGCCACCAGGTCACCCAGCTGCTGCCTATCAAACTGTAAAGAGGAAAGGCACAGTAGGCCCTGAAGAACTTGAGGGCAATCTGGCCACTCTGGGAGGTCGACCGAGGTCGGTTGAAGGACTTCCCGCCGAACTGAGAGGAGCGCGTAAACGAAGAGATGTTCACGCACATCACGACGACGATTTCTCCGTGAGTATATTTTTTGAATTTTTAGGAAACGAACAGAACACGATTATTTACAATCAAATATACTGCTGATGTGATACTGTGAAGTATTTAAGTTTCAAAGGGTGGAATCGCGTCATTGAAAAACGGTCTTACCGATTTCCAAAGGGTTTCGGTCTAACGAGTCGATCTGTAAAATTTGAATAGTGAAAAAAATATGTAATTGATATGTTTTGATAAGATTTAAAATCACAGGATTTCATATAGTGGAGAGTTTAAACTATAAGGTAGAATTTCCTTCGATTTTTAGTACGTAATAAGGCAGGAAGAAAAGAATCCGACACGGAATTCCTCTGGATGGATTCCATCTAAGTTTAATTCTGCCTTATTAAAAGAGTTCCTTGAGACATGCCACTCCTTTACAAATACCCTCTTCTTATATCCGCCCTCATTTGCCTCTTTAAGAGCTAGAGCTTCCTCTAGTTCCGAAACTGTTATAGGAGCCATTATTTTTATGGTGGGCGTCTCATCTTATTACATCCACTTGGAACTCCAACATAAAAATTAGGGTTCAACCCTCGATGGATCACCTTGACATGTCATTCCTCGCCATCACACCAAGAGTATTGTTAATAAAAACCGATTATTAAATGTTCCAGAATTTCTACCAAACGGTCAGCGTGGGTGTCTCTCACGTGTACAAGCGTGCAGCTCAGGAGATGACGGACGTTAACACTTCGCGGATAATCCAGGTGGTAGCACCAGGAGACGTAAACTTTGCTTTGGGAACAAATTCCAGCAACGATTCGACCGTCGTTATTCAAAACGCCAGTTCAGCCGATCCAGAAACCATCTGCATGTCTCTACCAGGTTTTGTCGGTGGTTTGGTAATGCTGCTGCTCGTCGTGGTCGTAGCATCCCTCGTAGCTGCCTTCCTCTTCGTCCGCGTGAGGGCTGTAGATCGAAAAAACGGAAACGTAGCTCCAGCATACGTGCATCCAGCTTTCGCCGACAACTGCAGCGTCAACCCGGAGTTTGTTAAAGTCGCAAACTGAATATCCAACACCACCAAACATGGTCTGGAATTGAAACTACGCTAAGCAATCGACAAATCACTTCAGGGCCCAAAAACCACCCCGATAAACTTTGCGGAAGTATTATGTCACCAGGGGTTGATAACCGATCGATAAGCTGATTAAAAAATCTGCTGAATATCATTTCTTGGAATCTCACAGCCTCCTCATACCCTCGTCGGACTAAGTCAGTGATAATTTCTTCTACGCGACTTGATTGCACCAACCCTTTCTCGTTTTTTTATTATCTTTGTCGATGATTCGTCGTCCTGTCATTAGATCACGTCTAGTGGTCTACAGGGTGGAAATATCTTACGAAATCTGAGAGAATTTATTCGGTCTGAATGGGGGGTAGATTGAGAGTCTAAGAAATAATATTTTGGGCCCGAAGAAATGTATATATTATATATTATGAATTCACTATAACAAACGAGTCGTCTTCTCAGGGGGCGAGATGTACATACATGCACAATGCATAAACGTATATGTATTTATATATGTTTATGATAACGTGATAAAGGTGACCATGAAAAATTTCGTACGCCCCCCGAGAGGACGGTTTTTCTTTTGCGAAAGAACGCGAACTTTATACCTTCCCTCCATCCCCCATCCCACTTCGAAATATACACTTATGTCATTATTCATACCTCATTTACTAGTACCGCCTCTTTATTGCCAATTCAAAAACAGTGATCAAATGATGCGATGACGTTGGCAAGAAAGACGCGGATATCACAGTCTGAGAAACGAAAAAAATCTATTTATTTTATTCCTCACTAACGAAACGTGACTCTCATTATTAGTTGTTCTTATTTTGGAAACAGCGATTTCTAACTTAACTTATTTACCCATTGAATGAAATTGTCGCAAATCTATCCTCCCTTTATGTTTAAGTATTAATCATATATTTCTGTTACACGGGAATATGTCTTGCGTACGTGTCTTGAGCACACAAAATTATCTTATACATAATAATATTATGATATTTTGATAATTATTATAATTATATGCTAATTTTATTTATAAATACCTCGTTTTCATTCTGCATTCACACCTCGACTTTCTATAAGCTATGATAATTCACCATCTAGGAAAAGTTTCCTTAAAATTTCCGAACCAGACTCCAATTATAGAGTTTTTATTTGCAATAATTACAAGCCTCAATACATATTATACTCCTCAAAATTTTCGCACGATTTTATATCCTCGATCGGCGATAAGATGGGGTGATCAAATGTGGCCTGTACTTAGCGATCATGAATTGTCTCGAATTTGCTTCGTTTTTTGCATGCTGAAACTCTGCGGCTATTTCAAGCAGACTATTGTCTGGACTCAACGGCTTCAACCTGGTCTTATCCACATCCATGTGAAACCTACTTCTGCGCAATGGGATTTAGAATATTGTTATTAGCTTAGTTTTTCCTTTTTTTTTTCTTCGCAAAAACGGAGTTACATCACTGTGTATGAATACTGTAGCTTATACTATACTTGGTCATTTTCGTAGTCCAATCGGCGCGGTCTATTAGCTCGGAGTTGATCTGTACGTTCGGATCTACTTCTGTTCCCAATTCAATTCTTCAAAGAAATACAAGATGTGTCAATTTCGGAGAAAGTTACAGCTTAATCTGAATGAAACATGGCCTAAATATTGATACATGTATTACCGGACGCATCTTGGGCCAGAAAAAAATTGCAAATTTATATTCTTTCTGTCCAGTATTCGAAGGCTCAGGTATTTGTTCATTTTCAAGCATATTGGTTTCAAAGGAGTAATTACTTTGTGGGGTACCACCATTACCGGCTCGACGCTTGTTCATGAAACAGGAATTCGTAATGATAACGTTACGAGTATCGACGAGAAACACTCAATCAATGAAGTACCTTTTAATCAGATTTTGATTTGCTTCTTTTAAACTTACAATCTCGATTTCTGGTTTTCCGATGCAGCTCGATCCGCGCTTGGCTTTCCCGAGCTCGTTACCCTCGAGGATTTCGACTGCCTCGAAGCTTTGCTGCTGCTATTTCCTTCTCTACAAATATTCAAATCTGTTTTTAAAATATTCCACATAAACCGGTAAGGCAAGGTTAACATCGTGCTGAAGAAAAGTAACGACGCTGCTGCTAGAACAGCGAGTAACAGATTGGTAGGTGTAACGTAATTACAGATTGAGAGTAATTAATATGCAGAAGCGAAAACCTTCCGTTCTTAAATAAAGTAGTCGATGAAATCTGAACTAGTACAACAAAAGTTTTTCCGAATGTTTCAGAATCGACAGAAAATTGATAAGGCTTATTGATAACTTAGATAAATTGTGAAACGAAATAACAAACGAGTTTACTTTGATTATTGTGCTATAAAGCATTCTGGCTTTCTATTTCATTAGAATTTCAAGTAGTTGCCGATCGCTATGACCCAGTTCCAACTGTAGCCTCTTATTGACTCTCTCATAGTTCAAAAATCATTCTAGAATAACATGTGCTCAGAACTTACTCCCTTGCAGGCATTAGTTGGGGTGGTAGTTGATCAGCCAAAGGTTCCTGAAGCGGTTTTAAGTCAACATTAATGCACCATGGTTATGGTTGAGATTATCAAAAAAATTGATAAAACCATTCAGTTAAAGTCAGAGAAATGCTCCATTCCATCCATATAGTAATCATGAATAAGGAAGTTGAATTGGAGAAGTTTTTGTCAAATCTAAGAATAGTATGGAAGGTATGTGAATGCCAACCTCGTACACGGCTTCGTCGATTGGGAAAGTCTGAAAGTTGTTCCAACCCCAGGAGAAGGGAACTTTAGCTGGATTGTCCACATAAACGCCGCCGTGCTGATTGTAGGTTAACCTGGAATACCAGGTGGTCATAAATCTAAGCAACAAAAATCAACGTTCAATACTGAATGTGATGATATTTGCACCCCTATACTGATTTGGAACTGTGGTTTTTCTAGATCAAATTGATTTCCTTGAAATTCGACAGAGATGAGCTTATGGATCAATGATGAGTCTACCTTACGTTGCAATTCTCGTCGTAGGCTACCCCGTTGCTCATGGAGTCGAAAACCCCCATTAACCAAGGCAGCCGCATTACCCCCATGACATCTCTACCTCCTAGAGCGTAGACCTTGTAGAGTTCGTCTTGAAATTGTACAAAATATTTATTTCAAGGAAAAATTCACAAGCGACATTCAACCCTTGGCTAATGATCGAGGAATAAGAATCCGTTGCATTGACTCAAAAATCCTGTATTCAAAGAGGAAAGACTGATCTGCTAATAATGTAAAGTCTGATTCAAGCCTGCGTTACTTTTTAATTTTCATTGAAAAAATTAGGTATAGTGGAAAATTTGACACCCCGTACACTTCTGTCAATTCTCCTCGTCAATATAGCGGTGAGTGTTTCTTTCCTGCAGAGACATAATTGCGTGTGAAGCCATTTTTACTTTCAGAGGATTCGCGGGGGTCTGTGGCTAATATAGAAGATTGCTAGAGCTAATTGGACCGGATAAATCCATACGACTGCATAAGAGTGGTATTGCGAATCCATCATGATCAGAGTATTCGTTGGCACTTTCAGACTGATCGGCGACCGGGTTTATAGATTCTAACTACTTAGGCACGTGAGCATTCGCCTCACGTACGCCTATTAGGACGCGTAAGGATATATTGACTTAAGGGATGATATAACAAGCCCATTTCCCAAAATTGTAACGGCTCTTGGACTTTTTACGAGAGTTCGGTAATCATAAATAACATGTACACGAACGTACATAGGGTGTTCGAAAATTTATTAAAGAAAAATCTCGACAAAGACAAGTAGTGGTTTGCTTACGAGTTTCTTTCTTTGACATTTGAGCTGCGATTGCGGTCTGCCCATTTGGATAATAGACGTGTCCGCTACCGTCTTCGAGGAAATTCATAAAGATTGTCTTTTTATCAGTGTAGTATTGCTTCCCGTAAATTCTGTTCTTCGTAAACCTAGAGAATTACGATCCAAATAACAATTATCAGGAATACGGTACAGAGGGCTCGATTTTTAAATAGGTATTGCCTATTCCTGCGGTCTCAAAATAGGATTGAATTGGTCACAGTATTTCACGCAAGAGAATTCTCGCCATGCAATTTTTGACAGAACATTATGGGTAAAAATTATTGTTTCCAATCATTCCTGTAAGAAATGACTCCAAAATGATCTGGAAATGAATTTTATATGTGACGTCAGCGAATTCGCGTGCAATGAAAATAAAATTTTTAAGTTATAAATATACTGAATTTTTTGTGTTTGATAAGCGATAGCGGATAGTAAAATTGTCGGAAACTCACCAATTCATGTGAGGCTTTGCCAAAAAAGCTTGAAATTGTACGATCCTTCGCATGATCGTGTCCTTAGGAAGCAAAGTCCAGCCTAGGTTCACGAACAGCTCATTTGACAACCGATATTGGATTACGTTATTGCAATCTATAAAATAATGAATTTTTTCTTGTACGCTATAAACGTGTTTTCCAATCATCATTCACTATATTATTTATATCTCGCAGTACGCGATGTACTGAATTGACCATAAAAGGTTTTCCAACGGTCGAAACTACCCATATAAAATTTATAGGCATGGGTTCAAGCTTAGAGAAATACCTAGTACTACAGAGCTTGGAAGTGATTGCATGCAATTCAGTTTATACATCTCCGTGTGGAATTTTTAATACAGTTTACTAAACGCAGACGTATTTTTGATATTAAATTATGTAAATTAACCTGTGATCGGGTTAAAAGATTTTCTCATTATTTATTTATTTATTTATTTTTTATTTTTTCTCCTTTCCCAACATTCGTTATAATTCTTGGTTAATGCCTGCAATTCAACGACGCGTCGTAATATCCCTGAGGACTTACCCCCGCGAGTCCCGTTGCCAGATTTCACTTCCCGTCCTTCCCCAGAACTCCGTTTCCCATCAGCTTCGCCATATTTCTCACGCCTTTTCGTGCCTGAGAGAATTCCCAAGTTTTTATTTACTCGCTTATACATCATCGCACGTACCTACGCTTTACCACCTATTCTTCAAATCTCTACTACGTCCGTTCGCGCATCAGAGTGTCGCGGTAATGTTTTCCACATGATTTATTGACGTCAACCATCACACTTACCGGATAAACCGGAGAATTAATATCATTAATAGCTTTTCAACGTTACTAATGCGAAATCTTTCAGGAAACACTCAATCATTCAACCAATAAGTCTATCTCGCTTCGGGGAAATGTCTGTCTCCGAACAACAGTACTAGTATATCGTATCATTATCAATTACCTGGACTGATACCACCGTCGTTATCGTCAGAGCGTCCTATTTCGGATCCCGCAGGTTGCACCGTCCCATTCCTATTACCTAATTTGTTGAAGGGATTAACAATTACTCAGGTGAAAGCGGATAAGCTCGTAACTATTTTTTTTATTTTCAAAAATCTGCTAGCAATTAGTGCAAGTAAACTCAGGTAAAAAATAAAAATGAAAAAATAGTCTTGTGAGTTTGATTAGAGAAGTGTTTGGCACGAATCACGATTTATTTCGAACCTCGACGAGGAGAAGTAACGTTATCCAGTCCCTGGCCGTCTTCGTCTCCTTTTTTGCGATTTTTGACTTCTGTTAAAATGAAATTAAACTTTTTCTCAATGTAGCAAAGGATTATCGAAGAATCCATTCAAGGATTCTCACCTCGTCCCTTTTTCGAAGATTCCACGCCGGTGGGTTCACTCGCGTTACCGATTCTCTGATCGGCACTATGCTCGGAAAACTCCCCTTTATAAAGAACAGATATATATCATAAGTCGGGTCCGGAGGGTAATCCTCGATATTACCTTTCCCGGATTATTCACTGTTATACCTTCCTTTTTCCTGTTAGATTTTCCTCGCCGTTTATTCTCTGGGTGCGTATCGTCCTCCATTTTCCCCGGATCTAAAATCAGCATTAATAAGTATGAATTTTTATTTAATTTGATATTATTTTGCAAGCTATACCTCCTCTTCCACTTTTAGTGCCCTTCTTGCGGCCATCAACTGGCAGGCTTTCATCTTGGCGATTGAGGTCTACTCCACCTGCATCTGGTAGGCAGATTTGCTACAGTTCCGATAAACAGTAGTCAGGGAAATAAGGAAAACTTTTTATACCCAGTACAGAATGTAAATTCGTTGGGGGTGAGGGGTTGTGCTTTTTACGGACCATGCAAATAAAATGCAGGAAGAAAATAATCTCTGAAATTGATTTCCAAGAGGAACAGAGATCCTACCTTTTCCGAGTCGCTTTTTACGGCTTGTTTTATCCATATCTGATTTTTTTCTGTCACCACGTTCCCTAGCGCTTCGTCTGTTGGAACTGTGCGAATTGGTTTCTCGCCCTTTGCCTTTATCTTGTTTTTGACTTGCTCTAAAACGACCTTCTTCTCCTGGATTTTCGTTGTTTCGTTTTTCCCCAGTTTCTGAACGGCCGATCTTGCTTTGGGCTACACGATCTTGCAGCCCTCGACCTCCAAGACGATTGCCAACGCCTTGACTTTCGCCCTGGGACAAATCAGAGAAAATGTTGTTCTCCTGTTTCCCACGCTCGCTGGTATCCCCTCGTCGGTTTCTTCCACTCTCACCTGAGATTTGAATGAAATGAATTTTTTTTTTTTTCTCCTCAAATCATTTGAAGTTTAATACAATGATTCATTAGCCAGGACCAGATCGTTTAATATGGTATAAAATTAGATTAATAAATGCTCCATAACTTTGGTTGTAAGTCCAGAGAAGAGCGGCACTAGCCACGGTCAAGCCGTAAATCTATCCACACGTGCACCAAGCGCTACTGGGAGTCTGTAACTTAATTATAACTACCTAGCTGGGCGAAAAGTTACGGCTTTCATTTGAACCAGCTATTACGAACGGTTCGTAATTAAGTACATGATTGTCCTCGTGCTGCAATTACCTTTCGCATCCTGGTCGCCAGGCCTTGAGCCCCGATCTCCTGCATCTCTAAAAAAAGCGGCACATGGTCCACCTGGAACGCACCTCTCTCCTTCTATTGGAGTATCTTTGAATGAGTTCACGATCGAGCTAATGGTACTTGCGTCCTTGAATTCGAACAAATGAATGTTATCACTACCGGAAATTAAGTGAAAGGATATGAAAGATAATTGGAAAAAATTTACCCATTTCACAACACCCTTCAACGAGTTCTGTTGAATCCACTCCTTCCATAGAAAGTTCAAATGTTTGGCGGTTTCGCAGCAGAATATGTGCTGCGTGGTAGGTACTAATTAATTATTTATTTGTTTGTCGGTACTTTACGTACGGACCGTGATTCGGGTATGAAATATGGAGTCTCTTGTTTATCAAATGTTCCTCACCCTTTCTCGATCCATAGGGCATATAATGCTGTTACAAAATCGACAAATTTTCCTACAGGGATATATTTCGGATTTCATTTGCCCATACTCCAGTATAAACTCACTGATAATGTGGGAAATTGGATTCACTTGCGTCATCATTACAGATGCTATCAAATTGAATAAATTGATGATAACCACATGCATCAATGGTAAATTAATATCATGACGTTCGCTGTTATTAGCTTAGTAGAGTATTGACAATAGCGACCTGCGCTTCGGCGACCACATGATGTTAATTTATTCTTCGTGTTTCTGACCATTGATGATAACATCTCCAATCTACTCGCCATAACGGTTAGTGGCAGCTTACTAATCGCGTGCAAAACGTCTCTAATGTAGCCTTCTAAGTTCCCAACATTTTCAACAGACATTACCTTCAATCGTAGAAGCTTTTTATCGACCTAAAAAATTCTGAAGTTTATTGCAACCCTCCTGAAATCGGTTATGGCAGCAACGAATTTCACATTTTATGATCGCATGCAGCAACATTTTTAGCCTGGAGTTTATTCTGACCAAGCTTTAGTCAAAAAATTTAACAATCAAGGAGTTGGGATGCATCAATGTTATAAAATCGGTGGAGTCATAATCTACAGACTATGGTATGGTATTCTACCTCTTCTATTTCAGGCAGCATATCGAAATCACATTTTTCAATCGAGTTGGTACATTGGTGCCTGCTGAATCCAGAATTCTGAACGCACTTGCGACAAAACGGATTGGATGATGGTTTTTCGGGAGCTGACGACTGCATACTAGAAATCATGGCTCTTACAGCAACATCTAGAGCTTCATTCAGTGGAATTTTCAGACAGCCAAAATCACGAAACTCGGGACCCCGAAAACTGAATGATTTCATCATGGATGGTCAGTAATCGTTAAAGCTCAGTTTGGCTATGATGACCAATTTCCTTACTTCAGGAGGCCAATATAGTTGTGAAGCATCTGATGCAGCTTGACGAATATATCGAGGGTTATTTTCACGGTGTAACATTCATCTTCGCACGGTCTCACTCGTTCGTGAGACTCCAGCACACATCGGCTGTGATTTTTGACAAGCCATTCTATTTCCGATATCAGTGTACCTAAATCTGCACAGATATATCAAGACGGTGATAAATCTGTGGAATGCAAAATAACCGCGGGCATCGGTTCTGACCTGGATTGCATGACATGACGGATTCCTTTCTGGAACCGAAATATATTCAAATATATTTTCTATTTCATGTAAACACGCACTAGGCGAAGGTGCAGGTCGTATTATAGACGTACTATGAAAAATGAGGCTGAAAAAAGATCTTTGGCAAAACTGTGGGAAATAAAGTAAATATGCATAGAAATCTGACTGGTGAGACTGGTGACAGGCTTGCGGGATTTGTTTCATTGCAACCAGAAACGACACAGGATTTTTCGTATAGCTGTTTGCTTTGCACGCTTTCGCTGAAGCACGTAGTTCTGTATAGACGACGTTCTTTTAGTTGTAGGAAAAAAGTAAGTGCAGGGGTTGCAGGAGTAGAGGTTTGGCAAAAAAGGAGCAATAACAACGTAGGTATTCGAGTAGATTTATTTCCTAGGTTCCTCGGCTCGCCGAAATAATTCATACCGTTTCTTATAAGTTTTCCCACTTTATACGAGTTCCCTTTATAACTGCAATATTCATTTGAATATCGCGAAGGCTTGGCGCTCGTAAAAGAGGGAAGAGTGAGACGAAACTAGGAAAATCAGCATATATAGCTGCGTGAATCGCCGAAAAAACTTATCCCATTTCGGACTCCTCGTATGAAATTGCTAGACCGTCATTCAATTCCCAGGAAAAAAGTATTATAGTTTAGGAGAATATATTTACGACCCTTGGCCGTGCCGAACGAATATTATCAAACTTCGCACCGCCAACTATCCTGGATTAGGGTATTATCTATAATGATTTTTAACTCTATCGATTTCAGCACCGCCATCCTATCTTCTTTAACATTTTTTCAAACTAAAGTTTGAACCGAATACGGTATCAAGGGCAAAAAGACACCCGCGAGACGTGGAGGGTCCTCGACGAGAAGGACCAGAGGCAAGTTACTTGTGGTGCGTCACGCAGATATGATAACTGATGACCAAAATCCGTCATGCGCACACGTACTCACGCGGAGAAGTCCCAGTGCAGAGATTCTCACTCAATTTTTCTTACTTTATCAAAATTACGAATTTCTTTATACTTCACTTTCCCTTTCACCGTTTTTTCTTTCTCACCATCTCACTCTCTCTCTCTCTCTCTCTCTCTCTCTCTATATATCTCTCTCGTCTGCAAAAATGACATCGATTTTTCTCTATTTGCTGCAACGAAATTGTCGTGCTATACGAGCACCGCACTTTTCGCAGACGCGGTCGCAACGGCCACGCTGGAGAATTTCAAAGGCAGGTATATTAATATTGCGGAGTAAGGAGTACGCGGAAGAATCCGTATACAGAAGGCTCTCATGTAATAATTATGTGCCCTGATATACGTATAGTCAGTCTGCATCAAGTACATGGTTTAATAAAGGAACCGAGGTCTCACAAAAGCCGGGAAGAGATTCTTACGCGTGAAAGGGCAAGGAATACTTTAAAGACGGGTTGAATCGAACTTTCCAGGTATTAAGATTCGTCCCATGATCTCATCCACAAAAGATTTTTCAAGCCGAAATTCCAGCAGCTAAGAGTTAGACGCGTTACGAGATTACTTCAAACCCGGACCATTAAAAATATGAAAATCTCTGCAAGATTAATGGACCAGTTTGCTGTATGTATACTAGGGTGGTCGTTAATTTGATCATTTTCGAATTTCAATGCTTCCATGGTATGGGATGTCTCCAAATATGTACAAAAAAATGTGGCCAAGACCCCAGGGTCCTATCTCAGTTCTTCGAAGTTTCCCATATTTCGCAGTCAATTTTTTTCTTCCTGTTGCAATATAGCTCCGAAAAATCTCAAATTTGGTACACTCCTTACTTTTAATTCGGAAAAGACCGAATTGCGGACCACCCTAATGTATGCGTATCCATTAGATTTGTACAAAGTTTAGATATGATGGATGAGCTGTAGCAGTAGGTATATTATGTTATTTATTAAACAAACCGGAGTAAAGACAGAGTTGAAAGTTTCTTCCGACGCTTCTTTGCCATCCCCGTAAAAAAGAAAAGAAAGAAAAAAAAAAAAACTTTAACTAATCACCGAGGTGTACCGTGAAAAATTGAGAAAAGCGAGGAAATCTGTGGCTTTGATGAACGTGTTGGCAGAGTTGTAATTCTCCGAGAGTGATGCACATATATACCAACGGTCTTTAATTTACAAGGTAAAATGTTGTGTACCTTACGAAAAAAGTGCTTATTTTTATTCCGCATTGAAGCTTTTGATCTTTAGGGAAAGTGCCTATTCCAACTCCTTTGATCCTGTAATTGATGGCGTTTTATCCCCAAGGACGGAACCCTCCGCTAACTCTCCCTCTAGATAGTATTCGCGCTTATGCGTTCCTGTATGTGTACATAAATACATATTATCACTAACACGCATAGACGATCATTGGCCCAAAACACTGATAATAGGCACAAGATTCCCATCGCCATATTTGCTGTTCAATTAATAAGGGTAAGAGGAATGTACATACATGGCCGAATTGTTGGAATTAGTAAATTTGTTGGAGTGAAATATCGGGGAAAAGGTTCCGAAGCTTTCAGGTCAGTAAACCTGGGGGATACCTATAACTATCGTGCGGAATTACGGTGCGCGGTTATTTACGTACCGTATAGGATAAACAATGCGGCGAGTAAAGTTCGACGAAAAATCATCGTCAGGAAGTCGATGAGTATAAAAACGTAAGGGAATAAAGGATCTAATACGAAAGTGGCGACGTAGAGATCGTAAAAATGAACTCTGAAAGAAATGGCGGAGTCAATAATACAGTCTATAAAATTATATGATAAAGTTCGGAGCGTATTTTCTCAGTGTTCGATTTCTTCTAACATTTTATTCCCCGCACCCTTCGTCCTATCATTTTGGGATTTCTGTTTGTAACTCGAGGGCTGCAAAGCAATTGACTAACTGCGAGCCAATCGCGTTAGACTTTCGCGGCCGTAAAGATAAACGTAAAATCTTACTGCTTACCTTTCTTCAAGGCCTTCCATCGCACCGGTTGATACCACTCTAGGAAAATGAGCTTTCTATGTCTTCGAGGCTGGCGGAACATGATCGAGGATTCCTTTATAGGCATTGAGATTCCGAATTCGGTTCCGAATAAGATCATAGACCTTTGTTCAACGGAACAATAACATTTTGAATTTATACCCTTCTCTGTAAACTATATCGAATGATTTGAAAGTAACTTTTGATCTTCTGGTTCTGAAACACGATTCATCGATTTGCTTAATTTTGTATACCTGATTAAGCGGTAGGCATCCCCTGTCATCAGCACGATGCTCTAATCACAGCGCGTATAACGGCCGTGGCGCCGCGGGGGACTTTGCATAAAAATTTCGTTCGTTCAAAATGAAATTGATTAACAAACTAGGGTGGAATACGAAGCCGGAGTGGATTGGCAGTGTTAAACATCGAATAAACTTTTTCCCACGTATAGATATACATTCCCATAGGATATTTATTTCCACCCATAAAATTATCTCCGAATTCGTTTCATCCCCGAAGATATGTTACATCAAACTAAGTAGTCATGAAACGAATATAATCGAAAGAAATTTTAGTTAGTCAAAGGAAACGGAGTTTGGAATCATCAAGTGATTGACGCTTAGATCTAATTTATCTGTAAATATCATTGACACCCCGTTGGTCACGTGTTTCCCACATCTCATTGACTCTTAACGCATCATAGATATGCTAATAAGTAATATACCTACCCTCCTACGCAGTAACGGAGCAATGCATCGGGCGACGTGACACGACGGGGATTCCCCCAATGTAAATTGTCCCTCGTATAGTAGATATCGTTTTGCTCTTGGCTTTCAAACCGGTGCGGTGTGACGTTACGGGGGCCAGCGTTGATGTGTTTGCAAATTGTTATTGAAATATGCGGCTAAAGTATTAGGGGTGAAGAATCAGGTGATGCTATACCTGGACGTAATTAATGACATAGAATCCCTAGTCGTTTGTTATATCGCAACAGCTACGCGACAAAAGACAAAAGACTGGATACACTAGACTTAGAAGATCTCTCACCCGCGAAGCGGTTCGTCTTCCTTGCCACTCAGGAGCATTTATCACCATGCACGTCGTCTTCTCGCTAAGAATTTTTTTACGGATTTTTACGGCTTTTTGCTCACGATTTTTCTCGGTTTACTTGATACCTACGCCTTATTTTTTTTCAGAAAGAATAAAGATGTTCAAGAACGTTAGAATCAAATGTATTTGAATCACTGTCATTTAAACATGATGATTTTACCTTAAGCTAGTTGAGAGAATTATTTCCTTCTCTCAAGTAGCTTGTAAAACCTGTTACCAGTCAGTTTACGTAGACATTATGAAGAACTTTTGGTTTCAGGCTGGCAAGATTTTTTCCATACTTGTTCACTTGTTGTCTGGTACGTAGAATGAAAAAAAAGACAGTTTTGGCAAGACCCATATGCATACCATGTATGCCTATATGAGAATACAGGGGGTATGAAAGTTGCCCCAGCAGCATATCTTATTCAATGCAGCAACGGGAAAAGCAGGTCCTGTATTTTAGTACTTCCTGTCTCCCCCTCTCTCTCCCTCTCTTTCTCTCTCTCTTTCTCCTCTGTTCGTTCTTATATGAACGCTGGGAGACTTACGGGATTACATGGGAAGCTGTGATGGCATCCAGACAAATTTCGCAAGCCAAGAGCTCGTAAAAGATCCAAGACCCCTCCAGAATCTAGGCACTGGGACCGCTACCGAATACAGAAACTCGTCCTGTCGTTGTAGATTTTTTTATTGCACTATTTGTTCCGGGTTTTGAATAGACTCTGCCCAATGGTCCGTAGTTCCGATATTACTTGTATTACTTTCGACAATAAACCACATCGCCAACGCTTGTTATGGTTTCGCTAGTTCTTTTACTTCACGAGACTAATTTATACGCAGTCATGTTTCCGGTACCTAGATGCATGAAAGTTTTTGGCAATGTTTCAACTCTCGTTGTATCTACGAGCTTATATACATAAATGCAAAAGATATTTTTAGGAAAAAAAAAATTACTTTCAAATGGGGGATGGAATTTAGTGGTCAACGTCAACCTCTCATATAGGTATGTACTAAATAAATGCCTATTTAAACAGATACTCGAAAAACCTCCATAAATTAGAGGCGATTTTTTCAGGAGCGATCCAGGGAAACATACGAAACGTATAAAGGTTACTTTTTGCGACAGGTTAAATTCAAATTTTGACTATCATTTCAATAATTCGCGGTTACCGATACAATAGAAAGTGTTGAGAACAGTTGTGAAAATTTCAAGTCAATTTCAACCCTCGTTTACAGGGAATCAAGAATCCATTGTCCAAGGGTTGGCTGGGTGATGGCGCCACGAACATCTTACGGCTTTGAGCTTTGGGCTTTTGGTAAATGCAATGAAAATGTCCACCGATCAAAGTTCGATGTAATTTTCATCTGAATAACAAGCGAAAACCATAGGGATCCGGTAGCCAATGATTGTTCAAAATTGTGGAATGGATAAAGCACGTACCCTCATACTCAACAGGAATTAAAACGACCTACCCTTCCATCTCCTGCATGATTGGCGGTCCTGTTGAACAGCAGCTGGTTTATTTTAATTCAGCTTATCGCAGCAAAATCTGATATTTGAAAGCTTAAAGTGAGTGCTGATAAAGCAGCTTTAGGTATTGGTCAGACCGGTACGTATTATAAATATTTGTTATTTTATGTTTTATTTATTTTTTGTTCTCGATTGGGAAATAGGTCGTTGATTGGTTGTAGGTGATATTGTTACCCCTGATAGCAGTGGCCAGGTTCGTTCTAAATCCAAACGACGCGACACGATGGTACGGCAAGGTAAGCCGTTCTCTACGTCAAGCGTCACGCAGCCAGACTTAAGGCGTCGGACTGGTGGAGGTGCTCTTCCGAAGAATGACCACTATTAATTTAATGCCAGCAAATTGCTTTATTTTCAGAGCCATGGCTACCACCCACGGCGTCTAATAAACGTGAGCCGCTTAATGCGACGATAAAATACAATGTTCATCGTCCTTTACACCTGCATGTAAAAATAAAGCAAATGCTGCAGATATTACACTTTTCTGCAAAGTGCTCAATTATTTAGGGACATTGATATTGAATTTATAAAATTACTCGTTTTATCTGTAAGAACGCGGGAATAATGTCTTGAACAGAAAAGTGAATACGATGATATCTTGTCGAAGAAATAATCCAAGTATTGGTTTTTCTTCAAGGGTGAATCAAGACATCGGAACCCACTTAATTTCACTCAATAAATTTATTCACTCACCCCTGAAAGCAGTGGGTGGATACTATGCTAGCGAAACTCTCGCGTTTATTAGAACGAGCCGAGGAGTGAGTCTAAATATTTATATGAAAAAGTTCGTCCGGAAATGTTAATCCCCCGTATTTTTATATTAGGCAGACCCTAACCAAATATTAATACAGCGAGGCGTGTACTCTTGGTAAACGCGAGGGCTCAGTATCCGAGTCCTACGAGTCTTATGCTGAACGGAAGAACGCGATCGAAGCATGAAAGAATAAGGTATCACTAAAAAATTGGCTGAAAAAAGAAAAACAAAAAAAAAAAGAGGAAGCTGAAGATGTAATCGATAAGAAATTATAGAGCGATATTGAAATACACAACGCTTGAATACACAAGTATTAATTAGATCCCCATGCCACACCGCTTGATATTCATAATATCTTGCACATTAGCTTCGATCGGAATGCTGCCTGTTTAAGATAAGGGTAGAATGGGGTGGGTGAACCCTTCGCATCAACCAATAGAAGCTCTCTCGTACAATATGCTCCGCTATAGAGGAACTTATGCTGTTCCCCACGCACAACGATGTGTAATGTATAATGTTATATAGAGGTATAGACGTATAGGGTATATCGATGTATAGATGAGTCGATGCTTCGATGCCTATAAGTATATACACACGTAGCAAGTGCCTATGCCCTGGGCTTTGCGTGGGTTTATATTGGTGCATGTACATATATATACGTTTATACATATAGATCGAGAACTGGCAGGATATTATAGAGTACACAGGGACTTCTTATCGCCACAGACCACATTGAGTGAACACCGAAATAGGATTTCACGTTTGTTTCCCAGGTTTCGTCCGTTATTCGAGGACAGAAGGTCCTACTCTGATAATAGATATAAAGGAAATCGTTATACTTCAGAGCAGACGCCCTACGAACTAACATATCGTATTATACCCGTTGATGTCCGAACCCTTTAACGCGTACGAAAAATTAAAAAAATAATAATAATAATAATTTCTTCGGCTTTAACTGGTGAAAATGGAGATGAGTTTCAGACTCTGCTGTGTCAGGAGTGCAACGAGACTCACGGTCAATTGTCAAGTGTTGTAATTAGAAAACATTTTGGGGATGAAACGAAAATTTGATAAAGGGTTTGCGGGAAGCTCGATCAATGGTTTGGCCTATCAAATAAGGAAAGTTTAAAACGACAGTCCACTTGTCGTCAATATCAGTTGAATATGAATTTTCATCAGAATAACATGTAATGCGTTGAAAATCTCTGATTAATGAATGTACTGAACCAGATTCAATGGATTCTATGGGTAGAGTAATTACAAGGCTGATTTCATCACGGGTGATATGCTTTTTGGCAATTCACAATGCAAAATTATGCATTTGTGATGTGACTCGAGTGTTTTATTCATGTGTTTCAGCACATACGATCATTTGCAAACGTAATTTTTAACCGTATCCTGCACTTTGAGTAGATGAATCCAGCCTCTTTGCAATGCAATCCGATCTGTTAGTCGACGTACGCGATGGAGATGATTCGTTTAAATAAATTTTCAACTGCGATGGAGGATTCTGATATAAAAGCGTTTTTTCTTCCTCAATCCGAGCTGACCCTAATATACATAAATATTTTTTGTAACGTAACAATATTTACATTTGTTCATCGCGACTGGCTCAAATTTCTATCGGCGTCTTCGTGAAGTGACGCCGAGATTCTCCGAGGTTATCACAGCTTGTGAGCTCGCAGGTTCTCCGATTACCTGTTTACAAAGTGAGTCAAGACCCTGGCTTTAAGGTGCTGTGCAAATCGCCCAAAGTAACTATACCAGGATCGAGTAAGGCGGATCGATTTGAAGGGAATTTGTTTTTTTTTTTCTTCTCTTCTTTCGAAAACCTCTGAAAGCCTGGGCAGAGGATTTGTAGACGCTTTACATCAACTGGCAGTAACGTATATAAGTTAATAACGGGAGAATGAATTTTGAAAATTGGGGGAACCCGGGCACCGTCAGGTCACTTTGTGCAGCGGTGCGTCCCGCCGCTTCGCCAAGTCTTCCACCCGGGCAAATATCATTTAGGTACGCCATGACGCGAAAATTTGTCGATCGATATTGAAATATAATCGGACAGACACAGAGGCTGCGCGACTTTAAAAACAATTCACGGGACGGTGCAGTGTGGCTACAGAACGAACGGAGACCCCGGGTGATGCTTTGGAGCGAGATCTAATTCAGGCAATTCCAACAATTTTCGCCTCGCTTTGTCTCATTAGGGTACCCAGTTTCAAATCGCCTCGTATTATTATGGAGATGTATTCAACGGGCTTTGGCTCTAGGATGTCGACCAACGGGCCCAGAAACCCGATTCCCAAATCGATCAACGACAAAGTTACAAGTCCATTACTTGCCGTGGTAATAATTATCGACTGCAAATTCCCTGGAAGAGATTGCTCGCAGGGAAAATACATCGATGCATTATAGGTACGGAGAATATTTATTTGCTAATAAATTATTTATAAGGCTGACAAATTTACGGAGACCCATAATGTCGAAAAAAATATATATAATATCCGTACACCTTGATCACCACAATATAATAGAATATGATAATTTTTTTCTCCTCGAAAGCGAGGCGTGAGTGAAATAGTATGACCAGGTAATGGTATGATGGAAGCTTGTTCGTGGATCGTCAAATCGAAGAAAGGTGCGAGGAAATGCATAGAACTTTCCATCTATACTTCTCAAAGCCTGACTGATCACAATAGTTAATTGATTTAGGTACCCATAGGTGTATGTTTAGCAGAAAGTGTAGGCATCCAGGTGTGCTCGTCGTTGCTTACGATGTGACTCTATGTCGAAGAATTACGTGTTCGTTTCGAACGAGTTATTGATTTCCGATTATTATTAATTACCGGAGTTAATGATCGGGCTGATTGGAGAGAACTCTGCGTCGTGTCTGAAGGGTCTTGTTAGTCCGTCTGTTTGTTTGCCATGCACCTGCACGCCGTTAATTGAACAAATTCAATTTTAATTGTCTAGGAATTTTATCGAGAAATTTTTAAGACGTGAATTGTATTTACGGCTGAATAGACTCCGATAAAATGTTTGCGCAAACATAACGATAGATAAATTCAACACTTGCTTAATTAAAAAATTCGACATCCCTGCAGCTTAGCGCAAGGCTCTCGCGCGAGTGTCCTGCAAAACGCGGGTCTCCTCTCATCAGGAAAAGAGCACGGGAGTTCCCGACCCCCCGGCAAGGAGGGAAAAGTTTTAATTTGTCGAACGCGTCGAGCCCTGGGCCCGACTGAGCTTCGGGATGAGTTCGGCTTGGAAGGCATCAGAAAAGAGACCCTGGCCAGGTTTGATGGGGCTAATTAATCCTCGGTTGTAATTAAAGCCCTGTTCACACCGTGCACCGTATACTAGCAAGTTTAACTCGCACAGATCAAATTGGGAACAGTCGAACCGTCGGCAACAACCAGGGTGATTCGAGTTAATTAAATTCTGCCGTTTTCGAGCGCTGCAATCCTCTCTCAAATGTTATACTTATTCCTGGTGAAAAAAGAAAGTTATCGCGTAAATAAAGTTTTCCCATTATTTTTCACTATTGAACTCTAACACCGAACGCGATTATCGTATGGTCGATTCGACTGACATTTCATCATTCGAATAGCACCTAGTCTTGATAAATCAAGGAAACAGTATCGCAGATCCGACCTGGAGGAGTTGTTTGTCGAATTGGTAAAATACCTTGATTTATTAAACCAGCAATATCCATTATTGAACGGGTTCCGATCGTTCAGTAGTGTCCTAGAGGTAATTCGTTGCTGGAAACGGTGGAGGTAGTCGATCAAGATGTAGGGTCAATTAATCTATCAGAGTTCATGAAAAAGGAAATAAATGCTTTGTTCGTGACAACGTCAAGCCCAAAAAATACGTGCATTCAATTTTCATTCACGAGTCATTTGATTCGTGATAAAAAGGTCCTGTTGTTAACTTCCTTTCGTCATATTACTAAAATCTTTGCACATGACCGGACGCCTGGATTCGCATTCGTACAGCATACCTACACATTAAAAATATGACATCAGATATAGCAAGGTACTTACAGAGAGTGGTGTACACCGCAAAACCGCAAAACCGTGGCGAAGCCGTGGAGGTAAGCAAAGCTTTGTGCTTGGGGAATTGTTTGTTAACGAGGAAAGGCTTGTTGATCCAAATCTAGAGGTGAGAGGAAGACAAAGACCCGACGAAGGAAGAGAGAGAGAGAGAGAGAGAGAGTATAACGCAGGGTTCTAATTAGAATTTCGAATGGCTGATCAATTTGCGAGAATGACGTACAATTTCTGAAATCGGATTTCTGCTCGTACAAGAGGCGCTTGCGCCAGAAGCTCTTCGCGGAAAGCAGGCAGGAATTGTTCAGTCGCGTCCCGACGCCTACGACGCCAGTTTCTCTGACGTCATACAACTCAGGACTTTCAGGGAGCCACGTGACCGAAGATCCGGAGGTCTGACAAATTTTATCGCGAAAATCTCGAGTGACATGTAAAAATGTGACTCATTTTTTTCAACCGCTTTCTCCATATTTAGATAAAAATCAGTCAACTGCTCACTTACACATACATGCATCTGATGAATTGAACGCTTTGTCAAAACTTCCTGCGCTGTTAGATACAATAAATCAAAGACACTTGTTCCCATCCAATATTTTTATAATCATACTCAAAACGTAAAATAACAAATTTCTGGTGCGGATTAAACTTTCGTAATCGAACTTACGATTAGCCAGATCGAATTTCAGTTGCGAAAGTGAATCACTCATACTCCACTCTTATCTGTTAACGAAGCCGTGACCATGATCGCAAAATCTACCCCGAACGATTTTCGTGACATACGGTGTGAATAAATAATGTTAACCAAAGTTCAGTGCAAGGATCAAATGCTAAGGTTTGAAACGTAGTGTATCCGTCAAGTACTGCGAAGCATGTGACAATGCGTTGCAGAAGGTCCTGCAACCTTCTGCCCTTTGCTCTGATCCTGCTTGTCTTGGTTGGATGCAACGACGGCTATCTAAACATCTTCATCAGCCAAGCTCAGGTCATGAAGCTTCTCGGTAAGTTAATCACACGTACAAAAATCCATAAAATCCATATAAAATGTGCGTCAAAAGTTCGAAACACGTGCTCGTATAGTCACGGGATCTACGTGAAATAAAACCATGCAAGTAAAATGAACTTTAACATCGAGTTATGCTTATAATTGAAGTCCATGTACTCCATGGACTCAAAAATTATAACATTATCTCAATTATCTTCCCTCACAGCTTACAGATATTTTATACAATTGCACGCAATCTGATTTGTATTTCACACCAGACGATCGTTGTATGGCCTACAATTACGAGCTCGAATAAACGTTGATGTTTGAAAAAAAAAGTCGTTTCGTTTCGAGATCGATCACGCGTCGTGCTTAAGTATCTGCGTGCATACATGTTTTTTTTAAGTACGTAAAAGAATTGCTGCCTATGAAAGGGGTTGAAGAGGTAGAGATATTACTTTAGAGCCCCATGAATCAGGGCTGTAAAAGAACCGGCCGACTTGTGTATGTTCAACAACTGTATATCAAATATTTTATCGCTAGTGTTTCGAGATTATAATGTCACGGTCTCTCTATACAGTACAGAACTATAACTACATAACGAGGGTTGATTTTAGCTCCCTTCTCCGCCTGGGTCCTTTCGATCGATTATCAAAGTTTACACCGTAGATTTACCAAGTTAGAATACATACGACGACTTTGGATGCGGAATCACCGATAATCGTTACAATAGTTATTCGAGCTGTGCATAAGTGGTCATAGGATTGATAGACTATGAGAATTTCATGATTTTAACGTGGCTTCTGATTTTCCTGAGGATACGGTGCAAACTGTTAAGCCGCTAGGATGGCGACGGGGGTTGCGACAGTCGCCGAGTTGTTCGGTTCGAAGAAAACTGAAAGCAAGTTTGGACCGCAAAGCTCTCGAAAGTCACTTAACTTAGATTGCGCTCGCTAAATGACTTTACTTTCCAACGAACTTGCCTTCACGTAGGTATTCGCAGGGTGAACGAGCAAAAAATAACTAAGAAAAACCAGCTTTCGTGTCTAACCAAAGTGCCGAGTCTCTCCCCGACCCCTGCTTCCTTTTCTTTCTCTCTCTTTCCTTCTCTTTCTCTGCAGAGAAGAAGAAGGCACCTATATACTAAGGGAGGATCGTCTCTTGGCGAAAGGTGCAGTAAGGTGGGAAGAGCTGGTACTGAAAAAGACTTTGAATCCCGCTATCTAATTTCAAATTCGAACAGTAGAGTATTTGCTCTTCTGGTACTACGAGGGTGTCGCATAGACTGTAGACTGTGCCATAAAGGTATAGGATATTTTGTTCGAATCTATACCAACTCTTCAGGGATCTTTCACATTTAGCTTTCCACGTACTGAGCCGCGGTGAAGTCGAGCCAAGTAAGTATAAAGCTGACTGACTGAATTCCCTAAAGTGGTTTAAAATCAATGCGAAACTTAAAGTTACATCGGTAGGTAGCTACTGCTTTAGCCATGTTTCATTCTGTTAGCTTTCAAAGAGTCTGCGAACAATTTCCGGGGTCTTTCTGATGGGCATGACACGCGCGTGCCGCGAAACAACCCGATGGAGTTCAATTGATTTTTAATTTGCTTTCGATGTGGCGTGTTTGTTCTGTCTGGACCGCGGACAGGCCATGCTGAATGCTACAGGGATATACGGGTAGATATATATATATATATATATACATGCGGCACAGCTGAGCAAATTCGGATTGGATTTGGGAAAGATTAACTAGGTCGGTAATAACACGTCACAGTAAGGTTGTAAAATCGAGTGTAGGAAGAGCCCCACCAATAAATTTTCGCAATATCATTTTTATGATTGCCTCGTTCATCTTCTTCCTGATTGTGGGCCCGGCGAAATTACAAACCACGTATGAATCATAACTATTTCAGAGATATATCTATCGGTTATCCCACAGGCCGTTAAAGTTATGAGAATGGCAATCTGAGCCTTAGAAATAAGTGTAAAGGAAATTCTTTCACTTTATCGACTGTTCGAACCTACCTGCGAATACGCAAGTTTATATTACAGGGACAGGGTATTCCTGAAATTGAATTGTAATATTAAAGTATCAAACTTATCATGCTCTTCAATCTTATGTAATACAAAATCCTACAAAAGAGTATATCTGTCCGGATAATGCAATGTTCGATTTATTGCCTGTACCACGTACGTCTCTGAGCGTGAACTCTGCTTACAGAAGACTCTGCAGACTGTAGTTCTAAATCATAGTCAGGGTCAGGAAATACTCGAAAAGATATACTCCAGTTTTTACAATATACGAAATTTCAGTCGAGAACAGAGCAGAATCCTCTTGAAAGAAGTTATTTCCGCCAGTCTGAGGTTGAGTAATTCTCGAAAAATTGTGATTTATTCATAAATCATCCTGACGGTTCAACGATGCTCGTTGAGTTTGTAAAATCAACAAAGTTTCACAATACTCGGGGTACAATTCGCTCAATAAAGCAGTTCTTGGAAAAACAATTATACGCCCGAAACAGCGAGCGAGCGATAACAGCTTGGCTCACAAGGCGTGGGAATAAGCTAATGTTTCGGGAAAGTGATTCAGAATTCGACCCCAACGGCACTGAATAGTTTGGCTGGAATCGCGCCTATAGATATTGTTAAATTTCAGTAAATTTCAGTTCGCGATCGACATGATCGAACGAAAAGCTCTGCCCTCGGTGGTTGGATAATTTCTGCGTTGAATGAAATATGATTCAATCCTCGATTTCGATACGTGAAAATATTGAGCAAACAGATGGATACGATATGAAAAACTGCAGATGATCGCCAGATATCCCGTCGATTGCTTTACGATCTTCAAACGTGATGCGTAATACTGACCAAGCCTTGCCGAGCCAAAAATGCTTCGGAATATCAATATTTCACGTTTTTGTTCAAATATAGCGCAAGTATCTCCACCTATATACCGACACCCGAAAAAAGTATGCATTTGATGTACACGTCGGGAAAATATACAGAATCGTATCATATCAGTATGAAATACGAGGTAGGCTCGATATATCAACGATATTTTTCATCGTATAAAATAAAATACGTCGCAAATTGTTCAACCGACTATCGCAATATAATGCTACCAGTATACCTGTATCAATATTCCACTGCAAAAGTTGTATGTGTACCTACGCATGGTCGTATACGCAGCTCTGGCTGGATGCACCGTCAAACAGTATCGTCATTTCGAATCTATGGAAAGCAAATTGCATTAGGAAATATAAATCGACAGAATGGAGAGCGGGGTTATCTCTGACCCTTGGCTAGCTAAAACATTTTATTTTTTTTTCTGCCCTTTTTCGTATATTATTTATATTGATTATTGGTCAATCATGGGCACGATCTTCTTAAAAAATTCACTTTTACGTATTGCATAAGAGTTTTCTGTACACTTCATCAGAAATAAATTCCGAAATTGCATCGCTCTACTCGTTCGGATAAAATAAAAAAAAACGCATAGATTTTACGCTAAACATTTTCGGAACTGGTGATGATACCGAGGTTTAGATCACTTACGAAGTTTAGTGCTAACTCCATTTCTCAGAATTACATTTTCCGACGTTTGGGGCATGGTCACGCGGGAACCTCTCGACCAATTGGGCCAAAATTCGTCCTAGTTCTTCGTCACGTAGCATCACTTTGAAGGGTGCACAGAAACGTTGAGTTTCTGCACTATACGACTTGCGTTTCATGTTGATTATAGTGAAATCTGAAATCAGAATGGAAAATCCCTAATTAAAAAAAGTAATAATTTCGCGAGACTAACCTACCGAAAACAATTCTATCTCGAAATCAACTAGTTTGAAGTATAATGCAGACTGTTTCAACGGCGGTACTTGCTGAGTATAAGACATGGTTTCAATTTCAAAGTTCAAGATAGCTGAGGAATTAGCTTGGATTAAACGTTGAATTATTTAAACATACAAAATCCCACTGAGCTATACAGTATGCATATGCATATCATTTCGATGACTAGTCCAATCCTTTGGCATCACGCGACAGCAGAAGTTATGGCAAGTCGTCAGGTGATGGTCAAATTAAAAATGAGCTTCGTCGATTAATTTGTGAAACAATTTTGACGGAATGAATATCCCATATGCAAATTACAAACACACACGTTATATTATACACATACATATTATAACTATAGGAATGCCCACAGTTGGTACGATCTGCATAATATCTGTTTAATGCAAATCGCATTTGAGTGCGCCCCAGCAAACGGCAGTCTTCTCACTAGTTCTCTGCCGTAGGAATGAGCACAGAAACCCACAGACGTGAGTCAGGGAAACCTTAGAGAATATATACCTACTGGCGAAAGTTTGTCAGCTCCATTGTTGTTAATGACGAAAAGCAAGTGCTATGTCATGCACAACTTCTGCGGAACGACTATCTTCACCTTTAACGTCGTACCGCTGCGTCTTGCTGTAGGAAAATAGTTTCTGCTCGTCTACCTTGAACCATATATGTATATAGGTGAAGAGACATCATAAACTGGGATGTAATGGGGGGTAGGAGCGAGTAAGACGAAGTCCGATATTCAGTTTGCACCCCGATGTTACCGCAGCTTAATTTTCCCTGCCTATAACTGTGGCTTTCGATTATCCGGAGATCTGCTATTTGGTGAATTTGTATAATTTATTTCGTACGAAAAATGCTAAAGAGAGACAATGGTCGAGCGTGAACAACGCTACGGGCCCAGACGTATTCAACTGATTCTGATGGCAGACAATAGTTCAATACTGGTGAGCAGTGTATGGGATAATGTGTAGCGGCGTAATACTCAGAAAAGAGCGAAAAGAAATCAAAAAAGAAAGAAAGAAAGAAAAAAAAAAAAAGGATAAAGAAAACCGTGACAGTGAAAAGGGGCAAAGACAGTTCGCGGCGCAATCCGCAAACTAATAAATTGTAAGAGACAAGCTTCGCTAACGAGCTGAATTACGTCGAGGCACATAGGCGTGCTTGTCATTTGAAAGTAACACTCGCGGGAATAATTAGCAAGGAGCGATTAATACGCACACGTTGGATGGCATATAACTACCCCATTCCCCTCGAGCATCTTTTACCTCCTTCAAAGCCGTGGCGCAGGATTCGAACAAAATATAGAAACGAATTTTTAATGGAGTTAGCTCGCATTTCGTAACGGCATTTGAACGAAATACTGTACCTACTTCAATGTGTACTTTGTTTTAGAGCCATGAAACGGATGAGTCTCCAGGATTATAGACTAGAATAGGGGTGTATAACATTTTTCCTAATGAAAATCGACGGCTTTTTATTCGAATTATAAATACATCGACGATGAAACCCCTCTATGTCTATACATTTTATAATTAATTAAAAACAAGTAAGAATGGAATTGAACATTAAGAATTACGCTCAGAACTTGACATCCCTTCTGCAGAACCTACTCGGGTTGCGGTAACGGGTTACGACTATAATTTTAATTAGACGCAAACATTTCTAGACCACTTTAGAATCACGTTAAACCTCTTTCGTCAACGACTCTTGATGTTGTAGGTAATTGTTATAAGTTTTCATCTATCGATTTTAGTTCGCTCTCCGCATCACTCGACATCCATATTTTCATTCTATCTCTCTATATAATAAAACGTGTGGGTGAACTCATGAAAGGGTTCAGAGAATAAATTGTATAAAGGTCTTGTACAGATTTGTACTAAAATCAGAGAGAGGTCTGAAATGAAAATTTACAAACCGAGGATTCGATGTGTAGAAAGATTTTTTATTTTCGTAAAACGTAAAGGTACCTCGAGATTTTCGGGCCGTTATCTCGAACAGTTTTAGGTAAACCATTCGATCTTTTATTTTCCGAGATATGAATACATTTTGTATGACATCGAAAGTCCCCTCATATGATAGCATCGACATAGTCACAGATATTCTTACAGGCAATATCGTGATCCAGATAATCACCAAATTACCTAGTCTGCCATTTATAGAATGATCATATTAGTGGACATGCTACCGATTAATAAGACTGATAGATTAGGCAATTTGTAACTTCAACAAAGTGCCTTAGGTATTTTATATACCCTGGCGTGTTAGGTAACGAAAGACCTGAGCCAAATATAACCCCAGGTTGATTGAACAAACTTATAAGTATAGGCTAAGCTTATTTTTAAAACGAAAAAAAAAAAACCAGAAAAGAAAAGAGAAAAAAAAAAAATCAGAACGTGCAGACTTTGAATAAATATTTCAGTTGCATTAGAAGTAGGTTATGCAAACATAGCATAGTGAAAGAACACTTAGTTTCATCCCTGGACTACTCGAAAATAAGAGAAACAAAACGGAAGAGAAATTTATGTACATTCTTGTTATAATCATGTATTCATACTTTACTATTATAATTAATTGGTGCAGATTTTGTATAATTGGCTTAGTGTATAATTGTATAGTTTTTCATAGATCCGGATCTATAACGTACAACATATGGGCGTAGATATTTCTGGATGAACGTACAGCTTCTGCCTAACAAACCCTAATTTTTTATTGAACACTTTCATTAGATCCGGTGACGTAGAATCCCGATTTTCTCGGACAGCTTCGAGGCAAAAGCTCTGTAGCTTTGTATTCTCCAAACATATACCTATATGTCTGTATATATATATATATATGTATATATATATATATATATATAAACCTTTGTGCAACATATATGTATCTGGTGATATCCGCCCTCCTAGTCAACACGACGGGTCTCGGGACAGAAGCAGACGCCGGCCCCTGGTTCTGGCGAGGAGACAGGACGTGCCCCTGCAGGATGTTGTATCCTTAATGTATTTACCTTAGCTCCCGAATCCCATCCCGTTGGATAAGGTCGCCAAGACCTCGTCTGTATACATATATACCTATATTATATATAAATATATACCTATGTATATATAGATAGCTATACAGCGTGATTCTCAAGTCGCGGAAAAGATTTCACATGCAGATTCCTTATTAAAATCTAAGAATAAAGTTCCTTATCAAAAACTTCAAGGGACCGCTCGTTCTTGAGTTATAGAAGGTTTAGTCAACCCTATCAGACGGCCGTAATGTGACGTGCTCAGTCTCGTAGCAATCCTGAAAAATTGATAGTACCCGCGTCGCATGAACTTTGCCTGAAATTTAGTTTTTTATTCCGTAATTTTTAGTCCTTACGTCGTCCGGTCGGTCATTCTCGTGCCCTGCGTCATTCGCCCCGTAGTTGACGTTGTCCAGGTGGTCAAACTGTTGACTTACGTTCCCCAGGTCGTCCGCTTCGTAGTTTTCACTCTTGTTGTCTTTGGGTTGTTGATTTCCGTCCTCCAGGACTTTCGCCCCGTAGTTGACGTTGTCCAGGTAGTCAAACTGGTGAATTACGTTCCCCAGGTCTTTTGCTTCGTAGTTTTCATTCTAGTTGTCGTCAAGTAGGTGATTTTCGACCACCTGGATATTGTCAAAAACGTAGTGAGAATTCTGGAGGTCGGAAATCACCTGCCCGTTGACGACTAGAATAAAAACTACCAAGCAAAAGACCTGGGGAACGTGAGTCACAAGTTTGACCACCTGGACAACGTTGACTACGGGGCGAAAGTCCTGGATCACGGAAATCAACAGCTCGAGGACAACGAGAGTGAAAACTACGAAGCGGACGACCTGGGAAACGTAAGTCACCAGTTGGACCCCCTGGACAACGTAAACTACGGGTCGAAAGTCCTGGATCATGGAAATCAACAACCCGAAGACCACGAGAGTAAAAACTACGAAGCGGACGACCTGGGGATCGGGAGTCATTAATTCGAACACCTGGACAACGTCAAAAACGTAGTGAAAATTTCGCTGGTCGAAAGTCACCTGCCTGACGACAACTAGAATGAAAACTACGAAGCGGACGACCTGGGGAACGTAAGTCAACAGTTTGATCACCTGGACAACGTCAACTACGGGGTGAAAGTTCTGGATGACGATAATCAACAACCCGAAGACAACGAGAGTGAGAACTACAAAGCGGACGACCTGGGGAACGTAAGTCACCAGTTTGACCACCTGGACAACGTCAACTACGGGGCGAACGACGTAGGGCACGAGAATGACCGACCGGACGACGTAAAGACTAAAAATTACGAAATAAAATACCGAAATTTTAGGCAAAGTTCATGCGACGCGGGCACTATCAATTTTTCGGGATTGCTACGAGACTGAGCACGTCACATTACGGCCGTCTAATTGGGTTGACTAAACCTTCTATAACTCAAGAACGAGCGGTCCCTCGAAGTTTTTGATACGGAACTTCATTCTTAGATTTTGATAAGGAATCTGCATGTGAAATCTTTTCCGCGACTTGAGAATCACGCTGTATACCTATATACACCTACATACGTATACCTCGGCTGTGAGGATCCGTTTGGCTCGGGATATATTGAATCAAACTCCGATCTCATCTCCTTGGCATTAACGAAGCCTGATGCTAATTTCATCTCATTAGCATGTCGCAGCTAGCGCTCGCGCAGAGGTTTTAGCGAAGTTTAGCCCCCCAACCGTGTCTAGGAATACGCTCAAGGGGGCGGCAGGATGAAACACGAGGAAATTGGAATGGGTGGTAAAATAGGTATACGGAAACGGGCGCGTCGTCGCGACAGAGAAATGGTGAGGGAATTTTGTCGCCCTGTAACCGGCGACGGTTGGTTGCTGTGGTATACCGCTTAGGCAAGTAGTGATGCCCCTTTATATGCCAGACACGATTTTCTACTTACGATTAGCACTGGCTTCGTTTGACCTCGATTAACTCACTCCGGGTTTTGGTTTATGAGGAAATGCGTAGATATACAAAAGACCTGCAGCCAGCTTCTTTGTAAACTTGTAAACCAAAAAAAAAAAAACAATTTTTATATGAATGATGATAGTTATATAAACAAATGGCTGGCATTTTTATAGTAGAAATAGCCACAGGGAAATATGGCGATCTCAAATCTTGACATTTCGAAGCTCTCGTATCTCGTGAAGGGTCTTGTCAAATGTAGATATCGATCGTATATGGTAAATAATTGAGGCGCCGTTGAACCGCTTTTCGTTCACAATTTCCCCGTGGACATATGCCATGAAAAGACGTGAACTGACTTCAGTTGAATTTTATTACTCATTATCTACCTTGGTATGAGGATGTTACTACTTTTGTGACAACACGTCAATCTGCCATGAATAATTGGCGTCGTGTTCATTAGGGAAATTTAATAATCGTTACATCAGGACGGTAATCGATTGCTCATAATAATGAAATTCGTTGTGGTTGACGGATAGTTTTTAAATGGCATCATAATTACACTATAAATTAATAACGATCATTATTATATGTTCCAGGACTAGAGGCTGAGTTATTTTATGTTCGGGAGGGTGTCGTGAACACCTATGCCATGAATTTTGTGGTTCCAGTACCCGCGAACATTGCTGACCTGGAATTTTCTTGGCAAAGTCTCGCTGGCCACCCGGTGAGTTATCCAAAAATTTCATGTCTAGATATATGAAGCGTTTACGGGGATATAAGCAAGTTTCTCGTCATATCAGTCGGTTCTAAAATTAGCAGAGTCAGAGGTAACCGAGACTACTATACGTGATTCGTATTCATGTGAAAAGTGGAATTTCTTGAAAGGAGACAATGCACCTTTCTTACACCGCCCCGGCTTTGGCTCGAGGGCTGCAGACGATCAGCAAAGATCAAAGTGATGGGATCGCTCTTCGTGTTTGCCTCTGTGGTGAGGCATAAGAAGTGGTGCATCCTCTCTGCGGTGTCAAAACAAGAAAAATGAAGTTTCTCACCACGTAAAAAATACAATATTGATTTCGCGGTAAAACGTTCGACGCTGCGTCATTCCGAATCATTTTTCAACCGATCTGATATATCTCTTACAGAATTTTTGGCACGCCGAAGATCACGGAGCTTCGTGAACGTGCTGAGATTTCTTACGTACGGAGCCACATATGGCGCTCTTAGTACCTATGCGACACAGGTTTTAATATCACAGTGATCTTATTAACCGTTCCGCACACGCGTTACAAATTGAAAATTAAAAAAAATACCAAATTGCGCTCGCAGCTCAACTATAATATAGCAATACTCGATGGTTATAATACCGATAGCGATAAGGATTCAAAATTTATACATAATACGAAACGCTTTTACGGTATTTTGTAAAAAAAAAAAAAAAAAAAAAAAAACACTACATGTGGTTAGTATCGTGCTGGCCATTCCTTTCCATGAGCTTCGATTATCTGGAGTGACCACAGCTGCAAGAAATTATCTTCGATTCCCAAATCGAAGTCAGGCTAGTGCTTGGGGATAACTGTAAGTAGTTTCGGGTCATTATACCTACTTCGATGTATCGAACGACGGTCTCCAGACTGCTGTGTCCACCCTTCAATGGCGATCTACCGTAATTGGACGATTTGAAAATAGAACGAGTTCGACGTTAAGTTTGAAATTGTTGGTAACCGAGGTTACTTGCCGATCGAAGCAAAGTTCTTGGTGACGACGAAAACTTTTCTTGGATATCATCCGCTCGACACGAAGGAGATAATGAGAAAATTTTATCGTTTGACGTATTTCGTGCCTCGGTAATTATCCGCGAAGACATCCTAGCGTATGATTTTACACTGTAGAAAGCAGAGTTACAGACAGACGATGAGAAATAAGAGCCAAGAGACAAAGGTACGAAACGGCACCTACCTATACCTACCAAAAGCTCGTTGTCAAGTTTGCGAAACAAAATTATGCCGAAAAATGTTATCAAGCAGAAATTAGATCTCTTCACCATTGTGCGCAGCTCTGGGTAGGGTATAACCGTCACCAAAAAACTGGCTGATGAATTTCGGTGAACCTTTTCTTCTTAACGTATTTTATAAAGTATTAAAAAAAAAATTGTTCGTTTATCTGATGAACTGTACCAATTCTGCCAAAAGAATGACAGCGAAATGTTTTCGGGTGACGTTTAGAAGACCTGCGTGAAACAATGATGAATTACTGGAAAAAAAAAAGAACAGTCCTCGATAGTCGATAGTCGATTAGCGATAGGGCAGTCCAGGGCTATGACAATGCGAAACAAAGTAAACACGTCTTCTGATGGCAACGTTTGAACCAAATAATGCTTCTGGGACGTGGGGCAGGAGTCGACCGACCACGGTGGCCGAGTGGCAAGTTCGGCAGGGGCAAAGAATGAGAGGGTATCAATACTCCATCAATGTGGAATACAAACAGGAGAGGTAGACGCTATATACTGTGTCGGTTAGGTTTGTGCCCTCGATGGTCGTCAAGGAAACGAAGCCGTCCCTAACGCAAATGCAAGTCGCTGCTCACCCCCAATCAAAAGCTAAACGACATGGAAATTGACATGCTGTTCCGTTACTTTTAAGGTGAAATTGTCCTTTCCATATTGGCCGCCGTTACTCGCAGCGAGTAGCGTTATTCGAATCGATCATAAAAATACATCAGTTATCGTAGTTCAATTATTCCGGCAGTCACGTGCCGGTGCCCCGCGTCGTGTCGTTTATGCCATCTTCTCACCGCGAATAAATTCTTACATGCCGTGAATGGCCCGTGTGATCTTTGAAGGAGAAACGTGTTTCCTTTCACTGGGAGGAAAGCCGAGAATAATAATAATAAAAGGACAAATTTTTTTACTCTGGTATTCCTACCCTCCCGGGGAACATATATTTCCGAATATTGGAAAGAAAAAATTTCCATCAACGCTTTGGAAACTATTGAGCGATCTCGAATGGATTTTGGTCACGAGAGGTAGAATTTCGAATAGCCGTAGAAATAGTTGGAATTCAATCACTTCCAATGATTTTTGTGCGACTATACCATTAATAACTATTGCACCCCATTTGATAGTGTTCTTCCCTTTTCTCTTTTCTCTCTGTTTTTCTTTCCTCGTCGTATAGGGTACAAATAGGAGCATATTTACATTAGAGTGTGTCGAAAATGAATTTTTCTCCTTTTTTTCTGCTCCTACCAGGGATTAGCCTATGATTTCAAATGAGCCGAGAAAGACAGACATCGCCAATTTTTTGGTTGCCCGACATCATTTTTAACGAAAAACAATATTTTTTACGCGTTAATTAGATGGGAATCCTAAATCCTCTTTGAGCGACCTCCAAACTCCATGCTACAGCGCCTTCCTTGAACAAGGACCTCTTTAATGTCAAACCCCAAAGTTTTGAGTGGTAGGAGCGGAAAAAAAAGAAAAGTTCATTTTCGACACACCCCAATGTACATGTATATGTACTATGCACAATATAGATGTACAGAAGACCCTTAAAAATCGATTCACGGACGCGTTCGTCCAGGCTAGGTGGTACGAAAGTTTCGGGTTCAGTAAAGCCCGAGCAGGAAAAGGTTCACTTCGACCTTAGACAAGATCTCGATAGGATTGTGAGGGCGGTAATCAGGGCTGCCAATCCGATGGTTATCCGTGCAGAGCATTGCAATTGCAGCACAAGGCTGTTCGGCTCCCTCGAGAGTATTTTCCATTCTGTTATCTGACTAGTTCCATTCCTCTGGCTCGTCGCGTTTTGCTATCTAGAATAGGCGTTGTTTAGATCTCTTGTAACCTTGTTCATCCGCGGCTATCACCCGCACCGCTGACTCATATCCCTGAATGTATTTTATTTTATCTCGGTCCATCTCTTAAATTCGATTGGTCGCCTTGGGGTGAGTTTAGTCTCACTGGGGCGGCACGCTCTTCCGAATGAAAGTTTTCCACTTGTAAGTGGAGTTCGGAATTGGGAATGATTTGTGAATCATCCACTTGTTATACGAAAGTTACAGACTTCCCCGAAAGACTTAAGGGTGGGATGGGGTGGAACGAGATGGGCTGCCACGGCGTTGCAAAGTACCTACTGGATTCCGGATCCACAAGGGAGACAAGGATTCCCGCCACCCTTGGCGACAATTACTACAGTAATACCGTCGCCTCTGGCAATGACGGGGACTTGTTAGGGTGGAAAAAGAATATAGAACATGTTCGAATGAATGCTGGCTTCGATCTGACCGTTAAATAATTTTAGATCACGGCCAATGTCACGCGTCTAGATACGTGATTGATTCAATCAACCAACGTGTCAAGGACTTGCGCAGAGTGATAATCGATGATGTGTTATTTTCATTTTATCTATTTTTTTGTTTTGTTATAAAACTTTTATTTTATCCCTTTTCCATAATTGCCTCGCCCCCTTCCACCGTTAGTCCCGCAAATGACACGCCTATACTGCACTAATTTACAATTAATTAGAAATCCAACCGGGATCACGGTTGGTGACGTCGTGTGATTAATGTCTGCCTCCGCCTCCTATTCAGGGTGTACCGTGCGGGTAAGTCCTGTGGGATAACAACCCCGTGTGTTTCGGATAACAGGGAATATAACCACGGGATATTCTACACCGTGTAGACCACCCCGTAGAGTGTGCAGGACCATACCGCGAAACACCACGTTCTGGTGACAAACACCCAAGGATTATGCGACATAATTACTCGTAACCGGAGACCTGTGACGTGTAATTCCTGTGAAATACCTACCTACTCTTCGAGGAAACTCGTCGCGTATAACGTGCGGGCTCGTTTATTGGCGCGAGAAACACTTCGGGATGAAATATGTAGCTAGATGTGTAGAAAGGTGGCTCCCCGGTATTTCACACCTTTTCAAAGGCCGTATATCTACAGTAGGAGTAGACTCGATCCTTTGACTCGCCTTCTTCTGGTTACCATTATTATTAATATCAGGTTACGGAGGCACTTTGTTCCTCCACTTCTCTAGCGCGTTTCTTACAATTAGATTCAAAATTATACCGCCTCACCTTACGTTTGATGTGATTTTTATTACTCTCCTATTTTCATCACCCATTCGTTTCTTTCACTTTCAATTCGTCTCCACTTTATACCGACAACGATATTATATTATTATTTTCTCTAGTCTAACACTGGGCTACACATGTCTTATTCCCATAGTATAAGGTAAAAGCCTCATATGGTGCGATGGACAGGCTTTGAAAGGTCTCGTTTCCATAATACGAAGCTATGCACGAAGTGCAAAGGCGGAATGAAAGAAAACGAGCGTTTCAGTAACAGAGTTCGAAGTAGTAGTGGCAAAGGTAGCTCCGCCAGTTACCACAGGATGGATTGCAAGCTCAGCAAAGGTCTGAGCCGACGCGTCGTTTCCAACTCGTAGTTTCACCATTATTATAATTCTTCGACGCCACAAGCGACCGCCAAAGGTAGATGAACGAATCCAGCTGTTTCATCGGGCTGAACTCTCGACAGGATTATTTATCTAGTCAAAAATGTGTAGAACATATTATACTCACACAGTTTCACATGAGGCACTTACTCTTGCATGGGTACGGGCTTGTAAGACGATCATTCCCGCTGCAAGAGTGTCTCGACTATCGAACAGCGTGGAGTTTCCGACACCCATGAGTTATCGAGCTTCCTTTTAGAGGAACGATCTAATAGTTTTCTTTGGAAATATCGCTGATTCCGTCATTAATTTTCCAGAGTATCGAATGCAGGGAGGCTTTGGTGAAGCTTGGAAAGGAAAGGAAAGGAATGGAAAGATGAAGAGTGTAGGGTATAGCAGGGTGAAGGGTGGCAGGCATTGAGCGATCATCTCATCTTCGTGCACAAAGTTAGATGAGGAAATTTGTCCTTACGATGGCTTCGCTGATAGTTTGCCAACTCTCGGCGTGTAGTAGGTATATAAGGCATTCCCCAGATCGTTACCTCGCAACGTTCCTCGTCGTCCGAATTGAACCTTCGCACCTAACCCGTCCCACTAAGGACTGTGCTTTGAATGTGAAAGAATCGACATTTAGGGAACTGATAAATGGAATGTAACGAGTAAGGAGTAAGTTCAATTCTTTGTCATATAACGGCCCCAAGGGAAACGATATGGAATTATTGTGGGAAATGTCAAGCACTGCACTCCTGGCATAACCTTTTCTGAATACCGCGGAAGTTCCGGGTTGACAATCTTGGCTTCTATTTCTGATTCGCATATCTAGTTCGAACGGAAAGGATAGGTTCTCTCAAAACCGTAAGTCATTATCCTGACTGTTTACGCGCGAACTCAGGTTGTTGGCACAACTTTTTCTCTCGACTATTTCCTTGACTTGATTCGCGAGCGAATATCATACGGTTTCTTCCACGAGGTTTCTTGGCTTCTTATTTCTCTACATCCGGCCCGACGATATCTCAAACTTATCCGAGAGTAGAATTGGTCCAATATGCTCCTAGAATACGAGATACCCAACTGAGTTATAGCCCCCTGTATATACCTCCGTACCTTTTGTCCTCACGGTTTATACTTTCCAGAAATAAACGAAATAAATAAAAATCTCTGGCATATTAAACAATGGCAAACAATCCGTCTTGTATATGAATAAAAACTTTTTCAATTACGTACACCTCAGCTTAGCGACTTGATAAAAGAGAAGAGAAAAAAAAAAGAAAGAGAAATTTATGTCCTCCCTCAATTCCTCGACGCGAAAGTATGTATATAATACCTTGATACGGAAGTGACGAATGAAGTGCCCACTTTCCCGCAAAGATAATCATTTTCTGGCTCATCAACTTGACATCAACTCTGCAGCGCCAACTGGCTTTAATAACAATGTAGATGTACCTTATAGTTATGTTCATAGGGGAAGCTATGGAGACGGTATAACCGATGTATAAAGGGTACACCATAAGTAAGCAGCGGTAGAAGCAAATGGGGATCGGAGTACGAGGTAGGGGGTTGGACTCTGGTGCTCGTTTATCAAGTAGCGGATTCCAGACGTCTGTCTCGTGTCCCGTGGGATAAATTTATCGGTTTTATAATTAAGCAAGACACGCGATGTAACTCCAGTTTAATTTATATCTCCTGTTTTCGCGAAAAACAGACACGGTCATGCGTTTTTTTTTCTTTTTTCTTTTTTCTATTTTTATATCATTAATGTTCACGCCAGATGTTTCAGTTCTGAATTTCAACCAACTAACCCAATTCAAACTGTTTCCCAACATTGTTAACCACGAAGAAGCTACTTAAGTTTGAGTCCTATTAACAGTAAGCAGAATAAGCTCAAATTCAAGTTGCAGAACCTCCGATGTGAGGTATCTCGCGAAATCGATATGAAGCTCTGTCAATGCAACCTCACGTTTCAGTTACTTAGAAACATTATAGTCACTCATCATAGTGCATGACAATTATGCCTAAGGACTTGGTCTATAATTCATTCTTCAAAGTTAATCTTATACGCTCCTCTTTCCGTATGACCTGTGAATGAATCTGAAGGTTTTAAGCGAATAATGTGAGCCACTGGATTCCCTTTAAGGGGTTAGGGGTAGTCAGAGACACGAAAAAATGATAATTTTCAGTAATTTTTTTTCGCTATTAAATCATTTTATTTTACAAAAGTAATAATATGGCCTTATTATACAATGTTTTGACTTGAAGTCACGAAAATTTGAAAAAAAAAAATTTATAATTTCCAAAGTTATAGCTGTTTCTGTTGACCCAGTCCAAAAAAAAGGTCCTTGCGGTGACAATGATAAGTCCTTGGAGATTCATCTAAAATCAATCGGATAAGAAAAATTAGTTTTATAAATAGATAATCCTGGGCCTGATCGAAGCTTTTTTTTTTTTTCAAAAATTAAAAAAATGGCGGACTCAGAAAATTTTTTTCTAAATTTTTGGGAAAAAGTCAACAGTTAATTGGTCTTAAAAAATCGAAATTTTTGAAAAAAAAAAAATCCTTCGATCAGGCCCGAGTTTATTATGTATTCTAAAAGCTGTATAAATTTCATTAAAATCTACTGAGCGGTTTTCAAGTTACAGTTGTCACCAGTTCAAAAAACATAGTTTTGAGAAAAACGCATAAAGTTTCGCACTAGATTTACGTACAGAAATACGAATTATTTAATCACTTACACTGAGTCATCTATTCCTGGGCCATATAATAGTTCTTCAGCCATTGTGGAAGTTTCCAAAACATCAATAGAACCCGAGTAACCGGTTGCTTGCAGCTGCCGCTAGCTACCTGCTCCCGAGCGTTTAGGAGTGCCCGAGCGCTCTTTGTTATTTGTCGAATAACTCGAAAAGTAATGATCGGATTGACTTCAAATTTTCAGAGAATATTTTTAAGATATTATACTTAAAGAAAATGCAAAAAAAAAAAAATCGATTTTTTGAAAATCCTGACTACCCCTAACCCCTTAAGTGTAAAAATTTTATCGAGCTTGGATTAAACATGCGAAATGGATTCCACTGTCGTATTGTCATGCCCATTGAAAAGATCTCATTCGTTTTCTACATTAGGCACAAGCAATAGACTTGCGTTGTTGATCATGCGAAGAGAATTGAAAGCATTCTTTAGCTTCATCGAGAACAAATGATCGCGTTGTTGGGGATGAATCAATCATAAAATTAATTTGAATTGATATAAGACAATGAGGGAAGAAAAAGTCATAGTTGTAATAATATATATAAAAAAACCAGTCACGATATCGCGAACTATACTTGACTGTACACGTATACAAGATCCTGCGGGATCCGTGCAATTGGAGAGGGGAAATCCAGGTAGTTATTACAAGTCTCGGTCCTGAGAGTCTCGACTCTCGTATAGATGTATGAGTACAGCTAGGTGTACATTTGTATATATCTATAGGGAATGTATGTATACTCGAGGTAGGGCTGGCAGGGCAAAGCGGGGCGTCGTATAGTGGGTGTAGTGTTGCCGGTGGCGGCGGCGAGCGGCGGGCGAAGCGGATGAGGGTTTGGGGCTTGTTTGAACAGCCTGCAGCTTCCAAGGAGGGATGAGGCGGACGGGGGTTGCTATGACGATCACGCCCCATCGAATTACGCGAAAATTGCCCGCGTACCCCCTTCCTTCTACCTTCCATCCTGAACCAAAACTCTGCTAGCCCATGGTGTGCCCCCCACACCCACCCACTTGAAGAGTAAGCGACGATAAACGCCATACTAAACTGTATTTGATAAACCTGCGGAATTCGCGATCGGAATCCACGTACGTGAGACAGGGAATCATTGCGTTTGTTCGTGCGTATAGTCCGCAGGGATTATTAGAACGAAATTGAAAAACGTCGCTTCGAGTACAGCTAGGCGGGTTCCTAAAGTAAACGAACGGGCGACTACCAAGAGGAAAACATATCCGATCACAGTAAAAATTTGTTCATTTTTTCACACCCGCTTTTTTTCCGTTTCCTTTTTTTTTTTTTTTTTTGTACAGTCCACAGATTTTCTTTTTTTGTGAGTGGATATACTCTCAATTCTAAATTTGATCCTATACTTTTTTTTCATAGACGATTCGATGGTGATTCTGGGACAGAAATAATGAGGGGGTTCTGTAGAAATCGAGGTACAATGAAATCCGTACGTGTCCACTTAAATGCCAAAGAAGGAGGTGCATGTATTCCTTCCAGGAAATGGCCATGTAGCTTATTAAAGATATCGACTTACGGTATATCCTGTAATCTGTATTTTTTTTCCTCCTAATAAGACGTGGGCTAAATCACAGGATTATGTTGTCCAATATCGAGTAAGCCAGCTCCGTATACGGAGAAGGCGACCCCCAGAGGTCCTTGCAATCCTTTACGTGACTCCTTGTGTCTCTTGGCACTAGGACGCGATATCTTTGCGATGAACATAGGGAAATTCTCCTTGTGTAACCAGCTGGCAGTTAATCTATTTGCATTAATAATTACGAGAACATCTTGATAGGCGATTCAACGAGATGAAGGAATCATCTATTGCAGCAATACGGGAATAAGACATTTGATATTGATGGTCAGTGATGAAACAGTTTTCGTCCTGACTAAAGGCATCTTGACATCTTACCATTTTTCAACAGTCAGTTGGCAAACGGTGAGATTTGGACGGAGGAAATTGTTTGTTCGTTTTCGAGTCTATTATTCCGACGAATAGAATAGGCCAGGGAAAGTCTGTAGAAAAACGGATATTGTGACAAAAAAGGGACAACAGTGTGAGCTGACAAAAGGTGACGACATTCACAGAAACCATTGAACTGTTTTTTTTTTTTTTCTGGAAAAGGTGAAATTGCTATCACATTCTGTATCCGGTTTACTGACATATAATACATAAGAGCATGCGGCACACGTATGGTACGAGAATGTGTAAACGTGGTTTCGGAAAACCATGCCAGTCAAAAAGACTGCGCGCGAGTTCTACACCAGCTGACGTATTTGCAATTCTCCCAGTTTTTTTTTTGTTCAAACACGACGTGATTTCACTTGCCTTAGTTTCTTTCTATTCGAATCCAAATACGTAATTGAAAGAGATTTTTAGTGAAAAATAAAGTGATGTAGGTCGGCCAGGGTGGTATCTGCACGCAACAAGCCCGGTTGTCTAAGTGAAAGCACTTTCACGCAATAATTATTACGTCGTCCTCGGTAACCGTAGAACCGAGGGTTGTTTGCACCCCCTGGTGTGAAACCGTGAACGCAATATGCTCCCTTCGTGCACAGATGCAGACTCTAACTTCACTGTGTCTAACCGCTTCTGTCCAACGAAGCGTACTGTCGCTCACTCCTCGTCTGCGCCTGACTTTAGCGATATGTCCTTTGTGCTTCTATATGGTATAAACATACCTTGTATATGTAGTACCTTCACCTACACCAAATTTATAATAGCTTTCATTCTGTTAGACTGTGAACATGCAACACCTCGTCGCTTATAGGCATCACAGACGATAGATGCATCGATTCGATAGCAAACAAACGGCTCAGCTATTGCCCCATGGGTATCATCTATCGGGATTACGAAATTGTATCAACCTATAAAGTTAGGGATGTTAAAACATCTGTAGAGGCTTTTCAAAGCTGCTGTAAATAGAAACGATCGTTAGATCATTACAACTTCTTTATCATGCATGAATTTCATGATATTGACGGTATGATGTGACACGGAATCATTCCATTCTAACTGAAGAGAAAATTCGAACATGTTTTCCACTACCTCTTCTCGAATAATTGTGTATCCTAATCGATTTCGTCGGGGATGAAAGGTGACGAGATTTACCACCATTTTTGATGACATGGTGTGCCTAGCAATCCGGAATTGAGGCATATGGCTGCATTCATACAAAAGACTAAAAAGAAAATAAAAATTTAGGTCCCTCGAGACGATAAACTGTTGGGATCATGAAGAGATAAGAAATGGAAAACAATTGGGAATGGGGAGAATCAATGCCGCCTGAGATTTCACACTGTTGATCCGACTCAGTATGTATTTGTAGAGATTTGTGGCCTCGTAGAACACTCCGGTACCTGTTCTTTTGTAAATCTCTTTGAGTCTGAGTTTACCAGAGTGAGGTGGGCTTAGGTGGTAGACTTTACACAAGACGTCTACACGCAGACTGCTCGCCTGATGTCTGCCAGCCAGTCCTCGTGCCCTACGCAAAGGGACAATTGATAGCTTCCAACCGTTTCGGAGAAGGTGACGGAATGACAGACCGACGAATCGAAAAATCGGAGCAAATCCCTAGCGGGAGATATGCGGTACGAAAAAATAATCCAGGTGTACAATATCCCATCGAAGTCCTCAGATTTCGACTTCATATAAACGGAGAAGCGAAAAGAAGAAAATATTTCTTCATCAGAAGAGTAGTTCTTCGCTGGGTAAATTCCCGATGACACACTGATACGTTCACGAACATTATTTCCACACGATGAATCCATTCATCAATTGATTCATCTTGAAATATACCAGCTTACCTCAGATCGTTCCATCGAATCAAAGCAATTCGTATTAAGTAATGCCTCGCAAATCATCGGCACTAAATCCTACTCAAATTCGATTATGAATATCGGTCAATGCTATTGCGAATTCATATACGTGCCCGTTGATAATCGCTGTCTGTCTGCTTCTTGCGCGTACGTCAATCTCTGTTAACATTTATAATGCATACTGCCGACACGAGCATATAGTTCGTAATGTTTGCTGGAAGAACCCTTTCAAGTCCATGCAGCTCGCAACTCAATTTCACCATGCTACTAACATGTAAGACCATTAGGAGCTAAATATTTGATTGAAATATTAGGGGGTGGCTCGCGTGTCTCTAAAGAGCTTCAAGGGGAGGAAGTTTGCCGTTTTGGGTGGGGGAGTATCGTCACTCTAGTTTGCAGCCCTAGGCACGCAACACAGGAAGTGTATTACAACATTAGGATACATCATCATTAGCAGAGAACTTGTCCGAAAAGTTCTGACGGATAAATGTGCAGGCAGGACTTTTGTACGCTTTAAATTTGTGGTAGCGGTATACAGTCGAATGGTTGGGTATCTATTGAAACTGAGACTTTCAAAGGGCCGCATGAACGGATACGGTACTTTTGTTGAAATCAATTGGAAAACAAGATAGGGGAGAGTCTCGAATTTAATGTCGGTTTATAATATTGAAAGCTAAAAAAGAAGAAATGCGGGGCGAGGGGGCATTCTTGGAATACTTTGGTCCGAAATCCCTTTCCATGTCTGTCAAAGCGTTCGATTTAATCCGTTTGTAACCGATCGAAAATCCTTAGGGCGCGAGTTTGAGGGCCGAATCAAAGCGCAGCTCGTCACTTTCAATTCTAAAAAGACGCGCGGAATTTCTTGATTAGAGAATCGATTTCTAGACACAAATGTGCAGGTCCATGCTCGCTCTGTTTAACAAAGAGAGTCAAGATCTACTGCTACAAAAATAATGAAACTTGCTTTGATTTGTGAACCTGAATTAACAACGAAATTTACGTTTCAACCCCTGCACGATCCCGTCCGCGGTTCGTTGCGATGCGGTGCGGTAAGCTTGTTACATAAAATACCAAAATTAATTCCTCGCCATCGATAAATCGGCTAAGCTGACTTCCACTGTAATTAAAAACGTGGAGATTACTTTGCGCTTTAATGTACCTCTCTTTTTTTTCTTCATATACCACAGACTACAATATCGGTTAATCTTCGATGTCAACAACCAGGTATCACTGCTTACGTGACACAAAAATGGGGTCGATAAAATACTCATTATCAAGGGAGAATCAGGTACGCACAAGTCGCAGTCGATATTAAAAAATAAATGCTCGAGCTAGCAGTATATTAATCTGTACTGCCGAACATTGTTCAAAAAATCTATTCAATAGTCTAGAGGTGCAATGTAAATGCGATTTTGATGGAAATTTGAGTTCTTCAATTAAATTGCGGTCGAATCTACGATTTTTTCAAAACGGTACACATATTTGGGGGGCTGGAGCAGCTTGGTAGAAAAATCAAAATTTCAGATATTTAAAAAATGCTTAGGGTAGCCGTTTCCTTTTTTTTTTTCCTCTTGTGCGGAATTTAGAATTCCTGAGAGTGATGAGAAGTGCCGGGAAAAACGTATTTTTCACCTTGTTATCTTTATCGTACATTTGTGTAATAACAGTTGCATCGAAGAATGGGATCTTCTGGTGGTTGGTGGCTCGCTTTTTCCAAAGAATATCCTCCGCCATAGATCGTAGCTCTTTCGGGATCGCGAGCGAAGCTGTTATTAACAACGCTATAATTCTCCTTGCTAATTAGCCGGATCGTAACTCCTTCCTGAGTAGGTAGAGCACTGGGAAGTGGTAGCCGAGAAGCGGAACGAAAACCGTTGAAAAGAAACAGATAATGAAAACAAACGAAAAATTCAGACCCATCTATCTATCTATTTATCTCTTCTTCTGCATTTCAGCCTTCAGCAAAAGCCCCGCGGCTAATCCGTAGCCAAAACCCCGAAGGATTTAACCCCAGAACTTATTATAACCGAGATATGAATAAACGTAGAAATTTTCAAGGATTCTACTCGCCAAGCATTCGCTTAATATCTTCTCCTCAATTCTGGAATAGCATAAAAATGTTTATTCAAGGTCTGCTTTCCCCGTCGCAACTGCAATGAAACCCCTCGGCATCGCGATTGCGTCTACGTACATCCGACTAAAAGTACACCGAACAATCTTCCATTATCTTGGTAGCCTCTTCAAAGAGTTATGATTATCATTATCGAGGTCATTATCGTACTTGTTTTTATTTTTAAATCCTCCCTACGTCCCGGATTTTTCCCTGAAGAGAAATTTTCCTTTGGAATCGGAGTTACGGGGCTGGTATAATTTCGCAAGCCCCAGGAAATACTGGGCAATGACACGTCGGCCAGTGGACTATGATGATATAACTGAGCCTTTTTCCCCCTATATCTTCAGTCTGTCTTCTTATCGAATTCGCACAAGGTACGAAGGTATAACTCCACTTTGTTATAACTTCTCGCTCAAGATATTGGCAGCTGTATGTTCCTGTCAAGTCCGGTTGTGCCGTTGACGATTTACACGAACTCCGGGGCTCCGATCTGTTCAGGATGCTTGGCGTCGAGGTGATATACCCGTGAATTATTTACGAAGAAAATGATGAGGGTGGAATTATTCAAAAATACTCTAGCCACAGCTCAGCACAAGCACTTCGTTTGAACAAGGATGAACGAGCATATATGTTAATCCCTTGTGGTATTAAGAATGAAGTGAAAATATTTATGCCTAAGCACATGGGTTTGGATAAATAAATCATTCCTCGAATAGCTATAGTCAAATGTATGTATTTTTAATTGAAATAACTAAAAATCAATTTGGCCTGAATGTATACGGCAAAGGACGAGGTAGAGAAAGAAAAATCACATCCATCTCGACGCGATGTTTACCCTAGTCTAAAGAATCTTCATCCCTCGCGGGGACCGATATATAGCAAGAGCTATTCGTTGTTAGCAAAGAGCTTCGAATTTTCAATTCAAACTTTTCGACCCTACTACGATTCCCTCATATTTGTTCAACGCCCACTTGAAGGTGGATTGAGATTCTGGTTATAATCGCAATAAGAAAACGACTCTGGTTCGCCATCTGCCCTTCCTTTCCACTCATTCTTCCACCCTGTAATCTCTGGCACATATAGCATCGGTTCCCTTATTTATCCCGACTGGCCCGAACCATCGTATCTTTAAGAGGTCGAGGGCGCGCGATCTCACGAGACATCTTCAGCCCGAATGACCTCAGGTCACCCCTTTTAAGGGTCTGCGAAACCCCGCGAGGCTTGAGGTCTCAATTACCGCGTTTAGCCGACACCCCCTAGTTTCGTACTAAACGAAATATTTTAATCCTGTATAAAAGTGGCGGCACGCTACCATGTCTATCCCCAGCCCTACACAGCCTATATCAAAGGTCAGGCGTGGGGTGGTTGGACAAGGCGTCACGAGACACTAGCCTTTTTATTTATGCCATATCGTAAAACTTCTAGCGTGTCCAACCGCTATTTTAAAGTTCCATGTCCGTTCGCTGAACGGAGACATATCTGCACTAAATAGATTAAGGAATAGGTGTATCCTACCGCGTTTACCTTCGTGCAGCTGTGATATTTCGCGACTATTTTCCGGCCACGAGTTTAATGACATCAACGAAAACTAGCCGGGTTATTTTCACTCAGCCTTTAGGCAACATCAAAGGAGATAAAGTATCGAGGATATTATAGTCAGAATAACTTAAAAAATTAAAAGTTACAAATACTGATTAAAACGCGATCACTTAATGCCGAAAGGTTCATCTAGTGATATTCCAAGATTCTTCCTCGGATCAATAAACCTCGAATTACTCAGACGATCAATTCATGGCTATTTTTGGAAAATTGATCATTGGAGTAGAACGAATTATCGAGGTCTGACGATCTTCGAGTCTAGTGTCGAAAAAGTATACTTTTTCACGCGGCTCGATAGTATCTAGGTACAGTTAGTCGAGGGTAAGAGTTACGCAGCCGTTAACACTTCCGTATCTTAAACGATCTTGAAGTAATAAATATATTTAACAGACTATAAAACTGCGAGCCAAAAGCCGTCCGATAATCGGGTCACATAATTAAATGACAATTCTCCCAGCTTAATCGTAGCCGATTATATTTATGACGTAATTCAAGTCATGGGATGAAATAATACCCCATACGGTTAGCTTTTCGGTAGATTTTATTCAGAAATCGTAAAGAGCTCGATTTCTTCACGTGAACTCAATTATCATAGAAAACAGAAAATTCAGCAAATTTTTGATAATATTTTTCTTCTCTTTCGACAGCTCTCCTACTCCATGCAGCTTGACTATGAAGTTGTGGGTGTACCGGGTCGAGGTGGTACAGGGATGTTGGCTCTACTCCCACCGAGAGTAAACGTATCAGCCAGGGGTGAAGTTCCGATAAAACTCCAGGTGTTCAGGATACGCTTACCCTGCTCCGGACTTGTCAGCGCCGAAATTCCGATGGTCCTGAAACTGAACGTCACTGCTCCTCCTGGAACACGATACAACGACACTATCTTAGTATTTCGAAGGAACAAAATTTGCCTTAAAGGTGAGACAGATTCATTTCCAGATTCATTTAACATTGGGATTGAAAAATCCAGAAATTCAAATCATTATTTGAAGAACTGCATCAGCTGGGGTCGCATCGTATTTTTGAGCTAAGAAGGACCAGAAAGAAATTGCTGATCCTCGGGGATCAATGATCGCAATCTGCTGCTTAAAAATTGGTCTCACTGTGCCGCGAAATTTTTTCATTTAAAAATGAAATTGTGTTGGAAATTTTTTGTTCATTTTGTCCATCATTGACGGCGGGTAAAATTTTTGGAGTCAAATTAATCCGTGCTATAATATATATAATCGCATAAATTGAAGTATTCAATTTCACAGGAAATAAACTTCGCTAACTTCCGTAGTCGATTGTGTAGGTATACGCGGGGATATAACAAGTGCGACAAAGAGACAAAAGAGGGAATTCCCGGGTGGTTCATCGAAATTGACGAGGACACCGGGTAAAGTCGGTGGCGTCGAGTGTCAGGCCGCAAAAGTCACGGGGGCGACATCCCCTCGCGGAGTTGACAGATCCGGTAGCGGATCCGGTTACAACTTGAGGCAGAACAACGAAAAGCAATCCCGTCGTAAAATTGAGTTTCACTCCAGAGATTTAATGAAAAGAAAGAAAATGGAGAAGAAGAAAAGAAAAAAGAAGAAAAAAAAACGGAGGAAAAGAAGTAGAACCAAAATATTCGCAGTCAGAAGATTCAAAATTCTTGGGTAGACGCGTAATATAAAGTAGGAAGACGAATGATACGAAATCAAAAACCTGATCTTGAATTAATAAAACAGCGTTGAAAACAGGCATGAAAATTATACATCGAGTCGTAATCGAAAAGCTGCTAACGCCGGGGGTTGGTGTAAGGTAAATAAAAGGGAGGTACGATCTGTTGTTCAGTGCTCAATCTGTTACCTTCCTCCGGACTCTTTTCTCACAGGCTCTTTTAGATTAAATGTAAGAGTACCCTTTCACCTGAGCACCGTGTTATTATCTTCTTTGTCGGATCGTTTCGCCCCTCTGTTTCTAAAATGAAGTTAATACCCTCGCAATTCGGTTGAGTGGAAAGTAGAAGGCAAAGTGTGCCTGGATCCGAGATGTTAAATTCTCGAGATATCGAGTATTTTAACAGGGGGATGAGCCACCAATAAGATGTATACCTATACTCGAGAAAATGGGGAGAGGAGAAAGTAAGAAGAAAAACAACCGATTTTCTTACCTCTGCAGTAGTCAGCCATTATTTTATTTTCAATCGTACGAGACCCCTCCGTTTATTTAGTTAAGCTTAAGCCACTTCATTCTTATAACTACGCAGGAGAAAGGGTTCTCTCGCACGCGATACCTATACCAAAATTTCACCACCGCCGCCTCCAGCTTCGTGTTAATCCAGCTGGACTTAATTTCGGACCCGCGTAAATCTCAGTTTGCCACCGTTTGATTGCGGTCGTCCTGCAGGGGTCGGTCCACGGAGCCAAGTCAGAGGTGGTTGTGTTTCTGGGGAACGGGAAGACTAAGAGAAGGAGTCGGCGGGGTCCCTGCGGCCAACGGGCCAACTTCTTGCAGCTTAAACCTCTGAGAAACGGGAAACTTTTACACCCATACTAATATAGATGTATATATATAATATGAGCTTGCCGCTAGGTTCTATCATCATCTACCAGCTGTTTACCGTGCGATTTCACAACAAAAAAAGTGCATCAGGAATGTATTTCGAATGCGGACGTTTCAGAGGTATTAAATATCGCGAAATGAAGTTTACTTTTAAGCTCATCAAGTTCCTAGACGCAGAGAATCAGCCCGTATCTTCGTGGGTTTTGAAAATTCAAGGTGGTTATACTGGTAGCTGGTGAATGATTGAATTGGAGAACCGTTGATACGTGCGAATGAATAAATTCAATCTAAGGTATATATTTTTATAAAAGTGGATCAATCTTTGTTGACAAGCAATTGAAAGCTGAGTGAAACAGCGCTGCAGAGGGAAACGTAGATATTTTTATTTCCTTCGATTTGCGTCGTGAAACGGTAGACCAGTCACCAGTTTATCGGAAAAATTGATTGGAGAAATCTCTGAGCCAAGGAAGTGATCGAGAAAACTTCAAATGCAAAGTTCAAGTAAATAAATAAACAGAACCAGAATCTTGAGCTCCGTTCAACGATACGTTCGAACGTAAAGCTAGGTGATTCCGCCCGAGGCGGAATACCCGACGATTTATTTAGCTTTTTATACTTTATTTTTCATTTCTTTTACCTTTTTTACTTCTCTCTTTTTTTTTTTTTATTTTATTTTTTTTTTTTCTATTTCCTCGCGTCTCATCACACCCGAACGATTCTCTTGATGTTTTCCCTCGCCCTTCGACCCTCTCGCCATATCTCCCTCTTTTTCCTCACCACCTATTTCCCATCCCGATCCACAACCTCCGCTACCCTTATCGCTACCCGGACAGACAACGAGCTGCATTTCAGCAAGGTCTTGCATATAGATGTAGAGCTCTTTCCATCGTAGATAGTTTTTCCTCTCGTGTTTAAGAAGCGTTCTGCACTTTGCACTTTGTCCTTTTCTTTCATTTATTTCTATTTGTTTTTTTTTGTACCACATTCGCCAGAGTAAAGACTCGAATAAAGCTGGTTATGGAATGAAACGTCCCGAGCAGATTTTTATTGGCAAACTTTCCGATAAATAATATTAGCACAAAATTGACGGTCTCTCGAATTAGTTTCGGCGAACCTTTTCTGATGCTATATTTCTCTCCGTGATGTAAATAACTATTTGGGGAAAGTGTACACCGGCTATACTATATCTCGTAAATTTACGCTGCTAAATCCCACTGGAATTAGCTAAGTATCAAAAGTGCGATAACTCATAGTTTCCTTACTTTATTTCGTGCTCGTAAGTCGTGATTTATTTTATGTGATATAAAGAAAGACGCTAAAGTGCTTCCGTTTCTTCAACTCAAAGAGTTACCCGCGTATTGAGTGCATACAGAAAATTATTAGTCTTATGCAAAATTCAAGATTTCAGAGTATTTTTGTGCTTTCTTAAAATTTAAACCGGTAACGCCGTTTCAGTCGAGTCTTCCTAAATTCTATAGAACGCGTACAATCACTTTACCAAAGTTGATAACCAAAACCTGTACACGATGCGGTTTCGTAAAGACGACATGAATAGAATAAGTCGTGAAAATTGTGCGCTGAGCATATCTATGAAAGAGGTGTATGTGTATGACTTTATTGAAACATATTGAAACGAAGTGAAGTGAACCTTACCTTACCGTATCTAGAATTCTCGCACGAAGTACATTCTATAAATTTTTTTTTTCTTACGAATGAAAGGATCCTAACAATACGGATTGACTTAGTTAATCCGCATAGCAACTCGTGCAATCCTTCGTACCAGATCATCTGCCAGATCCTAGAAATAAGAATTGCCAGTAATTTCGTGGACTGAAGTTCAATTAATGACAAACCAATTTGCTTTTTCCAGGCGTAGAAACCCCGCCGAGAAACGATTCGGTCAAGCTGGAAGCAGGTCCTTTGGTAAGAGGTAGTGGAGCCCTTTACGTAGCCGCGACCTGCGCCTGTGCCCTGGTCCTTGTCGTCGGAAGTGTAGCCAGTGCCCTGTACATAAGGAACAGTAAAGCTCGGGTTCAAGAGTCCCAGTAAGTAGAAAAAACTCTTCTTATACCTATATGGGCTTAAGAAAAGTCAATTAATTAATTACTATCTCGGTTAAGCTGAGAAAGAACACTATCGTGTAGCCATGAGCTCACAACACCCTCGGCTAATCGTTCCTTATTGACATCCAATTGATTGGATATTTCTCGCTGGGATAAGCACTGAGTTGGCTATTTCTAAACACATTTGGGGTTCTCTCGTGTAGGCAAGTAATTCTTGGCTAACCGCACTCTATAGATATATAGAGACAATGTATGTGTGTACATATATATGTATATAAAGGTCAGACTCCCTAGCGTCGGGTCCCATAACCCTAAGTTAACCCCGGCATCCCGACGCGACCACGACGCCACCACGAGACCCCGACCACCTGCCATTAATAATTACTTTTCTCGAATCGGGGTGGTAAATTCTCTTTGATCGTGTGGAGCAGCTAAAGACCAGACGTTTTTTGAAAAGTCGGGGAAAGGACTTTGACAAGGTTTTACTGCTAGCGCGTCGAGGATCGAAGCGGTGGACCAGACGCTAAGATATACATGGCTATACGTATATACATCGATAGATCGATTGATAGATAGATATATTATAAATTCATACGTATACGACTATCAGTGAGGTTCTTCAATCTGAAATCCATATATATATATATATACATTTATGAAGAAATAAGCGCGAATCCTTGCAGCGGGTGACGGTGTCGACGTTGGTTGGAAAAATGGGCGGAGTGAAATACCCTGGGGGAATTCGTAGGACCTCATCTGAATGAAATATCCTTTCAATAAGCCGGGTGATCTGTCGGTTGCTTGGCACGATTCCTGACATTTTATTACCCCGATTCTCCTTCTGTTAAAGAGGATTTTCTCGGAGAGTCCTGCAGCAGGATGTAAGGATAAGGATAAGAGGACTCTCCCCTGCACCATCAACGAATCTTGCTCCGGGGTGGAGCAATTGTCTCTCCCAGGATACCTATATTAGCTCTTTGAGGCTCTCCACCCTAATAACAGTACGCGAGCAAGAGGGTTGATCCACTCTTCCTCAAAATCTCCAGCCTTACCCCCCCGATACGAACAAAACAGAAATCTTACGTCTTTCGAATGTTTCGAGAGATATTCGAAGAATTTTCGCCTCCGATCCATGAGCTTTGGCTATAGATCTTTCCTCCTCTTTCCTTTCCTTGGGGTTCACGGAACCCGATGATCCATCGATATATATATACATAGATATATCTATATACAGTTATACAGACAAGACGTATATTAGCTACCCAGGGGTAACTCGCCCCCAGTGGAATATGTACACGAATATCCGAAAGTGCGGGCGAAAGAATTGAGTGACTCAGTGAGCAAGAAAGAGCCCGAGGACATAATGGGGTGATTTCAGATTTATACGTAACCGGAAACGAAAGAAATGAAAAAAAAAAAAAAATTCATATTAATGTTTCAGAAAGACGCTACCCTGTTGCAGTTACACGGCAGCTGCTGCGGGAGGTCTTGGTGGCAGTTCCGTCCTCGTAAGGGTTGATCCAAGGCCTGGAAGTGCGAATTCTGGTAGCTACGCGACGATCGCTGATCTGGAACCGCTCTATGCCCGACCTTGTGGGTCCAGAGCGAGTTACTATGCTGCAAGTCACGTCACACACCTCAGCCAGGTAAGCATTCATATGAATTCTAACAGGTGTTTGCCGAAGGAAATGAGCTCGCGTTGTTAGAGAAAAAAAAATTCTCCCTCGCATTCGTGAGCCACAGCTCTGGCAGATTTTCGTATCATTGATGTTGGTCAGGGTTGATTGCGATGGAAAGTGATGTTTGCCAAAAATTCACCTTGGGCTGTAGAAGAGATTTTTGATTTGAAATTATTTTCATAATCATACCAAACGACTTTGATTTCGGATGACTGTGGCATGGAGGTTATAAGTTGATTGGAAGTCAGTTTCAAATTACTGCGAATGGCTGAGAGAATTCCTGGTGGTAACTTTATATAGTGACCTAAAATCTCTTGATTGGAGTTTAGACGACTGTTATAATTCCACGTGAATTCAGGTAACCGGGTAGTCATGAATTATTTTCGAATTACCGGTAGCAACTGGCTGCAAAATCTCGGGCAGATTCTTAATGGCTTGTAAAATGACTTGAATTAAAACAAAGTCCACGGACTCCAAACGACTTTTGACTACTTTAAATGACTTCAAACACCCTCCAAGATTTCCAATGACTTTAAACGACTCAGATCCAACTCCCATAAAACTTTTATCATATTTTCAACCGACCATCAGTGATGTTTGATGATCTTTTTTTTTCGAGACTTTCGATGCAAGTGATCAAGTGACTTTCTAAAGTATCAGATTTGAGTAACAGAGTTTATCACCTCAACTCCGTTTGCTTCTTATGAAGAGATTAACGAACTGTCTTTGTGGTTTGTAAACGGGGTCGATGATCTCTGACTATAGTACGTATATCGGACACGTGTACGTGGAGGGTAAGTTAGAGTAAAGAATAAATTGATGTAATATTGATGCGTCTATATTTAAATATCGATTCCTGCGGGTAAAACTGATGCCGTTTCGAAAGGCAATGGTATAGTGAAGTATGCTGTATGGTTGTATGTGTACATAGTTATTGATGCGGAATAGGTACACTCGTTCGTCATAGCGCGTCTGTATACGCATGCCTACGCAAACACGAGTAAAGTTTATCGAGTTCGCTTCGCCGCAACCTAAAGGTTTGCCCTGGCCCGTCCATTTCGAGGGAAATCTCGATTCGGCTATATGCAATGTATTCCTGTATCTAGAATGTACGTTACACGGGTGTATATACAAGTATAGGAAAACAGACTGACCACTGAACCAGTTCGCGATGCCTGCAGCCCTTTGGGGAGGGAATTGGTCGGACTTTGTACAACTGGGAAAACGCGTTTGCCGAGGGTAAAGCTTGCGGGAAAACGAACGATTTAAATCAAACTCGTTGTCGCGTGGGTTCGCTAACGGAATATTTTTAGCGATAGGAATTGCTTCGCGTGCCGTTTTAAGGTGGATTCACGATTGCGGTATGGGGTGCCGACAAAGGATATGAAACTTTAATTCAACCTGCCTGCAAATCCATTTCTCCTCTCTTCAACGACGAAATTTTATTCTTATTTTTGGGACACTTTCCTACCACGCTACCAGGGGGGTGTACTAAATACATCACTGTTGCAAAAAAACAAGGCGAGATTTTATTCAAAGCAAAAAAAAAAGCGAAAAAAAAAAAAGATCGCCTTTGAAAATGGGTAACGTTACGTACGTTTGATTTTTGAACAAACGTACTACGTATGTACTACCTACCGAGCGAATTAATAATTCCGTATAGTAAGCGCTCCCGAAGTTTACCCCTTTGTTTCGAGTACCTACTTTGTTGTATGGGTATTTACCCGTTTGGTGAACCAAACAGATGGAATATTCCCCTCTATCCCTATGTAAAAATTCAATTCTACACTTGCTGATGTAACAAAGAATTTTCATCGCCGAAACTCAGGCGAAGGAAAAAATATGCTTTTAGAGTACTTCTCATTGTTTTAATGATAATTGAATATTATCTTATAATAGCTAACAAAAAAGCAAGAGAATAATTTGAATTTAATTATATATTTCAAAGAAGTCCGTTTCTAAACAGGAAATTCGACACTGAAACAATTTTTTATAAGCCTACGTACATCTTCAAACGCTTCTAATGAACAGCAGAAATTACATCAAACTACCTCTGAATCGCTAAGGTTTTTTTTTTTTCTTCCTTTCTTTTTTTTTTCTCTCGGTCGACTGGTACGTTCGAGCCAATATACAATGAATGATAGACAATGAGACGGACGTTTAATCTAGTATAAGAATGTTAGAATCAGGTAATCTATTGAAAATTATACTGTCTCAAATATTAACAAGGCGGTTTTGAGAGGGTATAATCATCGATAATGAAGAAGACTGGAATTCGAAAAAACGAGGGTCATAAAATTGAGTGCAAAATAAAATAATTTTTTGTAATTCATTTGTGAAAAACAGCGCAACAGTTCATCAGACTATAAATATAGTGTTTCAAGACAAGTACCGCAAGATATCAGACTTCCCTCCACTCGGATAGGCAGACAGAATCAGATCCTTTTGAGGAATGAAATGACTTTTGGAGTTGCAAAATAGCTACTGTCCCGTATTTTTTTTTTTTTTTTTCTAGCCTTTCCAACGAGTCAGAGACTTTCGGATAGACGTAGGATTTAAATCCAATGGCACACTCCACTGATTTTTGTTCATCTCATCTCTGAACGTGATTGTCTCGGAATGATAAATGACTATGGAATAAAATCGAACTGAATACGTATCGGACCGAATTGCCATATTCAAAATGCAAAACAGTAAATACCTATGCGTCGTTGTATTAAGATGCTAAACGCAAAGCACAAAGCTCATTTCTAATACGTTTCGTGAGCACACGTAGATACGTAGTACATACCTAGTGGAAATACTTCCCACAACTTTCACCCCTGCCGATATACAGAGCTGTACACTACCACCTAGGTTTATTCATATACACGAATACATTGAGTTGGGAAATGGGAAGGGCGCGTGGGATGTTACACACGCGGTTACCTCTCTCATGGAGCGACCTAGCAGCGACCCTTCTGGCCTCAGACGCACCATGAAGAAGAGGTGGAAGTCCCTGTGATTGTTTCGGCTTTGATCTCGGATCAATTCACTGGGGATACGCGTAGAATGCCTCTGGCAGCCCAACGACATCGCGAACCCACCTACCCCTGGCCCTTATTTCACCTCACTCATCCCCTTCGCCTTGCCTTGCTTGCCTGCCTGCCTTCCTTCCTTCCTTCCTTCCTTCCTTCTTCACCCGGCTCCTGATGTCTTACAGCGTCTTATACAACGGTGTAAGATGAGACGCTTGAGCATCTAGTTTCCGACTCGCTCGCAGATCTACTATATCTACAAATACGCGTATTATTACGTCGAGGAGGAAGGAATTAATTGCGATCAGCCTTCCTCGTATTTCTTACCCTGGAAATCACTCAACGTGTGAAATTACAAGACGCATTAAGACAAAGAGGTTTACCTTCCTGCTTGAAATAAGCGGCGTTTTAATTTATCCTACTTTTCCTTTCGTTCAGAAGATAACGAACAATATATTTGAATACAGGAAGGGACGAGCGTGAATGAGGACGACCATTGGCACACTTATTCTTAGACTTCACATTAGCGTGTTCGCTACTAGGCGACGCGACGTATTTGATATACGTTTTCCACCCCAAATGTAAGGGAAGAAAAATTAACCCTGGACAAAAAGCGACGGTTACACTCAGCCTCGAGATCGTGCAAAACATTAACGTCAGAACCAACAATCCTTCTCGTTTACAACGTCGAGAATCTACCACTTAACAATGACGAACATGCGACGTTGACACGGAATTTTGACATCCCAGGGTATCCCTACAGAGTCACAATATACATAGTACACATATGGGCTAAAAGGTGATAATTACAAACCGACATTTATATACATAGATGAGATTCCGAATTGAGAATCGCTCAAATAGTTAACGTTATACGTTATGGGTTCAATTCCATTTCAATGTGCGAATATCATCCACTTTGAAATCCTGCGGAACCAGTTGGCGCTAACTTGTCTCACGAACCACGCAACCTGTTAACGTCTCGCACGGATTATCGGCAGCAAATATTCCTCTGTATAGATGTAGGTATATATGGGGCGGGGTGAGGTTTATGGATACACAGAATACTGATGGGAATTTCTGTATAGATCTATACGTATAATGCAACACAGGCATAGTACTGCAGACGGACGGATGGATTCAAGGGACGGGTTGAGTCCCGCTCGGAGGCAAAACTCCGGAAAATTGAAATTAATGAATAGCCGAGCCCCGCCAGCTCTTTCTCTCTTTACCTCGTCACGCAATGGTACCGCGAGGCGAGTGTCGCCCTTTCGACAAAGGAAAATTTCCTTCACCCTCAAAATCAGCCAACGAACCCAGTTCCCTGCAGGCATATTTACTTCGTATACTTATGTATACATATACATACATACATACATATATATATACTTATACATAGATTTTGCTGAAAGAAGAGAACGTTTTCCAATTCATTTTCACCTCACATCACTCCGTAATTAAAATTCGATAAAATATTTTCAAAAATTTGTTACAGGCTACGGATCCCTGCGACAAAGCAAGGGCTTTGGCTGTACCTAGGTCTGCACTGCACTGTCGAAGCCTTGCTCAAGAAGGTACTTTTGGTCGCGTTTTTAGAGGCACGATAGAACTGGCTGGACGAGAACAGGAAGTAATCATCAAGACGGTTACAGGTAAATATAATTTCCTTTCAACATTTTTTCGAGTTAAATTTCTCTGTATTATTTCGAAAAGACCTAATTTTCAGTCCAACAAATTCCGAGAGTTATTCCTTTCCCGCAGTATTCGCCATAGGAATCATCCAAGGATCAAGATTTTTTCATCGAATTAAAATTTCGTGAAAGTTTAATTTCGAAATTGACATTTTCGTTGGTAAAGTAACTTGTAGATCGTGGCTCTAGGTTAATATCCATCGGTAGATACTTAGATGGTCAAGTGAAAGATCTACGCCTGGTAAGCTTGTACCTTGGTGGGACAGGCCTCCTACAGCTAGTAGCTGGTAAAATTGGAAAGCAATATTACCAGCGCATGGCTGAGGAAGAAGCAGCGCTCTTTGAAAGTCCAAGTCTAGGATCTAGATTAAATGAGATGAGCGGAAGACGTCCTTTATTCGCAACCGATCGTTTGTAAAAATTGGATGTATGATAGGCCCTTCGGTCATTATCTGACAATTAAAACAGTTTTTAATTCGGACCAAGGAATTTGAACTTTAAACCTTCCAGTCGGTGTTGTCGACACCTTGTACGGGGTGAAAGTCAGTCCAATGATCATAAGAATATCCTTTTGAAATAAAAGAACATTTTTCAACTGACAATGAGTGGAAATGGAAGAATCTCATCAACGACGATGAAGAACATAATTTATTGCCTCTGTTCATCCCGCGATTAATTAATTGTAGTAAATGCATCGAGACTTCTCAGTTTCTTCTTCTACTATTTCCAGAAGTAGCGTCCGCCTATCAGGCCTCCCTTCTGGTTGTCGAAGGATCACAGCTGGCTGGTCTGGTACATGGTAACATAGCATCTCTTGCCGCGGCTTGCCTTGACACTCCGTGTCCACTTCTAGCCTATAACTGCACGGCAAATGAATTGAACCTGAAGCTGTACTTGACGGACGGGGGTTATCACCCGGTAGCAAGAGACCTGGTACAAGTCGGTGCCCAGATCGCCAGGGCAGGGGCTTTTTTGCACGGTCGAGGCCTCCTGCACAGGTATGTTTCCGATTCTAAGAATAGTAGACGGTATTTCCATCGGCTGATTACCTCCGCGATACGGAGTGCGTCTACTGTTTCATGAAGACGAAGTTATACCACTAGAAACAATGGAATGACTGATATTCTTTCAATTTTTGAATTTCGATAACTGCCCGTTTGCCAGTCGGCTAGCAGTGTACTTTGTTTTAAAATTATAGGGATATTGCTGCGAGAAATTGTCTCATTGAACCATCTGGTCTTCGGGTCAGACTAGCTGATGGTGCACTAGCGAGAGATCTCTTCCCTCAGGACTACCACTGTTTGGGAGACAATGAAAACCGACCGATTCGTTGGATGGCATTGGAAACCCTACTGCATAATCAGTTCAGCACTGCCACTGACGTGGTAAATGTTAAACATATTGATTTGCTAATCGAACAGTTCGTTGGTCTTATGTGATTTGATACGCGGCTTTCAATTGTTCAAAACATTGACCCTAGCCGAGACTGGTCACACGCCTATGGAATATGCATGATATTTTATTTAGACTAAAACACCACATCACTAATTCTTGACTTAGATTAGTATTTTAATTTATACACTTCTTTGTCTCCCGTCAATATACGGTCAATGAATTTCTATTTGAATTAATCAAAGTCTTGACCGTACGGTCAACCTGAATCACCTCATTGTTAGCGATACACTTCATCGTACAATATTTTGCTTTCGCTTTGTCTATACTTTACCAATTTATACTCATGAGATATTCATACATGGGTGATATGTACATCCAAATTTACATCGCAATTATACACTTCATTAAAAGGGATTTTGTGTTCTTTAGAATTGAGGTAAGATCCTGGGGTTTTGACTATATTTTTTTGTATATATTTGGAGACGCTTTTCACCTATGAGAGCATTGAAATGCGAATATGACCGAATTGTATAAGGTCCACCCTAGTGTACACGGTTGACGACAATAATTCGACCCATGGATTTCATTCCTGGATACAGTTTCAAATGATTTTATAACTAGGACGTGTTCATGGTTAAGATCTTATTTGCAGTGGGCTTTCGGCGTTCTTCTTTGGGAACTCGCCACGATGGGACAACAGCCGTATCTCGAGGTGGACCCATTTGAGATGATGGCTTGTCTCAGGGACGGCTACAGATTGGCTCAGCCCAGACCATGTCCTGATGAGCTGTTTGCTGTTATGACAGTTTGCTGGTTGGGACCACCACGAGACAGGCCAACGATGCCACAGCTTCTTGCATATCTGCAAGAGTTCCATGACGCCCTCGGAGGTTTCATATAGGTGTTTTGGAGAGAGGAAACATTGATAAAATTTGATACGCTACTGATTTATCCATGGAGTTCGGAATTCAAGATAGAAATTTTTCGAGTCGCGGTGTTGGAAAGGTACGGTGATCTGTGGCGAAGGAATTTACGAATTTCGTTACTCTTGGGAATCGTGTTTTTGAATAGAAACGGGTCTCGGCCTTGCCCCGCTTGAGGATGCCGTGTGTCAACACCTTACGAAATCTTATCTTCGAGATACAAAAGGTCAAGAAGCAAGACACGAGAGAGTAAATTGTCCCAAACAGAGAGACAGTCCGCGGCGATAGCGATCGGCGCGAAGGATGCTGTCCCAGATTAAATTTATAGCATCTCAGCAGTTTACTAATACCTTATAGTAGCACTTGTCTAGAACGTTGTCTGCTTCGCATATATATGGGACAGTGTATAAAAAAACGTCTACGATATGATTAATTGCATACCTATACCTACTCGACAACGAGCCACGAGCTAAATATCGAAATAGTTTTTCAGAATTTTCTATTTGGGTCCAAAAAGGAAAATATTGCCGACTACCTAACGGAGTTAGGGAGCTGGAATTTCGCGATTAATAATGTTCAGAGTGTCGACAGGAAGATCCTAATTTACATACGTAATTATATGTATATAGGGTAAGAATTTTAAACGCCGAAGTGACCGTTGAAAGTAAAATAAAAGAAAATAACATTTAATCAAACCAAACAAAAGTCTGACCGAAATCTAATGACATGGAATTGAAATTGATCTCTTAATTAGTGATCATCCTTCGACTTGTATATATACGCACGAGTTGAATCACGTAATTACCTGAATTTACTCGATTAATAAAAAGCAAGATTTTAATTGAAATCCGTCTCGATATCCTATACGGCAAGCACATGTCAAGGGATGTTTGAGACTCTCTATACTTCAAATCCTCTGAACTAATACTAATGAATGAATCAAACTGATCTTATAGATCCAGATTCTAGTTACAATTAATAAACTCGACCGAAAACGAAAGTCTAATACAGAATTTTAGTGATAGTCACTTTAAAAATCCGTCAAAGTAACAACTTTCTTCAAATAAATATTCTCTTTGAATCTGAATAAGTTAAAAATACAAAAATGAACAGCTAATGATACCATGATTTGAAAAATTCGAAACGCATAACGTAACTCGTAACTAGTTATATCTGGATTCTTCATAACCATACTGCCAACTATCCATTTCGCCTAGTGCTATATAGTAAAGATAAATAATAAAAAAGTAAAATAAAATAATAATAACGAAAAAAGAATTAAAACAAAAAAAAAAACAAGTAATTTCTTAAATGTACTCGATGTATAAATGTCGCATGTTTCCATCTATGAAGTTGTTTCTATGCTATAAATATACTACAGTCTATAAATATATGATACTATGTATATTGTGCAAAACGCAAGACTACTATTGAAATATTTTTTATTTAATTAAAGAATCTTTTTCTAATATATATATATCGATCGATACTATATATGTATTCCTGAATGTTTTATGGAGGTACAGGGTAGGATATAGACTACACTTCCTTGCTGTCGCTATAGATTGTCCACGGCAACGTGGTTCCCCCGGGTGAAAATGTTATAGAAATAAAGTAATAGGAGGGAGGGATCATATTGTGCTTGCGCGATCTTCGAATATAACCTATGTACGCTATATATACACTTTTTGCGAGACTTTCAGACTCGAGAGATGTTACGGCGATGTAAATATATACTTAGATAGCGAGCGATACCTATAGCGGTTAGCTGAGTGGGTTGATTAATTGTGCAGATTTTATCATTTCCTATACATAATATACATATAATATATATATTATATATATACGATGTATGGCATTATTTTTCAATGGAAAATAAAAATTAAGTGTTGAAAAAAAAGAAAAAAAAAAAAGGATATGAATATGAATAAAAAAAAAAAAAAATAATTGGCCCATTACTATCCCTGTACATATCTTTTGTAACGCTATATCTACAAACCATTCAAGGTGTAGGTATACCAAGGTTGTTGTTTTCTCCCAAACTGTTGCGGTAATAAGAGGCAAAATCTTGGGAACAAAAGTTGCGTGACTTTATGAGGGGCAAATGATGCGTGAATCAGATCTTTGAAATCATACATATTACATACCTACATTGCTTTCTAAAAATCAAGGTTATTTGAAAAGAAAAAACCATCTAATTTTCTTATGCTAACATTATAATCAAATCTTGAGAGGAAAACAAATAAAAAAAAAAAATCAGTAGTCTAAAATGAAGGTGCTTTTGGTTGGACGAATTGTGAGATACATTTGTGTCGCGCGGAGTGCGGGAGTAGTAAAGCCCCGTCATGGTCAGACTGCAGTGAGCCTCGAGCTACATCCACGCTGTGAGAAGGGTGCGTGGTTCAATAGGGTTCGGAAATGGCAAGGAAACCGAGGGTCTTTGACTGAATTAAAATTCTTGGATTACCGGATCATAATTCAATTGAGATCCTGAGTAGAAAGGTGAGTGAATTTATAGGCAATAAAAATCTCTGCGAAATGTATAACGTATATATATATTTTATAAGATAAATTCGAACCTATTTGATTCGATTGATTATACTTTTGTGAACATTATTATTACTTTTACGGATCGAAAACTTGAAAAAACTTGAAAACTGGGAAAAATTTGAAGACCCAAAAAAATCGTTCGATCGATTGATAAATTGAGTCGATGAAACATAATTGCGTAACTATAGATCTAGGAAATGCTTTATTACTCGAATTATCTATAGCCAAGATTCGTTTCTGTCTGTGTAGTTTAAATTTAAAAAAGGAGTTAATTAATCGCGTCAACTGGTCATTCCCAAACTGATTTTTCGCGACATTGAATTTTGACTATTATAAGAATCGAACGTCCTGTCAGTAAAATTCTCAGTTTTCCTCTGTTGTAGGTATTCCTAATAGCAAGTTTACAATCGCTTAGTCAGCTCAGATCTCGAATATCGTGATTAACACTTTGACCCGGTGCCGGTTACAGCGTGAACGTTAGTTTCGCGTTTAAACGCACACGGGTATCAGCGAAGGGGTTTCTGTATGCGGCTGAACGGTCGAGAGTGAGCACTACTAGAACCCTTTCTAAAATCTGTTAACTCAGAGGTGGGAGGCACGCACTATTTCCTAATCTAACCAAGAGTTAAGAACCAAGAACGAATCCACCGCCACCGCCACCGCCACCGCCACAGCCACAGCCACGACCCAGCCCAGCAAACCAGCAAACCAGCAAACCAACCAACCAACCAACCAACCAACCGACCAACGAAAACGAAAGTGACAGAGAAAGTTGGAGTATTGTTACAGAGCGTAACACCCGGATTACTTTCCTGCCGTTTTAAAACAACTTACTGCAGGTTGTGCGTCTCTACTTGTTATTTTTTACTCCGCTCTTTGTCCTTTGCCTTGCTTTACGTTACAACTAATGTCAATTGCGTTACGTTAATTATTCAAGATGATAGCGTGGTGTTATTCCATTCCCTATATATTACAACTATTACATATATATATATATATATATCTACTATGATAAATTCTCAGTTTTAGTGTAAACTAATATTGTTCGTATTTTTGTGCCAGATAAAAAAAAAAAATTGGCATTCATCGTGATGTTGAAATTTCGTATGAAATAAATCTATACGTACGAGTAGGTGTGTACATATAATTGATAGTTTATTTTTCTGTTAATTAATTAAAACAACTAATGATCAAGTCAACAAATTACGCTTAACGATGTTTCATTCATATCCACTATATGTTTATAGTCTGTACCAAAGTTTCGAGATAAAATAACGCTGCTCGTATAACTGCCAACGGAACTAGCTATGTCGTAAATGATAAAAAAAAAGAAAAAAAAAAAAAGGAATCATGTGATAGAATGTGAAAACCTTCACATATCCACTGAAAAATATCAGCTTCTAATATATACCGGGAGATAAATAGTTTTAAATTTACTCATCTATCTTTATGCCATATACAACCTGTAGCTACGATCACACATATGAACGTCATATCTACGTAGCGAAAATTTGGCGTCTCTCTCTCTATTTCTTTCGCGGCAGGGGGTCGTGTCATGTCACTGTGACATCAGTGATAAAAAGAAAAAAAGAAATGAAATTTTTAGCTATATAAGCTAGACGCGTGGATCAGTGGCTAACGAACCTCGTGCTTTAAGGCCACGATGATTGTGTATACCCAGAGGGCATAATTCATATCCGCGAGTAGATTTAAGTAGGTATATGATTATACACGTATATGTGTGTACTAGATGTATGTTATACATAGATTGTGTTATGGTAGGATCATTGGGTGCAGGAACACCTAGAAATATATAGACAAAACGTCCCGCGTGTCCTTCTGAAAATAATAGTAGTAGATAAAACTCCACTCGCTTGAACGGGCTTTCAGCGTGATTATTATTATCATCATTATACCGTGGGCATGAGGTAATAGATAGAGAGATATATAGACAGTGCGAGACTACACCGGTATATAGCTGGTAGTCGGTTTAAGTCCATAACTTGAGCGAGCGCGAGTTAGTGAAACACTTGGAAAGGCGACTCAAGGCTCGAGTATAGCCTTGGACGCGTTAGATTGCCCAATATTCAGCTTTGCCCTGCCCCCTCTTTCGGTGCCCCGACCCGCGGACCCCTTAACGATTAACGCGGGTAAAATACCGCTGAAACAAGCAGTATTAGGATTATTTTTTAGTCAACCCCGAAAACCTCACTAGCATCGACTCAATTCAACCCAGCAATCGTACCGCGCTATCGAATTCAAGGGAAGAATAGATAATAGACGTGATTCCAACTCGCGTACCTAGATAGATATACGAAATTAACACTAACGACATATAGTTGCGGGCTAATTGCTATTCCATGTACGCCTAGCTCGAGTTGATACAAGCGGAGAAAATGAGCAGGTGTGTTTGTCAGAGAGAAAATTTAAGATCGTTCTCGTCCTCGTTTTCAATTCTCAGACTTTCCGAATGATCAAACTATTTCAGGGCGCATACGATTTTGATAAAAGCAAACTTAATGATGAGTAATACAGTTCGATATCGTCTAGTTTCTAAAAGATTTTTCGAAACGTTGTATACATGTGCAGAGAGAGATTGCTATATGACGCAGTAACATATATAATAAATAATAATAATTGGAGTCTGCAAGTATATTTTCGTCTTTTTGCGAAAGTAGGTATGTACAACCTACAACCAGGGACGTGATTTATGTGATAATAATTCCACAATATCACGGAAACGTTACCTCTGAACATTGGATAATGAAAGGCTTATCAAAAAGCAAACTTGTTCGATTGATATAATCTCTAAGATAAATTTTTATCTTCTTAGATATTTTTTATATAATTTAGAAAAAAGAAGCTACAGTTCATTCGTTCTTTGAAATTTTTACTCATTCACATTCATTCCGATCATCATCAGAGCCAACGTATACCCTCTCTAATCTTCTTAGCGAATAGGGCTGTGGTGCGAAGATCACATCTTACTTGACGCGTGCTCGCGAAGCGTGCGGAGGCGCCGCACCGCAGCGTTCACGAGTACATGATATGACATAACGCGATAATGCACGCGGTTGCGTCCTACTACGACGGGGGCCCCGGCGAAAGCACCTCACTTTCACCAGCCGCGTGTATACAGGTTGTCTAAAAATTCGCGCACCATCTGCATATACCAGCGAATTCATTGCGAAAAATTGAAACGAAAGTTACCCATGCAAAAAACTCCGCGAAGGTATAGTTTTCTTGTAAAATCACTTAACAACGAACCAATCAGCATTTGGATTTAGGAAAGATTGCCTTTTTTCGGTAGTGGGGCGCACGGTTATGCAGTGTTTTAGCCAGTCTTTCCTAAAGCCCAACGTTGATTGGTTCGTTATGGAGTGGTTTTGCAAGAAAACTAAGCCTTTGCGGACTTTTTTGCTTGGGTAACTTTCGTTTCAATTTTTCGCAAGGAATCCGCTGGTGCGCGAATTTTCAGACACCCTGTACATGTTCCCGTTTACCTCTCTCTCTCTCTCTCTCTCTCTATTTCCTAAATGCATGTGTATAGGTACAATGTATCATGTATATTACTGTAAAACCCCTCCAGTTCCGCCCGCGTGTTATAGAAGGGCGCGCACGTGTATTTGCCATCACGTTGTTTAATGTATCGGTTAGCACAGCACCGACTACACGTAATTCTTGCGTAATGACTTAGGACTCTTCATTCGGCTGCGTGGATCAAAACGGTTCAATTTTCGCCTCAATTTTTCACACGCAAAAAAAAAATATTGCTGCAACAGCTGCCTCTCTAATCCTTGCAGAAATATTTACTCTCTAATTACGTATTAATTAACGATTTCAAATACCGCTTTTCAAGGGGTTTAGTTTATAGCCCCGATTTCTTGTCAATTACCGTATCATTGAATCTACCAAAACTGACCAATCTTCATTCCCAGGTAAACCGAACGGAATCAGGCTGTTACCAACACCTGAGGCTCATCTTGACGTACGATCGCATTTCTGCTTCCAAAAACAGACGCTATCACATCAGCTCTTAGCCAAGATGATCGTGAGCTTCGACTAAGTTTTTACAAATATGCATATACATTATACAGTGACATTTCGTACTTGAAAAAAAAATCGGTAAGGTCTCAGATATTTCTTCACATTTGAATGTCGATGTAGTCATCGGGGAGTTGAGATTTTCTGACGAACTAGAATGTACCGAATCGTTAATATTTCGTTCAGTTATTTGTGCCTTTTTTTTTCAGCGAAACAAGAGAAAGGCAATTATTGAATCGTTCTCAAAGTTGAACTATTCAAGAATAAGGAATATCCTATTCCTCCAATTTTGCTATACGTATATCAAACGCGGTCGCTGCCAATGCAATTGGCAGGGAAGCTGGGTTGACGCTGAGCCTTGATTATGCGACTCGACGGCAGCAGCATTCAGAATACATGCATTGCAAATCTCGTATGCATATTTGTCCGGATATTAAAAAATATTAACGATTTTTGTTTTCTGAATGATCAATGCAAGAATTGGTATACACTGATAGACTCCACTGTTTTTTTTTTTTTTCGTTAAACTATGACGTTCGTCACGTGGAATAAAACAATTGATTCTTCTAGTAGCATCAATTTTACCACAGTTATGAATTTTTGGAAAAAAAAAGGAATCCGACACGGGAAATTCGCATTGCGAATAACCGCTACGAAATCTTGATAATCTAGACGAATCAGATAGATTAAAAAAAATATCTGATTCTTGTCGGACGAAACTACCCCTAAAATAAAATTTTCGGCATCGCGTTGTCCCTGGCGTAAAATCGATGAAAGTAAGTCGCCTACTAAAAAGATTCGGTAATTTATAGCCGCGCGTAACTTTCTCGTCGTTGAATGAATTCGGGCGCCTCTTGGTTTTCGATTAGTTTTAATTTGGCCGAAGCTCGAGGCATGGTAGGTAGGTATACGAACAGGTCGGGAAAATGGTCGGGTCGTTGAGAGCGCGACTCTTGGTATAGTGGAGCCTGGTGCAGAGCCAGAGGTCTGCGGGGGTACACGCGATACGTGCGCGCGGGGCAAGTAAGGCGGGCACTTTCGAATTGCATAACCGCTGCCCGCGCCTTCGTTCGGTTATGTCAGAAGAAAGCTGCAGCGCCTGGGAAATAACCTCGCTTCTCGCCTTTAAGGATTATAAATATAAATCCAAGCGTCGTTTGGCTCGGATACTTTGGTCCACCGCTTGGTCTACGTTCCCACAATTTCCGGTCAGACTTTAGCGCTGAATTCAAATACAGAATCGATTTTTCTTTATTCTTATTCTGAACCCAACACGAACTGAACTTCATACCCCTTCTAATCCTCCCTCTCAAAAATGTTTCACAATTGCAATACAAGGTGCAGCATAAATAGTCGGTGGCAGTTTAGAGCGCGTATACAGCTCATCCCACCTGACCGTAGGCGCCTAAAAGCAGGTAAACTATGGAACCGTATCTTCGACCCCCCGCTGTAGGCGCAGGATATTAGCCTGAAATCCTTTATTGGCCGGACTTGAGCCACGCGCAAATAATTTAGGGCCGTTTTGCATGCCGATTTGTTTGGGTGTCGTTGTTCGGTTCAAGGACTCCCATAGTAGAGTTTGCAAATTTTCACCATTATAAGCTCAGTTTTGTATACTTTCTCGAAAATTTGTGAGTAAGAACGAGGTCAGTAGCGCGATCCCTTGAAATTCGTGAACCTGTCTCCTGCTGATTTGTTTAGCGACAGCGTAACGCTGTTTCAAATTTATTATACCTGTCCAAACATCCTTTTGTAAATCTCTCATTCTAACCGTCAACATCCCCTGGTGAGATGAACCGAAGAACGGTTCTTCCCTTGCTTTTAAACACAACGAATATTCGCAGGGTAGATAATTGCGGATCGATTCGGGAATTTCCGTTAAATACTTTTGTCGATCAATTGCGTTTCGATCGGGCTTATCGTTTATCGTGAAAATTTAATCCGGGGTGGTTTATAAACGCGACCGAAAGACGATTTAACGTCCATTTCATCATCGTCAGTGCCAAGGAGGTTAGGCAGTCGCAAAGTTTGAGTAACTTTTGCCGAATAAAATTAGGTCACCGACGGAGATGGTGTCGGAAATCAGGTCACGCGCTTTCTTCCGCGGCCTCCTTCTATAAATACGCATTTCGTGCGTGAGCATACCGCGGAGTTGAGCCGGGCCGTACGAGCCGAGTCCGCGTGTACGAAAAGCACACAACGTGTGTGTTCGTAGCTGACGCGGTTGCGACAGCACTGCAGAACTCTGCGCTGCGGTTACGCCACTCTTGTTATGTTATGTTATGTTATGTTATGTTATGTTATGTGTTGGAAGGAAAGGAGCAAGTTATCGGGACGACGAGGAACCCACAGGACTACCAAAATTTTCCTGAAAGTATCCGTGACGGACATCCTGCGATGAAAACGAAGATAAAGTGTCCGCGTATATAATACGAGATTATTTCATTGTACGAATTTATACACGAATTTAATTAACGGATAAGATTTGGCAATATATATATATATATATGAGCGCGATTCAAGATTTTTAGAAATCTAAATTCAATCTGTATAGTTTCGAGGCGATTTTATACGGGGATAAGGCGTGATAGTTTCTTGAGTGAAAATGGGGGGATTAGAGTGGGACTGTTTGTCGAAGGAATTAGAACCGTTGGGGATGAGAGAAGTGGGCGAAAACCGATTGAAAGAGACGGATGTGAATATAGTCTTATATATTATGCGTTTATCTATGTACAGAGGAATAGCGAGGCAAGTGTAATGCGAAGAACGATAGTTAGGTATAATAAAAGGCTGGCCACTATTATTTCGACACTGGCGTCGACTCGTGAAATTACGTAACGGCAACCAGGCGCCCGTGCCACCAACGAAACGAAATCGAAAGTACAGTAGGCGAGCAGTAGGGAAGCCTGTGGTAGGCAGGCGACTAACGAAATGAAAGAAGTCAACCGTCAACTAAACGCGAACTATACGCCGCGTTTACTTCGCGAAAAGAAAGCTTCTTTCAAACGATTCCAAACTCCCGGGAGTCCGAGGGCAAACTATACTTTCAGCGATACGCGTCGTTGCAGAAACCGTACGCGCATATTTCATTACTACAGCTTATACTTCATCAAAAGTTTGCAATTTTTGAAAAACTTTTTTTTTTTTTTTTGTTACTTTCGGAACAGAATTCAACGGCCTACTTAAGCAAATATGTAGAAATTTTAGGGTGAGTCTAAGGATCATTTGAATTCGCTGTAAGTGATTGATTAAAAAATTTAACCCCACGTGTCTCACTGCAGGGATTTCCGAGCGACTGATTCATTTGTATACTTTCATTGGACAATAAATTCGTGATAGATATGATTCGTCACGTTCACGAGGGTATAATCGCGTGGCTTATACATAGGAGAGAGTTAATTTCGCGCACGTACGTAAGGAAGTATTTCAAGGACTATGAGGAGAGAATCTCTGTTTTTATTTAATCATATATTGCACCTGTTGAAAGTTTTTGATCCAGAGTAATCCAATGTTCATACATAAATATATAATTTATGGTAAAAGAAGAAGAAGAAGAAGAAGAAGAAGAAGAAATAATTCAATGTTGCGAAACGGCGTTGGTTTTTGTTGGCAGGTTCTAAACAGAGCGCTTGAGCTTTTACAAGCTAGCGAAAGAGAAAGAATATAAGAAGAGAGGAGGAAGGAAAAAAAACTATATATGTGCTATAGGCATGTGGTTTGAGACGGAGGGAGAAGGAAGGGCGCGATAAGGAGGAAGACGCTTGTATTTTCGCTTCAGCTTTCAAGAGCTGACTGAGCTATTTTCTTACTCAAGTCCGTTACTTAGTCAACTATTGGCCGAGAGCCATCTATTGCATCTTAGCAGCTTCTTCCTAACTCGGGAACCTTGCTCCCATTTCTTCTACGAGTTTGAATCACAAATAGACTATTGATATAGGTGTCTACACACACGTACTTTAATATGTGTATCGAGAGTAAAGTATCCGAAAGCTCGCCGCAGTTGGTCTTTGCGGAGCCAAAGTAAATACCACGAATCGTCGAGGAGAGAAATAGAGAAATAGAAAAAGAAAAAAGAAATGAAATGAAAAAGAAGAAGAAAAAGAAGAAAAAAAAGGAGAAAAAAAAACGATGGTAATATCAAAGACGAGAGCAGCCGGCTCTATACTAGTCTTTTAAACTTTTTATTTTCCTACCCAACGATTCCCCGGCTCTTGAAAAGAGGAGAAGTAAAATACGCGGGAGATTCTTACGTCACTGTAGTAACTCGCCTTTTCAACGATATACCAAAAGATATTGCGTCTAAACGTTTCCGTGTTCAAGGGTCGGGTATAATCTGTCGGTCGAAGTCTTAACGGATTACAAGATCGAAGGCCAATTTCTATTCCTAGCTCATGCTTGTTCAAGGATAAGTGAAAACGAAGTGCCATGGTCCTTGCCCGGATGGAAAGGAGGAAAAAAAAAAAAATGGGTAGAAAAATAAAACCGAAATTTAGGTACTTGGAAATCGGCTCGCTGCTGACGGCACACCGTCGTTACCCGAGAGGAGCGAAAATTCATTTTCAAAATTGTCGCCGCAAAAAATTGGGCGACGTTTGAGGGGCGAGGATCCCTTACGGGGAAAGAGAAGAAGAAAACGAAGAAGCAGAAGAAAGGAATGAAAAAAATTGGTGAACAGTATCGCGTAAAAACTGATAATCTTTCATATTGTTCGGTGTAACTGGCCGTATAATATTCAGGGTCGTCTTTGAAAATGACCGGCTTTTACCCTACAGCCTCGTAAAGGGCGATCGTAAAGTAATAATTTTCGCAGTGTCATTAGCGAAATGAAAAGGGTTGTAGCATTGGTTTATCCGTTTGGTTATTTGTTTGCTTCTCATAATTTTTCTTCTTTTTTTTTTTTTCTCCTTCTTTCTCTTTCTTCTCCTTTCCTATACCCGTTTAAGCCAATAAAACTATAAAATGAACCTTTTGAAATGGGGAGTTTAGAAAATGTTTATTACCACCAACCGTTTGTTCTCCCAATATGAAATTTCATCGAAACTCAAGGGATTATATAACCGGGTCCAGAAATGCGAGAGAAAATATTCAACAGTATTAAATCGCCGCTGTAAACCAAAGCGAAGATGTCACCATGTTCTGGCTTCTAACGCAAGTCGTAGGCTGTATTAGATGCCCACCGTTTATGGAGGACTGACCGTCCAAAGTTGGCCGAGGTTAAAGCCACCGGCCGGTAAGCTGCCTCGATTTAACGACATTTCTGTCGTTATAGACAGTCGGCCTCAACCGAGTTGGACGAGTCTCGGTATCTCTGCTTGGCGTTTCTCCTATCTATTCGCTCAAGGTTGCAGCTTTGTTATGCGCTATCTTGAATGTGTGTCAACCTTTTTTGTACGTCCCCGCCGCGGCGCGTAGCGTCGCGGGTAATCAGTTCCGAAAGCCGCATGTCTTTGACACTTTGCTCATAGAGTAATCGCACTCCGCAGTCCGCACATACCAACTTACACACGTGAACCTATCATCAGGCGCCGATCTGGAGTTTCGGAAGAAATTTTACGCCGACTTATCATCATCGTATGTTACAATCTATGCGATGATCTGAGATGGCTATACCGTCCATATAAGGACGGAAAAATTTCATTCAGGAATTATCTTACATGCTTTCCGGAATGCACGCGCGCTGAATTTTTAACATTATTATTAATATAGAAAGAGTTGGAAAATAATAGAAAAAATTTATTGCCGAACAGGTTGTACCGTAAATATGTTACGCTGAACGGCGGCGACACATACACCAATACCCTGCACCGACAATGTCTGCATTGTGTAGGCCATATTGTGTAGCCTTATCAATATAATATAAGACGTTGCCTACTTTGAGCCATCTCTTCTATGAGAGCACCGTTTAACTTCTGGTGACCTAGTTTTCGCAATTCTATACACACGCTTGGTGCGTGCCGCTGCTTTTCCCGGCTATACACGTCTCGCTGCAAGTCCATGTCTTGTATACGTATACCCGACCTTTTAATCGGTTTAATGAATAAAAAGATCGATTATTCGGACGTTGTTTTAGAATAAAAATCTCCACACCCATCACTCGGGTTTAAAATGCTGAAATTTGGCAAAAGCATCTAGAAGCTTAGTTGTCTCAATGGACTAAACGTTGTCCTTTGTAAATAACAGGTGTTCTTTTTATCTTATCGATGTTACGAAACTTCGAGATTCGACAGACGTGAGAATATCTTATTTTGAAATAATTTGAAAAAATTATTCTGAATTGTCTGACTGATTGTCGAACGCAATGACATCGATTGCATTTTCGCGACTCGTATAATAAATAAAAGTTCGCTATGATTGGGGCCGAACGTTTGACCTTTAATGAAAAATAACTCTAGTCCTCAGCATTTCCCCCCTTTTCACGTCGCAATTAGCCTCAATTAACGGCCCACGCCTGGCTAACGCACAATTTCCTTTTAGATTGAAAGCGTGGCTCTTACGCGAGTGTGGTCACCCTCTCTAAGCCCTGGTACGCTATGCTCGCCGCAATACGCAGCGAATTGCAATTGACCCAAGCTTGAGCTTCGCCGAAGCTCAACCGCACATAGAAGATAAATTGTTCTTCCCGTTTGCCGAACAACAATTTCAGTCGAAACATCATTTTTTGAAACAATCTTCTATCACCCTTCGAACACATTTCTGCATTGCGTAGCGATTCTAACGAGACATAGCTAGAACCGAACGATGCAAAGTGTAAGTAGGGCATCGTGCTTTGGTGCTTTCACATGATAAGAAGGCTTATCGTATGGCATGCTAGCGAGCCCCAGTCAGCGGTGTATTTCCGTAGGCTGTTTGGTATGCTGTAAGCTTTCCGTTGGGTCCTCGGATCCAACGAATCGGTACGCTTGCTAACCAGGCGAGAATTGCGGGCGCGAAACATTCAATAAACTACTTTAGCTCCGGCGTCTCTCTGTGTACAATCGTTGGCATACAAACAACAATGTACAAACCTTGAGACCGTTGCGTTAGGTGTCGTGTGTTAAATGTTCAGAAGCAACGTTACGTAACGGATTGCATCGGCACCGGTGTGTTGTTTGCGGAGGAGAATCGCGCTGCGCGAAGGCAATAGCTTGCTAGCTGCCGTTCTCGTAGATGTACAAGAATTAACGCTGAAATATTTTCGCCAAATATAAATGAATGAAAATTATCCGTATCATCTACGGTCGGTCAATCCCAACTCGCGGCGATGAATTTCGGAGTATTTAACGGATACCTAGGTATATACATACGTACGCACGCACGTTATCTCAATTTGTTTTTTTCCCGCCAATTTTATTCGGGCAAATCGGTTCGGGTCTTGCGGTTAAACCTAGCGAGCGAATCGCTTCTTGTGAAATTTACATGACCTTAATTTGCGACAATAACCAAACTAGGTTGTAGCTGCTAACTTTTAACTACGATGCAGTCGTATATTATTTCTACCGCAAGAACTTCACTTTATTACTGCGATACCTATATATTCCTAAGTAGGAATAAATTATCAGAGGATTATGGGTATTGAAATTAGGTACGGCTTTCATACTCTAAAATGAGCTACTCGTCGAACGACAATTTTGAATATCTTTTACTTCAAACTGAGAAATACTGTCCGAAGATCAAATATAGAGGTGTAACATAGGTACGGTCAGATTTTTATGCCATCGAAAGCTGACGGTTGTAATTACCTGCAGCATAAAAATCCTCAATTAATGCTGTATTTTTTTATTATTTATTTTTATTTACTCTCGTTTTAACGATCCAGCAAGTTAACTTATGCTCTATAAATTTTGTCGAGTGAAAATCGTGCACCTCTTCACGAGCGAGTGAAAAGAAGATTAAAGATTCGCTTTTCAAGAGTGAAATCTCGTCCTTTTCCGAAGCTATATGATGCAGAAATTTTCTCGCTGAGAATAAAGTGAAAATGCATTTTCAAACCTGCAAGTATTTACTTAAAATACGAGTTCGTTCATATATAAACGTCGGCGAAGCAATGCTTCGGTCTGACGTCACGCAGCCACCTTCTACTTATTAACACTTACAACGTTTGGCAGTTAATCACACGAGCGCAAAGTAGGTAGGTAGATAGGTAGGTAGGTAGGTAGGTAGGTAGGTAGGTAGGTAGGTAGGTAGGTAGGTAGGTAGGTAGGTAGGTAGGTAGTTAGGTTGGTACGTTTAGCGCAGGAAACAGGCCAACAGCAGTAACTAACGCAACGTGCAAGAAATTCGTGCCTGAAAAACAAGGCTGGAAGGCTAGTATCTTGAAACGCAGGCCAAGCAAATCCGGTAATATTGCAGTGTATCTATAAAAATAATTCTTATACCTATACCAATTTACGTGACAGACATTATGCCCTCGGGCTTACCAACGAGTTTCAAAACTGCAGTAAAATCGGTTACTAAATTACAACGAACCGGGGAATAGACCCGACTTGATCCACAGAACTACAGCCTCCGATTTCAACCACCCCTTTCCACTTTATGTATAGTAAAATTATTATAATATCCTACCTACCGCGCCATGGAAATTATCGCTCTGACCCAACTGAATATTTCCTCTTGTAGAAATACTAGTTGGAAAAATTCAGATCTTTTGACACGTCTACGAATGAAAGGAATACAGTACAATACAAGTCAGGCTCTTTCTCTCCGCCTCATCGGATAACTTCCTCGCACATTTCATCAGAGAATATCGATGTGCTGCAATAATATTCAGTTTTAATGCAATCTCTGAATTGATTCAGTTCCTGACTCACCCTACATACGTATATTATATCCTTAAATCCACCTGTATGACTAGTGGGCGTAAGGCATCGCGACATATCATTCAGTCGCATGATTTAACCATTTCTGTGCCCCTGACACATCCATGCATACTTTTCTACTGATATAATAACTTCTTTTACAAATTTCGTCTGCGACGTGCTGGGGCGCCCCGCGCTCTAGCTCTACTACAGCTCTGCAGTGTCTGGCGATGAATGACGTTACTACTATTCTTCGCGGTGCAGCATAAGCGGTGCATGCGTGTGCACATATCCCAGCGGGACAACATAGTCGCGGGATAATTGCAGTTAGTATTCTATCTTAATGATATTTTAGCGATTATTTATGCCTCTGACGCAGCCATGCACACTTTTCTACCGATGAAACAACTTCGTTGACAAATTTCGTCTGCGACGTGTAAAGGCGCGGGCGCGTTGCGCTCTAACTTCTGAAGGGTCTGGCGATGAATGACGTTACTACTACTCTTCGCGGTGCAGCAAGCGATTTATGGATATATTCTTGAAGCGGGACGACGCAGTCTCGGGATTATTTCAGGACAGTTCGTACTCTGGCTTAATGATATTTTAGCGATTATCTGAGAAGTGGTAAAACCTACGTATGTATAAGTACGAGGTATTTCACACGTTATTGCAACGAGCTGATAGACGCGTGCGCCAACCAGCGCCGGCTATCTCGGTGTATGGCTCTGGCTCAAGGAAAGAATAGGATAATAGAATTCGTGTAAATGTGTAAGTTTCCAGGGAGCATGTACATATCTTTATGACGGTAACGGGGTAGTGTAGAAGGAACATGTATCCGTGTGTATATACATAAATTATATACACCGGTTTAGTTCCACACGATATATCTACGCCATACCACTTCACGCGGTAGCACGTAATCCAAACCAACGTGTAGGTATATACATACATGTATACATACATATATATATATATGTACATGTATCCACACAGTTGAAAGAAGCGAGTGCTGCGTAGCTGCAAGTTGCAACTGTGAGGAAGGCAACCTTGAAACTTGCGCCGGTCTAAGAGAGAAAGATGGAGGAGGTTATGCCGATGCCGTCGTCGTATAGTAGCGAGAACAGAAGAAAGTCGGTCTGGAAGAAGTTCCCGCCCCGCCTCCTCTCTTCCATTATTTCTTTTTATCCTTTTCTTTCTTTTTCACTTTTTCTTGTTGTCTTTTTTTTTTTTCTTTTTTCTTCTTCTCCCTCTTTCGTCCTTTTCATCCTTCTGCACTGAAAGAGTCCAGGCGCGGGGAACCGCGGGACCGCAATAATCGGAGCGGGCCAACTCCCTACTCCAGGAATAAATAAAACCTGCAGCAAGGATTTCAAGCAACGCGGCTAGACGGTAAGATCGAACTCGATCTCGGCACTGAACCGCGATCGAAGAAAAAGTATCATTACGATACGTAAGGAAAGGTGCGGTTCTCCGTGGTCATATGCGCTACTGCAGACGTATTTCTATACTATATTCACCTTTCTTGGCTAACTTATTTCTTTCCACGTCACTCCATGTATTATTCACACGAGGATTTTCATAAGATATTTCAAAATTAGGATGACCCTTACTACGTCGAATATTGTGGCAACTTTTTTTCTACGCGATTATGCAAGAGGATAGAGTATTCACAATTGTATATTTTCACATTTTGTTTTATTCCATCGGTTTGGCAATATATCTTGTCAGTTTTTATCGCACGATGAGTGCAAGCTATGAAATGATACTGAAATCATCGGTATACATCCGCATAGGAAGCTCTTGAAAAAGGCTTCACGAATTCGTCATTTTTAATTCTTGCTTTTTTCCAAAACTCAAAAGCAAGGAAAAAAAACGTTTCCTTAGTTTTCTGGATGATCCTTCTTCTTTGTGTTTCCAAAACTAACGGAAGCTCAAATTTTTTAACTAGTGCGTATGTACGACGCACGTTTGCGATGATATATCTGAAAATAATTCAAGATACTCTCTAGAGTATTAGACTAATGTATACATTAAGTTATGATAAGATCTGAGATGATTAGAGTCAGTTTATTTTTAATGTTCTTCAATTTCGTCTACCTTTCTCATGATTAGTTTTTTTTTATTTTTTTCCTCAAATTTTATCACACAAATGTGTTGCGATATAAATTTAATTGACGATACTAGCCTGGGGTTCGAAATTCTACGAGGCTGATGGAAGAAATAAAAATTTCTATCTTTTAGATTTCTGATCGCAATTCAAAGTCGTTCATATAAGTTTATTTTTTGTTTCCTTTCTCATGATTTTAATTTTCTCTAAATTTCCGAGATTCATGCGAGTCGAGGTATAAAACCGCAAACTGTAGCCTCATAATTCCGCAACGAGTCAAAAACTTTCTAATTATAAATCACGATGACTCAAGCGATAAACGGCGTCTGGACTGATAAGAGATATCGCAGAAAGTGTGCGTTTTTTTTTTTTTTTTTTTTTCTTCTCAATTTCACACTCTTGCACGTTGACACATGAGGATAAAAAGAGAAAGAAGAAATAATCTCGTAATCACAAACAGTAGAGCTGACGATTACGTAATACATCGTTTGGCCTTCGAGCTGCACTTTTATACAGTCAACCCGCGTTAACAAATAAATAAATAAATAAATAAATAAATAAATACATAAATAAATGAATTACCATACAAGAGTACAATAGGTCCGAGAGATTCGCCTCTCACTCTAAAACTATCGCCAACTACGGAAGCGGCGAGACACCTCATCTCTTTACACAGATAAGAACCAAAATGAGTGATACTTCCGATGAATACAACAGCTACATCTCTACGTCCACAAATTAGATCCGAGTGAAGGAGTCTAAGAAATGAGAGAATAATAAAAAAAAAAGAAAAAGAAAAATTAAGAAACTCGTGATAGCATCATGTATGGACGCGAAATTTTCATTCTTATAGTTTTCACCGCGAATACAGGGAGGGGTTTCCTATCGCTGAAACGGCACGCGATACCGAGGCGAGTTAAAGACGAGAGGCTTAGCTTATCTCTGTTAAATCTGTACTATTGGTATACATAGAGCCATATAGAGCCCCGTATAGAGTATAAGAAAATCGTACTGTACCAATACAGATATACGTGATTTCATTGCGCGTATGTATAAAATCGCACGTACATACATATAGTGGCTAGATTCTATATAGCGCGGAGCATACCTACTCACACATATCCTGTATAGTTTTTATTCATCTATACGTGCATAGAGTAAATGCGGCGTGTATATATACGCTACGAGAGCACACTATAAACTATACTTTCTGGCCGCGGGTAGGAGAGCTATTTGTAATGTAATAGTAAGAGTAGTGCTAGTGGGGAAAGGGAGAGTGAGACCGTGCAGTAGGGGTTAAGGAGGGGAAAAGAGTGAGGGAATCAGAGGGTATTTGGAGGGGAATAAAGGGGGGTAAGGGGGACATCGAGACTAGAGTTGGGTGGGGGGGGACTCGGCCGCAGACCCACTAGACGGAACCTACGAAGCGAGCGCGCTGCAAAGTGCCTCCTCGCGAACGTGCGCGTGTGTCAAAAGTCTTGTGTGTCAAAACCGTGTACATCCATCGTAGTGTCATATACATATGTATATGTACATATACATATACATCCCGGAGTGATACGCGGTGAAATTTCATTGGAATAAAAAAAAAAGAAAGAAAAAAAAATCCTCAAGGATAGCTGAGAAAAGTCTTATTCTACCCCCACGACGGTCCATAGACCGATACATCAGTCCCAGTCAGTCCCAGTAAACATCAACATCTCAGTCCAACCCCTCCCATCCCCACCCTTAAATATTTTCTGGCCCAACCCTGACACCACGGAGTGAAAACATCCCCTCTTACTCTTACTACTTCCCTTTCCCTTACCTCCCTCACCTACCTTACCCACCTTACCTTGGTTCGTTCATAGCTCGTTTTGAACCCCCAATACGCCCCGTACGAAAACCCCTTGGTGAACTATACTGAGCCAGCGTCAACCCTTTACATGCGAACCTTGTCCGGTGCCGATTCTTTATATACCTATACATATACATCGGAGTTGCACGGGCTGAGAAGAACACCTGGCCCCCTCCTCCTTTCTACAGGCGTAGAACTAAACGAGGAGGCGGAGGACCAAGACGTCGAACTTTTACGTCCGCAGTTTTGACACCTTCCGGAACCTGCAGAAGGACGATAGTTTGTTACGCCCTCGGTTATTGGTTCACGCGGGTCAGTGGAACCAGTTAGTGATAATAAACTGGTTTAATATAAACAACTGGATTGTGTGAGAAAGTTTTTTAGTCAATTTTGACGAAATTTTTCCTCTTATCAAGAGTTTTATCAACGAATTAAACGTTATAGTGTGTCGATGGAAGAAGGGTACGAATACGAGGCTGAACTTTGTTGTTCGACGATCGTATATGGGGAACTAATTATAACTAGTTTGCGAAATATATTTTTACTGTTGGGTGACAGTTTTGAAAGCGGTTAAACATTTTTACGTGGGTGTTCGTCGAGACTACGAGATCGATTGTTCGTGGTGGTTCTTCTTCTTTTTATTTTTTTTTATTTATTTTTTTTTTATTTTATTTTTTTTATTTTTGTTCAACAGGACCGTTTGAATATCCCGGTAACCGGAAGTCTATCGGAAGATTCAAGAGAGGGAGGATAGAGATAGACGCATAGTGGAGCCGGGGAAACTTGAGGAACGGAGAAACAAGCCGCGAGCTACGCCAAGAAGAGAAGAGGAGAGGAGAGGAGAGGAGAGGAAAGGAAGAGAGAAGAGAGAAGAGAGACGAGAGACGAGAAGAAGAGAGGAGGCTTCAAGCACCGAAACGCTCACGAGACACGCGGCAGTCGGGCAACCGTGCGAATGCACGGGCTCACTCACACCGATACACACCGACAGCTGAGGAACGACGACGACGACGGCCCGGTGTTGTGTAAGAGCTGAAAGTAAAAGTTGAAACTCAACGGAGCAGCGGCGTCGACTGGGCGCGTTGAAATCAGAAGGCAACTCCGCCAAATACCCCTTCTTGGTGTAGGAGCAAATCCAGGATTATTAGATTCGGAAGTCAAGCGGAGAAGATCCCGAAAATATACCGAGGGAATAAAAGAGGAGAAGAGGAGAAGAGGAGAAAAGGAAGGTCAATAATAATGAAATTCGAAAAAATCGGAGTAATTATAAACGTTGCGTAATTGGTAAATACATCCCCGAAAGTTCCGGCTCCTGAAGAACACCCCGAGGAGTAGATACATACGTATAAAGCAACGTGGTACCGGTGGTTGCGGTATAAACCTAGTATCTGCGATAGTGTATTTGATGAAAGTGTCCTGTGTTAATTCGTATTCCGTTTAATCAAGGGAGATATTCTACTGGAGATAAAGCGAGTTTTATACATCTTAAACAAAGTATGAAAAGTAGCGACGGATAAGAGCCGACGTAGAAACGATTTCATTCGAATTTCTGCGCCGAAGAAATCGGGAATCGGCACCGCGTACCGCGTACAGTGTTATACCTACCGGGTTGGCGCGTGAGTATCACCGTCCGCCTCTATAGAGTCGCGGACTTTTACTTTGCGCGGAGTTTCGTAAAGCGTTACAAAACCAGAAGAGAGAGAGAGAGAGAGAGAAGAAAGAGAGAAAAAGAGAGTGGGAGAGACAGAGAGAGAGACAAAAAGAGATATAGAGAGAGAGATAGGCTGCTTTCGGCGCGCGAAACGCCGGATCGTTCGGACCTGCGCCGAATCTGATTCAAGATATTGTCGCACGATTTGACAAGGCTTCAAGAAAAAAAAGTTCAACCGGATATCGAAAATAGACGAAGTATAAGAAGAAGAAAAGAGAAGAAAAAAATGACTATTATTTATTGCATATGTCAATGCAAGTGCAGTGCATCCGAAGATCATTGAAGGGATGAAATAATCGAGAAAAAAAAAAAATTGAAGAGTCAAAGTATAAAACAGAAAGAAGGATAAAGTTTAACAGAGAGAGGAAAAAAAAAAAAAAAAATTGAAAAAAAAAAAAAAAACAAGGGAAAGAAAAAGGGAAGCAACATTTATCTGACATTTAACGACGTAAGCGCCTTTCTATATACCTTTTCTTTACCTTGAAGCGGGCAGCGGTGATCATAAGTAACGTAACGTCGGAATTAAAAGTCCGCTAAAAAGGTTAGAGGGATAAAAAACACGCGCGCGCGAAAGGATAAGAGAAAGGGATAGAAGCGGCAAGTCCTTGGGACACCAGCGAGTAAAAGTGCTAAGCCAGCCGGCTGACCCTGGAGCTCCTGGGAGGCCTGAAGAGGAAGAAGAAAAAAAAGAAGAGAAAAAAAGAAGAAAAAAAAAAAGAACCGGCAAAAAACAGAAAAAAGAAAGAGAAAAACCAAAAAAACCAACAAACTACAACGACAGTTTGTCCGAACAGATCTCTTTCTATCGCCCCGGGATTTCGAAGATTCAAGGACCATTTCACGATCCGATGTTTCGACAAGAAGTCGCGGTTGCCTAGCGCGACGTCAATTAATTCTCTCCTCACTCTTAAACTACTATTAGACATACACTGATACAATTTCATTTAAACAATAGTAAAACCGACCACCGCAGGCTGGTGGTGTCGACCTTGAAGCTTCATCTTGAGGGCTTTAAAAATCTTCTCTGTCTTTTAAACTCGAGGGTGTACCCGTGCGACAGATAAACTTGAGGATATCGCGTGCTCCGAAATTTATTTTCGAGTAAAATTAATCTCGTAAGATTCTGTTTTACTGTGAGATAAAATTCAACAATAATTTTTTAAATAATAATATAATAATACAATCAGTGAAGTGTAAGAAATTTGAGGGGTACTATCCATTTGATCGCTTGATAATTGGTACAAATAATATAAAGTGACATGTACAAGTATATTTCTTAATAAAGAATCATTTAGTAGACACAAAAAAAAAAAAAAAATCATAGTTACTATGTGGAAAAGGACGTCCCTTGTGCAGTGACAGTGGCTAACGATATTTATAATCGACTTAAAAATCTAGTGAATTACAAATGTTTATTAATTCCTGTGCCTAGTTACCGATTTGGATTACTTAACTCGTTAAGGTTTACCGATCACACGTCAGAGATGTATCCTCACTCATCGAGAGAAACGTAAAAGCCACCCTTGCACATTTGGAATTGGATTTAAGGATACTAATAAAAGGTAATCGTCTAGTTATAGTTTCGCGTATAATGAGATACATGGAGATCCATTTCTTCTCATTTAATCCGTTGGTGCGTATCTATTCCTAGACTATACACCCAGTTATACCTAAAAGCCGGAGATACACGTTAGCGTTCAGAGTCGTCTACACGGCTGAATCTCGTTCGATGCGATCGATGTAAATCGTTTGTTATTGTCACCTAAGGCAGCGCTGTTGATAACGAAATCGTCGAGGAGAGGGGATCGAGCGAGCGTTAGTTCATTCATATGTAAAGTCGCAGCCTGAAATTTGCCGGTTGTGTGGCCGAGGCGAATCACGTTTAAGAAATGCCGGTTTATAACATCCCGATACTTGTTTCTGGTATACGAAGTTCCCCTTCGTAAAATAAATTTGGAAATCAGCTGATCGGCGTAGCCTCGAGTGGTCAAAAAATATATTTCCAGTTTTATAGCGAATCGGGTTATAACGCCCGAAGCATACGGTGGCCCGTACGATACAGGGTATAATAATTGCATATACAGTATACACATAGGTATGTGTCGGAACGTGCGATGAGAAAAGAGGAAGTTAATCGGAACCGGAAACACGCTCCGGCGAAGCCAGGGCCTTGAGAAGCTCGCCTAGTCGCAACCTCCAGTCCTCTAATTACTTGGATATAATTTATTAGCAATACAGCGCGGGTAGCGGAATACTATCTAGAAAACATCGCTAGTTTATTGCATGGCTATAATGTAACGTTTTCATGTATATAATACAACATGTTATAGTCTAGAAGTGCAGGTAGGTATAACTAACGCATGTTGTTCTATAGGTAGAAAATATTTGTGTACACAGGTTAACGTTGTACACGTATCGGACGATACACGTCCTATATGTATTCTGATATGCATAGAGTACTGCCACGGTATGTACGACGAGTTATACGTGTCTATACGTATTCCTCCGAGTTGTGGCAGTTGTAAAATTTCTGGGCCCACTCTTGCAGGGGCCTTACGTATATCAGAACCCTTTCTACCCTCCCTTTCACTTTCGTCTATCCGCTATCGTTGTCGGTTCAAGTACCCGCGCACAGGCTGTCTGTCTCTTTATAGCCGTGTCCCCCGTGCCCGTGTCCGTGTCCGTGTTCGTGAAGTAAGTAGGTAGCTAGCTAGGTATAAGGTATACACCTATCAACGTGTATGCTTGGCTTTACTGGAGTCCGTGCACGGCATGGCTGATTACTTCGGTAATGACTTGAAGATTCGAAATAGTTGTCCATTTTGTTACGAGAATTCTTCTTCTCCATCATCTTCTTCTTCTTCTTGTTCTTCGTCTTATTTTTCTTCTTGTTCCACTAGGCTCGTATACTCAAATAAAATGATAGGAGACACGCTATACCTAGAAACTTTCCCCGTATCTGGATTCAAGGCGGTCGAAAACGATATCTGTTCAGTTCTTTGATATGGGACCTTGTCGCAATACCACCTAATCCATTGGTCAGTCGAGAAATGGTCATTCGCGTAAGTTGCCCAAGGTGAGCGAAACGCGATCGCGATCACGCAAGAGAACTATTAGAAAAGCAAACGAAATCTAACCTTGCAACGAGAGGCCGTCCAATAGGAATTAGTCTTTCATTTATACCGGTACGCAATCATCCGTCTATTTCATTGGTTGATGCGTGAAATTGAAATTCTTCCATCGGTGTATTATATACGGCGTCGATTTCCGAGCCATTCTACCGCTCGTTCGTCCACTCTTGGTCAGATCGCTCGATTCTATACTATACCTACGATATTCATCACCCGAACGATCGCTACGCGGCGATCGGACAATCGGATTAAATCTGGTGATCCGGTACCACAACGTGCGGAATTCAAGGTCATGTTGAAAGTACACCACTGGTGTTGGAATCCGGTGGGATCACGTGGAGAGCAGGAGATATGGCGGAGGGTCTGTTCACGGTGGGGAAAGCGCGGAGGAGACGAAGAGCTGCTCTTCTAGAGTGCAGAACTACGGCGTTGGTTAGCTTTTGGTGGGGGCGGAGGTGGAAGTGGAGATTGAAATGGAAATGGAAATGGAAATGGAGGTGGAGGTGGAGTTGGAGTTGGAGGTGGATATGGAGGTGGAACTCGTGACATTGAAGAACTCGTGTAATTTAGTTGGCCTTCGGTTGATTCTAGCGATCTAGCGTTCCTGCACCGGGTCTGGTAGTTTCAGCACTTGGCCTATGAAAACCGTCGACTAGTCACTACTATTTCGTCATATAAAATGCGGGGCGGCAGGTTCCCCGCAAGAATTACAGTCAGTCATATGCGCCCTGGGCCCTCACCCTCGTGTGTATACCGACATAATTTTACACTCGCCATAATGGGAGGATGCAGTTACGTAAAGCCACTCGAACCGATTCTCTGACCAGGGAGGTCGTGCAGGCGGTTGTGAAACTTCATGCCTGAACAGAATAAAATAAAAACCTGCTCTCCCTCGTATATAAAGCTCGATGTATTTCAGTTGATTGAATATTTTCACGCGCCCCATAGCCGCAGGAATTCCTTCCGATTGACCGGCCTGTCACATTGCCAATTCACCCTCGACGCTTGCGGTCATCGAATGTCTTTCTAATCTCTCGGACTTTCTTTTCCCATACATGAGCTTGAAAACGCGGAGTATCCTTTTGCATAGATATCATCACAAATGTGTTAAATTTGAACAAATTTTCTCGGTTCGGTTGTGAGTAGGTACACTGGCTTTCGCTTGCATTTAGTAACAGCTACTTGGATCAGGCAGCTAGTTGCGGCGCCCGCATTATAGCATTTGTTACACAACGATCAACGTTGCTTCTAAATGTCTATACACACACACACACATACATTGTCCCGGATTTCACACACATACACAAGGACTACGGTTAATTTTTACTTTCGATTATGTGTTTAAAATTGCGGTATATGCGCATCGAGCGACAATTCAGATCCAGGAGGTTCAAGAAAAGACTGTTAATTCGCCCGTAAAAGTACCTTACTTTAGAAAGCTTTCGTCTGAACCGGTCGTGATTCAGTCGAAGGTCAAGCTGTCTCGAAAAATGTGTTTTCTTCCTTTTTTATTTCCTTAACTTATCATTCTGATACAAACTGGCCTAATTTACGCTTCTAATCGTAATCAAGTTTCAAAAAAATTGTATCATTTACACAATAACACGCATGGTATTTGTATATACGTGATAATCTGACGGATGTGTACGAAGCAGCGATACGTCATTATAGAGCTCACGGTCAATGAGATATCGCATAACCGAATTGTGAAAGATAGTAGAAAGAGGTTCGTTAATTTAGAAGGCCTAAACGTCGATGAGCTTAAAGGTTACCAGCCGGAGTTTGTCGCTATCGCATTTACAACCGAATATATGTTAATTAGACCAAAGGATTATGGAGATTCAAGCCACACTCGTATATTCGTCCTTGATAATTACGTATTCGATTTAGAAGAATCTAACATGCCTATAATAAATCTCTACTTTAACTCTACACAGTGAAAGGTAAACTTCCCTCGCACATCTTTCCTATCGAGTCGGAGACACGCGTGCTTTGACTACTTAAATCAGTGGCACAACATTTTACGATCAGTTATTACACGGCATTTTGAAGGTGAATTCAGCGGCTAGAAAGGCAAGACACGATTCCAAGGCAGGTATTAAACCGATGATTTGTCTCAATTTTCGGCAACGTTCTCAAAGAAAGAACCCCGTGCTCATGAAAGACTCTAATCACTGGATATGAAGTGGTCGGAATGAACGTCCTTGGCAATAGCAAATCACATCAAATGTCGCTGTTATACTTATGACAATGACAGCTCTTCTACGTGACCAAATCATTTCTAAGTTATGATTCGCGATCTGCATGAGACCAGGTCTTAAATTTCGCTTCCAGTTTCGTTCGATAAATTTATTCATGCACAGTTCTTCTCCTCGACCTATCATCCACCTGCAATTTTTTATCCGTATAAAAGTCGTCCACTCTTTGGTAACCCTGCAATCGCGTACCATACCATAGAGCATGTCCCACCCACAACGTGAGATCACTCGAGTTACGCAAGCGGGCAGCTAGTGTCTGTATAGATAGTTCTATAGAGGAACAGCGGTTGCGGTGGTGCGGTGGTGTGGTGCGGTACGGTGCGTTGAGGCGCATAGGACACATCGTGGAGGAGAGAGACTGGCGCGCGTTATGTTCACGGTAATAATTGACCGAGGCCGGGCGTCTCTGTACGTCTACACGCTGTTGGTGGTTTGCGCATTGCGCTTGGTTTCGCACACATGTATTCGTACATAGGTATAATATATGCATACAGGCATATATATGTGTATGTACATGGGCGATGGAAGTATTCGTCGGTATGGATGTGCCCTTCAGATTTACAATGATGGAGTGTCTATTTATTAGACGGCCGATTGTTCTTATATAATGAATGGATCATGTAACCACTCAGTTGCGACTACATTTATACGTCTCATGCTTCTACAGTCGAACATTCAATGCATACATTATATACCCACCTATCGTACATACTTAACTACCTATACCGCATGGTCAGACATATTTTTACGCGTATCTATTAAGGCGATGAGTGTGTGCAGGAGTGGCATATCGCGTTGACTGAAAATATACATCTACTTTGTGCCTATATGTCTAGGTACATACACCTAATACACTCGATAAGTGCAGTTTGAAAAGGCTGTTACTTTTGGCCTTGAACGAAATGTACGCCAGTGCGAATACTGACGGGGAATTGCCTCGCTTGACACACGAATACATGTATATGCATATGTCGTTGTGTGTGCTTAAACGAGTGTGACTAGGCTTCCTTCTATCTATCTGTTCATCTATCCGTACGTCTATTTAGTATGGAGCCTCAAGTGAGTCAGTGTGTAGATTACATGCTAGGTACACGTACTACTTGCGTTATGTACAATCGTAAAATACATACAAACATTTTTAGTCTTATGAGAAATTTATAAATTTCGCGGCTATAGGATAGGGAGGGAAAAATTTGACGTAGGTATACGACTCCAGTTATCCTCAAAGATTTATTCTTCATTATGCTGATTCCGCTGGTCTAGGTAGACGAGAGAAGCGTGAGATCTTCAAATCTTGAGACGAATAAAATGAATAACTCTCAGGATCAAAAGCAACAAACGATTTCATCGGCAGCTGCTGCCCTCCTATAAGATCGGTACTTAGACCGGAAACCGCGAGGCGCGGATGCCAGGATCAATTGTGCCCGTTCTTCCGGGACGCGGGCACCAGACGTCCGATATAACGATGAGAATAGGTACCACCGCCTCTCTATCTCGGCCAGACACTCGGGTTATCACATCGATAAGATTGTACGGTCAAGAATGAAATTCTATGTGAAATTTTCGTGTTTATAATACTTTTCGATTCACTTTTTTATTCGCAGCTCGTAATTAATTGGGTCAATCGTAGCTCCGCGCGAAACACATGCTCGAAAGTGAGATTTTAATTTCGAAAGAGTCGATCTTCTGGTTGTTTTTTTTTTTTTTTTTTTTTTTTCCTTTTTTAGTTTCTTTTTTCCTTGTGCACCGTATAGAATTTCGGTGGTATTCTTTTGGGGGCGGGAAGCTTGGTGTGAAGGGAGCTTCGGGAGAGGCTTAAGAGAGGAGGGCGATGGCAAACTTGGCATACCGACATTCGAGGCAACCATGAAACAGGGTCTATTCATGCTGGCGAAACCTAATTGGACCGAGAAAAAAATAGAGCGGAAATCGCAGGCCCCATTACATTGAGTTCTCTATTGCTCGGTCCTTTTCTATTCTATTTGGTTGTGATTTCAGTTAGCATAAACCGGTCTTACGAACAACGCGTCTCTAGCCTTGCGCTACTGCAGGAGGCTTACCAAAAGAATTTTTAATTCTCCCTTTTGACAGCGAAAGAAAGAATATAGTTCCAGGATAGAAGAGAACAATTAGTTTTCGGATTTTAAATTTCAAACACGTTCTAATTACCTGGCTAAAAATTTTATGAAATATATTCCTCATTGAATGGCTCCGAATTATTTTGCTGGAATTAATCTACTTTCGTTGATCAATTTTTGAATATCATTAAATTTCATGCTTAACCACCCTTCGAAGAGAACTCGCTATCTGGACATTTAATTCAGATACCCAATGCGTGGTCAATGTGAAAATGTATTTTGCCAAAATTGATCTCTCGCGGTTCTATTTTGTATTACTGCCCCAAAATTTGACATTGTTTTATTCACGATGAGATCAGGAGGTGAAGGTGGTGGGAATAACCGGAATTTTATATGATTGCAAGTTGAAATTCGAGAAAATACGTAATGTGGAATCAGTTATTCATCGCGGATGTGGAATTGCGGAAAAGAAATTTGAGTATATGGTAATGATGTAATTTATCCGTTAAACGAAAGTTAGTAGGGTTCCAAGCCATATGTTCAAACTTTGAAATGATTTGATAGGTATTAATTGCTCGTATTAATAGTATTGCCGAACTTTGCATATATCATACGTATCTGTAAAGATGATGCGTTATAATTGAATGAAATGAAATTTCATCGAAATTATCAACCGTATTCGTATCTCATGTAATATTTTATTGCATAGTGTGACGTGGAAATAGATGCCTTCTGGCAAGAATAATAAACGTTCAAACGTTTCAGATGTTTTGCAAGACTTTCGTCGTGTTATGACACGCGTGTGTGCGGACGCACGTGTTAATATACTTTCAGACAATTATGAATTACATTTGGGGTCACACGTCCGGAAGCTTTTCGGATGGTAAAAACGCGATGACACTATAAAAAGGTCGAAAAGCTCGTCACTTATCACCCAAAAAATCAGCTCGTTGTTTTATTTCCCATGAAAATTGATTTCATAGCCTTGATATCCGAAGAATTTGATTTCAATCGACGGTAATGAGTAATTACCCGGAATAATAATGTTATGCATACGTTATAATCTTATCTTAGATTGAAAAAATAACGATTATATAATTGGCAATGAAAATGTTTATTCCTTCGTGTAATAAATGACTTAGGTCGATTAGCAGAGCCAATTTTGTTGCATATGAAGATCCTGGATGCTTGGATAGGTTTTCGAGAGAATTGCTCTCCGATCTTGATGGTAACTGAATAAATCGGTTATTTACCTGTTCGTAAAAATTGACCATAATTAGTGAAATAATTATGTGGATACTATCCGATCACGTGGCAAGTCTGTGGTGTCGCTTGGGTAACAGTCAAATGTAAACAGCAAGTTATTGCAAGAAATATGATAAGCCGCATGATGCAGTGACATAACTATAACACGAAATTTCTCCGCGCCTACGAAAGTTTAAGCAATAGATACTATTACAGTTCGTTATCATCCGTAACGACGAGATCTTTAAGACAAGAAGCGAAAATAATCGGCTGAGAAAACTGTGGGTTTACTAATTCTAAGTGAACAGTCTTCGTTATCGAGTTAAATATTTCTTTGAAGTCTATAAGTTTGTTAAATTCGATTTTCCACACTCTAATTAGTAATTGCCCATCCTCGATACGTTCAATTCGGCACACATGTTAAGGTGACGTGAATAATGAAGCAAGAAATTGTGATATTTGAGTTAGAATGGAAAGATATGTGTATAAAAAACAACTGTGTGGTATTATTAGTTCTCTTAAACAACATCTATACCCAATATGTGGGACTGGAGTTTAAATATTTAAACTGATAAGAGCTCCAAAAGATCATAAGCTTTTTCTCAGTTTCACTTTGCTCGAAAACGGCTTTTCTATCATCAGGATAAAGTCTGCTGCAGATTCTTCGATTAAATTGATCAGATTAGTCGTATTCAAAAAAGCAAAAAAAAAAACAAAAAAAAAAAACGTACTGATTAGCATGAATTTTGTACGGGTTTAATCAAACTTCTCTCGATTGCATTGATCTCAGACGATAAATTGATACGTCATACCTTGGAAACGGGAGGGTTTCAAAACCGCGATAATTTCCTTCGAAAGTTATTGCGAAATGTTACAAAATAAAGTATGGCGCATATATCGTTTGCTTTTTCGTTAATCGGACAGGTATAAGGTATAACCCGTTGCGAACGCGATTATAAAGCGAAAGAATTCATTGCTGATATATTCACTAATAATAAAATCGCAGATTACACAAGCGGCTTAACCGGTTACAGCGCAAATAGAACCACCTGTAAAGTAAAAGGCATTCTCTGCCGATGAGAGGGGTCCGGTAGCTCGACTATTCGCCGTTGATTGCGTCGTCATAGCTCCGCGTCAAGGCCCAAATAGAATAAGGAAAACGCAAATGTAATCATCATATAACATCGACTGACCCTGAACTTCACAACGACTATTTCCTTGCTTCCAATTATACAATTTTTCCAAGGATGTAAACGCGTACGTATATTACGACGATATCATTAAATACCAACGTTCCATTGGTGTCCGCGGCAATGGGAATCTTCCAAGCCAATCGATATTCCTTGGAATTGTTATTATAAAATGAAAAAAGAGAAAGAAAGGAGAGGAAAGAGAGAGAGAGAGAAAAAACAGACGCTATAATGGAAAGAGAATTATCTATTTCCTGGATTTCATGATGTATGAAATATATAGAACGATCGTTAATAACTTTGGATCAATGAACCCAACCCGACATCCTGGCGGCGATTTCGCTGACGTAAAGCTGGTCAAAAATTAATTGATTTTTAATAAATGATTTTATTTTCAGACGATGTATACGGACGGTCTGACCCTCCACTATGGGAAACACCCCGCAACCTTGGCAGCAGAAGTTGGTGCCTGGTACAGCGGGGATCAGCACGTGGACGTCGCTCTGGCCTGCGACGATGGGTCCGTTGTCCGAGCTCACCGCGTTGTTCTGGCCGCTGCTAGTCCCCTCTTGGCTAGCCTTCTTAGAGACCCAGCCCTGGACCACGTCGTCCACCTGTCTGGGGTCAGGAAACCCCAACTTAATTATCTACTCGAGTTCTTGTACAATGGGGAAGCTCTGATACCGGTGAGAGATCGAGGGTCTTACCAGATAACTTAGCCAGGATTTTTCATCCGATTTTAAGCTCATACCGAACTCGTGCTCTTCAATTAAGTGGGAAAGAGGACGAGTACGATTTCATTAGCGTATAGTTGGCTATTTCCAAAATTTCATAAGCATGTCATTCGTCTTTTGTGTTTTAAGTCAACTGAGCTTACACCACTTCGAGAGCTGTTCGAATTGCTTCAAATAAAGTCTGAGCTTTTCGAGCCCAACCATCCCCAGACTTCTAGCAAGTCAGACCAGGAGAGGATACCGACGCCTCAGCCTTCGGAAAGTCAAGAAAGCTCGAGTTACGAGTCCCAGTATGACGGCAGGTCGGTTATCGATTGTAGTTGCCAGTCGGTAAAGAAAATATCTCGATTTATTGACGATTTTTTATCAAAAAATAAACAAATGAATAAATAAATGGTCCTTAAATTTTTGCAATAAACTATATCTTCATATTACTCTGACCCCCATTAGCAGGCAGTCGAATAATCCTGCTGACTGTTGTTCCGTTCTTATTAAAACTGAGGGCTGTGAAGACGAGACGGAAGTTGATGTCGAAGGTGTAGAAGGCGAGACACACCATCTAACCGACAATAGAGAAGGCAGCGTTGAACCCCCCAGAAGAAGGGATAGCTCGGACCCAGTTAATCTATGTTTAAATTCCGGTGCCTCTACGACCAGTGAAGGATCCCACGACGTAGTGCATAGGTGAGTTTCCCTTTCCATTTTTATTCTCGAGTTCGAATGATCGAGAAAAGATTTTCGGAGCTTTTTAAACCGATCGATTGACCCGAATCGACATTTCATGGACAGAATAATGACGACAGGGTTTTTCGTTCGAAAAAATCGGCTCAAAGAAACTAAAAAGCCTCGCGTATAGGTGTATCCGAAATTTTCGTAAATTCGATATTAGGTTCAATCTTTGATACGATTATTCGTACGTTATTCTGGATTCTATGTTTATTCATAAATAAAGATGCACGTGTGGGAGTTTTACGCGTCTTCGATAACTGCAACAATGAATAAATCGTGTTTGTACTTTGCTCTACGTCTTGAGCGACTCGGCTAGCTTCATGAAGCAATATAGCATCGGGATTCGTTGGCACGGGTTACCTGTCGATAATGTGCAGCATGACAGGCCTCGAGTACATTTAAGATCCGACTAATTATCACCTAAGATAAAAATGCCGGAGTATGAGGATCCATTGAACTTCGACTTGACTACTGAGTGAAAGATTTCGACGATTCCTAAATTCCCGAAATATCACGAAAAGCACTTATCTACGATCGGATGATCGACACTCGGTCGATAACAGCGAAATTGATCATCTTCGTCGGGCTTCTACCATTCGGTGCAGAAACCTGTTCAATGATATGACTTTTGCAGCCTCAGGCGCGTGAATTTGAAACGTTCCGCGGTGCAATTTAATAAATATCGAGCTGATTATCGTCGTAAATTTGTAATAAAAATCGAAATTTTTCAGGCCCGAAAAACAGCTATTGGAGAGACGGGAGTCATTCGAAGAAGCCGAAGAGCGAAGAAGACAACTCGCAGCTCGATTAGCCCTCGGATTAGATCCGGGAAAACGGAAACCTGAAGAGCTTCCGATGCCTCCGGCGGATGCTTACGTGGTTACACCTCACAGAAAAAGAAGGCCTGGTTTTCACAATGCCCCTGCACAAAATGCCGCCTTTGTACCCTTCAATCCTGGATTTGAGACGCCTCGGAGGCTACAAGCGCCTCATCCTCTCAGCGTATCAGCCCCACCTTACCTGGTAAGTCTAAAGTCGATAGATGCATGTTGTCTTACATTTGTATCTCGGGAATTTTTGGGTGTGAAAAAGGTGTGAAAAATCACGGATCCTGGTTCAAGTTTCTCGCAAAGTTTCATCGCGACTCGTCCATCGACTAGGATAATAACTAGAGTATTTTGAAATTTGGAGGAAGTGAAATGACGGACATAACTGGAGAAAATTTTCTTCGACTTTGAAAGATTAATGCAATATTTTTTCTTTATTTTTTTTTTTTATTTTTCTGTCAACAGGATAGACCGGCGACGCCACCAGGGGCGTCGCACAGACCGCCTAGCGCGGATCCTGCGACGGTTGGGAGCCTCGAACCACCGTGGGGTGCGTGGACGTTACCCCCAGCAAGAGCCCCACCGCCACCCCCATCGGATGACCCCCCAAAGTCCACCCCCGTCCGTGAATACCGTTGTACATACTGCGGCAAGCAGTTTGGAATGTCTTGGAACCTAAAGACACATTTGCGGGTTCATACGGGTGAAAAACCCTTTGCGTGTAGGTTGTGCGTTGCTATGTTTAAGCAGAAAGCCCACCTCTTAAAACACCTGTGTTCAGTTCACAGGGGCGTAATAGCAGCGCCTGGCAATACGTTTTCATGCTGTTTTTGTTCCCTAAGTTTCGAAAGCTTGCAGGAACTTATCAGGCACTTGTCGGGACCTCACAACAATTTACTTTTAAGTAAAAACATACGCGAACGACAAAGCTAAGGCTTTTTTGTTTTGTGCGAATACCCATTTTCCCACCTTCACACCCTCGAACAACAAATCATCATACGCTGAAACGTAGGTTATTTTATTAAATTCTCCAGCTCCTTTTGTCTTTTTATTTTTCCCTCTCTCTCTCTCTCTCTCTCTCTCTCTCTCTATTTCTATTTCTATTTTATTTTTTCCTTCATTTCTTGTATTCTCAGATCATCTCACGCCAGATGATAGTTGTTACCTTTATTTCTCCTCTAGGTTTAATAGCGGTTAATTAGTATATTCATCGAAATTTTTATTTATTGTAACCTACTTGAAATTTGGTAACTGGCTCTGTTACCGAGATCTATTTATTATTTCCTCATTTATCGACCTCACTCAATCTGCCGCAGGTCGCTAAAGTCTCGCGACAAAAGTCGAGCCTTCTATCATTATACCTACGTATATTTATATAGTATACATATACATGATATTTTTATCTGTCTTGTTTATTCTTTCTTTTCGGTTTCAGTTTTTGTTTTTTTTTTTTTTTTTCTTTTCCTTTTGGCATTCATTCTACCCACAAATACTCAATCTACCTTTTTCGAACAACTAGACGTATTTACAATGCGTGAGTGACAATATTTTATTATTGGGAAATTTTCCACCGCGATCGCATTGTCCTTATTTCTACTTGTTTAAAAAAAAAAAAAAAAAAAAGAAGAAAAAGTAAAGGGAAGGTAGAATTATTATAAACAGCTTTCGGCCAAATTTATACGGCATATTTTATTTATCCAATTTTTCTTATCCGATTATACATATGTGTGTATATCACTGGATATCTATTACAGACAAAAGGATACGTACGCTATAAATGCCACATGTATACAGGCTACTTTTGTCACCAGTTCATAATTCGGGTTCTACAATCAGGACCAGTTGTAAATCTGAATACAACATTGACTGCATTAGGTAATATACAAGCATTATTCAATTAACTATACACTCAGTCCACTCATTCATGATTCAATGACGTTTTATCATTTACATAAATATTTCTACTCACGCGATATCAAATTGACCTGATGCATTATCTAAAGCCTGAATTATTACCTGTATAAATGTTTATGGGGAAACTACAACGCAAGTGTACAGAAAAATTAATAGAAAACGAAAAAAAAAAAAAAAAATATATGATCGTAAGTATTTAAAAAACATAATTGACAAATTGGCAAACATACATATCTCTCTCATACTTTTAAACAATTTTTTCCCTTTTTTATTTATTTTATTTCTTCATCTATACCATCGGAGTTAACGATCAGCCGAAATTTATCGAGTTACTAAATTATGGTTTTCTCCAATTTGAACAAACCTCATTACATTACGTGATTTTTTTTTTTTTTTGTCGCGATAGAATAAAATTTGAACTACATTATGGAAAAATTTAACAGTTTTAGATAATCGTATGGGATACTTGAATAACGACAGAGGGTGAGTTAAAGAAAATTTATACACTTGCGATGAATTTTTCCCCGTATACTCGTATTCCTGTAGTATGTAATAAGATTTTCAGTCAAACGGTGAGAAATGATCATTTAACGTAGGTATTTGATTTCTGTTTTTTTTTTTTTCTTTCTTTCTTTCTTTTTTTAAGTTTAATTTAATTTTTTCTTCTCTTGTTTTCTCATTTTCATGTAAATAATATTATGTACGGAGAAATATTAATTTATTTTATATTTTCAAAGGGACCAACCGACTTTCCACCGATTTTCTGTCTAAACAATTAGGTCTTAGTGATCTGTCCGCAATCGCCCATGTTAGAACAGCGCATGTATAGAAACGATTTATCGCAAATTGCGACTGTTTCGGAACTAGAACAAAAAGAAGTAAAAACAAAAAACAAAAAAAAAAAAAAAAGATATATAAAAATAAGATGAAGATAAGTAATCATCATTTAATGATTCATGATTTGCTTTTTTAATTTGTGTTTTTATCCGAGTGCCTTATGGGTCCAAATTGGTCGATTGGGCAGTGATTTCATGTGTTCATAGGCTAAGTAAATATAGGAATTGACCGTTAGAAGGTTTTTAAACAATTCGTAGTCTGTAGTAGCCTGACGCAGGACGTCATTATTGTGTAATATGTAGATTGCCCTAGGTGCCTTGAGGGCAGGTTTTGAGTTTCATCATAGATAATGTTTTAAAGGCAAACTTTCCGTAACTAACCGTTGCAAGATTACGGAGAGGATAATATACATACCTACCTAAATAATTATGAAATACCATTCGCGAGTGGTTATAGCATTATACCTATACACACCACCTCGCTATATTAATAATGATAATAATAATGATAATAATAATAATAATAACGATAACAATAATAACAATAATAATAATAATAATAATAATAATAATCATAACAATAATAATAATAAAACATGGTATATACTTCAACCGAAGATTTATGTACATAATAAACATTTATATATATTCAAATTTTTGACGCAAATGATGAATTATCGCGTGTTTAAGAGATAATAAATAAATAATAAAATAAATAAATAATTGATTATTTAATTAATTAATTAATAAGATAAAAAAAAATATATATATATATATATTAAATAATAAAAGAAAAAGAAAAAAAAAAACATGAAAAATGGAAATGAAAGAAACTAAGAATATAATAATTATATGAAGTTATAATTAAAGAATGATGAAGAGAATGATCGTCGTGCCGCGCAATACCCCCAGACCCCTCCCCAACCCCGAAAGAACCCCCTCTGACAAAATGCATAATCAATAGCACAAAATATAATTATTATTTCAAGCAGTACACCAAAGATATGTTCGTAGGGGTGACGAAAAGGAAAATGAAAATGAAAATGAAAATGAAAAAGAGATAAAGAGAAAAAATAAAAAAAATATATAAAAATCACGAGTTATTATACAATATAGGTATATAGAATTTTGTAAAACGTTGAGAGCTGAATTTTTACTAATTTTCGACCTACGACAGATATCGCTGTACACGCATACGAATAATTTAAATAAAAACTATGAAGATGTAAAATAATATACCTGATAAAACTGAAATTTCTGTTCTTACATAGTTTTGATATCACCTGTACGTTGCCTGGCTCGATATATATTATAATGATGCTGTAAGAGAAGTAATTTCGGGTACGAAAGTTATTCAAAATTCTCGCGTCGTATTTTTGTATAAATTTAAATAATTTACTAGGATCGTTTCCAATCTCACACTCATATACTCGCGAACAATCTTAGCTTTAGGACGACACTTTTTTTTTCCTATTTTTTTATTTATTTTATTTTTTATCTTATTTAGAGAGAAACGAGCCAACTGGTCGGAAAATAACGGGTCATTTTTGCGTTTGCGATCATGACCTCAGCAGGAGTTAACTTCTTTTACGTAATAATATCTTAGCCTGAAAATTTCAAATTCACCAAATTTATAAAATTACCTTACCCGCACGTGTCTCCGATGCTAAATAAAACTGCGAAGCAGACTTGAATATGTACGAACAACCGCTCACTTATCACTCGAAATGCACTGATGTATGATCCCGAATCAATTCACGGAATACAACGGGACTTTGGAGCTTAACCCACTAAACGAAATTTCGGCTTGATAAAAAATCCTATCAACAGAGATTGCGAATTTAAACGAATTCGAGACGTCTTTTTTCTTTTTATACGTTTTTATACGAAATCTTTACGATTGGGATCCAGTGATTCACCAAGTGATTTATTTATTTATTAGTGGGAAATTGAACGCGGGATTATATTGCATTCACATTTCGCATGATGAAATCGATTTTCCTGAAGAAATCACGAATCGACAAAGTACAGATCGTGAGAAATAAAAAAAAAAGCTGCAATTCTCATAGTTTGTTGAAAATTGTATAGCGCGGCCGGTCATATGACGATAACGTAGAATTGCAGCGAAACAAGAGCAACTATAACTAGCTACTAAACTTTGACAAATTGAATAACGATGGTTTGATGTTCTCGTTCTAACGACGAAAAAATATATATGGAATTCACGACACGTATCGACATCTTTCGGTTATTTGGCAAACAGCCAGAAAACGATACATAACATTTATTTTAAAAAATCCTGCTTCTATTCTCCTTCTTCTTATTCTCCCTATTCATTCGATTGATATTTATTTATTCATCGGTTGCAACATTGTAGCACTACTCTAATTGTCTGGTACCAGTATTGAATATGTATCGATCGAATGAATAATATATGACACCTATCTTACTTGTTCGTTTTTTTTTATTTTTTTATTTTTTTTTTTCTTTCTGTTACTTCTTTCTTTCTTCTAACGCCAGGCAAAGACGGCCAGCAACAACAGTGAACGCAATGTGATACTAAATGATAAATAATCTAACTATTTGTTTAGCATGCGACGCCTTGACACAGGTACAACAGTTATAAATATAGTAATTAATGTAAATCAATAATATAGTTTCTGATTATATACACATATACATACATGCATAGATATTAATTAGTTATTAATTATAAATTACTGTATATACGCACAATGCCCAGGTGATCTGTAACTAGGATACACACGTATACCTAGATGTATGTTATATATATGCAGCATTACACTGTTAGCTGAAAAAAATTAAGTACCTTATACCTATAGCGGGTCTATTCGCCGAAGCTACGTCCATCCTATAAAAATAGTTATTATCAAATTCCTGTAAATCTGATTTGGCGATAGAAAAAACATGTTTCTCCGTTGTGTATATAATATATACTAAAAAGTTTAATCCTCCGTCGAAAAATTCGAAGAATTTTAACGGTGGCTTATATTATACGTAGGTATAGAATTCGTGATCACGTACGAAGTAGGTATATATCTTTTTATATAAAATAAATATACATATATATAGGATACAGAGATGCGAATTAACATTGAAATTTTTCGGTATAATCTACCGAGCTATACAAGTTGAAGGGAGAAAGAAGAAAAACAATTACAAATTTGTTAAATCATCGTCAGTGACGCGCGGTACAGATGAGCGAATTAATAATTAATACGCTGCACAATTGTTACGGTGATTTGTTATATGTACCTTGTTATCGAATATTAAGTATATACCATATGTCTATGAAATATAGTAAAGGAAAAGAAAATCGAAAAAAGCATAATAATTGTTGAATGTGATAAGAATAAATTATGCGTTAGAAATTCCCTCGGATACCTGGGCGGAACCGTAGCTTTTAAGCATCTATCGAGCGGAGAAAAACCTCTATCCGCGTGCTTTGTTAGTGTTCATAGGATTACAACAAAATAAATTAATTAGAAAAAATATATATATATATATATACATAAATATATATATATAAATAGAAAGAAAAAAAATGGATACTTCGCCTCGAATTCTTAACAATTATTCTCTCTCTCTCTCTCTCTCTCTCTCTTTCTCTATCCAATCATCGTACCCTAAAATCCTGCACGTCATTCAGACCGTATAGATGATAATATTCTTTTGGCCAATACATTGCCTGATTTTTATGAGAGGTAAGAACTGGCATACACAAGATGGGCATCTCCGTAAACGTCTCTAACGGTCCAAGTTTTACTCTTGTAAAAAAAAAAAACATCAGACCCGTTATGATGGACGACGTTCGAGCAGTGAGCATGCTAAAGTACGTCACGTGGCCCATTCCTCGTAGCTGTTAAATAATGTTGTATTCTATTTGAACGAAAAATAACTAGCTAAAAATAAAATAAAATAAAATAAATATAAAAATATAAAAAAAAAAAAAATGGAAAAAAAAAGGAAATTAAAATGAATAAAAACGGGGGACAGAGGATGAGAAAAAATGATGACTAGACGCTTGCGAAAGACTGTTCAATGTGGCGTTCGAAATTGTATTGATCATTGCTTCGCCAAGCGTAGAAAAGACGGGCACGTACTACTAGTCGCCAAATGTTCATCGTGGACGACGATCGCATTCTCGATTAAACCGAAGATAGATCGCGGACTCTGGACTACGGAAACGATTGAATTTGAAATTCTCATTCGAAATCTTTTCAACGAAGATTTTCGTCCACATCGACAATAAGGTTTCGAATAATTTCTTTCGTCTTTTCTATAAGCTCAAAGATTAAAAATCAGCCATGCAATCCCTTAGTTTGGACGTTCCCTGTGGGGAAAAAATATTCTTTCTCACAGTTAAAATTATTTTCGAATCAATTATCGGAAAAAAAAAAAATGAAAAAGATGCCCTGAGATCGATCAAATCTTTCAGGTCAAAATATGACGGATGGACTCAGCCGTTATATTTTGTTAATGGCTTAGGCCTTAGCGAAGAATGTGTTTTCGCATCGTATAGATTGAAATTTGAGGATTGATTCAGAACGTAGGAACTATGTTTGAATTTGTGCTGCAGCTTTCAGCGCTCCGAAATGTAGATAGAGTTTAAGATTTCTTAATTTATTTATTTCACATCTGCTATACGTTTTAGAACATCGTTTGATCCAGGTATCTGAATTGGGTTTATCTTCGTGTAAATAACCCACCACATACGTGTCTAGGATAATTCCATAGTGTTTAATTCTCGAAGTTCGAATCTCAGTACGAAACCTACCCGCTTTACATCGAGAGAAATTTCTTCGAGGCGTCGATTCTTACGAGGTTCTTCGAAGTTCAAGGTCAACTGGTACAGAGGACTGCTCGGAGCAGTCTTCTTCGCACACGTACCGACCCGTAGCCGGTTTTAGAAACCAATTATTACTACAACTTCATCCTTCATGATGAATCCCGTTATCAACGGGTGCGTCCCATACCTTGACCACCATATATTCATTATCGTCGATAATTTGATTCAATATTCGATTAGGTATATACCTATATTTGCCCGTCTATTTTAACCGTCTCTATATATAATTTACAGCACGCATTGCGTACACGCGCGATACACGTATGTCTCTATCCATCCATCTCTATGTACGTATATGTATGTATGATGCTAAGGTATGCTGGATCGCAATGCTATTTTTCAAAGCCACTTCGTACAAAGATGCGTACGTATATATACATATGTATGTTTGTAACTACGTCGGTGTAGTTATCGCGAGATGCAGGAGAAGGGGTTCTATCACGTTACCAGTATTACGTGCCGGGCCTAGGCAAGGCCAATAAGACGCTAAGAGATGGGCTCTTGGAGTCCACACAAGCCCATGCCGAGACGACAAGCCGCGACTTAAGCACGAAGAATACGAGGACTGCTGCATCGTGTAAGCTTGAACGAAAGCGGGGTAGAGGAGACCGCGGAGTGTTACACACACTGGTAAAGCCCTCGCTAGTTTTTATGCAAGTTGCACAAGAGTTCAATAGCCATTGGAGAACACCACTTTTTTACATTAGAACCGTAGACAGGATAAAGGCCCTTTTAAGACGACGCCAAAGACGCGTGCTCGAGCTGGCCGCAGCGTACGTAATTATTTTTAGCGTAAGAAGCGAAGGTGAACGAATAAAAATAATCGAGACAGGAACGAGCGATTATAATCGTCAATATTAAGGAAATTTATAAGAAACTTGACCAGGTGAAAAACGATCGACGATTTGGTATCAGCGTCATCTTCACTTTACTCCTAATTCAGTATTTTTGAAACTGTGTGATCGTGATTGAGCCCGGCCTCATTGATTACTGTGCAGTACGATATGATTCCCGAAAATTTTTATTTTTGACTATCACTACTGAAAGCTGCTTCGTTTGCTTTGCAATTAGCTGAAGAAACCGCGTGCAGAGTTATCTCCAATTATTCCTTGTGGCTAAAGAACGATGCTATTTTAATCCTCTCTATATTCCTGTATAGTATACCTGTTCCCTGTTTTTCCTGCTCTTTCGTTAGCGTTCATACGCTAAACGTTCCCTTTGGCGACTCTGTAATTTCCAAGAATTCCCTTTTGCATTTTACGGGCTTATATTTGCGTCTAGCAAAGTTCAGGAGATAAATTTTTCTTCTAAACCTGTAGCCAGAATTGATCCACCGGAAAGATTGTAAGAAAATCTTATTTAAATAACGGATCTTAGCCGCGTGACTTTTGTCGAAAATCTCTACATCTATACCAGACCTCTCGGTCCGTGTTCGATACGTATATTAAAATCTCTGGAATTAAATTTGATAGACGAGAAATAAATTCGTCGACACGAGCTGGACCCCTCGTATAAATGGAATAAAATGTTACCAAAAAGTAACATTTTTAACCGTGAAATTGAAGGATTATGAAGGAAAAAATTTCATTAGGCACATACGTGAAAGGCCCTGTATCTATACGAGAGGTATTGTACACCCTATTGACCAGTGTCCATCTCTCGCGCTTGGTCCCCAGAGACAGAGCATGGCAACGTGAGGTTTAAAGGTGGGGGGATCGTCCGGTCATCGCTCCTGCCCTCTGGTTAATGTATATAAAGCCCAGAGATCTGTAATCTTGCGGCCAGATCGTTAAGAATGCTGAAGAAGATTGTTCTCGTATTTGCGGCCGTAGCCTTGGCTAAGGCCCAAATCCCCAGCCTGGGATGGTGCCCCGACTACGTCCCTATGGCCAACTTCGACATGACCAGAGTGAGTTTTTCTTATCAAAATTCATTCACAATCGTTTTCCTCGTTTATTTCATTCGCAATTAACTCCAAATTCGGTGATTCGAGTTCGGTATCATTATTCATGCAGCGTAAGGCAATGGAACTGACAAGAGAGCAGAGAACGGGGTGAAAATCGAACTCATATTATCGTTAGACTAAAACTGAAATTACCTTTGTTTCAGTTTATGGGAGTTTGGTACGAAGCTGAGAGGTATTTTCAACTAAGTGAACTCGTTTCGAGATGCGTTACTGCAAATTATACAAAGGGAATTGACGGGAAAATACGCGTCAGCAACGAGGTTACCAACCGATTGTAAGCCGATCATACATTGAACCATTTTTAATTTCCTGTTTGTTTTTTTTTTTTTTATGTTTTAATTAGCAATATCTATGGGGCACATTTATTTACGTTGAATAATTTCAGCACTGGAGTTAAACGCGTCCTTGAGGGTGAGATAAAACCACCTGCGTCAAAATCCGAGGAGGGAAAACTGCAGATTAAGTACACGACCGTTCCTCTCGCACCTGAAACTCAGTACTCCGTGCTGGAAACAGACTACAAAAATTATGCTGTTCTATGGGGCTGCACCGGTATCGGACCAATTCATGCTCAAAACGCTTGGCTGATGACCCGACAACGTGTTCCATCGGGAGAAACTCTGCAACAGGTAATCCAAATGAAAATTGTACAACTGTATATCATACCTTTGGTCGGAAAATCGTGTAACAAATATTCAATAATATACTGTTTGGGAAATTTTAAGTTAATTACCGAATACTCATTTAACAAAGGAGGCGGCGATATGTCGCCAAAAAGTTTATATTATTTATTTTGTTTCATTTTTGAATTTTTTTTATACAAATTTATGCGTGTTTAGTATGTCTATGCGAAGCCCGATCCTTTTTTCGAATTCAACTTGCTGTTTCTAATCCCTTTGTCTCAGCAGAGGAGTATGTACCTACTATTGTATTTATTATTCAGGCTTACGGTGTATTGGACAAATACAAAATCTGGAAGGTGCCCTTCTTGAAGACAGATCAGAACGAATGCGCTCCCCAAGCACCAGAATCACCAGCTGAAGCTGTTGCGGTTCCAGCGGCTCCCGTGGCTCCCGTGGCTCCCGTAGCTCCCGTGGCTCCCATGGCTCCAGCGGTTCCAGCGCCTGCAGCTCCTGTCAAGGAACCCGTTGTAGCTGAACCTCCTGTAGCTGCAAGGGCATCCGCCGAAGAAATCCACCTCAGATCTTCTCCAATCTCACAAGAGGCCGAAGCAGTCGATGAAATTCGAGCTGAGGAAGGCGCAATCCAACTAGCTGACGCTCCGGTAAAACCTACCCCAGAAGCTAACGAGCCTGTCGATCAATTGCGGATCGCTGATGCAGAGCCAGCCGCGGTAGTTTCACCTGAAGAAAAACCGGCTGTTGATGAAATCAAGCCTCAAGAGGTGCAGTTCATAGCCATTGCCCCTGAAACTATCCCAGAGGTCATTCTTAAGGTTGCTGAATCGGCGAAGGAAACTTCTGCCGAACCCAGTGTCGCTATTGCCGAAGAAGCGCAACTCGGCGTCGAGCCAATTCCTGAGGAATCTAAAACGATCGAAGTCGCCGTACCAGCTGAGCCGCAGATCGAACCCGTCGAGAATGTTCAGTTACCTGCGGTGGATCCACCGAAGATTGTTCAGGCCGAAGAGGCTCCTGCAGAAGAACTGAAACCTGAAACTGCGCCGATTGAAGCACCCAAGCCTTCCGAAGCAGCGATTAAGCTGGCCGAGGAGCCGAAACCAGCTGAGATTTTATTGGCATCTGAACCAGCAGAGCAATTAAAGCTCGTTGAGCCTCTGCCTTTACTCAGGTCGCCGATAGTTGCCGAAATTGAGGAACCGTCGGAAGAAGCTGAGAAAATTGAATCTCCTGTTCCGATTGTGCTACTGAAATCCACCGAAGGTATTGTGCCGGATGGGGCCTTGGAGGAAATCCAAATCGTTGAAATCCCTGCACCAGTAGAATCTCCGGCAGATTCTATTTCGGTGAAAGCTCTGGCAGAACCCGAACCCGAAAAATCTGAATTGGTTATTGTCGAATCTGCAGAACCAGCGAAACTTCCAGAAGGTGGTGAGCAGCTACCGAAAGAAGCAGTATTAGACGCGTTACCAAAAGCCATTATGGAACCGGTGGTACCCGTAGCTCCGGAAGCTCCAGTAGCTGCCGCGCAACCCTTGAAGGCTGTTGAAGTTGCTCCTGAAGAATCGAAAGTTGAGGTTATCGCTGAGGTACCTAAGACGTTAGAGGCTAAACCCTGAAATCTACTGGTCAATTTTGAAGACCCTCTTGAATCTGGTACATTATAAGACCTGAGGCTTATTCCGATGGCTAACGATGCTCCGCGCGGCTTGTAGCGGTCGTTTTATTGCGGCCAGTCTCGTCGTACAAGTGCCAAATAATTTATTTTCATAAGTTAAGTTGTATTTATCTTCAAGCTCGTATATGAAAATGTAAATCTATAAACGATGATAAGAAAAAGAAAAAAAAAAAAAAAAATTCAATGAAAATTAATAAATTGTTACAAAAAATACATATCGAAAATATACGTCTATAAATACATAATCAATCGCGATAATGCGGGGTTGAACTACACTTGTACTCGTTATTATATTTAAATCATATTATCATATGTGTGAAATTGGAAACTGTATACGATTTATTTTTACCAGGGCTTCGATAGTTCAGAGAAAATAATTTAGTTAAACATACTTAAAGATATGAACTCTACGTACGAATAATTGTTTTGTGAATTTGATCCGCATATACTTTATTTTGATACGTAATTTACTTAACTTTATGATACTGCATGTCACATTACGTGATGCATTACTATTAATATTGTAGTTTGATATTTTTTACCATGAAATACAAATAAAATATCATTGTATCTCAAGCTGTAATTGTAAAGACTCCTCTTTGCGTAATTCCACATCCTCTCAAACGAATTAATCCGAGAATCCATGAAGCTCGGGGAGGAGTCTTTCGTGGATTTCACCCACATAACGTATGAGCTATAATTTCCGCCTTCAGAACTTTTGTCGAATAATCAATTTTTCACTAGTCTTACTTGAGATTCAGGTTTTACTATCACTCTAATTATTCAGTGTTAACAGTTATCCCGGACTTCATACAGTCAATTCGAACCGAACGGGTCTCCTGTGTTTTTGAGGGTATTTATGATTCTATCATTCACCGCACGATCGTTTTTATATTTATTATCTTATTTTTTAAAATTCTGCTTCTAGCCAGACGAAATATTCGACTACAAATTTGTTTGGAAGCCAAAAGTGCCGACTGTGCGCATGTGTCTATGAGGAATATCGCACTTTTCCGATTCTAATCAGCGCCGAATGTGAACTATATTATGCTTTAGGGTATCTCTGGAAGAGTAGAAAATGCTTCTTGATGGATACCCGTAAGCATATTTTTGCATTATAAATGTACTTCACCAACGAATCAGGTCTTCCTGCCATTCTGCCGATCTTGTAAGTCGTTTGTAAAGATGTATATCATTGATGGAAAAAATCGGCTCCCAGCTATGCAAAATGCACTTATATCATTACTGCAATGGTTTTCGATTTTACTTAATCACCATAATGACGGCTATTGCCGTGACTAGCGATTAGCACGGAGACTCGAAGGACGACTGGTGATCAACAATAAATAGGTGCAGCTCGCAATTACAACATCGCATCCAATTTTTATATCAACTTCTCTGCTATCTAATGCATTTCCATTCTATCTTCGTTGCGATTATAAAAAAATGTCGAATTCGTTCGAAATTTTGTAATTGCGGATTGCATGTTTCAAAGATTTCGCATCAGATGCATTTCCCGATAAAAATAGTCATGAGGATAAACTCTGAAAAGGAAGTCGGAAGCGAGCGGTGCTTCATGACGCATCGTGAAACTCGCAGATCCACGGCGTTGGTGCGTCACGCGGGCACGAAAAAAGTGGGCGAAAAAAACCTGTTTCGCCGGCGCCGGGCTAAACGGATTCGAAGATTGGGAAAATATGATTGGCGACCGAGTGACGATTGAAAATAAACAACAGTGACGTAATCCAGACGGCGTCGAAAGAGTAACAGAATCGTGAACGTGGTCTGAAATTGGCACTAAAAATTCGACTCCTCTTTTTGGTCTTCGACTTTGGTTCTTCCGGGCATCGGTAAGGCCCAATCCTCATTGGCTCAGGCTCCTCATCGGCTACTCATCATTGGTCAAGAGTGGATTTGTGTCGAGCTGGGTTCCTTGAACCGCACTGTCCCGTTACTGACCCACTAACAAACTACGCGAAGAGAGAAGTCTTTGATACAAATAACACCCGAGTGTATTGCCACTCATATGCTTCAGCCCCAGTCACTGTTAGACGACACGCGGCGTACAGAGGAAGTCCACACTTCGCCATTTCTGCTCATCAATTAATATTCAAATAAGTGTCATTTATCTCCACACACTCATACGTATCATTTATCGCCTAATCACCAGACTAGAAGGTGAGTTATCGACACCGTAGAATTCAAGACACCGGTTTAACTTTAGCACTTTACACACACATGCCAATTAGTGCAATAAACAGAAGTTCATTATTTTCTTACACCATTTGGAGATAATAATTATTCCAACGCACTTCGTGGCTCCGATTTATCGCCCGCGTATCACTAAGACATTAATTTGAGTGCGGTGATGAAAAAATATTTCCGTAATAACTTTTGCAAGTAAATGATAACAAATGTTGTAAAACGATATTTTTAGATGTACACCTACGTTATGTGTTAGCTTGGGCATTTGACATGCTTATGTAATAAATTTTTTATTCTATTTTTTTTCTTATCAGCGAGGAAGTATATAAAGCTAATAAAGCGGACTGCGTGTCAGTCCAACATTTACTGCAGAGTCTAAGCTTACTTTGGAAATTTTTCATAAATTTTTACACGAGTGAGTAAAATATTATTTATTCATTTTTGTCCATCTGATCTATACCCAACATCTATCCGGTAATAAGATCGCCCACGCTCTAATTACATTAGACTTTCATTTATTTACGTAGTTTTGTGTTCGACTAATTAATATTCATTGACCTTTAGACTTGGTTCACGTGATCGAATGTTGTAGCGTAATCTACAATTTACTTCACCTGCGTAGAAACCTGAGATTATCCTACTTTATGCTTGTCATAGTCGTTGATGAAATAATAATTTATATACGATTTGATTTTCAGTTTGAAGATGCTCTGGATTTCTTTGATACTGTTTTTGGTCAGTGGATGTCTGGCGCAGGTACCATTTTTGAGCGTCTGCCCTACAGTGGAGACAGTGCCAAATTTTGATGCCACAAAGGTGAGATCATTCACGTATATGTTGTTTTATTACCGTCCGCAGTAGCTGTATTAGCAAATACGAATTTGAGGGGAATACGTCCGCGAATATTCAATCCGAAGTGCAGTACTATGTATTTAGAAAGTTGTACTGAATTTGTAACTAGCATTACATTACCGAATGGCTGCAGAAATTTACTGTTAAATTCCATACCGATATACGAAATATATTCCGCTTGGAGCTTGTGACAGAAGGAGGTCAGTGAGAATCAATTGCAGAATTTTATTTTCCGAGTAATTAATTGCAGACTCTATTTGCCGCGGAAATATAAACACTGCGTGAATCCATTCTGGAAAATAAAAGCCACGGAGAACTATTGGAATTATTTCATGTGAAATTATATTTGAAAGTACCCGCGTCAAATAGCCTCAGAGATTTCACAATATCCATTGCCCGAGGGGTTCCGAATATATATGTACAATGACGACGCTTAATATGAGTCGCAATTGCAATCCGAATCAGAATTAGAAGTGTATAAAGCCAATCGATGAGGCATTCCATAGAAATATAACGTCTCTTAGGATGAGGCCTCCGACCTTATCGTAAATTCGTTAAATGGAGCTCGAATATGAGTAGAAAACCATCCGAGTGCTTCAGCCTTGGTGATATAATTACATAATTATAGGAAATCCTGAAAATAATCACTGTACGCTTCGATGATTTCATTTTTTTTTTTTTATACAGAGAGTGCGCGATAAAAATTTATGATTATTTATTCTGCTGTGGATTGGGTAAGTTCAGTGAGTTTAGGGGGAAGGCTCGCATTCTCATGGTTGCGAAAAATTAAAGACGAGTTATCTTTGTATCATCGAGGATATGCCTATATACCGTAATAACAGAGGTAAACCTTGACGCTTTTTCAGTATATGGGAAAATGGTATGAAGCCGAAAAGTACTTTGCCCTATTTCAATTTGGTGGAAAATGTGTGACAGCTAACTACACGCTAAGTGAAAACGGCTCAATTAAAATCAAGAACAGTCAGATATCCTCCATGTAAGTATCACCGAAAACTCATGCGAGAAAGTATTTTCTATAGTTTAGTACCATGCATATACAACTTTTGAATTTTGTACAATCAAGAAAACTACCAGCGTTGTGATTTATGCAGGGTAGATCAACCTATGTATGACTTCATCCTTTATCCCCCGTCCAGTACCCAGACGCAGCGAAAAAATTCATTGCTACGGAGTAATGAGATATTGAATATCCTTGTTACCTACATGTGTGAAAAAATTGTTGTTTCTCGATCAATGCATCATTTCTTAATAACTTTGTCATTTCTAACGACAAGCAGGATTCAGCTGAGTATCAACTATTCTTCACGTACAGAGCTGCGGGTGTCGTCTATACGATGTGAAAATCTGTCGACATTTTTATTTATCTAATACGCGATTCCGTGAAATTCGTTTCAAATATTTATTCGGTCGCGTGTATCATAGGTATACATAGGTATCTTATGTGTATTTATTGTCAGATAATAATTGCGTGGGAGGAATTGTTCAGTGCAGTTTTATCTACATTCACTATCGCGCTATTGTCGGAATCACGTTTCTGCAATCACCATTTCAGAACTGGAGTGGCCTCTAGCATCGATGGCATAGGAAGACTGATTGGCAGATCGGATGATGCGAAGTTTACGGTCATCTTTCCGTCTCTTCCGTTTGGAATAGAAGCACCTTATTGGGTCCTCGATACCAATTACGACGATTGGGCTGTTGTCTGGAGTTGTACCAATTTCGGCGTGATTAGGTAATTTATAAGAATCAATAATCAAAATATGCTTTTAATCCATTCTGTTTTACAAAGGCAGTATTTAAAAACTGAATCAAATTTTGCCTGATCCTCACAAATTTCTCAACTCGATTTTGAATCCCTTTCAGCGTCCGCTATGCCTGGATTTTGACGAGAAAACAAAACCCACCGGTCTCAGTATTGGAAGAGGCGTATCAGGCGATCGACAGGAACAAGATAAGCAAAGCATACTTCCTTCGAACGGATCAAAAGAATTGCCCAGCTTCGTAATAATTGTAGATATAAAAAAACGAAAAAAAAAAAATAACCTGCCATCAAACATATAGGTATATCATGACTATTCGTTAGTTACTATAGTGTACTACCCCTCGTTTTCTATAATTATTTATTTATTGAATAACACTTTTGGTATAAGAAATTAATTTTAATAATAATTGATCTCAGTTGACCAAAATATTCCTTCCTTTTCATAACTTCTGATGGATTTAATTAATCTTCCGTACATTATATACCTATTATACGAAATGTACTGATGCATTAATAATTTATCGAATAAAATATATTCGGTTTTGAATGAACATATTGTCATATTTGCACAAAATTAAGCAACTATTGAAAGAAATTAACTCAAATTCTGGTCAAGTAGGAACCGTAATGTAAGCTGTCGACATGATTTTACAGCGAGCTTTGCATTGGTACTAACCCGAGCCGAGTTTTGCCCGGCTGACTTCACTGACCATCTGGTTTCACGGTTCTTATTGCACCCAGAAAAGTCCTAAGATTCTCTACGAATTGATATTTCTATATTTTTATTTTTATTAGTCACGCTATAAAGAACATGAGATTTTGTAGCTCCTAAAATTGAAGAAACTTTGATCGTACTGAATCGCAAATGTAACATCCGCGGATGAGATTCTACAGTTATCGACAAAATCCTTTTTTATGATTATCGCCAGTTTATTGTGAATGCGATACACACCTGAAATAATTTCTATGAATTCAAAAAACAAGACTAGCTCCATGGATATCAATGCAACCACTATGCGGACTCTTTGACGCTTCAGAGGCCACTGACCCCGCGACAGATGGAGGAGCTTAGCAATCTTAATAACGGTGTTAACATCTCATTTATTTTTGTCTAGGAATGATTGTCATTTTACTTAGAATCATAGAAGGAAATACAATTGTAATTACGGAACCTACGCTAAGTACCGATCTCTAGATAAAATTATTATACTGTCGTGAATATTGGTGCGCCTTATCACGCGCAATCTGCATAACATGATCGCAATAGTTACCTTGAAGTTGCAGATGATAAGGCGCACTCGTTTCTGCGGCATAAGGAGTCAGTGGCCCTCGAGGCGTGAAAGTGTTAGTATAGGGTTGTGATTACGAGATTCAACTCTGAGTAGTGACAGACGTCGCAATAAAAAAAAACTCTGAACGCTGGAAAATTGTCGCAAAATGAATAACGTACTTATTGACTAAAAAGGATCATTACTGTCTAGTTATTAGAGAAATTTTCTGAACGATAGTGATATAATAACATATGTTCTTCTGTTACAGTTGAATGCACTTTCACCAAAGTCCACACTCCGTGGTCCACACACCTCGGCCCAGGAAGAATTCTGTTCCAATTGCACAAACGGATGTTTATGCAACTCAGTCTTTATATAATTGGTGACATTATTCTTGTAATCATTGTATCACGAATGTGGCTGAGAGTATGATAACTTATATACCAGAAAACAAATAAAGAGGCTCGATCAATTTATAACATGTTCATTTTTGAGATATAATTATGAATTGTACACAATTTTGATAGTTAGTAAGATTATATTGATTCTGCATCAATAAATTGCCAAATATACCAATAATCAATTGCTTCGTTATTTCCCAATTTTTCCTCCCTGCAACTCTGTATTTCGAGCATCAAACAAGCGGTAGCTAACCACGTATGTATGCATATACACCATTCTTTTTACCCGCCAAAAATTTCAGCACACCTCCTCGGGTCAGATGTTCTCCTGATACGAGGCGCAATTTCCCAGTTAAAAATTTTTCTAATTCGAAAAATGCTCCTGGTATCAGGAGAACATCTGACCCGAGGAGGTGTGCTGAAATTTTTGGTGGGGGAAAGGAGTAGTGTATCGATACACGCATGCATACGCTGCTTCATGCACGTCGCTATATCGCTCATATATTAGCTATTTCAAGAGTTTAAGGAATTTTGAGTCGAAAAATGCTCCTGGTATCAGGAAAACATCTGACCCGAGGAGGTGTTCTAAAATTTTTGGTGGGGGAAAGGAGTAGTGTATCGATACACGCATGCATACGCTGCTTCATGCGCGTCGCTATATCGCTTGTATATTAGCTATTTTAAGAGTTTAAGAAATTTTAAGTCGAAAAATGCTCCTGGTATCAGGAAAACATCTGACCCGAGGAGGTGTTCTAAGATTTTAGGTGGGGGAAAAGAGTCTTGTATCGAGACAATCATGCATACGCTGCTCCATGCACGTCGCTATATCCTTTATATATTAGCTATTTTGAGAGTTTAAGAAATTTTAAGTCGAAAAATGCTCCTGGTATCAGGAGAACATCTGACCCGAGGAGGTGTTCTGAAATTTTTTATGGGGGAAAGGAGTAGTGTATCGATACACGCATGCATACGCTGCTTCATGCACGTCGCTATATCGCTTATATATTAGCTATTTTCGGAGTTTAAGAAATTTCAAGTCGAAAAATGCTCCTGGTATCAGGAAAACATCTGACCCGAGGAGGTGTTCTAAAATTTTTGGTGGGGGAAAAGAGTCTTGTATCGAGACAATCATGCATACGCTGCTTTATGCACGTCGCTATATCGCTTGTATATTAGCTATTTTAAGAGTTTAAGAAATTTTAAGTCGAAAAATGCTCCTGGTATCAGGAAAACATCTGACCCGAGGAGGTGTTCTAAAATTTTTGGTGGGGAAAAGGAGTAGTGTATCGATACACGCATGCATGCGCTGCTTCATGCGCGTCGCTATATCGCCTATATATTAGCTATTTTAAGAGTTTAAGAAATTTTAAGTCGAAAAATGCTCCTGGTATCAGGAAAACATCTGACCCGAGGAGGTGTTCTAAAATTTTTGGTGGGGAAAAGGAGTAGTGTATCGATACACGCATGCATGCGCTGCTTCATGCGCGTCGCTATATCGCCTATATATTAGCTATTTTAAGAGTTTAAGGAATTTTGAGTCGAAAAATGCTCCTGGTATCAGGAAAACATCTGACCCGAGGAGGTGTTCTAAAATTTTAGGTGGGGGAAAAGAGTCTTGTATCGAGACAATCATGCATACGCTGCTCCATGCACGTCGCTATATCCTTTATATATTAGCTATTTTGAGAGTTTAAGAAATTTTAAGTCGAAAAATGCTCCTGGTATCAGGAGAACATCTGACCCGAGGAGGTGTTCTGAAATTTTTTATGGGGGAAAGGAGTAGTGTATCGATACACGCATGCATACGCTGCTTCATGCACGTCGCTATATCGCTTATATATTAGCTATTTTCGGAGTTTAGGAAATTTCAAGTCGAAAAATGCTCCTGGTATCAGGAAAACATCTCACCCGAGGAGGTGTTCTAAAATTTTTGGTGGGGAAAAGGAGTAGTGTATCGATACACGCATGCATGCGCTGCTTCATGCGCGTCGCTATATCGCCTATATATTAGCTATTTTAAGAGTTTAAGAAATTTTAAGTCGAAAAATGCTCCTGGTATCAGGAAAACATCTGACCCGAGGAGGTGTTCTAAAATTTTTGGTGGGGGAAAAGAGTCTTGTATCGAGACAATCATGCATACGCTGCTTTATGCACGTCGCTATATCGCTTGTATATTAGCTATTTTAAGAGTTTAAGAAATTTTAAGTCGAAAAATGCTCCTGGTATCAGGAAAACATCTGACCCGAGGAGGTGTTCTAAAATTTCTGGTGGGGAAAAGGAGTAGTGTATCGATACACGCATGCATGCGCTGCTTCATGCGCGTCGCTATATCGCCTATATATTAGCTATTTTAAGAGTTTAAGAAATTTTAAGTCGAAAAATGCTCCTGGTATCAGGAAAACATCTGACCCGAGGAGGTGTTCTAAAATTTTTGGTGGGGGAAAGGAGTAGTGTATCGATACACGCATGCATACGCTGCTTCATGCGCGTCGCTATATCGCTTATATATTAGCTATTTTAAGAGTTTAAGAAATTTTAAGTCTAAAAATGCTCCTGGTATCAGGAAAACATCTGACCCGAGGAGGTGTTCTAAAATTTTTGGTGGGGGAAAAGAGTCTTGTATCGAGACAATCATGCATACGCTGCTTTATGCACGTCGCTATATCGCTTGTATATTAGCTATTTTAAGAGTTTAAGAAATTTTAAGTCGAAAAATGCTCCTGGTATCAGGAAAACATCTGACCCGAGGAGGTGTTCTAAAATTTTTGGTGGGGGAAAGGAGTAGTGTATTGATACACGCATGCATACGCTGCTTCATGCGCGTCGCTATATCGCTTATATATTAGCTATTTTAAGAGTTTAAGAAATTTTAAGTCGAAAAATGCTCTTGGTATCAGGAAAACATCTGACCCGAGGAGGTGTTCTAAAATTTTTGGTGTGGGGAAGGAGTAGTGTATCGATACACGCATGCATACGCTGCTTCATGCACATCGCTATATGGTTCATATATACTAAGCTGTTTTTACGGTTAGATTCCGCTTGTTTGATACTTGGAATACAGAGTTGCAGGGAGGGAAAATTAGGAAATAATGAAGCAATTGATTATTGGTATATTTGGCAATTTATTGATGCAGAATCAATACAATTTTAGTAACTATCAAAATTGTGTACAATTTATAATTATCTTATAAAAATGAACATGTTATAAATTGATCGAGCCTCTTCATCTGTTTTCTGGAATATAAGTTATCATACTCTAAGCCACATTCGTGATACAGTGATGACAAAAATAGTGTCACCAATTATATAAAGACTGAGTTGCATAAACATCCGTTTGTGCAATTGGAACAGAATTCTTCCTGGGCCGAGGTGTGTGGACCACGGAGTGTGGACTTTGGTGGAAGTGCATTCAACTGTAACAGAAGAACATATGTCATTATATCACCATCGTTCAATAAATTTCTCTAATAACTAGATAAAAATAATCTTTCTAGGTTAATCGGTACATTAATCATCCTGCGACAATTTTTCAGCGTTCGGAATATTTTTATTAAGGTGCTTGCCTACGCAATTCCACCAGACCTGAAAACATTGGGAAAAAAGGTGCTATTAAATGGAATATCTCTGCCTGGGCACTGAAATCAATGAAACAAAATACGTCACGCAATTCTATGTGCGACTCCGAACACGTAGGGCCCAAAAAATGTTTTTTTTACGCAAAAATAGAAAAGATATCCATGTAAAGCGGTTTTGAAACGTTTTAAATGGATATTTTCTCTACTTTTGCGTAAAAAAAACATTTTTTGGGCCCTACGTATTCGGAGTCGCACATGGAATTGCACGACGTATATTGTTTCATTGATTTCGGTGCCTAGGCTGGAATATTCCGTTTAATAGCACCTTTTTTCCCAATGTTTTCAGGTCTGGTGGAATTGCGTAGGCAAGCACCTTAAGACGCCAGTCGTTACTAAAAATTGAATCTGGTAAACAAAACCTTCATACGATCACCTCGACGCCTCGAAGGTTACTGATTCCACGACAGGTGCTCTTTATCTCAGGTTGCTGCCCGCCACTCAGGAGCCCCCAAATGGTATCGCCATCTCGCGGCTGAACTGACGAACTACTTTGGCCGCAAACTCAGGTGCGCCTTATTATACGTGACTGCTAATCAGATATTACATCAATGTGATGTAGGTTGCATGTGGCGAAGTGCACCGATATTCGCTGCAATAGTAGTTCGTCGGTTCAGCCGCGATACGGCCATACCGTTTGCGACCGCGCTGGCATCACTAACCGGGTGATGGGTATGGCAAGGAGGAGCACTGACCTGTTGTAGAGTAGACTAGTAGAGGCACCTCTCGCGGGGTCCGTGGCCCCTGAAGCGTCAAGGAGTTCACATAGGGGATGCGCTGACGATCGGAAATATGACTTTGACAGGTATCTAAAGAAAAATACTTTCAACGACGGTCAGTTGTGGCAAAATGGACATGCGTACTCATTGACGAAAGCAAATTTTCCTAGTCTAGTTATCCGAATGACAGTGATATTATAACACTTACTCTCTCCGCTGTTATAGTTGAATCAACTTCCATTGAGTACAAATATACCCGTCCAGCAAGGATTCAGTTCCAATTGTGACGTACGAGTGTATATCGCCTATCACTCTGTCCTCTGTCATTCTGCCACTCTGTCACTCTGTCACACTGTGACCATTGCATTCTGTCATATTCATACGTCATAGTCATATTCTGTACGTATGGCATTGGAAACATCAATTCGTATTAAAATGTGTAAATGATGTGGCTAATTACATGGAAGGCCGTACAATAACCCGTAAATGCAAAAGATTGTAAAGCAAATTGGCGCAGTACAATGTAGAGGGAAACGCGACTGTTATAAATAAACCAATGATTTCCATCCGGACAGATTCCTTACGTAGCCTTTCAAACATCTTCGCCGAAGTAGCATCCTTTTTGACTTGTCTGCAGGTACCGTATCTATGAAAGGTAAATCGCCTTTTCTGAAATATGTTAATGAAGTGGTTATTTCTGGAATTGCCAGAAGATCTCCAGCATCGAATACTATGACACATTTACAAGAAAATCTTTTCAACAAAGTAGCATTTATCACCGTTAGAAATAAGGTTGATAGTAATATTCACCTTCATAGAAGTCTTATACTATGATTTTTCTACTGCAAGACGGGAAGAGATATTCGATAATTGTCTGCATGTATACTATATACCTAGATACATTTGCTGCAAGAACCGTTCAAATTTTTCCAAGAAATATACCTCTCCGTATTTAATCCGTCGATGTAGTAGTTTATTATTTGGATACGATGAAATTCAGAGAAACGAGTCGCCAATGATTTGTTAATTCTTGCCGGAACATTCTGAAATTATTTTCAAACGTGTGTATTGAAATATGTTTCCAGATTATCCAGCCATCCCTTGACCAACTAGAAGAATAAACAATATGGAGAAGTTCGACGCACAATTTTTCGGAGTTCACTCTAAGGATGCTCTCACGATGAAACCCGTGGCTAGAATGCCTATGAAGCTATTGTAGATTCTGGTGTTAATCCAGAAATACTTTGTAAATTTTGTCACCAAATCGTTCTAAATTTTTGTAGATAAAGGAAAAAGAAAGTGCACGAGTAGTCACGCAGATAATTTATCGATTAATGAGTTAATTAAAAAACTAATGAAAAGATGAAGTTCGGAAAGGAAATTTCTTTCCGAAAAATCGAATGAACAAACATGAATATACTTTCCACAAAAAAAAACCTCATTTTCGCAGAATTTGCAACAGGCCAACTTATCACCCCACACTGGAAAAGCACCCTACTGTAGTGCAGCATAGCTGATTCAGGCATATAAAGAATAGGACAAGCGAGGAGGATCAAGGGTTCACTTTCACCAACCCTAAAGTGATTCAGGGTTGGTCTACAGCTAAAACGACCGTGTAACACGCCCTGTGGAACGCAGTGGAGATGGTAATCTCAAGTTTGTTACGATTAAACAAACTGTTTTGCGTTATAACTTATAATGCTTGGCTTTGAAGTACCGGAGGTACTAAATATTAATAGGACATGCAAAGGCCGTATATCAAGGGGTACTTAATCAACCCTTGACAAGGCAGTAGATCTTATTTGGCACGGCGTGCCTCTAATTCAATTCTGAATTGCCGAAATTAGTTGGCCGAAGAAATTATGGGAATCGTGTGCTCATAACGGACACAGATTTTTGCATAAATTCAAGTCTTCGTAAGTATATTTTCCATATTCGATTGGCTCTTGTTTCCCTATAGATACCATTATACGAAACGGTTCCTCATTAGAAATTCAAACTTTCAGTAAAGTAATGATGTAAGCATACCGACAACTGTTGACTCTAATAATTAGAGTCCTGAATGGTAGCTTCAAAAAATTGTTCGTGTTACTTTTGTAACAAACTATCGTTGAATGTTTGATTGGTTATGTCAATGACCAACGATTAACAGCGGCACAATCCTCGCTAATATTTTGTCTCCGAGACACTTTTTTCACCTGCGGGAAAAGCACCTAAGAATAGCATAGTGTGAGACGATTCGTTCACAACTTTAGGAGGAAACGATCGTATACCAAATTTTTTAGATAAATATTTGTACATGTATGTCATATCGCCTTGAGCGTTTGACATCCTTATGTAATCAGTGCTTCAGACGACAAGTATATATACAAGCTCAAGAAAGAATGTCTGACAATCTTACATTTGCAGAGGCTAGACTCACGTCGAACCTCTTTCATAATTCGTAAAAAGTTGCAGCGAGTGCAGAACGAATTTTCAGGTAGGTGCACCGAACGCATATATCCGGCATTGAACTCGCGGTTCAAATGACTTCTAATTGAAATTCAGTGTCGGACTTTAAATCAGACTTTTTTGACAATATTGATAATCTTGTGTCAAGGAAATCCTCCCTCCATAGAGCCAAAAATTGAAAAAATTTATCGATCCATAGAATTGTCGTCTGTAAACCAAAAATTAGGGAGAAATCAAAGATGAGATTGAATTTTGCGGAGCCCACTGGCCCCTAGTTGATCGAATATTTGTTTTCTTCTGACTTCGTAATATTCATTGACCTCATGATATCAGCCTACCATATCGAATGTTGTTAAAATGAATATTTTACAATCGTATCCAGACAGCTAAGAATGAAGTGTTGTCTATCAGATGTCTTATGGATGTTCAATGCGGCAGTATTTGTTATCTTACAATTGATTTTTGTGCAAATGTGGACTTTCTGGCCAAAGTCTACTTTCAGATAAGAAAAACTGGCGCATTGGACATAAATGAGACCTCTGATGGACTGCTATTAGCTTGTGCTATCCAAGTGATACGTTTGCTCGTTGTTAATAAATGAAATAACATTTGATTTCCAGTTCAGAAATGCTGTCGTTCAAGTTCGTATTGTTTTTGGTGAGTGGATGTATGGCTCAGGTATCATTTCCGGAAGTCTGCCCTACCTTGGAAACAGTGCCAAATTTTGACGTACCAAGGGTAAGATATTTCACTTATGTTATATTACAACGATTATTAATTTCAAACATTTCTAAATTATCGAATATTAGCCGGAATTTGCTGACGGATTACATACCGATATACATGATCTGTGCTGTCTAGAAATTGTCACAGAACAACCGGATCATCTAAATATGGGAACACATTTTTGAAAAAAAGAAAGAAAATTACTGCGATTCCCAACTTTGGAAAAAATTATTGGACCGTTTTTGATGAATATGTAACGTCTGGGACGCATATAGATAGACGTAAATTCCTTTTTTTTCTTTGCAGTATATGGGGCTATGGTACGAATTCGAAAAGTACTTTGCCCGATTTGAAACTGGTGGAAAATGTGTGACAGCCAAGTACACGCTCAATGCAAACGGTACTGTTCTGGTCGAGAATAGTCAGATTTCCTCTACGTGAGTATATTACCAAATGATTTACTGGTGTACCCTCATTCGCTACGCAAATGAATAATAATTAATTATTAGTTATAAAGTTAAATCGACTTGTAACGATTTTTATCACTTGAACAATTTCTTATTGGAAACTCCACTTATAATTTTATCGCGTTTACGACGTATTGACGCTTTTCTGGGATAATTATTTCAGAACTGGACTACCCGCCAGTATCAAAGGCATAGGAACACCCATCGGCAGGTCAGATGTAGCTAAACTGTCGGTAAGCTTTCGGTTTGGTACTACCGGAAGAGAATCGCCATATTGGGTAATCGGTACCGATTACGACAATTGGGCTGTTGTATGGAGTTGTCGAAACGATGGGCTCACTAGGTAATTATCAATAATCGATCATTCAACGACTCGTTATCCAATTCGCTTCACAGAGGTGATTTTGGGAAAAAAAAATTTAACACTTTAAATGAAAAATGTTGCTTCTTAGTCGCCGTCATTCCTGGATTTTGACAAGACAACAAAACCCACCAGCCCCAGTTATCGAACAAGCGTATCAGGTCGTCGATAGGAACAACATAACTAGAACACACTTCGTTAAAACAGACCAGACCAATTGTCCAGCCTAGTATAATACCAAATGTAATTGTTAAAGAAATGGTCCTACCATCATACATACATCATCAATATTCATCAGTTAGATTTCAACTATCAGAGTGTTACCTACTATGTCTTCTTTTCAATGATGATTTGTTTGCTTAATTATATAAAATTTCTGAAATAAAAAATGAGCATTGATAATAATTCGTTTCATTTGGCCAAAATATTCCTTCACTTCTTTTGGTTGATAATTATTGATCAAGTAATTATCAACTACATGCTACAAGGTCCTCGAAGGTTTCGCACAACGGCTCTAATTTTAGCAATGATTGTAAAAAATTAACACTTTAAGAAATCATTTGACTGTTAACGTGAAACCTTCAATTCCGATAAAGAAGAAACCATCTTCCGAAGCCTATACAGTATACAGCAGTCGACATCGTAGACCTGAATTTACCCAGGTATCAACTTACCATCAAGCATTATGCGGTTCTCACTGCAGCCTGCAGCCAAGCTTGATGAATCCCTTGGAAAGTGATGATTTCTTTATTTGACAATTAGTCACACTTTAAACAAAGTGAATTGGTTCAGCCTTAAATCCTAGTCACTTAAGGGGATGGTCTACTCGATTTCTTATCGGCCTGTCTATTTTCTCGAATTCTCCGAAACGGGGCTATCAATCGACTTGTCCTTTCGGCAGCCGATGTTTGACGAGTAATGAGTTCGAACTGGTACGTTTGATCGAATGAAATCGGGATTTTTTTTTTTCGATCCCAAAAGTGTGGGCGTGACATTTATTTCGACTTATATTAAAGCCTACACATCGGAAATGCAAAATCGGCCATCGTAGCCCGATTTTATATGAAATTCCGAACACAATCATCCCAAAACATCTTCGCTTTCGACGACGATGAAGGGGCCAGTTGTAATCTACGATTTTGTAGTAATGTTCGGAATAGGAATAAGTACAGGAACCCTCGCGCACAGATATCATTTCATGTCCCGCAGTAGATTTGGACAGAATCCTTTTCGCAAATTTTCATGGTATCGTTGCAATCGGTGAAATGATTCTGAAAAAATATAACTATCATATTTGTTAAAGACAAAACCTTCGTCTTATTGTATAACTATTTTTTACGCGGATCTCGAAGCCAAATATCTTTAGCCAGGCGAATCGATCCTTCAAAAAGCTAGCCATTATTCATCATTAGCTAGTAATAACTAATTCTATTTCAGGTGGGTGAGGAATAGAAAACGTTAAAATTAATTATTGTACGACACTGTAGAGCAGCTTTGGACGAGCCATCCTGCTGATTTGCCATTTTATACTGCTTCGCTGGTATATCCACTAATTCATGATTATTGATCAGTGTACCAGCGCGGAATTATGAGCATTGAGTACATTAACATATACCTATATGACGTTACATAAATTAATGGAAGCAATCTTCCAATATCAATAAATTAGGCTGCAAATTGGTATCTGCAGGTATATATTTCGGTGTTTTCGTAACCGTAATGCTTTGGCAGTATCCCAAGTTTGGGTGGTTGATGAAAATCGTAGCTATACGGTGATTGGAAAATATTGGCAACCCTCAAATACGTTGGTTATTGCATGTATAATCGCGTGTTTGTGTAACTGAATCGATGCTGAATCTATGTGTCGTTCGTAGCAATAATAACGAGTGGTTGTTTGCTGTTTTGAGACAGAGAAATAAGTCTTATCAAAATAAAAGCTGTTAGCGGAAGACAGTGGTTTTAATATACGAACAACAGTTTTATGATCTCCGTTCATGTAAGAACCAGAGTTATTTGTTCTGCAAGACTTGTAACGTTACCGCAACTAGTTGCTAGCTGATCATTTTGCTCTTTTTCTACCACGTAATCTTTTCGAAGACCACAGGAATGTCGTACAAAAATCGGCATAAGAAAATAGAGGCCTGCTACTTTACTGCTTTTCTTTATTTAATCATTCTCGGAGCTCAGCACTCTGATCAAAAAGTGATCCCTTTTCAGTTAAGTCATATTACTTCACAGCTGGATTCGGAGTCAATAATTACCGTACTGTGGAAAGGAAATGAAAATTGTTGAACTCTATTTTCTTATCGCTATAAGGGTCAACGTCCTTCTTAGATTTACTGCTATTTAGTTAGCCTTTAAATCTTCATGTACGAAGAAATTCATGGTATAATGTATAATGAGATCGGTGCTAATATACGATTCATTTTGTGATTAAAACGAAAAACGACACTCCATAGACCCTCCTATCATTTATTCTTCATAGAAGAGACGATAAAATTCATGGACAGTCATGTATTTAACCTAATTAAAGGTGAAATCTATGGGTAGGAAAAAATCATTTGTGACAGATCCAATTGGTGAGGGACTTGATTTTCAACTGAAACGACTTATTCCGTATTTACGTTGAACTGCACGACTTAACACCCCGATTCTAGGAGAGTATAGCTGAAGCTGATTCTGGCACATGAACGATAGGGTTCGCAAGAAGGGTCAAGGGTTCACTTTCACCAACCCTAAAGTGATTCAGGGTGGGTCTAGAGAACATGACCGTCTAACACGCCCTGTACAGGGTAATTGAGATCGTAATCCTCGTAATCTCGAGTTTCTTACGATTAAACAAACTGTTCTGCATCAGAACGGTTACCTTTGAAACACCGAGGGCATACATTAAGCACTAATACGACGTGCAAAAGCCGTTCATCAACCAGTACTTAATTAACCCTTTACAACGCGGTAAATCTTCTACAGCACGAACCTCTATTACTCTTGATACAATATAATTCTGAATAGATTGCTTCATCCTCAGTCTCTTTACTGCTCTCAGGCATAATATCTAATGATGCTAACGACACGTGATGGAAAACTGCAATCGACAATATTCTTGAAATCTCGACGGAACACTATCACGAGTTTCTGTATTGAATTTAATACAAACAGGTGTGAAAGTGGCATGATGATGTATGGTCCTGAAATGTTCCTCATGGAGTAAAATGACATTAGAAAAAATTTATCACCCAAAAATCATAGGTCAAACGAACCGTGAGAACGAATACCTATACCGGAGAAGCGGGACTAATAAAATCTGTGCGAAAGGTAAACTGAATTGAATTATGCAAACACTCGGACTTCTGGAGTTCGGGTTGGGTGTTCTAAATCCAAATTAAACAAGTGTTACTCCCTTCGCTCGACGTCCATCATGTGTTAAAAATGCATGTGTGCTCGATCCCGGGCATCGCACGCGACCGCAATTGAATTACGTTGCCCTTCTTCATACCGCCCACGTATACGTATCGGTTAGTTGCGTGTTGTGTAAAAGGCACGCGACAATGGAAGGAAATTAAAGAAATAAAACTGCTGCGTGTGAACCCTGCGGAGCCAGACTTGATCTCCCGCAAGAGCTGCAACTGTCATGTGTCACGTGTCGTTTGTGTAAACAGACAGACGATGTCACATTGTGTTTCGAACCTGCAGACCGCAGGGCTTGGTCCTTCTGCTTCATCAGCGTTGTATTGTATTCTTTGAAAGAAAAACCCCGGTGGAAATATATCTACCGGACTACCAGCTACCAAACAGCCAACGCAGCGGGATAGCCACGTGAATCACCGTCGAAACGATCATGATTATGCGTATCGGGTATAGTTAAGTTGATTTTTGCGGTAATTAGGTATGTACCTTATTGAGATTCTTGGAAGGTATGGATGGATGTATTAGCCTGAAGTTGGTGGATACCCAGAGTTGAATCGTAAATTTTATTACTTTTCTTCGGATAATTAAAATAAAGTCTGTAGTCAGCAGAATTGTATCGGAACGCGAGATAACAGTGCGACGAGGGACTAAAAAAAGTTTGAGAAACGGTTATTGGCCTCGTTCATCGCAGGAAAGTTTTTCGGTACAATCCTAATAAATTACATCATACCTACAAACTTGGAGATACTTTTATTACGTTCCTTATTTTCTGGGGAAAAGGATAGGCCATTTAGGATTCTTTCTCACCAAGGTCTGCTAAATCCTAAAATAAGATGAGGACATTCCATATCGATGCAGGATTTTCAAAGGATAAGATTCTTTAATTGAAATGCAATTTTTCGTTCCTCCAGGACTCATCGTTCTTGAGGAAGGCTTTGATCATTTTTCTCAGATCGATCTTTGAAATATAATTTCCGTATCGTCCTTGCTTCCTGAATGAATATATCAGAGGCTTTTCGTACAGAAATCGCAAAATTATCATTTCTAATTTTCCAACGAGACTGAGACGCCTCAAAGACTTGCAATATAAAGCTATAAAGCCAAATATTCTTTGAATGAAAAAATTAATCGAAGTGGTTTTCAGGAACGTTGAATTCTATATAAGTTCAGAGTTCACTGTCAGCAAAATAAGGTAAAAATTTGAGACATCGCAGTGTTGCCTCTGGACAGTTTGCCAAAAATCGTTGGATTTGGCTGTATCGGTACAGTCGTCTCGATCCTGGAGAACAAAAAACACGATTAAATAATCAAAGTTAGGTATAATTTATTCAATTGAAAAAATAACAGTATATGCGGTATTTACGGTGTATCCATGACAATTTACATAATATTATATTGCCTCGTGGTTTGCTGTTAGATCTTATCTTATTCGGAAGAAAAAACTTTGTGCTCATATAACGTATACGTGTAAAGATTGTTTATACTCAAAGCACCAATGTCCATACATATACGTACATACATGAGAAGGTATATAGAACCTACCACTAATAAATTTGAAGCAAATCTTAATCGGTATCTCAGTTATTAAACCCGCTCGTTTCTTGCCCATTCCAACCTTGGCCCCCGTGCATTTGGGATTCGGGGCCTCAGACCGATGTTTTGGGCCCGTTCTTAAGGGGAGCGGACATTGGGCCTAATAACAGGGTGCCGAGAGCTAAACAAACATACACGCCCACGGCATCTCTCGTCAAAGAAATAAGGAGAAAAAAAATGAAGAAATAAAATTAGAAAAAAAAAAGGAAAGAAAGAAAACCGAGACAACAGAACGATACAAGAGAGTGATAGTAAGAGTGAGAGGGAGAGACCGAAGGAAACGACGTGGAGAGTAAAAGAAAGAAGCGAAGAGTGAAGGAGGGACAGGTAGCCCTGGAGAATTAAAAAATAATAATAATAAATAACCAAAAAATTATCTGAGAGATAAATGTTTGATGCACGACTGGTCTCAGCCACCGCTAAGAATCACGAGTTGCAGTCGAGTGTTCCATCACACGAGCACCACAAGCACGCACTTTCCTTGCCTGCCTACCTGTCTATGCCTATACCCATGGTGTTTAGGTTGTAGTTTATTAATTATACGTTGATAAACAGCCGAGTGAACTGAAAGGTAGAGGTCTTCTTGCGGAGTCACGCGTTCGAAGTGATTCCTACGTGTAAATGTTGAACTTGTCACTATTTCGAAAACAAGCTTTTCTCAGAGAGCATTTTTCGAATACAATTAGAAGGTCGGAATGATATGATCCGAGGTGACATATCCTGCAAAGTTAATTAGTCTATGAGATATTGATTGCAAACGGACTGATCTTTCTGCTTCTGGATTCAAAGCAATATTTTAAGCCCTGCCCATATAAACCCCCTGAGAGTCAGATTCGCTTTTTTTACATTTTATCATGTGGTGTTAACTTTATTGCAACACCAGGTATACCTATGTATAGGTATATGAGGCAGAGAACAATCTTGGCGTACCTCTACCTTGACGAAGCAATAATACGCCAAATAACCGTCCCCTATAAGTCTTACGTCAGTCAAAACATACGTGACTTTTGCTCAGAGAAACTTTACTACCTTGTAGTAATGTGAAGTCAACGTTCTACAATCTCGGGTATTATATACCTACGATATACCTACGCTGACGTGATTAGATCTGTTCAGAGTTTCAATTTATTACATTTTCAGTCGTGAATTTATTGAACTATTTAATTTCCAACCATGCAGCGTACGATATACCTACTGCAGAATTCAAAAATTCGTTTTGTACGGCCAGAGATTCGAGCTTGACTCACAATTCGCCGATTATTTCGCGTATATGCAGCTAATACGAAAATCAATCATTTGGTAATCCGATTGTACGAAACTGTTCAATTCATTGTTCGTTATTCTTAAGTCGACACAAAAAGGCGAATAGAAATTTAAGTTATCGCGATAATCCCACACTGAGATAAGCGTGTGATAAAAATTGTCCTCAACCTTCAATTTATGGTTGGAGACATAAGCCTGCGAAAATGTTATCTTGGTAAAAGAAAAAATAAAAACAATATTGAAAGAAGCCGTATTTAGGGTCATATACGAACCATAAAATGGGTTTCAGACCCCTGCACCACCACCCATGCAGATTGTGAAGAGTATCATGTTATTTCTCCTGCATCAGTTCGGCAGGATGAACAGTTATGAATTCTGAATCAGCGAGAACAATATGTTATTCAATTTTATGAAAACTACAACTTCTGCATTGAGATTGATGGCCAGAGTTTTTTTCTCTCTTTTCTCTCTTTCCTCTCCATAGTTGATAGCATTCTGATCGAAACTTTGAAAAGCACGGTAGATGATAATCGTAGTTTGAATTCCAAGTAGGTGAGTGTAGTTACTGACCATAAACCGAGGCCATACCATGTCTATAAAGTTAAGGACCCAGGGTGGATTCACTGAGCCTATAATATGTATATAGAGTCTTATATACGAATGTACGTACCTACGCGGTTGGAAATAGCTCGGCAGTAGAAGGTTTTGAGTAAAAAGATGTGAGATAGATGACGAGGCGAGCGAGTCTGGTTTGTGGGCACAGTGCTGCCTGCAGCCCACAATTATGATAATGGGTACCGTCGTCTTGTTAGCCCAACATGCTCTCTTCTCTTCTGCCTCCCCACCCATCGACAAACTATATGTATATGTATATAGGTATGTATACCGTCTGTTCATCTCTCTCTGCCCCTTATTTCTCTCTTTCTCTCGCTTGTTTTTTCGAGTTGTTGGTAGGTATTATTTCGTCCTTTTTCCATCCTGAACCGTGGCACACTGCAGGGTCACGCAGGTTCAACCAAAGGAAGAGCTATAGGAACTCGACGAGCTCACGTACCTATATACACGTAGGTATAAGGCACCTCACGTATCTTATGAATATCTGCTTATATTTTCCACTTACTAAATAGGTGCCTCAATTTTCCTTTTAATAAATGCCAAGTACCCTACCCTGAGGAAAACTCTATCAAGGGATACCTATTTCACGTATGTTCTACGGAACTGAAGCGCTCTGCTCAAAGAGTCAGAGAGCTGCACGGGGGGATGTAGGCGTTAATTAGAGGCACCGCAATCAGCGTCAAGAGACGCGATAATAGTGTTACCTTAACAAATACGTCGGTATGTATAGTATATATATATATATATACACGATTCTCCGACACTGCAGGGGATGACATGCGTTGAAAAAAAAAAAAAAAACTACCTCGCATATATCCGACCGGGTCGAAAAAGCGTATGCAAGCTAAAGGCGAGTGCGTTAAAAAGCACGGCGGTAGAGTGCAGTGGTTAGGTATTACTAGTAGTAGTAGCCGTAGATATACGGCTGTTTGTCCAGATTAGGACCGACAAAGGAGCCCGTTCTTACGCACGCCGCCATGTTAACTCAGTCTTGATTTAAGCGAAGCCCCTCTCGTTATTTGTCCGAGATTAAGAAAGCCCAGTTCCTATCTTGAGGCCTTGTTTATGTTGCCCTCGGCGGTAATCCAGGCGTGATATAAAAATCCAAAGTGCCAGGGGGCCCCCATAGAATCGTGAATGCGGACAAGTGGATCTACTGTGTTTCGTATAGATCGCAAAAATCACTCCGGTTTTAAGTAATAAATATATCTCCTTATGTATAATGTATGGATATATGGGCTGTTCAGTAAGCCAGAGGCTATCGCCCGTCCGGGTGGTCCGCGAAACGATGGATGAAATGCTTTTATTTATGATTATCATCATTGTTAGTTCTTTACCTGTTGTTCCTTTATTTTTATATATCACCGAGGTTTTATCTATACAGAAAGGATATTGGCATGGGATAAAGACGCCAGATCGAATTATGGGGTAATTATGGACGACAAGACGTCGTTTCATATTTTCAGCACGACCGGAACAGTTTTCAATTAACTGCAAATTTGCAAAACGAGTTTCAGGATTGCAGAGCGATTACTTCGCAGTCCCTAACTCATCTTCTCCCTCCAAGTACCCACTTCGTCCCGGCTAAGAGAGATGAGAATACGGTGCTGCGATGGCGTCTGGTAATTTCTTCCTTCGGAATAAAAAAACAAAAAAAAAAAAAAGAAGAGGAAATATAAAAAACCACACGAAAAATGAAAAAATCGAGGAATTATAAACAAGGCATCCGTTCGACCGGCGAAGCGTGTCGAAAATAAGACAAAGATTACGTGTATCTATATACTCGATATGCGAATTGGCAACGTGAGTTTCAACGCGAAATACAACCCTAACATTTTCTCTCTTACTTCGTGCTTCTCTCTCCGGTAATCGATGAACGTATAAAGAAGACGAGCTTTCCGTAGTTATTTTATATTTTATCAGAATCGTTATTACGGTAAGGCATGAGTGCGGCATGAGTACCGAGAGTAAATCACCCGTTTAATTACGTCAAAATGGTATTAAAAAAATTTCAATGAAGTCCTCCAACATTCTTAAACGGCGAGTTTCAAGTATCTCACGATGATTACCGATGGCGAAATTTCGCTTCAACAATAATCGCAAAAAAATTATTCCCGAATTGATCGAAAGCCTCTTTGAATCTGACGGCGGAAATTCGAGAGTGAAGATGAAATTTGAGAGTAGGGGCTAAACTTTTTACCAATCAAAAAGCGCCAAGGTATAAGTAAGGTATAAATGAGAATCCAATTTTGTGGACTGGGCTTTTTTTGTGTCGACATCAGTAACGCCGATTCGCCACGGGCAATACTACTGCGACAAGTGTTGAAACTGCGGTCCCTTCTTTTTATTCTATATATCTATCTTCTTTACAGACACGATGTATCCGAGTTAGAGAGGGAAAGAATGAAAGGAAACACTGAAAGCAGAGCGAGACCGACAAGTTGTTACTTCACTATTGTCAGCAAGAAAATCTCATTTTATCGGGACAGTGGCGTAGCTCTGCAGCCACCGAGACGATCAATGAATGGCGTAATGTGATGTGAATAAAATTACATATATGCGAGCGCGCGTTGGTATCAGTTTATTCTCATATCATGTGCATATGGTATTATAGTAGGTCAGAGATATTCCCTATCGCAGTTGAGTGCAGTGTGGCCTTTTGAACCCGGCGTTATGTGGATCATAATATCACATACGCGCCTGGTTTGTTTCTCTATTTTCTATGATAAATGAACAGATGAAAAGAAGGAATAAATAAAACGGTGAAAAACGAGCAGATATGCCAACGCTGTACTTTTGGATATCCATACTGCAGCGCGTGCAGTGACTCATATATTCATATGAGCCAGACAAAACGAGAAACAGCCAGGGAAGAGAAACGTTTATAGTGTTAGAGCCATTTAGAGATTGCTAGGCGACTACCAAGTACCAAAAATACTAGCATCTAAGCTTGACGTGATCCGAATTCCGACTATCTCATATGCTATAGGAATATCTGATCAAAAATCTATCTTTCGAAATTTTTTCGGATAAAATTTCGCCCTCATGGTCCGAAGCAACGCTATTTTCACTCCAGAAAAATGAAGATCTGTTTGAAATGAAGAATTGCTCTTTCGGAGTAAAATTTCACTTTTCACTCCGAAAAAGTGAAGATCTACTCAGCTTGGAGAGTAAAGTCGTTCTTTTGGAGTAAAATTTCACTCTATTTATCCGAAGTGGTATGAGTTTGACTCCGAAAAATTAATAGACTAATAATCGTGGTACATTTACTGGTGAAAATTGATCCTGCCTCTCACTCCAGCGTATGAAAAAATCTCTGGATGAAAAAGTACCCCCATTCTGATGAGGTGGATTTTTTTTTCCTTTCTTCTCTATTCCGATGAAACTTAGTCGAACTTAAGTACGAACAGACCGAAGCCTGCAGCTCTTCGTAGAATTTATCGAAACAGACCATTCGTGGGCGCAGCCGGCTTCGTTCGGCTCTGTTCGCCGACATTCGGAGGTAAAATTTCCCCGCCACTTCTCCTCCAGAGCACCAGCCCCACAATACGATCCTCAGCGTCAGCAGCCTCGGCTGGCCATGGCGGAACACAACTGGTTGTAGTCTTCACGGAGCCACGAACTCCTCCGCGTCAAAGAATAAATATTTTCATAAATCGAGTTAAAAAGTTGATTAAAAATCAGAAATAGTTGGAAAATATCGTCCAATAGCCTCTGGCTACGATATAAAATACATATGCGTTCGCAAATAACCCGGAATTGAATTGTTATTTCGATATTTATCTGCCCCTCATCGAGCTGTCAAATGCTCCGTTTATTTTCGGAGCTATTCTCAGGATTCTGGCTCTAGATTAATCATGCTAATTTAACGCAACAGTTCCACAGTGCTAAATAACTATATACGTAATAATTTCGCTTCGTAATATACAGGGGTGGTTTTAGCGATATAAGAAAGGTGCGTCATCCCCGTCACCGAGATATGAAATGAATCAATTTTCACGGGGGTTGCAGGACTCGCGAGTTTCATTGACATTTTAACGCACTCGACCATCAAGATGGGTTCCTTGTTCTTCAAATTTGCAATTTGCTTGCTGATCCTGCGTCCAGGGGCTGGTAACTTCAATCTATTTTTGAGCCAAGCTGAAGTTCGAAAATTGATGGGTAAGCATATCTTGTTTTTCTACGATAATTGTTCAAACCTTAATCCAAGCACCACCGTCGATCTATTCATGAAATTTATATACAGAATCCGAACGAGATGTAGAATAAGAAAAATTCTATCCTATGCACTGTCCATTAATCCCGCGTTATAACTTGAAGTCTAATTATAGGAGACCAACCCATAAGTTACTTACCGGTTATCTCATCGCTAGTCTGTTCCAACTCATTCCACTCAAGAATAGTTTAAAACCTATCAAATGAAGCTTAGTGCCTATGCCAGTACGTAGCCCGATCCGCGTAAGCTGTAGCAGACATACGCGTTATCTACCGCGTATAAATATGATGCGCAAGGAACAACGCGGGATAATCTACACGTTGCAGTAACAACAAGTAGTCAGGAAGTGGTATTCTTATTCCCTCAAGGTTCCTTCAGATTATAATAAAATAACCCGCCGCCATACCGACCCTCGTTAGTTTTAACCGGCTCAACGATCCGTGAACTAAATTTTCACTCTATTGGTCCGCGAAAATAAGACCACGGTTAGGTAATCTTGACGCAGAGATGATGTGATATTCTACTAAGTTTTTTGTTTTGTTTTTTAATAAGATAGTAAGATATTCATTGATTTACTTCGGGTGAATGAAGGGATGAAAAATTTATTGGAAAACACAATCTGGGTTCCGGTCCTTATCTATCTAGTAGGTACGTGGACTGGAATATTTACGATCTATTATTCTCGACTCACCCCATGGCCGTATATACATACGCACACATTTACATAGTCGTATATAGTGGGGATGTAATAAAATATTATAACGAGGGCCTTGTTAAACTGCGGAGGCGTGGGGTGGAACCAGGACCGGTCCTAGTTTGTTTAGACACCGAATAATCGACAGTCACTTTTTCGTCCTGTATTTCCTTTTCGGTTTTTTCTTTTCCTTTTTCCTTCTTCTTTTTCTTTTTATTCTTTTCATTCTTCTTTCTTCTCTTTTTTACGGGGCCTTACGAGAAGAGAGGCTCCCGCTTAGTTAGATCGGGCCCCGATATACCTACTTCTCTGACCGCTGCCCATATGGACTCTTCGACTCTGGTTCAAGGAAAACTGGGTTTCTCATTTCGGAGCCCGAATACGCTACCAGGGTTCTTTGCCATGGGCGTATTCCTGGGGTAACAGATTGCTAAATTAACCGAAATAGATTCTCGCGCGATGTGAATAAAAATTTTTTACCTCATCCTTGTATAATCTATATACGTAGGTATAACATACGCATTTTACACATAGTATAGGAATCCACATTTCTATAGCCTACAAAGTGTGGATCATAATTATCGCTACTTTATACTAATTAACACACCGTCAACGCATTCTACGAATTCTCTCTACTTCACGGTCCTCAACAAAGTGGTAATTATAAAAGGCCGTGAACGTATGTATACATATACGAGCTACTACGTATACCCTGTTATAAAGTAGTACAACCAGAGTAATTATATAACGCACGCTTTATGGTTTGATTTTGTTTAACGAATTGCTTGTTGAATTGATGCCTTGAATCAGTGTAGAAATTCTTTAATAAGGTTCAATTAAACTTATATATATATATATTTGTACGTCAAACGATTACTCATATTTTTATACACGTATTATACAAACGTTAAATTTCTTACCTGCATTCTGCTGGGTAGAAAAATCAATAAAATTAGGACCAACAGAGATTAACAGAGGGTACAGGTCCCAAAAATTTGAATCTTATCTAAAAACACTCCAGTTCTATGAGCGCCCGGCACCTTAGGGTCGTATGGCATCCTATTTAGATAAGATAGTCCGAAAGTTGCCTCAAAAATAAGGCCCACCCCGCATCTAATCTTTGGCATAGACTAGAAACATAAGGGTCTAAGTTTCGAAACCGACAAACTAACTTGAGGCTCTTTTAGCTTTTCCAAGCTGCTTATTTCAACGCCTCAACTTTTTTGCCTATAGACCAGCGGAGGGAACTTGGTCCTTGACTCTCGTTATGTGTAAAAGAAGTAAAAGTCTTGAATTTTTTCAGCTGTAATTTACCCTCGGTAAACTTCTGCGGGTGTTTTAATGGCGCATTTATAATCAACAACTTTTTTAAGTAATTTCTCAGAAAAGTTGTCGAATTAAAATTTATACATAGAGATTAGAATCCCGTTCAATCCCGTCACGTAAAATCATTCGAAGTTGAACAAGCATCAACTGTCACAAGGCAGTGTCAAAACACTAAAACATACCGGGGTCTGGGTCTGGTCGCCCATAACGTGGGGCCGAAGGCTGGTTTAGCGTTGTGCGTTGGGCTTTCGGACCCTACCTAGTTAGGGCCTGACAGGCCCATCTTGATGTTGTTCGACCTAGAGTGGGGAGAATCTCAAAGGGCCCGCTAGGACCCCGTGAAAACGTTTATGTACGCACATAGGCGCCGAGAGACCGGAGTGCTTGAAATATGAAACCAAAAACTTGCGTGTAATTTCAATTTACACGTGGGAGGATGGGAATTTAAATACATCTAGACGTCAATCGGTCCTGTGGGATAAAAAATTACATCTCCTCCTCCAACGCCTCGTGCTTTAAATTGACGAACGGCCAACCCGGTAGTATGATATAATAATGTTCAAGATTATTTTCCGAAGGAGTAAATTTCTGGTACATTATGCAAGAGATTGGTATTAGAGATATTAGCATGCGATCGATCATCCCCTGTATGCTGCACTCTTATTCCCGCATCAATCAATAACTCTCTTATAATCATCTGCGTCCTCTTCATCATCAGTCTTCGGAATAGTGTCGTAGTATTTTTGTCTCACCTAGTCCTAGCGGTAATAATAAAAGGTGGTTGTGAGAGCGACGCCTCTGCCTCCATCAATCTCAAACTTCTCGTTAAGACGCTCGTGTTATGCACGATGCTGTGTGAGTCCGTCTAACCACCCCGTCGTCTTCTCGTGTCCGTATAGAACGACGAACACGATGGAAGGACCTTTGCTGGTTGAGAAGTATCGGACATTTACATGCGCCGAGTCGACCCGGAGGACCCCCGTGGATCCTCGTTTCAAACTAGGGACGGATTATTACTTTACTCGGATTTGTGTGAATATACGGGCATGTATGCGGGTTTTGAAGGAAAGAAGAGCCTTTTATCATATTTCAAACTGAAATACTCGTCGCGATAAGAATCGAGAATATAGAGAATTTTCGGGATACCGACTAGGACTCTCTTTCTTTTTATCCCACTTCCCCCAGGGGATATCTGCAAGGGTCTTCCCTTGCCAGCTCTGAGCCCTACGAATGAGAGTCCGAACTAGTCGAGTGTCTTTCGAATCCCTTGGGATAACGAGACCCCGAGTCAATTCCATTACACGGTTATCCGATCGAAATAATTTCGTACCCCTCTGTCAGTCAATTTTAGAAACTCGTTGTGCTTCAGGGAAGTACAACCCGGAACGGTGTGGGCGTACAGCATCGTCGCGATACGTCAATAAAGTTTTACACTTATCGGATGAAATTGCTTCTTAACTTCCCGGAAATTATCTTTGGGCAGTTATGTTATTTATGTATAAGAGATAGCGCATCTACTTGAGTCTCGAGACAAATGGGTAAACGGAGAAGTTTAATACCGTTTCATCATATTTAACTTAAGGCTCACGATATCTTTACACTGGATATAATAAATTCGCGTCATTTAGTTGCCCATATGTCATCCTTTTCACCCATTCACATTTACGGCCACACAACTTTCTTTTCCTTATTTTCTTTTTTTTTTTTCTCCTTTGGATTTTTTTCGTCTCGAAAATATTCGCCTTCTATTGTACAACGTGCGACGATCAAGTACTAAAAAAGGATACGAGATCTCCTCTCGTTACAGTCGACTCTGAGTGTAGGTATGAGTGAAACGTGTATGAGTGACAGGATCTTAACGAGCATCTCTTCTCCCGCGTGAGATGAGTCGTAACTTTGTTCATAGAGCGGTTGAATATTTACTTTTTAATTGATATTTTATTGTGCCTTGAATATTCTCGTTCAATTTCTTAGCTTAGCTTATTTCTTTATTTTTTTCTTCAACTTCAATTTATTTCTTACTTACATCGAGTCCCCCGACTTAAACCACTATTTCTACAGATAGAAGTTAGGATATTGTATACCTACGGAGGTCGGAGGATCACAAGGCAACAGCTCTAACGAGACGGGCAGATCCTTTCATGACAAACGTACCCGGGCAAACCCTTACTCTTCGTGACTCGACAAGAAGCTACGCTCCGGAATATATATATTCTTTTTTTGAGACAAACAGCTTTTGACAAATCAGCGTTTAAGTGGTCTGTGTTGCTGGTACTGGCGCTGCTGCTGTAACAAGCAGACAGCTTCCACTTGCCTTTTTTACCAATCTAGTTAGAGTCCTTTCACGTCGCTCGTTACCATTCTTAATCTTAACTAAAATAACGCGAACACGTTCGATTCATACTACGGGGATGTCTTCTCGATTTTTTAGAAAAAAGAGAACCAAAAAAAAAAAGTAATTAGGTATTCGAATCTATAGAAAATCAAAAATTGGGATGAAAAAACGTGCAGTTTGATTATTATCGAGTCTATAGTCACTCACCTCCGGCGTGACTTCGTGAAGGATAGAAACATGGAAAGCTGTTTAAAATTTGGCCCTTCGAAGACGGATATCTCATCCGGGGATCGGACCAGCGGGGGGTAGCCGGGTCCCCGCGTCTGCCTTTTTACGTCTCATCCCCCGGGTGCCGCCTTGTCCTAGGCGAAGTGATAAATGGTACGCGACAATCCCCGTACACTCCTGAGGGACTCGGAAAGAGAAGATATATCTATCGAACGATCTGAAAGGCGGTTGTATGCGCTGCCAGGGCTTCATATAGTATAGACGATGTCACGTCTAGGGGTAGGTCAGTTTTTCGACCCTCCAAAGTTAATGGCTAAAGTTGAGAAGAAGAGAAATAAAAATTTTCAATCTAGTCCTACGCATTGCCTAAGGGAATCGTTGGGAGAACTGATCTCGCATGAGAATGGGAAAGAGGTCCTCTGGGTCCGGCGTGTAGATTGTTAATTCCCAAAAGTCACGTCTTATCCAGTCCCAAACGTGACTCCATATTGTGGCGAATGATCCAACGTCGAAAGTAAAAAGGCAACAATAAAAGGCCCAGATACGGATCCCTGTTTGTAAAATTGGCACTGAATGGAGGCCTCGTTAATCCGGGTTCGAAAATCCTATACCAACTTCTCTAAGTCCCGGATTGTCATTATTAGTGCGAATCAGTAGAACACACAGTGCACCATCCGGTCGCCATTTGGTTGCCGGGACTAATGTCTCAATCACGCTTGCATCTGTCACATAGCCGGTGGACAATAGGATCAGATTATTTCTTGGATCAATTCACAGGCCGCTCGTCGTCGCACCTACAGTTACTGAATGTAGAATGGAATGGATTTCCCACTGGAATAATAATAGTATCACTACAGCGTTATTATTTTATCTCTCGAGAGGAAGACTCGTATTTATTTTAGAAGTCCTGAAGTCCCTCTTCTCTATGGTCATGAACAAATAGCTTTGGCAGAACTGCTGCAGCGGTTAAGTCCTTGAGATTGGGACCTACCGCACGCTGCGATTGCAAGAGACATGCCAGCATGCTGAAGTATATCAGTATACGTATAACCGAACGGTTTCCTTGTCATAGTCTAGGGATGTAAAATCGAGGGTAATCTTCTGGCCGCGGTTCTTTTTGTCGTTTACATTTCTAATGGGTTTTCTAGAAATGAGAGAAACGTGGAAAGAAAGGGAGAAAGAAATTACGTAAATACAAACCGACGACATCGTGGAAAATTAGAATTCCTACCCTCGATCGTTAAAGGGATGGGGGAAAAAAGAAGGAAAAAAAAAACGGGTGAAAACGTTATTCACCGCGAGTTTATGGCTGTGAAAATTCCCGAAACTTTGGTAACCGGATATACGACGTTAACGGTTGATACTGGTCTCCTGTTTCTAATCCTTGAAGACAATTCTCGTAAAGCAAGAAGCCTTAGTGCTCGATTCCTTTCGTAACTTTATAGCGCAGGACTCAAGGTGAGTTATGACCCGTGTCACTTAACTTACGCCTTCCTGGACTCCGTCCGCAGGGCTTATGGACGCAGGACTTGTCTAGACTTATGGGTTATTCAAGAGACAGACATCCCCCCTGGTTCTCTACCCCCTTATCCTGCCTTCCAGGATCTACAAGGAAATATGCTAAGCAGCAGGCTGTCGGGTGTACGTTATCTGGTAAATACAACACGCCAGGAACTGAAATACCCCAGACCCCAAGCGGTGTTGAACCATGTTTTAATCGGTGGGTGAAAACGAACAAAAGATACCATCGTGGTGAGATGAACATTTCGTCCCTGGGAGAAAATAACAGTTTTTCTTTTCAAATTATTCATCATATTCCTCTCCGACTTATTCCAAAAGCTTCCTCCAAACGAAAGTTCCATTTTCAAGCAATACCGTCACAGCAGATGTCTCTTTCTTTTTGCTCGAGCCATCATGTAAACTATGATTGAAAAAAGGCTGGTTTATGTTCTTGGAGAAAAAATTCAGATTGTGTCGATGATTTTGAACCGTTGGGTGGGCGCTCGTAGTGATCTTTGATCTTCTCGATTACAGAAAGATCCATTCGAGTCAGATTTCGTCAGGGATGAAGGACGACCCCTTGTCTCACAAGCTGACAACTCCTGCGCGCCAATATGAAAAGAGGTTACGAACGCGCAGGAAGAATAGAAAAAAATGACACCGAAAAATGAAATTACAGTCGTCCTTTGTACGCGGGCGTTGGTTCGTGTAGATCCAATATATACCCAACCGTGTTTCGCTTTATTCTCTCTCTATCTCTCTCTCCTTTTTTCCTCCTCCATACTTCGTCCCTTCAGAATAGCACCGCACCACGGGATCTCGTTATACGTAGCCCAACTCCGAAGTCCGTTGCATATTAAAGGACTGCAAGGAGGAAAAAGGGAGGCAAGGTTTCGTATTCCAAGGTGCTGGGTTTCTGACCCAAAAGGGGGGCCCAGGCCTGCAAGCGAGGCCCTAAACCCAGCCTTCGTGTTCCTATTCACAGCCTTGCGCTGCACCAGGTTTCTTTATAGACCAAATTTCTCTCCGCTTTGGCCTCGTCAACGAAGTGAAAAGAGTATTTTGACAGCGGGGGACACGGCGGCCTGCGAAATTTTACCGGCTGTTTCACGCCTCGCGAAATAAGAGCCGGACTCTACGTATGTTCGGTCTACGTTCATAACGAAGACCAGTCTACGATGAAGACAGGTGTATATTGATTAATAATTGCCTCTTGTCCGCAGCCTCTTGTGACGATCTTAATTGGATATCGTGCTTTTAGTATACGTGACGTTTGATTCCATTAAATACCGTAGCTGTCAACGTCTAATTGAATACACTCCCACCGTTCGCATATGCATAATCTTCGTGATTTATGACGATGCTACAAAGTATGGGACTGTACGTACTTAGCAGGTATACCGATGTAACGTGCAGTTTACTTGATGACAGCCACCGATCAGGGCCGCAATAATTCAATTTAACTACACCGTTAATAATTCTGCGTCTACGCCGAGGTCTCATACACGCGGTATCATTCCCATCCCGGGTCATGCTAAAGTCTCGAGAATGCAACTCGGTACGTTGTATTGTACCTGGTTACCTTATGATCGGTTCATTTCACGGTTAAGTGAAGCCGATGACTTAGTGTACGATTAGATAACCCTTGTATTTTATATCGTCCAGTTATATCCTGGAGAATTTTTCTATTTCAAGATTAGTTTCTCAGGAACTATCCGAAGATTTACACCGGGTCAGTTCACACAGACACGTCGCTATAGGTATATCTATAGTTACTTATCTTTGAAGCGGACTGAAGTCTGCATTACCTCCTACACGAAGAAGGGTATCTCAGTACTTAGTCGCGGAAAACGACCTATGATGGAAAAAGGCAAGGTGGTTATATAGTTATATAGAACCTCATTTCAGGCTTTAGGCTTCAGGGAAACAGGCAAGCTTCTACCAAGCCTGGAAACGCGACCCTCGTCGAGGTCTAGCACTTCTGGAGGGTCGCACTTTTCATTCAGCGTAGTAGAGACGCAGACATCAAAGGCATCAGACTCTTTCCCGCTCTCTAGTTTTCTCTCTCAGCCTTATTCATTCTCCTACAAAGCACTGCAAAGTAGAAATTTCTGGTTATTCCCTCAGGTATTTTTACCTCACTTTGATTCCTCAGATGTCTTATAGAAGGAAAATACAAAATTCAGCAAAACTTTATCGTGTAATTTACAAGTACCTAAAAAGACATCGAGAAAGTCTTATTTCTTTGGATGGGAAATCTCTGTCGTTTTATAACGGCATGATGATTTAAGGGAGGAGAGACCTAAAGTCAAAGTCCGGTAATGGATGGCGGTGATAACAACGTCCAGCCAAGGGTTACCGCGGGTAACGAGACACGACGGGATTTTTAAGTCACCTGGAATACCACTGTATGGTACTTCATGTATAATATTTATGTATGTGTTGATAGGCATGGGTATAAATATATGTATACATTTACCTCAAGGTCGACCCACCGTGTCGCACGAATTCGTTTTGTTTCAGTGCGCATCGGACTTTACCGGTTTTCTGCATCAGATATCGCACCCACGACCCAGCAGCTCTGCCCTCCGCCACCCCTCCTCTTATACATCTTTGGCTTCTTCTTACTGCAGGACTTTCAAGTCCAGCAGCTCGGGCAACTTCGTGCTCTCAAAGAACCAAACTTGCATGGAATTGATTTTGCGATTTATTCAACGTTATATACATTATACGGGCTGGAAATGAACGGACGACGACGATCGTGCACCAAGAAGTTCAACGTTTTTCATCTTACCTCTGAGAGTAACGAAATAAAGCGTGTTTCTCTAGTTTCTGATAAATTCACAAAAAATATGAAGAGCAGGCAATACCGTGGTGTAAAAAAAATGGAAAATCTCAGACTACGACACATAACTCAGAGAAATTTCGAGGAATTTAAGCGACAGGCGTTCTTTCTGTTATAGCAACACCTGCCCAACATGTGTGGCAGTGGTTGAAACTTCCAGGTTTCACGGCTAGGGAAGTTAGACTGGGCGAGAACTGGGGAGGAGATGTTATTTATTTGCCTTGTCAGGACCTATTGACAGCCTCCCTAAATCAGGAAGAGGATATCCTTGTTACTTAAAATGGAAAATGTGCCGGCTCCTAATTCCTTTTATTTATTGTCAGCTTCAGCCGAATTCTGAACGATCTAAGCATCTTGCACTGAGGTATAACAGTCATTGAATTATTAACGAATAAGACAGCAGGTGCCAGCCAACAAGATACCGAAAATCATCCCTTTGTCACTATTTGCGTTAGTTTGATTTTTTTTTTCAAATATAATTCGCGTCTGTATAATTGGTGCAGACTTATCCCTGTAGGCATCCTTGAAGCAGACTCATCCCATTCCGAACAAGGACACAATATCGAAAGTAATCAAAGACCTGAGCCTATCAAATATCGAATATCGAATATCCAATATCGTCTGGGTGCTGCTCAAGGGAACAAACGACTATGAAATCGACGGACTAATATTTCTATGAATCCTGCAACGAATAGCTTACATTTTTTACCATAACGATCGCTCAGACTATGTTCGCTTGAACATAGAGGCCTGGCTATACCTGCCAAGAACAGACAAAGAAGCGTATGAATATATCGAGTCGCATTCTTATCCCTACTCCGGCTTTTGCGATTTCTATCAATTGACGTGAATTAGATTACAGCTGCCGAAGTCTATGCCACGTTTTATCCTCATTAATTAACCGTTTGATTTAGCATCGGGAAAAAGAATGTATACAACTAACAGTTTTAATTTAAGGATTCTGATTATGGGACCCAAAAGTCTCTCTACAACGGCCAGTGTACACTGTTCAAACTTGTACCTCTGCACAGCAGCTACGTTTTAAAATTTCTTTTCATTCACCTAATTAAAAATACGCCGTTGGTACTTACGAGTCGGGAGGATCCCTTGGCTGGATTTAATCGTGTTCTGAACTTTGTACCTGTGGAGAGTGAGGACTAGACTATAACGATGTCCGATGCGACAGTCGAGATATTCGTTTTAGCTTTAGCCTTGGCTTTGGCTTCAGCATTGGCTTTGGCTTTGGCTTTAGCTTTGGCTTTGGCTTTGGCTTTTAGATTGCTGCGCCAATTTCGTGCAGGTCTTTTCAGAGCGGCTTGTAATCTGGGGTGAAATCTCTGGGGACCTTTGGGACGGACCTTAGGTGTACTTTTATTTTTCTGAGTCACCCACAGACCGTTCGTTATCTGATACGAAGTCTGTACTTACTTATCGGATCCCTTCGCTATATGTATTATACTCGATAAACGTGCGACGACTCCCTTGCGACATATCAAACAAACCATTATACCAGCCGCAGGCAATAATATACCTATACCATACTCACTGCACCGATCCGTCCACGTGCTGAGTAGTCGTTGACAGTTTACCACGTGTCGTCTGACGTCACTCGATACTCGATACTCGATACTCTATATACCCGAAACCCGAACACAGTTTCATAGTTCATTACAAACACGACTTATTTGATCTCTACGAAAAATCTATCCCAGAGATTCCTTTAATTTGTGGAATCGTGGAGATATAGGAAGAGTGAGTGCGAATGCACACGAAAATTAGGATTTATTATACATAACCGTGTCAATTGTGGAATAGCTAATGGTCGATCGGGAAATAGAGATCTGATTGATATATGCCACATAGTTTTTTCCAATTTTCTATTTATTTTCCTGCAGGTAACTTTTCAGGATCAACATTAAAGCCAAATATAACAGGAATGTGCATTTTTTCCCCGTATAGAATTGTCTCACAGTGTATTCATTCTTATTGCAGGACTTCAAGCTGAACTGTTTTACGTCCGAAGCGGAATAATCAACGAGTATGCAATGACGTTTGTAGTCCCAGTTCCCGCCCAGGTTCACAAGCTCCATTTCACCTGGGAGAGCCTTGCTGGCCGACCGGTAAGTCGCTCAAAACATAATTGTAAACAATTTCAAGGGCTGATATTGATTGTCCATTCATCTGTTTTTGCGTTGTGCGTAATTTCGGAAAATGATCTTAGCTTTTAAGATCGTAAAACGGCAGCTCATTCTCATACCTATCTATACCCTCCCATAATAATCGCGGAGAAAGACCGTCAAGGTTCGCAGAAGATTTACGACCGGGTAATTCTTACGCTCTCGTAGCATTATTCGCTCGAGCTAGGTGTGGGGTATGTATGTACGATCATAGTTAACCCAGCTATCGAAGCGTGCCGCGTTCTACGACCGGGAGATATATTCACTGATGCGAACTTTACCGCGCGTTTTCCAGTGGCGTAAAACGCTGTATATGAGTCAAACAATCCGTGAAAAAAGATCCGACTTCGAGGATTCAGTCTCGGAAATCCACGGCATTTACTATGGTGTCGAATTGACTCGTCCAGGATCTATAAAAAAGCCCAACAACCTGAAAGGACAAAGTATCGCCGCGCTTAGCCCCTGCGCCTATCGACGCTTAAGACTGACGAGCTGCACAGGGACATCTGTCAGACGTCCTGACTTAACACACGCGAGTCAATGTCCCAAATTGCTTTAAAAGGCTCGCCTTGTCTGACCGCTGCTAGTCTGCAGTCCAATACTTCGACCGGAACTGAATTCACTCGGGCTGCACTGAGCTCGTTTATATTCCCCGATTTTTACCTATTATTTAACGCTCGACCAGTCAAGCCGGCTGCCTTCTGGTTAACCGGATACGAATTTGTTGCTTTTTTTCCGGATTTACATTCGAGCTGAATCAGACAAAAATCGAAGTCTATGAGAAAAATGGTTAATAAAAATAGGTCTAAAGTTCCAATGCAGGATATTTCATTCGTTGAATCGAATAGCATATTGTATAGTTACCGCGCTGGGAAACTGTGTATTTGACTTTGAACTATAGGTATACTTTCCGATAGGAAATGGTGAAATATTGTGTCACCGGAAATTGCACTTGTAATTCCGCCTCGAAATGCGTGCAAATTGCAACGAATCAAGTGTTTGCATTCGGTCATCCATGCGTTTCAATAACTACATCGTTTCACCATCGAGACTGATTGCATAATGGACAGACAATGGGCTCGACATTGGTCTCCCTCGATTGTCGACACAGCCTAACACGAACTACAATTTCTGACTTTACCCAGATCAATTGATTCGACAATTAATTTTTAACTGAAAAATGAAAAGCTTCGGCTACCTTTTTCGCAGTGCAGATAGTTATTTCAACTATTTTCTTCCAGTTGCCCTACACGATGTCAGTGGACATAAGCAACCCTTCGGCACTCAGCGGTTCCTTGAACGTCTCTCAGGCAGGAGAAATACCAATCGGGGGTGTCCAGACCTGGGCCTTGGCTTTGCATTGCGGTCCTTACGACGCAGAAGTCGATCTGGCACTTCGGATAAATGTTTCTCGGTCTCGGTACAATACGACAAGCATAGTCTTACGTCGGAAGAAAATTTGTCTAAAGGACAACGGGTACCCAGGACCAGAAGAAGTCCTGGTAGCCGCCCCCGGCTCAAGTTCTGGTGGCCAGGTATTTTACGCAGCAATTGGTTGCGCTTGTGCCTTCATCGCAGCCATCTGCGTCCTCGTAATCGCTTACTATGTCAGAGACAAGAAGACACGAAGACACAGAGATCCTCTCCAGTGAGTATAACGGCTATAAAGTCTTCAGACGATGGGATTCGCAGTTCGAATTTCGTCTCTACGGTGAAAAGATTAAGGCTGTCGAAAGGAGGGCGAAGTTGATCAATTTTTTTTAATCACTTTCCAGAGAGTCTCGGGGCCTCAGCTCAGCCTGCAGCGTGGAAAGAGGTGCAGGAGTTGGTCCAGCTCAGACGTTTTTACCTCCAGAAACACCGCCGCCGTTGTCCGCCGCTTCTACATCTAGTTACAGAAGATTGGACGACCGACCGAGCCGAGAATTGCACGAGAGAATACAGGAGATCACAGTTCAAAGGTTGGTTAATGGTCTCAACAAAAATTCCGTATAGATTTTTCACTAGCTCTGTGTACACTCGTGTTCACTTTAGGACCGTTCATGCCTAAAATAAACTCCGAAAACCTTGCAAGAGTAATAGCTTGATTTACGGCGCCAGGACGAGGTACTCTCGTCTAATTTTGTACGTTTAGAAAATAAAGGGTTACTTGACTGATACCGATGATACCCGCTACACGAAACTGCTATTCAACCATCGACGATACTCGAAGTGATTAATTATTACCGATTCTATTTTTCTCAAGGTGCAGAGTGCGCCTACTCAGCATTGAACTGGAGGGAACTTTCGGACGCGTTTATAGAGGAAGTTATCACGAGGAAGGTGCCCAATCGCCCAGAGACGTGTTGGTCAAGACCGCAGCTGAACACGCATCTCAAGCCCAAGTGAGTAGAAATGCGTGAATTTTTCAAAGAAATATTCTGCTTTTCGGAGACTCGGCACTCTAATATATCAAATTCTCTTTTCCCTAGGTTGCTCTGTTGCTTCGCGAAGGGTTGGCTTTGTATGGGCTCAGTCATCCGGCCCTACTTCCTGTCTTGGGTGTTTCGATCGAAGACAGAGGCGCGCCATTCCTGCTCTATCCACACACTGGGTACAGAAATATGAAGAGATTTTTAGTCAGATGCAAATTGAGCAGCGAGGGACCTCCCAGGGCACTCACTACCCAGGGTGTGGTCGAGATGGCTCTTCAAGCCGCCAAAGGAGCCCAATATCTTCACAAAAAACGACTGGTGCACAGAGACTTGGCAGCAAGAAACTGCGTGTGAGTATTCATCCATTACTTATGATCTTTTTCAAACAACTACGTGCTGCACTATTTAATGTCAAGTGGTATTTCGAAGGGGATGACAAAATTTTGGTCAAGAAATTTTTCAGAAATCGTATTTCAGTATCAAAATTTCATTTGTCTTACTCAATTTCAGGGTCGACGATGAGCTCAGAGTGCAAATCACGGACAATGCTTTAGCCAGAGATCTTTTTCCTCAGGACTACCATTGCTTAGGGGATAACGAAAACCGTCCGATAAAGTGGTTGGCCATCGAAAGTCTGACTAACAAGACGTTCACTACTGCTTCTGATGTGGTAAGACATTGTGCTCTTTTTTAAATTCTGCGTGCAGAAGTAAACTGCGACGATTTATTATTCTGGATGGTTTCGATCCGAAATTTGATTGGACACAATTGGAAATCGGTTATAAATGAAATAAATGAATTTTTAGTGGGCCTTTGGCGTTCTTTTGTGGGAATTGACGACCCTAGCACAACAACCGTACGTTGAAGTCGATCCCTTCGAGATGGCTGCTTACCTTAGAGATGGCTACAGATTGGCACAGCCGATAAATTGTCCGGATGAGCTTTTTGCTGTGATGGCATACTGCTGGGCCATGTCTGCTGACGAGAGGCCAACTTTTAGTCAACTTATAGTTTGTCTACAGGAGTTTCACACGCAGCTAACAAGATACGTATGAGCTGATGAAGAGTGAATTGAAAATGAAGAATGGGAAATAACGTACAAATTTATTTGACTTTTATAACTCTCGTATAATTATACTATGTGTGTAAATATTTTGTCAGACGAATGTCTGCAATTGTCCCGTTTGATATTTCCATCCAAATTTTATGACTGAATTTGATCTGCTCGAGCGAAGAAATCGAGATCTGAATTTCGGTTTAAGATTAAGAAATAAACCACTTAGGTATTATTCATTGAATATTCTACGATATATACGTAATTGAGTTAAGAAAACGCCAATCAAATGCTATGAAAAATTCACTGCCAAAATTTTTAGCCAGCGATTAAGTAAATTCTTAAAATTTCATCCGTCGTAAGGAATGAATGAAAGTAAAAGGATCTTATGCCGCTTTGACTGTATCAAAAAATATGACGTTTAATGTGCCAATTTTTGTACTTTTGTATATATGTATTAATCTGTAAGGACCTTTGTACATAGGATAACAAATATATATATATTATATTAACTTTACGTAAATGTACAAAATTATACAACACACGATATACACAATAAATTTATTATTGTCTCTGTAACATGCTAGTTTTCATTTCTATTTTTTTTCCCTCCCATATCATTTGCACAGAATTTATTTTGCACTAATATACACGAAATTTTCGACTCTCTCCCAATGAGTCTTTGAAACTTATTCAAAAATAGAACAGCTGGAAAGGAACACCGTTGGGAGAAATCATTCGTCAAGCTATGAAATATGTCTTGTCGGAGTCGAGCCCTGTAATTCATATCTCGTAGGCGGGTCGGGTGACAAAATTGATGGCATTTCAGTGTCGTCTTGTTGAGAATGACAAATGATAAAATGTCTTTTGAAATCAGATATCAAACGAAAATTATTTCCAAAGGAACTCTGACAGCTTTGGTGGGGTTAAAACGAGAAGACGACTTACCCATACTTCGTTTTCGCCGTTTTCAGATTATTTGCTGCATTTTAGAGTCCAACATGAATATCTCGGAAAATCAGTATTAAGCATAATCTTAAGCAATGAGAATTATTCATATACCAGATGGAACAGAGATGTTCTTATTTTCGCTCATTTCACAGGAAAAGTAAAATGAATGAGATAAAATAGATGAAACTCGTCTTATCAGTTTTAATTTTGAACCAGCGGTCATTTCAAATCTTCCTCGATCTTGTTAATTTTCTTTCAGTCGCGTAGGTAGAAACAGTCTTAAGGTCTCCATGATTTCTTATGGATTGAAAATCGGATCAGACCAAAACCATAGATGCAAATAATATCAAATAAGTATCAACACGCATAGCTTCGATATCATTAACGCTTCGCTTTGGTATCAGCATGAAAATAGTTATAGCAGACGAATGTGGTTTCCCTTTCCTTCTGATATGGAGGTTGAATTTTTTCGAAAGAGGATGATTTTTTCAGTCATTTTTTCCACGGGTTTTAAAAGCAGTGAAATAATTGCATAAATCATACCAATAATAATCCACTTTATCTTAGTTCTCACGTCAAAACGAATTTCCAGCCACGAAACAGCCGTTAATCGATGAGATATTCACGCTGTCATTGCCAGCTGAAATCTACCAATAATGCGTCGATTAGTCACGGGGCATTAGGCACAGTTCTTTATCAACGACGCATCCGCAACGCCGTGCAATGGGGCCTTGGTTAATATGAGAATGGCTAACAGGAAGTCCGAACGTGTGAAAGAATCTTAACGGCCGACTGTCAGACAGATAACACGTATGAGTACTTAATCGTGCGAATGTCACATTAACGCCAAATCACCGCCTGCACAAGTTCAATATTACCACTTAAAATCGCCCAGATAATTCGCCTTTTTTCCGTGAGAATTTCGGACGTGTCTAGGTCATTTCTGCATCCATTAGCTCAGACATGTGTCACATGCTTACATATGTATACCACGCGTCATTGATAATAATTGGTGAAATTTCATGCGTCGTACGGGCTACTGCATAAAATTATGCACATGGGTTGCGTACCTGATTTATTTTTCTAAGTATGATGATATTTCGCCAGTATCGAGCCGCGACACGTATGGAAATTTTTATACCGTTTTGCAGATCTAACAATAAGAATAAGGACTGTTAGCCCCAGGTGAGGCAATTATTGGGCTGTAAATATGACCGCGATCATCAGACCCGGCTGAAGGAACGTGACTCCGATTTGTGGTCGAAGATCTGCGGTTGCTTTATGTTTACGAAATGAGCATAATCTGTACACGCAGTCAGTGACTGCGACGCGGTATAACATTCCTGTTGTATATTACCACTCACTGCGTCTGTGATATTAACGGTGGATTTTAGTAAAATAGAAGTTTTTTTTTTCATCAAAAACCAGCTCCCAGGCGAGCCCATGACCTCATGAGTGTTTTCCGTACGAATATCCAACAAAAAAGTTAATCACTTTTATCCCAACAACCAGATCCTGATAGCAAAAAGTTTGTTACTTCCGATCAGAATGTTTGTACCGAGAACTGACTTATTATATCGTTTTCAGACCCGGCTTTTAAGAGCCATAAGTGAGCTCACAATCGGTTTAATTTATGCCCCTCCGTCTACGGCGAGCCTTTCTCATCACTAGAGCTCTTTTTCATTACAGGTATACGTACTTAGCGAGGGAAAAAAAAGTTGAAATTTAAATCCTGCATGTATTCTTCTAGCCATGCTCTGCACCAACACCGTTGTCCATCACCATTTGACTTTTTAGCAAATCGGCAAATGCATGTTGTATCAGTTGATCATGATTGAGAAATGTAGAAATTGGAAACCGTCAAGTCAATCTCGAAAATCTTTTCTACCTTTTGGCAATTGGCCTGCAAATCGCAGTCAAGGTAAGAAATTATTTGAATTTGTCGAAACTGCACATATCCGTGTATGTATATTATATTCTGTTCGCGCAAGGTGAAGAATTGAAATTACGAAGCATAACATTAAGCCACAATCTTTTCGGATCTGAGATTTGCCAGTTGCCACCAATGTTGCGCAATACAGCAATGAGGCAATCTACTTGACGTGTTGGTATAATTGCAGGTTTTGTCTACGGCTGGTGAGTGTGTAACCACGGGTTTCTTTCCTGTAAAAACTTGGCACATATATCACTTCGTTGTGTAGACTTGATAAACCTGAACGGTTTGCGTGTTCATTGCGAAAAATAGAATCCTGCCGATATGATATATTCTTCATTTATGAACGTCTAGTCATGACTCACGGGTGATAATACCTTTGCTCCCGGTTCATGCGGATGGAACTGAAAAATTGAAATAGACAAGTTTCAGAGTAGAACAGTGGAAATCCTCCTGTAGTATAATCTCATAAGTGAGTATAAATATTTGAGGGTCGCAAGCGTTTCAGAGTACCTAAAACGAGATTGAACCAATTTTAATGAATTTCAATGAACTTCTATGTCGGTGTAGACGGTATAGACAGCCTGCACCTACGCATAGTAGTGGATGTACGAATGCACACATGTGGGAGATTTTCCCCTTTGTTTGTTGGAAACTTTAGTTGAAATTCGCAGAGGGTCGACACAGAATTGACTGTTGCGTAGACTTACACTTTGAAAAGTTTCACAGGGAGTATTTTACACTAACCCCTCGTAATTTCATTCACCGTCGACTGCGTCTGCTACATAACTACTATATTCTCTATCGCACCCTCGCCGTGTCAATAGAGGGGGTCAACGGCCGTTCGTTTCAATCTACGAATCTTACGGACGTGGTTCTGTTACTCGTTTCTATGTATAAGGTGGGAACGAATTATCTCCTACCATTTTAAATCACGGGATTGATCACGTCTGAATCTTGAAAGAGGCTGAACAAAGGAAAAATGAAGGCCAAGGCACAAGTGATCTCACAGTTTGTTGAAAATGACGATATCCTTTTAGGCACACGAGTGATTCCTGTAACAGATAAGATTGGATCATCGAAAATATCAGATCTATGAAAATCGAGGTGGAATAACTTTGAAAATTTAGTACCGATGCGGAAATTAGGGAGAATGATCTTTGAGTTAAAGGTGAACGGTACCTTGGACCCCATGAAACAAAAATTTCACATAAGTAACGTGTGATTCGTAGAGTCTAGACTGTAGGATGTTTTTTATCGTAGCTGTAGGATCTGCGGAGGCCATCGCAATTTACTTGAGATTATTATTACATCCTAAGACTATTATCCCTACTTATTCACCTTCGTCTTGGTTTTCTTTCGTTGTTTAAGTTTAAATAATTCTTAGTCTAGATCCAGAATTCAATTCCAGTAGGTCTTATTCTGCCCTAAGACGTTCTGAATACACCATGGCTTCTCGTTTGCCGATCCTCCTCTTGCTAGTAACCAATTTAACAATTTTAACAATTTCCACAATTCATGGGGCTGAAATATCATCGAAAATTGATCTAGACGACGAGAGGACCACGCCACCATCTACACTGAGTAGTTCTGTACTAAAGGCTTTCGTAGATATCAACCAGGGAGCTGGACTCGCTCCAAAGCCCTCGGGATTCACTTCAAAACTGCAGCCACCCCGTGGGTTCAGGCAGTCTGGAATGAGACCAGTCAACAACCACGAAGCCGAGGACGACGACGGCGACGACGACGACTATATTAGCATCGAGGATTTATTCAAGAAGAAGAGGCAGCAGATTCAACAAAATCCTCTAAGTGGATCGCGCGCCCCCAATGTCCAGGTAATAAAAAATCCTTATTGATCAGAAATCATCACTAACAACGAGCGAATGCAGTCCAAAATTATCCGCAAGGTGCAATTAGCGAGCGTACCCTTGGTTCCCCGCATCAAATTAATCATCATGCAATCATCTCCTACATACATGCATATTGATTTACGCGATTAATCATCCTTTCATACAAGGGATAATGGCGCCGTCTGGTATCGTTACTGTATACCTGACTCGATGACTCATTGATATTTCACCTATACATATATTTACTTTGCACAATCTGCATGGAAGCTAACACTCTTCTTGTTTTTATCGATCAAGTACATGTACCTATTATCTTGTAATTTCTCCTTCATTACATTCGTCGTTATTATTTCCCCGTTTAAATTCGCGTGGATCTGTTATAGATGTGATTTTTTTTTTTTTTTTTTCGCTGACTCAAAGATCATTCTCATTCTCTCATTATTCCCAAGGATAAATTATTTCCTACCTTTAATATGCATGAAAGTTTCTATCGGATTAGTTGAACAAGGATTCATCTCACAAGGACGTAGGTCTTGGGCGAGGCGATACTCGATACTTATTAATCTATGATTATCCCACCGTGAAGCAGTAGACGAAGATCTCTTAATCCCATTATGTAAGGGTGGGGTATGAGTTCCATGTTGAATTGAAGGGCTTTGCAGTACCCCAAATTTGAAGTCATGAATTTCATTGAATGCGACCTTTTGAATTTATTTATTATACAATGTCAATATAGACATATGCATAGACGTCACTCCGAAGCTTAGATTTTAAAAAGGGTGAAATCAAATGACTTTTCTATATATAAAGTAGAACAAGTACGAATAATAAACGGCCGTAGATCATTTGATGTGATCCTCGGAGTTCGTTGCTCTGTTCAAAAAATGGCCTAAAAAATAAATAAGTAAACCTGAGAACTGTAATGTCTAATTTAAGCCGTTGGCAAGGAGTGATATACGCCGTGACTTGAAATTAAGCGATTCTCTGTAGGGTTTTTATGGAGAAACCGATGTCAAGCCAACGATCATAAACAACATTCACGTGACAATAAACGCCAACGAATCTGGCTCCGGAGTAAACGGTTGTAAAAATGGAGTCTGTGACGTCAGGGTCTTCTCGAAGCCGGACGCCGAAGGAAATGTGATAACTAATGTCCACCTGAGCGTCGTTACCAAGGTGAACAAACCGCCTGTCCAGGTTGCAGATATACCTGTAATTGAAGGTACGGCCGGTATTCGCACTCCGCAATTTGACCAGCTGCCAGCTTTCCACTTTCTCGATCAAAACGTCCGATACGGAGGATCGTTCTTCGACAACAATATTCCTCAGGTAATAAACCTGGCGTCAGAATCTTTCTTGTAAGTAGTTAGCTATATAATTGATAATTTAATTACCGATTTAAAGAGTCTTCAACACGACGCTTTACGATACACGCAATTTCACGTATCATGTCTTCATAAACTTTGAGGCAATATTTTATATTTCATGTTATTATGGCGTAGCGGATTACGATCACACCTGGACCTCAGAACTCGGGTAACTAGTTATTAAAAATAATTTAATGACTCATATTTTCCGCGCGCATATGAGTACATCTAATTATCACATAATGATATCTTCGGAATTACCTATTCTGAGTTCACCTCCATAAAGACGGGCTTTAATTACCTGTTTTAAAAATTGGTCGATGCGGAGGAGGAAGCGCGCGGAATAACGGACCACTGTATTATTTTTTCTTAGATCCCAATACACAGACAGGACGTTGACTCTTGGTATCGTCATCAGCCAACTATCTTGGAGAGACATAGGCCTGTTTGGCACTATGGACGTAATCTAGATCGTGACTTCAAAGACTCACGAACCTCCCAAGGACGTCGTGCAGGCTGGACAGAAACCAGAAATAGAGGAATCGTGGATGATAAAATCGAGCCACCTCTTAGTAAAACTAAACCAAGCAACGAAGAAAATTGACACGAAGGCTATTGGACCTTAATATTGTTGCCAATAAGCGCGCTCTATTTATAATTAATTTCACGATGCATAGTCCTGCTATTAGTAGCAACCGATTTTTAGCCAGCTCTGACGTTCATCGCAGCTTTAGGAAAAATCGGGATATCTGCTATCATTGTATCCAATAAAATAGAGTAATTTGTCAAAGCGGTGTTTCTATTGCCAAAATCCATGACTCCGGCCCACTTTTTAATCGGATGAAAATCGCACTCATGGATATTTCACAATCTCTGAACCTATATGAACCAGTTGCGATTCATCGGATGGAGAAAAACGGGGCATTTCAGTCTTCTCTGAGTTTTATATGGAGTCGTTATTATTTCTCAATGTCTGAATGAACAATAGTCTCGTATAACGAATGAATTAGTCTTCAGTGAATCACTCGCTATTTTTTTTTTTTAGTTTGTCACACCGAGTGAATATTAAAGCATCCTACAAAAGACCTACGGCGTAGGCGTATACATAGCTGTATAACATGAAATGCCAAGGGACTCTGTATAGTCTCTCTGAAAATACGTTATGACGGGGAAAGTTAAGTTGAAAATACTGTCGTTCAATTACCAGGCGGTAAATACGGATTAAACCTTGAGAGTGACGCCTCAAAATGCGTTCTCGTTATGGATGTTGTGCGCATAGGTAACCATTGTGCATAGGATGCGACACGAAAGACAATCGGCTCCTGGTTCCTAGTGGGGTATAAAATAATATGCGAATAAAATCCACTAATCATATAATGCAATAATTTTCAATAACTAAACGATATTTTATTTTATTTTATTTTATTATAATTTACCAAAATTTTGATATCATTTATTTTCAGTTGATTTTGCACAATCGCATATAGGTCATGTATTATCATTATGTATATTATCTTCTAGTTAAACGAGGAGATTTAATAAATTTTTGATTCAACGACAAACGTATCACAGTACCGAGGCTGCAGTTGAGTCTAAAGAAAATTAAACAACGAATGAAATAAATAATATCTGTAAATAATTTATAGAAATTTCATGAATATATAGAAATATGGCTAAAATTAAACAATTTCAAATACGAAACTACCAACTCATCTATATTCTACGTCTATAATACGGTAAAACTGTAATATCTTATCGTAACTGTCTCGTTGGATCGAATCGAGTTTAACGATCGTGGACAGTGCGGAAACTAATCTTTCCGTTATCGTTGATTCCGGTGGTAGCTTGATTGTGATGCACCTCTTTACCGTTAGGATCGGTATGGGAGCTTGAGCTGGAGCTTGTGAAAATACCGTAGGTTTGACCAGAAGGTGGAGGAGCCTCTTCAGCGAACCGTGATTCGATGCCGGGGGAACCCTATTTAATGGACACAATTTTTTCTCTATACTTTTACAGTAATTAACAAAAAACGCTGATCTCTTACGATTCAATGAGCAAATTCACTCACAGGACGGACTTCAGCTTGTCTAAATCCTCCATTGGGCCCTAGGCTTGCGCTGGCGAAGGCACCGTTACCGCCTTGGGGTTTACTGAAAAAGTTTGGAAAACCCCCGCCTGCACCGTTTGGAAATCCTTGATTAAAACTGTCGAGATTACCAAAGTCAGCTCCGAAACCGCCGCGGCTACCGAAACCGTATGGATTTGGGTAATAATTGTTGACCGGAGATCCATATTCAATGGCGTTATTCATATCGTAAAACCTGTAGTTTGTTCATATACATGATTTGAAAATACCGGACTTCTAGGGTGTCTCATAAAATATAATCTGTAACAATGACACCGTCACCTCGGTTGATTGTTAACAGCTTGATCATGCTGTCGCGTGGTATGGCCTGCACCCCTACTAGTGTCACCAGTAGATCGCATTGGTGTAGATGACCAAGTATAACCGTAAGACCTTGCGTTGGGCTGAACCCCGCCGTTGGGGCTGGTCATGAAAGCCGCGGCGTGGGCCCAAGAGTTGCTTCCACTTTTAACCCAACCAGAGTAACGCGGAAAGAGGAAAGAAGAGCAGAGAAGACCAGAAAAGCCACCGGAGAAATAATAAGAAAGTGAAAATCTCGTAGTGAGAAAAAGAGCGAGATATTTCAATTCAAGATTTGCGTTTGATTTACTTCAATATCAAACTCAGCTTCAGTTGGGAAACAGTATCTGATGAGAGAGTTGGTTATTGTAGATTCTACAAGATAGCGTAAGACCCGAATCGCGAAGGTTCTGCCTTCACGTTTCAGTAAGTAGTGTATAAAGAATCAAGCATTTTCTGGAAACAGTGTGCGTTCAATCGTCAAAGTATCTCTACAAGCATGGTGCAGGAAGTAAAGATAATTATGGAGTAAAGCATAGTAGAGAAATTCTGCTGACAATGAGTGCGAATAGTATTAATATAGGCAGGCATGTAATCATTAGTCACAAGCTTTTCTTGCTACCTAAGCTCTGGATGATTTTTATCAAACTTACGATTGGTACGGGCCACGGAGTCGGGCGTGTAACTGTCGTTGTTGCTCTTCAATGTTTCTGAAATACTGTTCAATGGGATCCTCAAAATTAAAGCCAGGTGCGTTATAGAAGGCTGGATTTTGATAGGGGTAATTATTAGGAGAAGAACCAACGTTAGAGCTGAACTGCTGGTTAGCAGAAGGACCGGAGTGAGATCCTCCAAAATTACCGCCAAACCCTTTGCGTCCTGGAAATCCACCCTGAGCCCATTCTTGTCCTGGAAAATAACCGCGAGACCAGTCTGGTACTTGTGCACCACCATGGTGCGAATTTTGTTCTTTAGAACCACTGTGAGACGAATCTTCTCCTGATTTGTGGGAATTTCCTGACTGGGAAAATGCTGAACGAGATCCTACACCGCCGCTTCCTTCCAGGATGATGATAAACATGGAATATTATTGATCCATCAGTTCTTCAAAATATTTCGTTTTCACTGACGTATTACGTCAAAGAAAATTATTTCGGTTCTTACCAGATCCGGATGAAGCCGTCTTGGTGCCACCGCCACCGCCACCACCACCTCCGCTACTAGAGCTGCTAGAAAAGCTACTTGCAAAGCCGCTTCCACTTTTGTCGGAGAAGGTTCTACTTTCTTGACGGTTTCCTTTCCCGTCATCCTTCACGATGTGGGTTTCCTCTCGCTTCTTTCTATCCATTGGAAAGCTCTCTCCAACGATGCGGGCCTCATCAGCAATAGCTTGTTGAAGACTGACTGTACGATATAACAATAAATAAATATTCCATTGATCAGAGTGACACAGGCACGTATGTTTATATTGTCTGTGTTATCTTTATATGCATTCCATCTGCAGCATATGCCTCATGTTTTCCGCGACCTCTGTATAACGCACGAGTGAAAACCTGCGTCAATACGTTTTTCACGTTACGATCATGGATCCGTGAGTCAAACTATAAACCGAAAAAAATCAACGGCAATTAAGCACTTTGGTAAAAAAAAACCTGTATCGAACTATGAAAGATTATATTTGGCGAGAAGGAGGCTCCTGGTGACCTCAGAGTATGTTAATGCGAGCCTAAATAGCGATTCGCCTTGACGAATTGAGATCGTACTATCAGTTTTATGCGGTGCGATAAAAGTCAATCTGAAAAAATCAGACGGCGATATTGAAGATAAAGTCAGCTCGGAGGTCAGAGCGCGTAGCTAATTTGCTTTAAATAACTATCCTTGATTGATTATTGAACACGACGTTATCGCGGTGTTAAATGTGGTAAATGTGCTGATATTATAATTATAAAACATTACACATCCAGACGTATAATGTACTCGCATACATTATACATGTTGCCTCAAAGTTAAACAAGCATCCTCTTATTTTTTTCTCTACATTTTAGTTTTAATTTTCAATATTTTTTCTATCCGGTAGATAAACAGACGAGTAAGACAGCTGTAAAAACGACGCACGACTTGCGATGTCGGTCAACTAATCAGGTAGATGGAGATGGTTCAATCTTCGGGTAATTAACATTAGTAATAGGGCCGTGGAAAAAACCGAAATGATCGTATAGCTCTGATGGTATGTCGTTATTGAAAAAACAATTTCTTTTCTGCGCTTGAATATCGGATAATACCATTCAGATATGGAGAGACTTTGGTGCTTTGATAACGAAACAAAAAATAAATGGTAATCATCAAATTTCGGATAGACAATTGACGGACAGTTCAGGTACCGTACTCAAATATCTGACTCACGTTCAGCTTCTGCGTGCTGCGAGGAAGTAGCCTCAACCGCAAGATAAACTATCCCTGATAGGAAAAGAAGAGCGCAAGTCCACTTGACACCCATTTTCACAAGAAGTCGGAGTTGCAGTTGTGTTAAAAAATGAATGAAACTCTCAAATTATTATAAAATTAGTGCTACACTTTGGGGAAAAAAAAAATGAAAGCAAAACTTTATGAACTTGATACACTCTGTGCGCGTATGCGAATGACTGCGGGGACCGTCCACTCATCATCTTATATAGCATCGGTAACCTCTGTCTGCTCTTCAATTCTGTAGTACGTACGCAGTATAATATTTGATGAGCTGGGCTGAAAGCTCTGGGCTACATATTACATTACCGAAACTCAGAACGATATCGTGATCGAAGCTTTTCGGAATGGCAAGCAAAGGTATTTGCTGAAAGGTTCGAAGGTGACTTACTATAGGCATTTTTTGGCGAAGCTCGGGTATACCAACCCAACTATGCCCAAACCTACCCACAGTATAGTGTGTGTCACTTAAAATATATGTTGGTACTATTTGGGTATAATTGGGTCGGTATACTTAAGCTTCGGCCAAAATATGCCTAAGGCGAACGAGTCTTGCTTAGATTCAAAAACGGATATGAAATCCAGGATGGTATTCGGTCAGGTGATTTTTATTTCATTTATCGATTCAGAAAGCACAGAGTCAATGTTCGGAAGTCGGGTTTTGGCTAATTAAAGTGTAGTCGTTTGTGTTTCAGATCTCAATGTGGCTTCGATGTGAGTTGAAATAGTAATTCGAGCCGGATGTCTTATTGGCATATTAATTGCCATTATTAAAAGTATATATTCTCTTTTGAGTCAGAGAGCTATTGCGACTTGGAATTGATGAGAATCCGGTAGTTAGATGAACACATATACTTTTATTTATTATTCTTATCGAAACATCGCGGTTCGAATCGCCTCTGTTGAAGAGGTCAAGACTTCTATGTAGCCTCGGGTTATAATCGTTAATACTGGTTCGTGAACCCGTCGATTAATATAATACGGACGAACGTAATGATTACTACACAATATTGGCTAAATTTAATAAATCTTCGATCTTCTTTGACTCGGTTACAAAAAGTAACATATATAGCTACGACGTCATTTCCCATAAACAACCTGAACCGTTATCATTTTTAATCTATACATCTTGGCCTTCGAGACCGGGTGCCATGGCTATCGTGATAGAGACATGATCGTAAGCGACGACCCGATGAGATACGCGAAATCGAAGCTTATTCTATATTACACCATGCCGATAGTGACGATATGTGTCTCATAAGTTTCCTGATAAATTCAGGATCATTGCCAATACGGTTTTTCTAAAACGATGCCATTGTAGCGAAGAAGAAATCCCCCCTTGATCAAGTAAAGTCTACATTTTCCACCGAATTGAACAGTCAGGAGTAAATAACCATTGAAATCCATATTCTGTTCGCGAAAACACGGGAGTTATGGGACTCTTTCAGAAATGGGACGGGATTTTGGATCGAAACGATGCTTTCGTGAACAAGTAGTAAACCTTGGCCTTTTTAATAATAAGATGCATTCTCACGCGCCCACCTCAACTAACACCCTGGTCTCGATAATTGGTGGGAAACCTATGAGTTCCTCAAAGCTCGTAATATAATGAGGTGTAATTTTTACAATCCTCGGAAAGAATCAGCTCGCAAATTATTGTTTGCTTTAATAATTCGTACTTAGGTATTATCCTATGCGCACGAGCTCGATGATTTCATTGCAGAGTTGATCGGTCATGGAGGATAATCTATCAATTACCACGAATTGGATGTGAGAAACACAGAGATTGTTGTTTTTCCCCTTTGCTATATAGACTGACAATTGCAGCCAACCAACGATGAATGACTTGTGCGAATGATGATAAATTTGAAATTTATGACCCTGAACTTGAGATTACGTATCTGGTGTCTTCAGAGTATCTGAGGCCCGTTAAGAAGATTAATAACGTGTGATGTCAGCTCTATCTGTGCAGAAAGGTGCAGTGACCCAAGTGAATGTCACGTGTGGGCTCTAGACCGTAATTTTGAAAAACCGTAGTAAATATATTTAAGCGGGTCGTTCACCTTTAAAATGAACCGAGCTAGAATTTAGAATTCTTCGAGCCCTAACCCAATACCTTTTCAGAATGATTCAATGAGCCTCATGTATCGACATTACGTCAGCGTGCAATTACAAAAATCGGCGTGTTCGGTCATCGGAATGAATAGGAAATAACAAACAAACAGTTACGAAAGCGTATATATTACGTCATAAGTTATTGCCTCTGATTTCTCGTTGTCTACGATGCCAGGTAGAAAATTGCCAAGTCGAACGTCAGACAAAACTTGCTTACCTCTCGACTTAAGACGTCTTCATTATTCTCCATCTTCACCTTTAAAAATAATGAATTCCTTAAAAACCAAAATGTTGGTACCTCGGGGTCAGTGAATCTGGTCGCACTACATATACGTATATATTGAACTCGAATACTCTCGTCTCGGTGATGCTTGATTGTTAATTAGTAGCCGATTGTAATGAAGCCGGTGGGAACGCTGACGAACAAAGCAACTATTACGTGATCGAATCTTGTTTTTACGTAGTTCGTTGCCGAATCTAAGACGTAAAAGTTATGCAATAATGGATTTACCGGATAACAATTTCATGAGATGAACAATAATAATAAGTATGAAAATAAGGAAGGAAGTTGTTAGGTATATCTAGCCAAAAGACGGTAAAAAACAAAAATTTGGGGCAACATTTTTTGAGTATAGGTAACATTTGGAAGACAGTGATTCACGACAATTCATTCTTGGAGAAATTCCAAGATTTTATCAAGACAGTAACGGTCAGTCAAGTCGATATTTATACTTCTTTTTATCGTTGAGTGAACGAGCTTGAAGATGCAACGAAGACCTGTCAAAGCCCAACGCAAAGATAAGGAGTCGTGGGACTAGTCTTCATCGAGTTGTGATAGGGTCTCGTTATCTTAATGGCTTCCCGCAATACCCATGGGACCAAGGCAGTGTACAAACTGCACCCTCGCAGTTTGGATCCTCATTAGAGTTTGGAAATTCGAAAAAGTCAGTAGCACTCGAGGGTAAGGATGCTCAAGACTCTGAGACTCTTCCTGGTGATAATTGCCACCATCCAGTGCTTGAAATTCAAAGGTGACTGCTTTCGACGTTCAATTGGAGTTTGCCATCCGCTTATCTCAATTTTCCGACAGTCAGGGATTATGGGAAATTTTTTCGGAGCCCAAATCGGTCACGACACACAGAGACGGGTATCGCACAGCCAAGAAATGCAATAAATTCAGATTATTGCACGTCCAATCGAGAAGAATATTTGTCCAGAAGCTCGAAAGACATGAATTCCAAATAAGGATTATATAAGCTGAAGTATGACTGGCTCCGAGGCCCAGAAGGTAGCTTCGCCCTTGAACCTCTGGAAAATCTGGTAAATGGTACACACGACGTTTGGAGACAAGGCCAAAAAATTTCCATCGTTTCTTTCCGGCGTCATAGTAGAAACTCTTCCTTTTTCTAAGCATTTAAGAACATTGTTATAACTTTGAACAGAATATCCTGAGTCTTCCGCCGGCCAGGGGCGAGTCCTTGCCCTTTCCTATCTATAGGCTGTAACTATTCACCCTAATGAAACTATTTACATGAATATATAACAAGTCTCAAACGAAAGAAAAGTGTAAAATGAATCATAATCCATAACTTCATGAAAAGCTCAAAGTGTTTCTCAGGAGCCGGTGGCTACCTGCTACGGTCAGAAAATGGAATGGATGAACCGACGCTAGTCTTGGATCGGGAACACTTGTTGGTAGCTTTCACGAGAACGGTCAGTCCTTTGGGACAGCAGTTTCAGGTAACAGAGGACAATCTACGAAGGGTCAAGTGAACGTACAGACACGTAGAGACGAAAATACTGGCATGCTAGCTCCTTTTCAGGTTTCAAACCTTGTCAGGTTTCCTGGAGAGTCTGTCCAGAACATTCTTATGGAATTTGTCAAGAGCAGTCCTACGTCCCGCAGTGAACAGAACCGAAGTGGTTGGAAGAAGGACAGACATCCAGTTGACACCGTTATCACAGAGAACATGAACTGCACCATCGCGAATCTCTCTGGTATGTGATGCTAAATAAATTTTGAAAATCACAAGTCACTCAGCTAACCACCGCAATATTCGCGACTACATTTTGCTATATTCTTATAGCTTTTCTGCATCGAATCAAAATGTACCAAAATTACATAGTCCGACTGATTGACCCAGACAGTTAATAGACCTGTTGTCGAATTTTAATCCTGTCGAAGCACATAAATATACTCCTCGCAGGTAAAAATAATCTACTGACGGTGTAGTAAAATGAAATTTTTACAAATAATGAAATGGTGACTGCCCCTTATCACCATGACGCAATTTAGTCATTCGCCAAGGAATTCATTGCGCTGTTACAGATCATTTAGGAATAATAAGATGGGCCGTAATTTCATAAAAAATTATGCAATTTCTCCTCTGGTTCTGCTTCAGTACCGATGAATAGGCTATCAGAATCTTTTCACCTATAATGTGTAAGAAACACGGATGGAAAGTTCGTCCAAGATTCTACACGACGTAGGTGAAAGGCTTAAAGGTGAAGGTCAATAATCCACGGAAAGATTTGCCTAGTTCTAAGCAAACTGAGCTGTAAAACGATTAGGTATGAACAGAGAATACTGTGATTAGGCTCGCTTGTAGCACCTGCATCGAACCATCTAAGAAACTTGTACCTCAGCAACAGAGAGGCTCTTGATAATCTCAGGGCATGTAAATTTGAGGTGAAGTAGAGTTTAAATTTGGAAAATTTTTATTGTACCAACAGTTTCATGAGGCACGATAAAAAGAACTCGAAAATGCATCTTCTCTCTAAAGGTCAGACAGACAAGAAGGGTCAAAGTGACTGAATAACTGTTTCAACGACATCCTACACGCGATTATGCGCATCTGATCAGTCAGATGAGAAGAGTATCATTCTTCACAGAAATGATATGAGTAACAGATTGCAGTGGATAAATTAACAAAGGATTTAATCAGCTGATACAAAACCGTACTGTTCAGATTACGTAATTCCTTGAACACCGTATATAGATTGCTGAGCGCACAAGACAAATTGGCCATAAGGCCTTGATGCTCTGTAGTTTTTTTTGAAAACGAGTTAATTATCGTCTACGTTTGGATATTTTCTCGAATTCTTGGTATATATATATGTATACGAAGATATCTTAGTGCCATCATAACGGATTCAAAAAAAAAAATTAGGTATCTAGTGCTCAAAGATCAGACTTACTTCCGGCTTCTGCCACATGCTGCGAAGAAGTAGCCTCAACCGAGAGATGAACTATCCCCAGGAGGCAGAAGAGGGTGCAAGTCCACTTGACACCCATTTTTGAACGAAGGTTAACAAGACGTAGTAGTTGAAGTTGTGTTAAAACGATGAATGAAACTTGAAAATTATTGTGTAAACTACTACTGCCTCACTCCAAAAACGGGAATGCGAAACTTTCTGATCTTAATACAGTCTGGGCGCGTATGCGAATGACTGAAGAGACCGTTCCCTCATCATCTTATATAGTATCGGTAACCTCTGTCTCCAACCTTCTGAACCCGAATACATCGATTGGTTGTTCGAAAAACCGGTCGCGGGATTGTTATTGAACCGATTATTTCCAATAATTACATAATCATTAATGATTCGGGTAGTAAAATTCTTCTTTTAAACTTCAAGTCTAGTAGCTTTCTTTACGATTTTTTCATTTGTGGTAGACAGTTATCGAGTTTTGACTTTTAGAATGATTTAATTTGGCGAAAATTAGGTGTAAAAAAAAAATAATTTCAACTTTCAATCAAATGAAGTGTCCAAATTCAAGTGATCAAGACTTACCACTGAAAAATAAAAGTTTCCTTAACGATCTCGAAACAGATACAAATATGAAATCTGATTTGAAATAGGTAACGTAGCATACAATCGAAGATAGTATATCGTATTAAAGTGATCGCCTGGAATCGGCCTTGGATCGTGATTCGATAAAGGTTAAAACATTATAGATTTTTCAGAGATAAGGTAATTTGAATGTGAGTTGAAATAGTAATTCGAGCCGGATCTCTTATCCGCATATTAATTGTTATCAAGCGTTTATTCCAATCCTGATATTTGCGTCAGAACTATTACGCCTTGAAATTGAAAAGAATCCGGTAATTGGATACATGCTTATTTATTTCTATTTATTATCCTTATCGCAACGTCACGGTTCGAATCGTCTCTGTTGCAGAGGTCAAGACCTCGTCATAGCCGCGAGCTGCAATCGCTTTAAAATAATTGTGATTTGTGAATCGGTCGACAAATATATAGGACTAAAGACTTATTTTATAATTGTATGAGATTTATCTGCTGAATATTTGATTTGCCGGACTCCATGAAGTCATACGTCGAGGTTTTCCTGTAAAAAGTGTGGCCGTCATTTTATGAACAACATATAACCCATTATGTTTCTAATTTTATGAATCTCGATCCCGAAGATCGGGTGTCAGGGTTATCTTAATTAGAGACATTAATTATAGGCGACGATCCGAAGAGATATGCGAAATTGAAGCTACTGGGATACTAGACTGTACTAATAATGATGATGTGTGCCTCGTGAGTCCCGAAATAAATTCAAGATCATGGCCAAGGCTGTTGCCCAGAAACCGCTAGATCGGATTCACGCTATTTGCACAATTCAGCTGGAGTAACCCAGCCATTAAAGCAAATAAGAAATCACGACTTATTGATGAATAAAGAGCTGGAATTTTGGAGAAGAATTGCATTTTAAAATTGCAATAATCAATATGCTTGTAGAGATGTATATTGTTCCATGGTTTCAGATGTTCAAAGTAACAGAAACAGTTCGATTAGAAATGCTCAACCTCATCGCACGATTAGAATCAAATGAGAATAGTAATTATCAGGACCTTGGTCTTGTTAATTACAAGTTTCATTCGGTTAACATCCTGGTCTCGATAATTGATGGGAAACCTATGCGTTTCGCGAAGCTCGCAATTTAATAAGGTGTAATTCGACGATCCCCGGAAAGAATAGGCTCGTAAACTATTGTTTGCTTTAATAATTTGTACTTAGGAGCTCTCGTATGCGCACAAGCTTCGATGATTCTATTGCAGAGGTGATCGATTATGGAAGATAATCTATCAATTATAGCAGATTGGATATAGCAAACAAAGAGATTGCTGTTTTTCCCCATTCCTATATAGACTAATGATTGCAGCAAACAGTCGATGAATAGCTGTGTGCGAATTATGATGAATCAAAAGTTTCTGAACCTGAATCTGTGATTACGTATCTGGTTCTGTAAGAGTGTCTGAGGCTCGGTCAGAAAATCAATAACGTGTAAAGTATTTATTATTTGTGCCAAATACTGCAGTAATCCAAATGAATGTCCTTCGTCAGCTGCGGATCGTCATTTGAAGAATCTTTCTGGATCCTTTTAAAATCCTTTCAACAGAAATTTATGCCGGCTGGTCACCATTAGATTAAAAATTCTCCAACACAAAAGGGCCCAGACCCACTTTCGACCATTTGATGTGCCTAATATATTATTATTACCAAGTAATTGATGATAACAAACAGACAGTTACGAATGCTTATTACGCTGTAAGTAATTGCCTTTGATTTCCTGTTGTCTGGCGATGCCAGCTCGAATATTTCCAAGCTGAAACTCAGAGAAAACCTGCTTGCCTTCATACTCAGGATACCTTCACCATCCCTTATCTTCATGCACCTTTCACGTCGGTCAATCTTTCTTATCTAAAATCTTAGTACTCGGGGAGTCTGACAGGACTATACGTACACATTGGTATACCGACACACGGTGTGAGCTGACAAGAGACAAGAATCTCTTCTTCATAACAAATAGGATCCGTTTCTCGATTGTTGACTGGTAATTATATGATTGAACCAGTGGAACCGCTAAAAACAAGCCAATTATTATACGAACATCTTGTGTTCGTGAAAAATGTCTGAAAATTATTCGTCATACTAATATAGGTCGAGGGAACATGAAATAAAGTGGGTAAATTTCCGAGTACCTATACGAGTATCGTCAATCATGAAAGTCATTGACCCTCAACAATTAATGCTAGTAGAAATTCCAAGATTTTTCTAGGACCGTAACGTCCTGATTAGTCGGTATTTATTTTCATCTGTATCGTTGAGTGGGACTGACTTTTAGATGCAACGGAGCCCTGATGAACACCAAAACAAGGATAAGGCGTAACGGGACTAGACTTTGTCAAGTTGAGATAGGTTGAGATAGGACCTTCTTTTTTTACTGCCTATCCATAATGCCCGTGGGTCTATGGCAGTATATAAACTGGCCCCATAAACTTCGGATCCTTAGTCCGGTTTAGTCTTTTCAAAAACTCAGTTGCGCTCGAGGGTAAGGATGCTCTACAAGACTCTTTTCTTCTTGGTGATTGCCACCGTCCAGTGTTCAGAAATCAAAGGTGAGCTCCTACATCCATGTTTAGTTATTACTTGCCATTTTCTCATCCCAAATTATTGATGATCAGGGATTAAGAGAAATACGTACGGTGTAACAGAAAACTGTGTTTACTGGATGTAAAATATAGTAAAATTCAATTGATGTTACATACGTTCAGTGGTAGAAAATATTCGAAAAAAAAGACGTTTCACAAGTGTAAATTTGAAATAATTTGAATTTAAATAGAGCATCATTGGCTTTGGGTATTAAGAGTTCATACGAACCCAGGTGACAGCTCGTATTACGTTACGATCTATTAAGACCTAAACGTTTCTGATCGATTTGTTGTTTGATAAAGACTAACCAAAAATCCTGTGGTTATTTCTGTAGATCCTGTAGATGTAGATGGTGCTAGTCCAAGACTGGACTGGTCATATTATTATCCTTCCTGGTCATCGATAGTCGATTATTTCCATGAATCTGATTCTGAATCGACCGACTCGCCTCCAAATTTGCTGACGAGGCTCAGCGCTGTCGAGCAAGTGGTGAAGGAGATAAACGAGATTTTGAAGAAGCAGACTGGTGAGAAGCCAAATGGCTAGTTTATTAGGAAAAACTAATCTTTCATTAACCATAGGCGGCTAGTTCTTCCGCACCTATTGTCACTCTGACGAACGATTTTCATATGCCTGAACCTCATGTCTGACACACGTGTGAAAATCATATAAAAATCCTTTTAGGAGTCCAAAATATTTTTACCAAATTATTCCAATTGATAATGAAACTCTCTCAGGTTGTCGGAGTTATTTTAATGCAAAGTGTATCCTAGGGTCACTGCGATCTTTGCCTTCGCTATATTCCACTCTACCTCAATCTTTGGTTTCGTAACTTGTAACCAAATTTTTGGATTTAGCATCTAAAAAAACCGAAGGTACCACAACTCCTGGAATCAGAGCGGAGGTATCGCCATCCACGGAATCTCCCTCGACGACGAAGAAGGATGATGTGCCGCAAGCTGACGTCCGGCAGCCTCAGCCAAACTCCAATAAGAAGCCTGTATCTAGCGACGACCCGGGACAGCCATCAAATATTACTAACCCCTCTACGATTACATTGATAGAACCTACAAAGGCCCCCGAAGCTGCGAGAACTAATGATAATTAGAATCCACCAACGAAACAATCAAATGTTGACAGTGACGAAGTAACCACACCATCCACTGGGCAGTGGTAGAAATTCAGAAAGCGTTACCCAGCAAAGAAAGGGAAGCGGGCCTGATGTCGAAAAGTTTTCTGCCCACAAATTTATATCAAACTAATCTGCCCATGAATATACGTACATTTGTCAGAAGGATTGATTCTAAGCCATAAATATGATTTTTCACTAGGTTACATATGAATTATTTACCACGATTATAAAATGATGACAGAGTTCTATATTCAACTATCCATCACTCAATTATTTAGTGATACCAGTAAGTTCAAGTATTTGTAATAGTTCGCAGGATACAGTCGATGAAACTGTGGATTGTAGGTACCTCAATAAATATATTAATTGATGGTACGATTCGTTGTCCAGATTATTCATTTGATCACCTTGATTCGATCCCAACGATATATATTCCAATCTTGCATTGATGAGATATGCATTATGATCTTTCATAACGTCGGGTGATACCTAGACTGGAATGAATGAGGACCAAGATTTCCGGGGCACCGTCGGTTCAATCACCTTCGTAAGGTAAAAAAAAGGATGGTTTTCATCGAAAACGGGCTTTCATCATCCGCGGAACAGGTTTTTGGACAGATCTGACATCTGTCCGACAAACTCATCGAATAATCTCAAAAACGGCTCGATGCATAAATCTGAAATTTGAAGGATCTTAGGTTGGGCCAGGCTGGCACTGCCATGTCTTAAAGTGAACATAAGTAGACCATGTTCTTCATCCAGCTAGCTGCCATCAAGGCATGACCCGGATTGGTCGTCGTTGCCAGGAAAAATCCAAGATAAAAGCGACTACGGACTATGGCTACCAGCTGGGATTATTACGCGAGATATTATTTATCGTATCACGTATGCGTTTCAATATTCTCCTAAATTCTTTAGATATGAAACTTTTTTAGTGTCCTCATAATGGAATAGGAAACAAGCGGTAATTACCTAATTTCGAAGAAGCAATTTACTGACACTTTGGGTATACGGTGTTCAAATATCTGGCTAAATTTTAGCTTCTTTCTTTCTGCAAAGGAGCAATCTCAACTTAGAGATGAGCCATCCCCAGAAGGAAAATTTTTATCGGGCAGTTTTCCCCCGATTGTATGGAATTCTTATAATAATTAACTCCATTTACAAAGTTCCTGATTTTACAAACTCCAAAAAGTTATACGTGGAGGTTTTTTTGTAAATAATACGATTGCAACGTAGCCTTATTTTCCTGAAGAACAAGAACCCTTGTATTTCTAAATTTATAAATCTCTGCCTCCGAGGCCGGGTGTCAAGGTTATCGTGATTAACGACATTAATCGTAGGCGACGACCCGAAGAGATATGCGGGATTAAAGCGGTTCTAACACTGTACTGTACTGATGATGATATGTGACTTGTGAGTCGAGTGATAAGTTCAAGATCATGACCAAGGCTGTTGCCAAGAAACCGCTAGATCGCGTTCATAATATTTTCACAATTTAGCTGGGTAATACAGCCGTAAAATCAGGGATGAAATCACATTTTCGTGCCAGATGAAAAGCTAAAAGAATGTAAAATAATTGAATAGAACGACCGCAATAATAAACATTTTTCGTCATACATGTATAATGTATATTCTTCGACCTATGCTTCGACGTTTTAAGATTTTGAAAATACTCCACCTCATAGCATGATTGAAATCAAATGAAAATTGTATTTATTGTTTTGTTTTTTTTTTCGAATTACAGGCGTCTAGGGGGGGGGGGGGGGTGTAATTTTGGATTCAAACGATGCTTTCAACGACTAATAGTCGACCTTGGTAAGAAACTTCAGTTTTTTGAAGCTCGAGATTTGATTAGATATAATCTTCAAAATTTCTGACCCTGAAGATTTGACCACGTATATCGTTCTAGTAGCTGATGCTCATTCAGAATAATAATAACTAAAAAGTGCAGTAGCTCAAGTGAATATCTTTCCTGGTCTGTGAATCATCGTTTGGAGAAACTTTTCGGATAGCAAATATCCCTAATTGATATAACAAATATTCCTGATTGAGTGCTACTTTCAGTAGAAATTTGTGCAGGTCACCTTTAGAGTGGAAATTCTCCGAGACGAAATCGAAGAGCTACTTGAAGTGAATTGGTGTGCCTGATATTGGCAACACGTCGAAGACCAATCACGTAGAAAGCTGTATGTTCGAGCAGGGAAATTAGTAGTCACAAACAAACAGTGAACGCGTATCACGTCATAAGTTATTGCCTTCGATTTTTCGTTGTTTAGCGATATCATTCTTAAATTCCAGGCCTAATGTCAGCGAAACTTAATTGATTGCTGACCCAAGATACTTTTACGATCCGTTATCTTCATGCACATTTGACATCGGATAATCTTTCTCATCTACAAGTTTGGTACTTGCGAAATCTGGCAGCACCATACATGCATATAGGAATATTGACAGTGTTGGCAAACAATCTCCTAAAAGCTCTCCTTAGTTATAAGTAATTATCATTCCTCGATTGGTGAATTGTAATCATGTAATCAAGCCAGTGGAAAGCACTAAAGAACGATCAAATTCTCACACGATCTTCTCGTGTTGGTCGCTGACGTAGTTAGTTGCGAAATCTGGTTGTCCAAGAAAAATTTCTAAAAATTATTCGTTGTTGTAGGAATATGAAATACAGTGCGTGAATATTTACTGTAATGGAAATAAAAATATACCAGACGAACCGAACATTTTTTAGGTACCCATCTAGGTGTCATTAGTTATGAAAGTCGTTGACCCTAAACAAATTAATTCTTGGAGAAATTCCAAGACCTTTCTTTATCATTGAATGGGACTGGGTCTTAGATGCAACGAAGCCTTGGTGAAGTCCAAAACAACGATAAGGCGTAACGGGATTAGACTTTGTCAAGTTAAGATAGGGCCTCGTTTGCTTACTGGCTACCCGTAATACCTGTGGATCTATAGCAGTATATAAACTGCACCCATAAACTTTGGATACTTAGTCCGGTTTCGTGATTTCAAAAACTCAGCCGCACTCGAGAGTGAGGATGCTCAAGATTTTTCTTTTCGTGGCGATTGCCACTGTCCAGTGTTCGATAATCAAAGGTAAGCTCCTATATCGATGTTGATTTTCTCATGCCAAATTATTCATAGTTATAATTTCGAAATGGTGAATGAAGTATTATTAGCTATGAGCATCGGTCTCTTCATGGCGTGCGTCGTTATCAAGATGTTTCCATTTTGTATCACATATAATACGAGCTCACAGGATAGTCTGAACTTCTATTCATTGTCAGTTATGGAAGAAATATTCATTATTTTAGACTCACCAGGATGCGAGACAATTCCGGCGATTATAACATGAGCATCGAATTGTTATTTCAGAAAGACCTAACAAAGATGTAGATGATTTTCGTCCAAGAACAAGCTGGTCGTATAACCATCCATCCTTGTCGTCGATATTCAGCCATTTCCAGAAACCCCAATCTAGACTGACCGAGAATTCCCCGGATGTAGTCAAGAGACTCGCTGGCGTCGAACAGGTTGTGAAGGAGATAAACGAGATGTTGAAGAATGCTGTCGGTGAGCAACTAAACGGCTAACTTATTGGAAACGACAAATTTCCCATTAACCATGGTCACAACTCGGACAGTCAACCGGGGTCTTGGTTAAAACACAAACTACGAATCGATGAAAATTATGTACTGTCATTGGTAACAGCTGTGTAGTTTATTCAACATTATCTTTGACTCGATCATCTCATTATCGATGACTTGTACTGTTGAAGCCTCTGCTAGTGTAGCTTATAACCAAGTTTTGGGACCTAGCTTCTAGAAGAACCGAGAATACAACTCCTAAACCTAAGGTCGAGGCATTACCTTCCAAGGAATTTCCACCGAGGGTGACAAATGATAACGTACCTCAGGATACCATCCAGCAGTCTCAGACAAACTCCATGAAGAGGCCCCCATCTCTTGACAGACCGGTACAATCCCAAAGGCCTAGACCTGTCAAGGAGTCCGCAGATGTTATTGCGATGAGGCTTAACACCGTCGAGCAGATGGTGAAGGAAATGAACGAGATGTTGAAAAAAGACATCGGTGAGAAATGAATTGACTAACTTATTGAGCACGATGAATCGTTCATCAACCATAATCATAATTCGGACATTCAAAATTCATCTTTTGCTGCGATGAACCAATGTGGGACTAACACGAATGAAACAATAAAGTCAGTTAGTTCTTTCAAAACTATTTTTTCTCAAATTAACAATTTTCATGTGCCTGAAGCTTCGAGCCTCATGTCTCACACGCGTATTAATATTGAAAATATCGAAGATCTCTCACGATTTGATGAATCGTGTTGATGAAACCTTTGCTGGTGCAGCTTGTAATAAGGTTTTTGAATCTAGCTTCTAGAAAACCCCAGGATACAACTCCTGATAAAGTGCAGCCACAGCCGGACTCCGACAAGAAACCCGCATCCAGCGAGAATCCGGGGAAGTCCCCAGATGTTGTTGCAGCGAGGTTCAACGCCGTTGAGCAAATGGTGAAGGAAATAAGCGATATGTTGAAGAAAGCTATGCAGCCAAATGATCCTAAGCTGACCGAGAAGTCCCCAGATGTTGCAAAGAGGCTCGACACCGTCGAGCAGCTTGTGAAGGAAATGAACGAGATGTTGAAGAAAGCCATGCAGCCAGGTGATTCTAAACCAACTGAGAAGTCCCCAGATGTTGCAAAGAGGCTCGATACCGTCGAGCAGCTGGTGAAGGAAATGAACGAGATGTTGAAGAAAGACATCGGTGAGAAATAAAACGGCTAACTTATTGTGAACGACCAATCTGTTATTAACCATAGTCATAATCCGAAGAGTCGAAGACTCATATTCTTCTGGAAAAAATTAAAGTGGAACAAACACTCACAAGATAATAAAGTCAATAAGTCCTTTCAAAACTGTTCTCTCTTTTATAAACCATTTTTATACGCCTGAAGCGTCGAACCTCATGTCTGATGCACATGTTGATAAGTTAAATGTTGAAAATCTTTCATTCCTTGCTTAATTCTGACGATCGACGATTCGTTCCGACAGAGACAGATTATTTTATTTCAAACCTGCCAGGCACACAAGACTTTCCCGATGAAACTGAAGCTGATTGAAGGACCCTCAGCTCGGCAGTGTGAATCATGACTTTGGGGGTATAACGAGTCAAAATTTAGGCACTAGAACTGATATGACTTACGATGCTGCCATAATAAATAATTTTCTTTGAAGTGAGGAAAATCTTGACAGAATTGAATCTTGAGATCTGATTCAAACTCGTATTCCAAATAGAGTGGCTGGGGTGATTTGTATTGATCCTAAATATCTCCTAGGTTGTCAACTATTCTGATGCTCAATATCCTTTAGCCTCCTGAAACCTCTGGTTTTGCGGTTCTCCTTGAAACCAACCTATGGACTGATGAAAATCATTAGTATCCTGGCGTTACTGCAGCCATTGCCTTTGCTACTAGCTTCGTAGTTTATTTAATATTACCTTTGATTCGATCATCTTACTATCGATGACCTGTGTAATTGAAACCTTTGCTATTGAAGCTTGTAACCAAGTTTTCGGATCTAGAGTCTAGAAAAGACAAGGATACTACAGCTCCTAAAGATAAGGCGGAGGCATCACCATCCAAGGAATCTGCACCGACGACGAAGGAGCCTCAACCAGACTCCGACAAGAAGCCTGCATCTAGCGACAAACCAGCACAGTCAGAAGATCCTAAACCGACTGAGAAGTCCCCAGATGCTGTCGCAAAGAGGCTCGATACCGTCGAGCAGATGGTGAAGGAAATAAGCGAGATGTTAAAAAAAGCCATTGGTGAGAAGCCAAACAGCTAACTTCTTAGGAATGATAATGATGAATTTTTCATCAACCATAGTCATAACTCGGACAAGAGCTCATCATTTGCTAACAAGAACCAAAGTGGGACTAACACTAATGGGGCAATAAAATCAGTTAATCCTTTCGCAAATGTTCTCTCCCGCAATAAAAAACTTTTTAGCCTCGTGACTGACCCACGGATTAATATTCAACATTTTGAAGAATTTTCATCCTATGCTGAATTCTGACGATCGAAAATCCACTCCGAGAAAGATATAATTACCATCAGCTTTGTAGTTGGTAGTAACATCACCTTTGACTTTATCATCTCACTGACGATGACCCGTGTTGATAAAAACTCTTCTAATATAGCTTGTAATCAATTTTTTGGATCTAGAATCTGGAAAAAGCGAGGATAAGAAGACTCCTAAAGATAAGGCGGAGGCATCACTATCCAAGGAATCTCCACCGACGTCGAAGGATGATAAGACGCCTCAGCCGGACTCGGATAAGAAGCCAGCATCCAGCGACAAGCCGGTAGAGCCAGCAAATGCTCAACCCTCTGCGACTGACCCAAAGGAAGTTGCGAAGGAAGCTCTGAAGGAAACTGCGAAGGAAGCTCCAACGGAACCTCCGAAGGCCCCTGAACCTGGGAAAACTGATACGGATGAGAAACCATCGAAGGATCAACCACCTGCTGCAAATGGCGAAGCACCTCCACCATCAACGGAATAGCAGTGGAAATTCTGAAAAAGTAACCCATGGAAGAAGTAGAAACAGGTCTGAAATGAAAGAGTTCTTTGTCGACATGTGTATATCAAACTAATCTACCTTAAATTTGTCAGAAGTATAGCTATAAGTATGCATTTTAACTGACTTATCTATGAATCATTTACCACGATTATAATATAACAGAGGTCTATATTCAGCTATCCATCATTGGATCATTCAGTGATAACATTAGGTTCAAATACTTGTAATAATTCGAATAAGGTACAGTCGATAAAACTGTGAATTTTATGTACATATTTCAATAAATATATTAACTGATGGTACGATTCGTTATCCAGATTATTCATTTGATCACTTTCATTCGATCCCAACGACATATTATGATCTGGCGTTGATCAGGTCTGTTTTATAATCTTTTATGATGTCGAGTAATACATAGACAGGAATTAATAAAAAAAATCAAGAAATACTGAAGATATCAGATAAATACATGCATAGCAGATGGAAATGAATGAAGAATGACTAATTGTATGACTTTGACGTCTACACCGGCTGGCATACGTTGGCTCATTCCGACTTCATTTTTAAACATAGATCCATTGTCTTCACTGTCATGCTTTTCACTTTTGAAAATTAATTATTGATGTCCCTGGCTTTGTCCCGGTATTCAGTCATCCATCAGGGTCAGGAATCCATCCATTTAGAATTCGGACGTGGTAACAGACATTTCATCAAACTCGCAGGATCATGAAATAGAACATAAAGTCAACATCGCAAATAGTGATCTCTGAATAAGATACGAATGTAGTGAAGATTTGAAGTACTTTTCAATGATTTCCATGGCATTTTTGCTTTGGGCGATATTCCAGTTCATCACCTCGTATAAAAACTTCAGCCAAGCTCAATGTACAGAAATCTATGTGAAATCAAATTGCTTCATACAAGCGACAAAGAAAGAAGAACACATCATATTGGAGTAACCCAATGGTATATTCTTGGTCTACGATTATGTTTATTAGTTCCGAATAATTGTTACTTAATCGAATAGCCTCAGCCTCGTCACACCTGTATAGTGACAATGCTTTGATGCTCGGTAATCCCCAAGGACCAGTGCTACGTGTATTCCTGAGTTCTATATTGACGGATTTTTTAAATCTATAAGTGATAGAAATGATTTTCATACCAAACGAATGATTTTGTAATATTTGGAGCAGCTTATCTTTCTCATTTTCCTCGTTGGAATTTCGTGATCTGTTAGTTATTTGTGATCAGATACTGACCAAACAATTGGATTTTTTAACCAAGCACGTAACTACGTGCTCGCACGGCAATAACGACGCTGCTATTACATCGTGCGACGCCTTGAGCATCTCAAGCAGGAATCTAAGGCCGTTTATACTTGTTAAAAAAGGGCAGACATCCAAGTGAACACAGTAGAATCGACTCAGTCATGGCGAAGTGCGTTTGGATTCTGTTTCTCAGTGCCTTGGTTCCTCGTTTCACGAGAATAGTAGGATCGGCAGGTAATTAACAACTTTTATCCATGTGAAACATATACCACTCATAGAATTTAAAAGACATATTCCTGTTTGAATCAACAAGTGAAAATGCATAAAATAAATCGCAAAATACATGGATCCTCGCATCCCGCCCATAAAATGTAAATATGATTCGATATTTGCAGATGATCGGATTGTCTTCAACGAAGAAGATGAACGCCGGTGGAACACACCACCCGAACTGATTCCAGAGGCAATCGGGAGGTCGAAATCTCCGGCTGGTGGACCACAAGCAAGATTTTTACCATTTTCTGCCTCGTTTTCTCTAAGTGCCGGTGCAAACAATGCACACTCACTAAGTGTCGGGGCCAACAATGGAGGAGTCAGTCTCTCACAGAGCACAAGTCAAGCAAATGCCCTGGGGTCTTTCGCCGGTCAAGGGTAAGTCACATGATCGTTTGACAACTTATCAGTAAAATAAAGTGACAGTCCGATAGATCACGAGGAATGGGGCTAGGAGCGTGAACTCTGAAAGGAATAGTGACTAAAAATGTATTTTCACTCTTTAGGACCGGATTATCAGCAAGTCAATCAACGTCCCTCTCGGCAGGTCTCTCTGGAATCTCGGCATCAGATGCTAACGCGTTCAACCTTAACCATCCAATCTTTGGGGGAACATCGCAGGCCAACAGTAATTCCTTTAGTCTAGGTGATGCGACGGCGACATCCCAAGGAATTGCAAATAACGGACAAGCTTCTTCCGGGGCACAATCCGGTGTCGGCGGTTTGTCTTCAGGGGCTACTTCCGGCGCTGGCAGCGGCCACTCAACGGCAAACTCCGGTGCATCAGCCTTCGATTACCAAGGCCATCGTCAAGGTCGTCCGATTTGGACAAATGTCGGACCCAACACCGAACGTGATTGGAACTCGCCCAGCTGGAGGCCCACCCAAAGTCAAGGCCCTCACTTTACCCAAAATAAAGAACCGTCTTTCGGCTGTGGAGGTCGCCGTCCTTCAAGGGTTGGCAGCTTCCGGTCCCCGAATTATTACAACCAAAATAATGACTGTGGGAATGTAGCTGCTGGGCAGCACCCCGGAGGTTCGTCAACGGGTACGTGGTCGAATGGTGGAGGACATCAGCAGCCTTCTACTCAGATATCAGCGGCCTCAGCCAGTTCGGGTGCGTCCTCATCCGGAAACGGCTTTTCCTTTGGTCAATCTTCTTCGCAGAGTAATTTGGGCCCAAACGGTCCATCTTCGTCGACGAACCACAATGTCCAGACTTCGGGCAATGCTCAGGGATTTTCCCAGGGGGCGGCTGCTGCGGTTGGACAAACGAATGGACAGACCGACGCAAGTTTTGGATCAGGAACACTGGTCGGCAGCTCTCACGGGAATGGTCAGTCCTTTGGGACAGCAGTTTCGGGTAACAGAGGACAATCTTCGAAGGGTCAAGTGGACGCACAGACACTCGGAGATGCGAACGTTCAAGGCACAGCTAATGCTGGCTCGGTGAACTTCGTCAGGTTTCCTCAAGAGTCTAGCCAGCACATCCCTACGGAATTTATCAGGAGCCATCCTGCATTCAGTAGTGAACAAAACCGAAGAAATAGGAAGAAGGACAGACATCCAGTCGACACTCTTATCACAGATATCACGGACTCCGTGGCAGACCTCTTCGATATATGATGCGAAAAGTGGAATCCCAATATTTCCAACGATCTTGAGTTGGTCCAATGATCCCTGCAATAAACTTTACAGTTCACAGTTTATTGCAGGGATTAGTCGACTATGCCTCATTCTTGGAAATTTTTTTCGTGTTGAAATACCCAAATTCTTCATAGACCTGTTGTCGAATTTTGATCCTGTCGATACATTTAGTCATATTCCTCGTAGATACACGTGGCAACATATTTATTTGAATTAATTTAGTGACGATATGTAGGGAAATAAAGTTTTTACAGTCAATTGAATCGTGACTGCCCCTCATTACCATAGCGCAATTTATTTTCAATCGATGATACCATCGTATTATTTCATGCCTGCTGTTCTTTAACGAAACTGGTTGTACTGTTATTGTTAATATACTATATAGAGGACGGAAATCCCGTAGATATCAATAAATCTATTAATTTTATTGAAAATACTATAATTGCCAGCCTGAATTTGCTTTAGTACCGATAGCTATCGGTATCTCGTCACTGATTATTCGCGAAAATCACGGACGCAAAGGTCATCGGAGAAATCTTCACAAATCGTAAAGTAGGTGCAGGCTTCAAGGTAAAGGTCAATAATCCAAGGAAATGTTATTCGCCCAATAGTGGCATCTAGTAACAGATTTACAGAACTGTCTGTGCAGTTATGACAGTCTTTGGACTATAGCCAAAGAAAGATCTGGCAACGGTAACTTATCGACACCAACATTAAGCTCAGTATACCTACGAAGGATGTTCGAAAGATTTTGATCGGTCGAAAGATCATGTATCAGTAGGATAGAGATCGTGTAAAACTTGAAGAGTTTACTGAAGGATGCATACAAGCATGATTACATATATTCTTATTTCAAATTTATATGATATTTTTTATTAGCATTCAATTCCTTTATTCAAAGCGTAACTGCTCTGTTCAATTTTGATTCAATTTGTACCTTATTCTAGAATTCTTATTCTAGAATCTGCACAAACTAATTTTCGTCGAAATTCAATGCCGATCGAATCATCAATGATTTTTGTTAGACAGGCATGCGCGTGTCATATTTCTTTATGTAATATGTACGTGTTAGGAGGCGTTTACCGGTGATGTTTTCCGGTCGGTAAGTCACATATTACCCATTAGTGCGCTATTTGCTCCGAATAATCAAAATTTGCGTGAAATAATGATTATTACTCGCTGCGCTCGTGCGCCAACTCCGCACTCACGTGTAATCTCGAACTTCCCGCACTAGTATCGTAATATACTATTAACATCATATACTTTTTTTCCCTAGTTTCTGAAATATCAATTTCCCAACAAAGCAGGCGGAAGATGCGTTTATACCGATTTCCTATTCTTTTTGAAGACCTTCGATAAAATCATTTGCAATTTCCATATTCGTTTTGCTAACGATAATGACGATATTTGATATCTGTTAGACAGTTATTCCGTTGCAATTCGTCTCTTCCATTACCCCTGGTTCTGGTAATTCGCTTTTTAATAACGGATCAACAGAATGGACAACCAGCGTAATGGGAATTTGAGCCCTATAGAATTTCTAAATTTAATACCTGTGTCGGAAGTTATTCACTCACAGTATTCCCTTGATTGTTGCTTGTATGTTAATTAGCTGATAATGATCCGCCGAAGATATTTGCCGAAGAGTATTTTGTGATTTATTATTTCCCTCAACTTTTACACGTATGAAAAAAAAAGACACTGGGAATATTCTGCCTTGAATAATCAATAAGTTTAGCGCATAACATTATTGGCAATTCTTCTCAAGGTCTGATGAGTAACTTTGACTCATCCATAACACGGGTTATATTACATTCATTCGTTGTTAATACGTATCAATCAAAGACCACGATTCAACTATAAGCAGGTAGCCAGGAAATGCCTCACTGCTTTTTGACGAGCAGAATGCCACATGGAATTCGTTGACGCGTTCATGTATGGAATAACAGAATGGTTGATCAATCATTATATGTTTCTAAAAAATCGAAAAACCACATGTGATTTCTGTTTTAAATAAAAAATTAGCGATAACGGTTCGAAAATAATCGTCTATATCCCCAAATTTTATTAAACACTCGAGCTTCGCTGCCTACACGTTTTTTGTTTGACTGTAAAAAAGGAATGATCATTACTATTTACAGACATGTCTCATGTCGATGATAGCAACCTATAATTTGACTCTACGAATAGGTGTTTACTTTTAATGGATAGTTAGCATATTTAGCATGTGTTGTGCTAAAAATCGCACCATTTCCATATGCACTTTAATTTGACGTTATCTTTCCTGTAATTTCAGCTTATAACTGCTAGCGAAAAGTATATAGTATAATCGTAAAATACTATTCTGAGCCTGCCAATTCATAACTCTTATGTAGAAAAATCGACGAAAATCAACACAGACAGAAAAAAAAAAAATGTCCCATTCAACTTTGCAGTGCAAGATGCAAACTCCTTTCTTTATAGTTCAGTTTTTTTGGTAATTATGATTGCTAATCTTATATTTTTCTTGAGCATAATTATCCATCTATTCACTGATATACTTAAAATTACAATTGACGAATATGTTCGGTCGTAGATGTCACCAGCTCGTAGCCAATAATTACAGGTGTTCGAATGGGCTGGAGCTGTTGCACCAAAGTTTTCAATTACTTTATTCAAATTCTCAGAATTCTAATTACACTGTTTTGTGCCGAGCGCAATAGATTCGGGCAAGTATACATCAAAGCTGTTTATTGTACGGTATACAGTTACAGAAAAAGAAGAGATTCCGAAGCTGAAAACCGTTGTACGTACCATATTATTTAATAGTCTAAGTTTCACAGATGAAATGGTGTGGTTGCTCACTTATAAACAGTTAAGAATTACTGCCCACGTAATGAACGTAATACACATGAAATTTTTTTTGCGATACTGTTGAGAGAAAAGCACATAAAAATGTTGATAATTAAATCACGAAAAAACTATCTGCTCATGCAGCAATGATTTAAACTCAAGGGCTTATCAGCTGACAATGATTGTTAGCAATTAGTTCCTTACTTCCTTCTTGTTCAATTGATTTCAACAATACATCTACTCGCAGTTCGTCACAGTGGACGTACTTACACATAATAACGCAGATATCACAGAGCTTGCACCCATACGCATTTGTTATAAAGTCGTGTAGCAATCTACTGCGGCTTTCAAATTATTAATGATTACATATGATTGCACCTGAACAAGTACAGGTATGGTACAGCATTCGTAAACGACTAGCCATGTGTTTATGTAGAAGGAATCCCCGTGGACAAATTAGTATTAATTATAAGAATCTTCCCATTCTGAGTATACCTGCATAAACTATCGGATAAGTTGACTATTTTCATCATTTTTCGAAGTTAAAATTAATGCTGGAAAATTTAACAAGGTTGTTTACACAGTTTGATTCATATCTTTGTGGAATAATTAATGTGATTCAATTGGCAATTATTTTTATCTGGTAAGTCTGAAATTTATAGCCTTGAGGTCACACTCGACACTATGAATAATCACACTTTGATGCCCTGTTGTTGATTATCAGAAGCTTTGTTAGTGCCTCAGGCAGATAAGTTTCCTGAGATGAAGAAATAAGAAGAGACAAAAAAGAGGATAAAATAATGATTAAAAAATTACCATCTAATAGGCACCTGTCGGAACGAACATGTATTTATTTTTTAAATGTGTTCAAAAATCCAGCATATATTTATATACTTATCACCAGACTTTTCAGATGTTGAATCTATCCTCTCATATTCTAAATTCGTATTTCTCCAATTCCGGTTACGTGTCAATATAAGAATATACCTAAATTCAATTCTCGTATACTAGTGACCAGAAAATTCATCGGAGCTGATGACATGTCGCATAGTTAATTTCATTATACTCATCCTCAAAACTTATAATGGGGATCTCATTAATTGTTATACAACTAATACATAGGAACGTGACTATCTATTGGCTGAAGGCTATAAGCGTCATTGTGATTCTATGGTAAACAGGAAGATGAATTCTATGAAAATTGTAGTATGTAATGTGTAATAACACCTTGGTTATATAGTGATGAAAGTAATAACAAGGAGAATATAATTATAAGAATATTAGTGCCAGGTAATATTCCTGAAACAGGATCATTTTCACTCATGAAACTAGGATTGATTAACCTCTGGATTCCTTACATGGCTTTAATTCATATAACTATTCAATGCCAAGTTGGGCTTGTAGTATTATAACCAGACATCGTTTTTCTACAAGTAAAAACGAAAGTTGTTTCTTTATTTTCTTCTGTAGGAACAGAAGATATAAAACATAGAGATAAACGTATTTTATCCTCCGGCATATCTTCGGAGGTAACACGATATTTCGAACACTTCCATAGTTATATCCACAGCACAGTGGTGAGATTTTATCGCCTGAGATATTATTTGCGAAATCTCCGACCGCCCAAGAAACTGTGACAAAAATATCCTCGTGGGCAAAGGAATACGACAAGATATGAAATAAATATTCTTTATTATTATGGCATGCTATTTTTGGAACGGACCCTACGTCTTTTACAAGGTGCAGCAGTTCTCGAATGAAATTCTCGCTGCCTTGTATAATTAGTAAAACGTTTTGGAATTGATGTGATTCTGCCTAAGCCAGTCTGTACTATAAAAACGAATGATCAAGGCTGAACGATTAATAAATTAGTATGAATCTCAACTTTTGATCAGTCTCGGCCAGCCTGAGTCAACGAATTCGCAGCAGATATTCCTGCAAACTCTAAATTCGTGGAAACTGTCGATGAGTCAAGCCTGAAGTTTCTTCATATTTTCAATTTTCTTGAATATTTTGTAATTTGTGAATTTTTTTTTCCAAGTAGGACAGGTTCACGTTGAAGTCCCGATGCAATTATGGGATGGAATAATTGACGAGCACCGGTATCTTCGGTATTTCCCAGATTTGTAAAAATTCCTAATTACTGGTAGTCGAGCTAATCGTATAAAAAGCTAAACAATACAACAAAGACGCATGTGGAGGTTGAAGAATTGCATAACTACAGTTTATCATGAACAAGGAATAGGCTGACTATAAAAGCTGTAACATCAAAGGATTCATCACAGTGCATCTCTAGTTTGCATCCAACAGGCTTGAGAGATGTGGAATCTTAAGGTATTCGGTTTATTGTTGCTGGGAAGCTGCGGTGTCTTATTTGTGTGCTCGGAGCCGGTTGCATCAGAAGGTAAAGTTTTAGGAATAAATCCATTACGCGAGAGTAATTAATTCCAGCTGAATCAATCTCAGTCCTATCTTGGGAATTCTAGAATAAAATTGACCCTGGGAGTATAATAATGCTTTGAGAAAATACGGAATGACTTCGTCTACTGATAAATCAAGGTATTCCCTATGAAAGCTCTGCTGCAGATACTAGGGCCTTCAACCCACGGTCGGAATACTAAATTATAATTTATGCAATGATTGGACCAGGCTGAAAAATGTTTCCAAGTTTTGAGATAGAGGAATGAAGATTTTTGCCAACAGTTCATTAATTCACGTGTTTTGTTGCTTTATTTTAGAAACGACCGTCGTAAACGATGCTGCGGTCACTTTGTCTACAGAATTAAAACCTCCGCCACCTCCCGCTGCAGGAGAACACCGTGGAATCGTTTACCTAATCAATCTCTTCGCCGTCAGGAATAAAACAGCTGAAACCCCCGATGGAAAAGCGGAAAATGCTTTGACAGACGACAGCCCGGAAGTCATCGGTGTGTTTATACCTTGAGATGAAAATCTCACATTTTTGTAATAACTGAATGTTTCTATTCAAATATAAACACTAGATTGTCAATTGATTTTTTGGACAATTTATAAGTCAATTTATTAGTCTGTTTATCCCTAAAACATCTGACTGTATGCCCAAAGAGTAAAAAAAAAGCATTGAATATGCAAATCGAATATAAAACTCAACTGAAAGAACCCATAATGTCACTCATTACGTGAATGAACAACTGGGATCTTCGGTTTCAGGACCTCTGGCTTCGCTACTTCTTGTGGTCGATGATAAGGATGGTGATGATAGCGTTGACGGTAAACAGGTCACTTTCGATGATCTCGCTCGAGTATTGCTAGAAGACGACTACCCAAGCCTTGGTTCGGAAGAAATTGCCAAAGAACTTGATATCGACGCGAGGATTTCTGACGAACCTAACGTTGCGGAAGATAAACTCATAAAGCCAAAGAATTCCCGCAGGAAGCGGACACTCTTCAAGAAATGCAGGTCGTGCGGTGGTGGTGGCGGCGGCGGCGGTGGCTATGGTGGAGGCTATAACAATTATCCAACCGGAGGTGGTGGTTATCCTACCGGAGGTGAGTCGACTCACATATTTTTTATCAAGACAAAAAGCATCTGATGACAAGTCATTGGGGCCGTATGTTGCATATCAGACAAGTCTAAAAGATAGATAGATCGAATGAGATCATCTGTATGAGAACACAGTTTCCAGTCCATCGAGGAAAAAATGAAAAAAGTATTTCAAACCGTTCCATAGATTCTGAGAAAAACAATACTACATGGAATGATGACCTGACTTAACCCATTAGACTAATTTTAACAACTCAAACTTTCTTTCCAGGAGGAGGTGGACAAACTGTCGGTGTAATTCCGATCGTAATTTTACCCATCGGTGTGAGTGGGGGTGGAGGAGGTGGAAGAAGACATGGGGGTGGAAACGGGTATCATCCCAACGGTGGTGGTGGAAATGGTTACTATCCTACTGGTAACGGTGGTGGAAATAATTACCATCCCAACAACGGGGGTTATTACCCCGGAGGAGGTGGCGGGTGAGTCAAAATTGAATTTTACTACGAATTGCCAAATTCTATACGCAAAATGACCGGTCGATGATAAGCGGATGAGTCAGTGTATCAAAGGGAAATATTTTCGATGATATTTCTATTCTTTCCGAAGCAAATCGATCTAACAATTGGTATTCCGTAGAGTGAAAAGCCCCGACTTATTGCTCAGGTGAATTCCACCGCGGTACCAAGCTTGGAGCCGTTTTTGCCACGTCGGTGTTATTTCTTAGCCTACCAAGCAGGGTCATACTACATAAGGCATAATAATCCGCCAGTACTATGTCATTACGAAGAAATTACGAATCGTAATATTGCAGACGGAACGAGGAACGGTCAAGAAATATTTTTTAAATATCTTCAAAAAACGTGTCTAAGTACTTATGGGTTATTTCAGGGGCGGTGGAGGCGGCAACTCTTACAGCCAGGCCTCGGCACAGGCACAAGCATCAGCATCCAGTTCTGGCTGGTAGATAAAACACTGAAGCAGAATCTACACACTACTTTCACATACACTACCTAGGCAGTTACTGGTGAGCGTTAATTGAAAGTAAACGGTCACCGCCGTTTGCTGACCGAAGTATGACGCAATCAAAACTGAGCAGAAAGTTATGAATTATTGAATATTTTCAGGGGCATGTAGTTCAAAGGTCGTACAAGGTAGTCGGCAAGAGAATAACGAATAACGAACGGCTAACGAATAGCAAAATTCATGAATATTGATTTCTACCTAAGTTTTACCATTGTTAAGAAATGTGACAAATAAAGAATGATTCGAATTCAACGAACTCGCTTTTCGTATATAATGTGGCGAGGTTGCGAGGATATCACTTTTTGTAGGTGAGATTCTGTCCTTGAAACGTTCCTCGGGAGTCATCGCTCCTGTATAATGAACTCATTTAGTTTTTATATTCTTCCTGTATTTTACACTCGTGTAAAGAATCTTGTAATTGAAATAGCTCAACCAGAGAAAGAACATTTCCGCTCGTCTCGAGTTCAGCCAAAGCTGCAAACTAATTCGCAACACTTATCATCTAATGGAAATGTCACTGAACCTATATCTCACCTGCGTTCTCGTCGTATGTAATTAATTTTGTTTAAATTAGTTCATTAAGATAACACAAATTCACGATCACTGAACTCCGAACTTATTAATCAGAAGTCACGTTTTTCGATATGAAGCTAGTTTTTTTCTGTCTTTGATCAACAACCGCTAGACTCGACGTTAATAAAACCATAAACCGCATTATAGTGTTAATAAATGTAAGTAAAAATATTTTATGTTCATTTGCCATATCTGCATATCTACTATGTGATATTAAGTCCATGTGTACTAATGGGATAGGGCTCTGACTCATGTAGTACCTCATCCGGTATGCATAAGACACATAAAAATCTGAGTAAGAACTTTCTCACGGCTGATTTTACTGCCGAAGACAGTTCTTCGGTTCGGTTTTTCAATAGCAAATTCGCACTACTGCAGACTCTAGACACGTTCCATAAAAACGTAAGGATCGCAACCTTTTATACCCTGAATTACTGCGACTACATATGATGACTTAAAAGGTGCGCGAACAGGTCGAACCTTTGATACCGTTTCTATACGATAGCCAAGTCTGGTAGTTAGGCCCCACTTATACGATTCCCTGTTAATCTTAAAGCGTAATCGAACCGTGACTCGGTATAAATGTAACAGGTTCAGTCTATCCACCTGTACCGTTCGTTGACTGGACCGAAATATCACGTCCATTTTAAGTATAATGCTTACCTGGATCGTGACTCAATATAAATCGAACAGAGCATCGATGGTATTGTTTGCGTCCAGTCTACCCGGATGATTCATCGCGAATAACGACATGTATAGACTATTTCTTTCACGCATCATAATCCGCGACTATATTCAAGATTTCTTGCCTCTACTTTGGCTTGGATGAAACCTCTTTGCAGAAAAATATAATTGACTTGTGATGAAAACGAATCAATCATTTTTTCAAAAAATCAATATATGCATCAGACTCTGGCTATGAACAGCGTAATAAGATCAGCCCAAGAAGAAGCCGTTTTTTGTCTGCGAATCGCCGTAAGGATTACCTTGTAGCTATTACAGATGAGTGCAGAAAGCATCCTCTAACTCGTGAATAGTGCATTTCTTTCATTTTCCGTAGATATTTCCATAATTCTAATACCAGCGTCTCGATTAGCAAAGATTTCACGGTTGCAGAACTGCCTAAGTATCATTAGGGACTCGATTGGCGTTTGTAGATTATTCAAATCGTATGGTCTTGGAAAGGAAACTTGTTCAATTAACGCAGAGCCACTAGAAATATTGATAAGAAGCGGCAGCTATAACACGGGATCCATGAAATGACATATCCAATACTCCTCCTCATTTCCAAGCCGATGAGAGAACAGATTTACAACTTGATCCTCCAATTGAAGAAAATAGATTATGGTGTATGAGCTCGTTGATAATTCAATAAGGAGCAGATGAGCAAAAGTTCATTGTCATAATAGTTGTTCTTTCGCATGGCAATTGGCGAGAGATTGAAAGTCAATTAGTATGCCTATTTTGAAGAAGCTCAACGATTTCACCATTGACTTCATCAATTTTGCCAATACTTAATAAGACCCGCAAAATACTTATTTACGAGTACAAGGACAACTGCTTGAATGCACTACTCATAAGTATAGGTATAAATATAGGTATACTATTATTAGTAGTTTAAATCAGACCTCTTCAAATCAGATTCACCTTTGCAAAATTATTACCTCTAGACCCGGATCCTTGGTTATTTTCTGATACCATAACGTTGTTGGCATTACCAGCCACGAGGACGTGTATCATAAACCACGGTGTGAAGAATTCTTTCGCTTAGACTTGTGGTATTCGTTCGAGCTCTGATTCCAGCCTTATTCTTCACTGGCCACAGGGTGAGAATCCTCTATCTCTAACATGAGCTCGTGAGGTCTTGGTCATTTTCATTTGAATCATCACCAGTGAATAGTAATTTCATCATGAATACAGTCGGTATTTGACTTTATATTTTGGTTCAAATTAGAGTTCGGAGTTCAGATCCAGGTCTGCTGCATTGGAATTGGTACTTCGGGCAACGGCATCAGTCCTCGATACATCCACCAGTCTACTTGAGACCGTGGCATTTTCGGACCCAAGACTTTGAGCAGGCCCTGAATCCTGCGCCAAGGACGACAGGCTGGAGTTTGAGATCCTCTTGGCCGAAGTTGAGGATAAGGATTCACATTGACCACTGGGACAGGGATTTCCAACATAGGCTATAGAGAAGCATAGCATTGTTGCCAGAACTCGCGAAATTTTTTCGCATAGTTCAGACCCGTTCTTGGAAATGCAAATAGAATATATGAAAACATGGACATAAACTTGTCCTCCGATATTGCCGGGTTCTAGGAATATCATCAACGATTGTGGGCACGATGAGAAAGTTACGACGTTCGTGAAAGTTCAAATTCTTTATAGCGAGACTTGACAATTTTTTGGCAACTCAAATGAGCCAAAAATACATCAGTATTTCAAATCAAGTTGGCTTGCCTCTGTGGCGTCAGAGTTGCAAGAAATATCTTGTGGTTACACCTGAATTGCATCAACTGTCCCAAATCCTTCACTTTACAGGCGATTACATTTTCGGTAATAATGTCCATTTTTAGCGATTTGTATAAATTCTATTCTTTGCAATCAGACGATGGAAGTGTTCACCGCGTTTCACAGGATACCTACATTCTCAAGTTAGACTTGTCGTAGCAATATATTTTCCACTTATGAACTGCTTTGACATAATTTTTGATACTTTCCATCGCAAGAGTTCATTAACTGTGAAAAAGAAGAGTGAAACTTCCTTTTATTTTAAAAGCAACCTTCTTTCTTAATCAACAGAACTCATGGCTACGGTGGTGCTGAAGACTGGGGCCTGTACTGAGAAAAATTGAAATTTTAATTTTGTTAGTTGAAGAGAACTGATCAGTTTAAGAACTGCGAACTATATGATGACCCGACGAGGATTGTTTTTCAAAGGTACAATGCGCAGAAATGCCATATTATACAGAAGTTCGTAAGATTCGGTAAAGCGGCCGGAAAATCGTGGATAAAAAATGTGTATATCGCTTTTTTAAGAAGACGGAAATATGTATGCGTTTGAAAATTTGCTAGGTCAACAGGTCAACGACATGACCTCGGAAACACCAAGCTCGACATTCTACTCTTGAGTTCTTCAGATTTTGGGGGATAGAATGGTTGTGGAAAACAGATACCGAATCATTGCTACAATCAGTCATCTTGTGCTTGATCCGGATAGTGATTCCAAGATTAAGTCTATTAATACGACAGGTGAACGATATACAATTCGCCTGAAGCGAGCACGACGTACCACGACGCCGTAATTACTACTGGCCAGTGCTCCAGGGTGAAGGTAACGGTATATAGATCGATTCTTTATTTTCCATGACCTCCGCGTGGAACGAATCTTACTCCGAAATGAACCAGCCACGCCTGACTGCACATTCCTTGCTTAAATAAACAATCAAACGAAAAATCTCAGCCGTTTTAAACCATCTTCATCTCCATCTCCATATGAAATGAACATAATCATATATGCGGCTTGAGCTCAACTTGTAACTAAACCATTTCCCCGTCTGTTTGCTGACCACTATGTTGGCATTGGCTGTACACACTGCTCATATATAACATGGGGCCCCTTGCCTCAAGACTCGTCGAAGTATCTATAATCACTGTGCAGTCCAATACGTAGATATGTAGGCATATACTGCGCGAACCCAGCCCAGCAACCTGCGAAGGACAATGGACCGAACCCACGAAGATGACGCAACCAGAATCTCCTCGTGGTCTTCTATTCGATTAGTATTGCGCGTCCACTGTACCCCTCCTTGAACAAGGAGCCAGTTGGGGTCAGTTTTTATCCCCTAGGCTCCGGTTCGCCCAGTTTTTCCAGGGGGTCAGTCACCACCACGAGACAAGGTCAATGGACGGAAAATACACCGTCGAGTTGGAAGGGAAACAGATACCCGGGTAGATATACCGCGACGAATCACGGTACAGGATACCCAGGATCATCCAAAATACACGCAACCTAAGGGATCCTTCGTATCTTCGGTGAAACGTATTGGTACCTGAATAAATTGTCGAAAATAAATAGAATACGGATGCATAGCTTCGCACCTTGCGTATCAACGCTAAGTGTCGCAGGATGGCCTTGTTTCAATCTGGGCCAGATCAAATTTTCAATGAAATTTTGTACAATGAGATTTAATGATGGCGGTGTGGGCGCTACCTTCAAAGTCGACGGAAATACGAGTACTGCGAAAGAGAACTTCGCTAGGCATGTTCTTGCATATATTATATAGTACCTAGTTAACCACAGAGGACGGAGTCGTTATTCTTCCCTTGCAGAATGTGGTCTAGCCATATGCATTCTTAGTGCTTTTTGCTGTTTGAAAAATAATCTATAAAAATCTTAGAGCGTATGGAGCTACGCTTATGATAAGATCTTAGGTACTGCAACACCCGAAGAATTGCCATCATTGTTCAGATTGTTAATATTTCTCATATCTCCACCAACTAAGACAGCATTACAATCTGAAGTGGAAGTAGACGTTGCTCAGTAGGATATTTAACTTGGACATCGAGTATCTTTTTTCTGACTCTAGATTTGCAATGGAATTATCATAAGCGCGCTGGGTTTGGGATGCAAAGCAAGATTAACATGATATCATAGGCTTACAAGGCTGTACATAATTCATTACCTCCAAAATTGTGAATGCCATTATAATTTAAGAATTGTCAGTTCAATGCGAGGAAAAAATTTATGTTGTCGAGACCTCCCATATCCCATCATTGGGTACATGTTATTCACAAATTATTCCAGAGTTCGGAAGTCAATTCAGTGAAATATGGAATCTACACAATTTTTGGTAAAAAACGTTAGCTAATAGAGTTGACCTATATTTTTAAAACATAGCATGATTGAAATTCTCAGAAAATCCTCTTTCAAGCCATTCTCAAGAGTTGGCTAATTCTGTCTGCTGAACCGTGACAGCATTGAACAAGCGTTAAAAAAGTTTTTTTACAAAACTTGTCTGAATAAGTAATTTATAATTTCAGCAAATGATCATACAACATGACCCCATCCGAAACTTTGCTAACCATCTTAATTTCCATATAACATATCATTCTTGCTAATTATCTGATAAGAATCAAAAAACTCTGTTCAGAAAGTACCTGAACCTGAATTACACTGTCAGCCGCACGCCCTGAAACGTCTGGATTGGCACTGGCAATGATTTGCGGATAAAGCACATATCAATTAGATGATTTTACTCGCCACTCAACTCAACCTGTGAAGGATTGGTAAAGCTCGTTAATATAATGATGCAGAATAGATTCTGATATATACATATATATATATATATATATATGTATATGTATATATATATATGTATATATATATATATATATATATATATATATATATATATATATGTATATGTATATATATATATGTATATATATATATATATATATATATATATATATATATATATGTATATATATATATATATATATATATGGTCAGCACACGAATCGCCTAAGGCAGCAGCTTCGAACAAGAGATAATCTCGCTATCAGAGAAGCCCTTGGAAAAAGCTCATCGATATTTCTTCAAGGACTTTACCTCTTCGATTGAAATATGGAACTTTTTGGCACGCTCAACCCAGTACACAGTAATTAGACATCGTTCGTTTTATCAGCAGACGAATCTAGGCCCTGATGAGAGCACGGGACGATGATGACTTAACAACGATTCACAATAACAGGTTGAGTGGTATGCGGTATGAAATCGAAAGTGACGCAATTTTACGCCCGCGCCTACCCGCCGGTGAATGGCACATCGTATTTCTGTCAGTGAGTGTGTACGTACACGATTGTGTACTTGGCATATGTCTGACGTATGGCCGATGATCCTGACCCCTGACCCAGGATATCTAGCCTGTTAATAAATATTCGAACACGTGAGCTCGTCAGGAGATGAAAAGTTATCCTATTGGCTGACCGGGGATCTGATAATTTAAGAATATAATTCCTGCAGTTGATCAATTGGTATCTGGTTATCCTGGGGATCCGTTACTAAGAAGGATCAAGGGATTCGTAGAAATTTTTTAACGAATGCCTCGCTTTGTTGTCTCGGCCCTAAAACCTAAGACCACGTTTTAAAATAAATATCTTCCTATTTATAATATCAGTCTCGCGCCTCTCTGCGGGTTACGAAAACCGCAGACCGCAAACTTTGATAGTATACATAAAACAGTCAAGCAGGCAGTAATTCTTCCCATACCATAAACTCGGCGTTTAATATAAACTAGTTATTATAGGTGTGATATTAGCGCCAGGCGCGATAACTGCGGGATCAGATTAAAATTATTACCTACGATATTACCCATCTCAGCCAAAAAACTTACGAAGTATGAGCCTGAAACTAAAGCAGTTCTCGACGCCTGGTAGATCGTTATCGTTCCAAGTACGAGCTACTCAATATTTAAGACGCTCCTCCAGCCTTCAGGAGTGAGATATAATTGGTCTGAATCGATCATTGAATTATCTCCAGAGTTAAGAAGGGCCGATTAAAATTGTATCATCATTAGTCTTGCATAGAGATTTATTCGATAAGGTTCAAAGCGGCCTAAGAATACGATGCTGTGGCTATTTTCATCAGCGTTTCATAGCGGTAATTGCTCTTCCAAAGTATTTATCTCGCGAATTGATTACGCTCATTAAATATATCGCGAGATATTTTGCGAATTATTTATTCGACATGCCCTTGAATATACTCCCTGCTGTTCTAAAGCTAAGTTTCGCGGTTATTGCGTCAATTTTTTTTACCGAAGGTCCTGCTGTCTATATATTTACTTAATCTCATATTGTCGTAGATAGAGAACAAAAGTGTATACTGTGGTCAGATACCTATACCTACGCCACTTTCTCCTTGTTTAAAACCGAATTAATAACGTGACTGGGATCGTGCGTCATTTACAGGTAATTTATTTAGGTACCTATGTAGGCATTACTCACCAGCAGTTTATTATTAGTATTATCATTGCTCATTATTATTATTAGATTATCACGGAAGACGATGATTAATCCGTCAAACTATTCGAAAATTAATCTTCACACGGAATCAAGACCGCAATTTTTATGATTTCGTGTCCTAACATTTCCAGCCTTGACGAAAGCAGTGTCCGACCGCCAAGTGCTCTAGAAAAATGATCTTTGAGGGTAAAAAAAGTAAAATGCCTAACGGTAGCCTTCACTGGTTTCCGGTCCGAGTATCTCACCAAACCGAAAAATAAACTCGTAAAATTATTTATATGGCATATTCTATGTCGTGCAGGTTCTTTAAACTCAACCGACCGGTAATTGCGGATCAAAATTTGTGGCACTAACATGTACCATGGATGACCTCATAATAGCTACACGGAAATCGTGCAGAGATCGATCTCTCGATTATAATTCGCCTGAATGATTAAATTCAATTTAATTTTTAATTATCACGTATTTCGTCAGATTTATAAACGAGCTTCAACTCCTGACCTTTTTTCTCGTTTCTTCTTACAATTAGCCGCATCAATTCACCCCTTGGTACTTCATTACATCTTGGACCAGGAAGGTGAGGTCGTCAAGGTTGTCTATCGCGTTGCGACTCGCTTCTGCAACAGGTTGGACCTGTCTTAGATGGCTTTCGACCATTGTGGTACCTGGCGACCGCGTAACAAGTTAGAAATTTGTTAGAATTTCACTTGGAACCGCTTTGTGAATTTCAACCAGGTGAAAAGAAATCCTACATTTTAGGTAAACTGGAATAAAAAAAAAAAAAAAAAACCCAGGAAATTTGTTTAACATATATGAAAATCACATACCTATACGTGGTTACCCCGACGATCAGATTTGAACCCGATATTTCGTCCTCGCGGAATACTTCGAAAGCCCCCGTTTTTCATCCCATATTAACGGGATGGAATCCTGAGAGAGTCTTAGCTCTTGGTATCAGGAGGAGGGGAGGATTGTACATATATATGAGAGGTTCCCCTGGGCGGGGGGCCCAGTACCGTTCAAAGATGCGAGCCGTTGGGATGCTGCGGACGGGGTTCATTCTCGTCTTCCTTATCATTGCCTACGCCAGTGAGTACCGGATATTTCTTGACATCGCGTACCTACAGCTAAAAATCTTCGTCAATTATATCAACGATTTTTATATATTCGTACTGCTCATAAAGCGAAGTATGAAAATCGATCTAGTGAACCGACGAGTGGTTTTATCATACCTGTACTATACGTTACATATCAGTGTTGTGAAGTGAAATCAACACCTTGACGATTTGACCGCAAATTAAAAAAAAAATCTTTCCCAGTTCCTAGCTATTTAATTATTATCAGAAGAAACGCTAATCACAGGAAAGAAATAAAATTCGCCTTAATCTATAGCATGTTGTCACGCCTAGTGCATTTTTCTATTTCGATATATTCCACGGTAATATAACGATGGCTTGATCATGGACGAGGGATCGATTACTCAAACAATTGCGAAAACAATGAGAAGCGAGATTTCTTAAATCAGAGATATTTTTGCACAGGCACCCTACCTCTGCAGTTTTTGCCACCAATTCCTGGGTACGTTCCGGTCTACATCCGAAACGGCGATGAACCCTTGGAGGATATTAACCTCGCGCTGGCCGAGGCCTTCGCCGAGCACTCGTCGTCTAAGGTAATTCGTGCAATGACTTCTTTTTCTTATTTGATTTCTATTTTTTTCACACTAGATGACTTTTTTTTTCATATTCACCTTGCTATCACGGTTCTCAGATCTTGAAGGAATCTAACGTAATATTAGAAGTGCAACAGCCCGTCGACTACGAGCTTATATCCGACGCCCATGATCAGGGTAATCATAAAAGTACACTTGATGTCTTTGAACCTGAGAAAGAATCGGCAGAACAAAACGACGATGTGGACGTCGAGACTTTGCACCTCGACGATGCCGTGACGCCGATGCAACGCCGGGATACGAACCGATCGAACGTTCAGAAAAAATCTGAGGCGGTCACGCTGGAGGTGAACAGGTCCAGAATACCTCAGCTACTGACGGCCCAGGAGCGCGAGGACGAACAGCTATCAAATTCCGAGACTAAAACCGAAAAACCAAATCCAATCTCCGTTTCGAAGGAAGCTACGATCGAGGTAAATATAGATACCTTTCGCAAATTCTCATTGCATTAAAAATAAACCAGAGAAACGCTCGGCGAAAAGAGGGACTTCCTTGAATCATTTTTTTTTTTTTTCACATTTAGGTGAGCAGCGTCCAAGCCGATGAAAAAGATGACTTGGAGAAGCTTGCAGCTGAAGTTGAAAAGTCAGATTTTAAACCCAACGAGGTGATCGATCCAAATCCCAATTACCCAGAACTGCCGGCTGAAATTCCTCAGCAACACAATAGCCAGGATTTTGGAGCACTAACTGATGTCCCTCAGGATATTGGTTCTGTAATCGTGAGCTTGCAGGACGAATCTCAAGTTGCATCGGACAGTGATGAGTCGTCGAGCAGTACGTCGAGCAAGAGTGAAGAAAGTGTCGACAGCAACAGCAGCAATGTGTCTGTTAGCTCCGAGTCTCAGGAGTCCGAATGAATTGCCGAGAGTGAAGATAATTAAAACTAATCGTAATAGGATGTTGATTTACGTATTTGTAAGTTAAAATTATTTGTCGGATTAGCTTATGACCATCGATGTTGGTATTGAATTACTATAGGAAGTCGTATGATAGGAGACATGAAGGTACTGTTATTTATTTTAGCAAAAAGAAGCAACACATTAAATGCGAACGCTAACATTCTTATTTTGTAAGCCACCTTTTTTATAAAAAAAATAATTGAAAAATAAAAAAAATCTTGAAAAAAAACCTAATGTCCACTGCGTTACACGCGTATACGTATACATAACTGTTGATATTCATTAGCTACCTGTAAGCCCGTGGGAACATAACGTTACTCTATTGGTCTAATGGCTAGTTGCACAATCATAATATGAGCGGTTAATAATATACGATGCCAAAAAAGACGTTTGCCCAGCTCATTAGGAATGATAAAAAAACGTTTTATGAAATTGACACGGAAGAAAAACACCATGCGATTCAATTTTGGAGCCGAGTTATTTCACTTCGGAATAATAAAAAGAAAGAACTCGCAGAGAGTTAATAAAAAAAAAGCTCCTCAAAGAGCAGACATTTCAAGTATTAAACTTGGCCTATCTATCGAACAATGAAACGACTTGGATATTTTCAGAAAAATCACACGTACAGTTTGAGACGTAAATTTTTTAGAACGAAGATAATCCAAAAACAGTTTGAACTTTGTTAGTCATATAGCTAGTTGAAGAAAAAAGCATAATTTTTCGCTAATCTAAACTTGCACACATTCTATTGGCTCCTCTTTTTTACTCCAACTCATCGAGGGATATAAAATTAAATTCTGTACTGGTCAAGGTGCATTACACATAGCCACTATTATACGCTTTGGAATAACAGAATTTTTTGTTAAACAATAATCAAACGCTACCATATCACACGTGCGAAATTTTTTCATTTCAACTTATTTGGTCCGAAAGGAAGGATTCAATCAATAAATCGTTTCTCAAAAAAGTTTCGTCGCATCCTTCTAGATCTTATTTGGTCACCGATAGATTATTTCATATTTCTAACCATTAACCATTTCTATATACTAGGTTTTTATACTAAATTCAACTCGATACACTGAGCTCCGAGGACGCGAATGGTCTTACAGCTCCTTTAATCCTGAGTCCGTTTAACCCCATAAAATTCTTCGCCTTTTCGCTGGGTCAAAGTCACTGGAATAAAATTGGCGACTGAATTTCCTGTGCTAATCTCATCAGGTATTGCTAAGCCGTGAAATGTTGTCTCGTCCACCGAGACATCGAGGTGGTATTTATTATCTTCGTGGAATCTCTCGCTGGAGAGGATAAACTCGCGAGAATCGAGCTTGCAGATATAGGCTGGTACCATCTTGTCGACGGCCGGAATAAAGATGTCTTCGATTGGGTGACAGTGAAATTGTCTTGGCTTGAATTCCAAATTTTCAAGCACTTCGACGGAAGTGTTTTTTCCGAAAACCCCATTACCTTTTGTCATTAGCGATGAGGATTTTTCCGACGGTATTGAAATTCTCCGATGTACAGCAGGATTTTGTAGCCGTAGATTAGCAATTTTTGATAGAGTTGCGATAGCGCTTTTGTTCAGGTGGAATGAATGTCCGCCAGGTGATTCCATTATTTGTATAGAACTACCGACGACTGGATACCTTCTTGGAATATTCCCGGGTATCCTTGACGGGAAAAGCGTCTCTGTGATGCACTTAGTGGTCCTCAAATTACTGGGAACCGGCAGCGAACTCGCGGATGAAAGTAGTGCAGCGAAAATGATATTTCTGCAGGTACACGATAATGAGATCTTGCAGGGCATTGTGTTCTGCGTAACTGTACACGCTCCTATGTACTACTGGGAGCGATTATGATTCAGAATTATTCTCACACTGTATAATTGACTCGTAACGTGACAAAGCGACGTGACGAATCTGGAGGGAGAGACGGTACTGACCGTCCCGTGGATGAAGATGTACGATCATGCGTTGAGGAACTGGATATTAAAGTGCATAGGCCGTATTATCTCCCTATACCAGCTGTACTCATATTATCTGTGTGCCTTTCTTATCTCGTGTTCGGGCAGCCCGTGGATACTATTAGTTCGGTGCATAGCAGGGCTGTCGAAAAACCGTCAAGGTATATTTATTACCTTCATGCTCATAGCAGATGAAATGATCAGGACATCTATAAGTGAGATACACGAAAATCATCAACAAAAAAGCAAACCTTCCAGCTCTGGCCGAATACATACAGACTCCATCATCCGCAGTTATCGATTATTAAAATATTTAGGATTTTGATTTTTTTTTCAGAAAAATTGAATTTATTTTTGGAACACAGTATCAACCAAAAGAATCAAGGCGAGTGAAGAACAAAAGTGAAAAATGATTGCCTGCCGACAGTTGATCAGTCATTAGAACACCCGACGTGAATGCCAAGATCGAAGGTGAGGCGCGAATAGGCAGCTTTTGGTAGGTGGGCCCATGTTGAGAGGGCTGATCCGCTCTGCGTTATATATCGGTGAAAGAGTCCTGTTGATATGAGAAATTTATTGATTGGAATTTCATCTGGTAGTGTAATGCAGCTCATCATATTAATTTTACAGAAATTCATTGAAGACATCAATCTACTTGAAAATCAATTTAAAGTGTCATGAAGAGATCGAGTCATCCACTTTGCACGAATTGAGAATGGGTTCATACTCACCGATCATCGCATTAGACAACGTTAGAAGATGAACGCAAGCGCTGCCTGCACTCTCTCCGAAGAATGTCACTCGATTAGGATCATCGCCAAAGTACTGGATGTTATTCTGGACCCATTTCAGAGTCAAGACATGGTCTTCTAGTTCCCAGTTTCCGGATGTACTTAGTCGCCGGTGCTCAGAAACCCTAGCGGACCAAGGCGATAGTTCGCGGCTACGTAAACCACATCTTCATCCAGGAGATGCTCCGCGCCAAAAGTGGTCGAGGCTTGACTCGCCATCCTGAATGCTCCTCCATGAATGAACACCATCACCGATAGTAATGATGAATTCGTAGTCTGAGGAAGCTGAGTTTTGACAAAGCATGCAATGGTGTCTTTTCGAATTTTATAAACAAAAAGACTTCAGTTTCGAAACTTTCACTGATAATACAAATTTACATAATTCTATAAACGCGTGAAGAGAAGCGTTGCAAAATAGTGTCGAATAATCAAACCGATCATTATTAGTGTGAAAATCAATTCTATCGCTTTTGGTCAGAAGCCAAACGGAAATCATGGATATTGGATACCAAGAGCTCGATACTTATTATTATCTACCGGAATTATAGATCGTACAATATATGCTTTATGATAGTCTCAGCTCACGCAGAATTAAACAATCGCATTGGGTATCATGCAGCGTGATTATTGCTATAAGGTCACGAGTAACAATTATCTGTATTCTATATCTGTACCAGCTCCCTTATTCAAGATACACGTAATATATCTATGTAAGAGTCTTGTATACAAGAATCAAGCCGAGTTTAATGAAATTGGGATGGAATTGTACGCTCATTTTTTAACTACCAACTTAAATCGATCGAGATCAATTTCTTGCAAAAAAATCTTCATTAGATACAAAAACTTTAAGCCCTACAGAATATACCCGGACGTACTTACTTTCCGCAGTAAGGAATTCTTGGAATAATAAGATCGATAATTTCTTATTGTAAAATATCACATTTATTTTCGATCAATTTTTCAATTTTCAATATCTACTATAATATGATCTAATATTACAGCAATCACTCATTATTCATCCTCAATACATTGTATTTATTTTTCATTTGTACAGCGAATTCAAAATCTGTAAGAAATAAATTGGAACTGTAAATTTGACCTATTTTACAATATAATGAATACATAATACTATTTCGTGTACATTTGTTATTTATTTTCATGACTGTGGGATGTGAAAATCTCTACACAGGTATAGCTCAATAACAACCTCATAACAAACAGGCAACAATGCCTTGTCTTGATTTTTCAAATGCCGTGTAAATCGATTTCTTGATTCTCGAGTTACCCGCGCTCGAACTTGGTGGCACAACGTGATCGACGTCGACTTCGAGTCTGCGCGCGAACCGTGATGATGGCTGTCAATGTTTACTTGATTCTGTTTGTCAAAATTCTAGTTTCACCCAATTTTTATTAAACACAACTCGATCAGACGTGATATCTATGAGCTAATAAAATCGCAAAGCAGCGACGTCAATCTACACAAATCAAGTAAAAGAGCGGTGCAATTGAATCAGGTAATTCTAACCTAAAAATAATCTTTTCATAATTTACAATACTTCGTTTTCATCCAAAAAACTGTACATTTTCTATTCTATTTCACTGTAAAATCCATATTAAGTCATCATTCTTCATTGTTTACCACTTACAACGCTCTCATCGCTAGAAGATAATTAAAATTGATTATTTTAGTACAACTACAACGACATAACCTCAAAAAAAAAAAAAAACATTGCATGCCCAGGGTTTCCTATCAACAAACCTTTAAAGAAAATAATTTAAAAAAATCTAAAAAAAAACACTGAAAATGATTATTTTCTGTTTTTTATATTTAAAAACCTAAAAAACCCTATGTAAAAATAAAACAATTAACATCAACTCCAACTTCCAGCGCAATTTGATCTTTCAATGATATTTCCATCACTCTATCCCCAAGTAAATATCGAATACTCCATTTTGGTTTTTAAACTCAAATTCAAAGGAATCATTCTCTTCTTCTTAGCTAACATAAATTAATATCAAGAGAACAAGAAAATGGCTGGGCAGCAGCACCCTTTCCCTTCGGGTTTCCCATCTGCTCAACAAGCTGCTATGCGGACACAATTCGGCGGTGGACAAATGGTCCCAGGACTTATGGGTGCCCAACAAGGTGAAATATCAAAATTTATAATTTATAAAAAACCGTGTTCCGTCCCCAATGCAAATTACTGTTGCCTAGATTGGTCGCAAGCTTTCCTATCTCTTCAACGATTACTTTTACTTACGTATTTATTCATTTATTTATTTATTTATTTATTTATTCTAGGAATGGTCAGTCCGCAACAATTCGGAGTTGGAGTTGGAGTAGGAGTTGGAGTCGGAGTTGGAGTTGGAGTAGGCGTGGGTGTTGGCGGTGTAAATTCAAATGCGATGGGAATGCCAAGCGCCCAACAAGTCTTAGCCCAACAACAACAGCAGCAATCAGTTGCGATGCAACAGCAAATGCAACAGATGCAACAACAACAGCTACAACTACAACAACAAGCTGCTCTTGCTCAACAAAATAGCCAAGGCGGAAGTCAGGCTACTACACCTCAGACTCCAGTACCTCCAACGCAACCACCACCTGCTCAACAACAACAAAATAAAGAGTTTAATACAGCTAGCTTGTGCAGATTTGGACAAGAGACTGTACAAGATATTGTTAGTCGCACACTAGAAGTTTTTCAAACACTTAAAGTTATACAGCCGCCTAATGGTGAGTTGGACGGGAATGGTTCGATATTTGATTAATATCAAAAGAATATAAAACAATGATTCTGTTCTTCTGAAATAATTCATTGTTCCGGTTCGTTTCTCCTCCTTTCAGGTACGGCACAAGGAGCAACAATAGCTAATGACAAGAAATTGAAGGTGCAAGAGCAGTTGCGGATGTTGAAACTACTGTTTAAACGTTTGCGATTGATTTATGAAAAATGCAACGAGAATTGTCAAATACCAGGCATGGAGTATACCCACATTGAGAGTCTGATTCCATTAAAAGAAGAGTGGGACATGAAATCCGACGAAAAAAAAACCTCCGAATCGTATCGCTTGGCGTGTGAAGAGAGCAAAGAAATAATGGAGGTTTGTATTGCCATTTTTAAATGGGAAATCAAACAGTAATCGAACTCCCATTTATTGAAGATCTTTATTACGATTAGCAGACAAGTGATAACTATTCCGTGAATTTTTGAAGTGTTCAATAGATTAATCCACCTTGTTATAGTTTTGGCAATAACACAGTTTTATTTAAAGATTTGGCTCGGCTACTATTTTTCTCGTTTGCTTCTATGTTATTTATTTAATTTCAGCAAGTCGTACTGAAGAATCGACATCTGAAGGAGATCATAGACCACTTGAGAAGAATAATCTCTGAAATAAACACGATGTTGACAATGCGGCGTTCTTAGTTTGAGTGTAAAAATAAATGTATATCGTATATTTAAAGTTTCGTAATAATAAATAATAAAGTTATTATTTTTAAAAATAAGTTGGTGTATCTCAGTATCTCCTTGTCTCATAAGCCCAATATTAAAGTAATCAGCGTACAATAATCGGTTGAAGATTTTATTTGTGAAACATTTCAAGTTATGGTTTAGTTTTTATTCCATCAATTTCAATACAAATGACGTCTGTTCCTCTCAGAATAGCTTCAGGCACTTTGCCCAATGGAGTTTCTAGATTTCTGGCAAATATCTCCGAGCAATCGACGTTGCATCCACGAAACTCTGCTTTAACTTTTGTATTTTCGTGCATGTGAAACAACGCGTGTTTACCTTTGAATAAAAATGAGATACATACAATTAGAAACAAATATTGGCTAAGAACATTTTTTATTATCAAGTAAGAAGATATTATTCAATGAAATAATCGCGTAAGAAGAAGATATTCGCGTTGTGACGTCAGCGGGAAACTACCCGCAAATCCTGGTCGTATAAACCTTTGGACATATACATTTTTTAATCCTTCAGGCATCAAGAAGCTTAGGGAAGCTTGTATTTTCAGTAAATCATGCGCTAGTTAACAAAATGCGTAGACCAAAGTCCTGAGGTGAATCATGGGATTCAGATTTGGCGGCCATGTTCCCCCACCACGCGAGCAGTCCACCGGTACAGAATATTTGGCCATTCAAAGAATGAGGGCAACCCAGGAACTTCATCTTATCAAAACGACATTTTTGCATCGAAAGAAATACTGAACGAACATTGATGTAATAAGATGTGAATTATTCTCACCAATAACTCCGGTTATAACGCGTAGAAATCTTTCGCGGAGATAAGTCCGAGCTTCCTGCTTTACCGACGTTGAATAATCGTCATATTCAAGACTGGTTTCAGGAGATTTCATCTTTGCTTCATCGTTTCCAATCATTATTACAGTTTATAAATGAAATCTTATAGGTAATTTAAGGGAAGGAAATATTCGTTCTTTTCTGTAGTAAAGACAACACGTTGTAATGACAATCTCCTTCACGTGGTTAGAGGCTTGTTTATTGCTTGAAATTCATCAGCTGATAGAAGCAGTCATTCCGCAGCAAAGAAGCCGCGCGTGCGCACATTACGGATGACATACCGCGCGGGTTTATGAATTGCTTCTTCGGAGTTCGAATTAGGAGTTGCGGTTTCCTGAAATAATAGGGATTTCGTATAGCGGTACTAAGATTACATAGTTACCGAGAATACTATGCCATTATGGGATGTGTGGTATACGATGTCTATTGATGTACGGAGCTTTAACTCTTCAGTGGAAAGACTTTTGAATAAACATTGGTAACATCTATCACTATAAGTCGGTATTAATTCAGCACTGAAATGTACCTGGAATGGAATTCCCTGAATCTCAATCATCTACGGAGATAATAGATTCACTTAGGAATACAGTCGCGACTTCATCTCCTCGGGAGCGCGACAAATTTCCTCAATAAGCATTGTATTGTATCTGCAACAGGATTTAGAACAGTATTCAGAAATGAAATAGTGAAAATAGGATGAAATGATGAAATTCCAATTCTTTTACACAGAGAATGTGAAATATACAACCCTGATGATAAAATGTGAATTGAAACAATCGTATCTCATCGATATTTCGTTTAATTTTGATCGCTGAATGGCTTGCGCAACAAGTCATTTCAATTAACTTCCAAAATATAGGATTATCGTGATTGTGTACCTATACACCATACGGTATGATGAATATTTAAAGTTCAAGTTTTACCGGGCCGAAAAACGGCGATCAAGACAAGCAGTGTAAGCTCACCATTGAAATATCTTAAAACCCACGTTGACTTCTTGCTTTACAACTCCGGTGACACTTTTACTACCGAAAAAAAAACTAAGCTTTCACTACTCCCTATTACCTGTAGCCTGAAATTACACGTGAATATCGTGTATTCGGTTATACGTTGAAACAGTTATGGGATCGTATATTGCCAAGGAAATTGTCTGATCGATTCTAACGAGTCACAACACCGTGGTTGTGCGGGTGTTGAAATAAACCTCGAATTGACTATAGTATTATTATTTACTATCAAGATACGTCTTCATTCTCGCCATATCTTTTTACGGTCTATTTCTGTCCATGATTATAATCAGCTATACTCGCTACTACATATCTGTAGCAATCAAATATTTCAACGAACAATTGTCGAAGTAGCGATCAAAGTGAGATTTTTTATCTTCTGGCTAGTTTCCCAGAGGTATTAAATAAATTATGCTGATATATCTATAGAATAACTTCTAGGCAGCTGCAGCACGTACCAGGCGAAGGCAAATAATTTCCACGCTATTCATTTGTCTATACTAATCTCAGGTAATAATAAATTAATATCGGTATCAGGAAAGCGAGGGTTCTCCATCACGTTATTAAAAAAAAAAAAAGAGTTATCCCAAGTTATCAACTGTGGGAATAACTGAGAAAAGAAACTGTCAACCTCATTCGCGAATGGTAAGCTTTTGGCCCAAAGCAATATTCATTCAGATAATTTCACAGCTATCAGTTTTCACTCACTTTCTCTAAAAATGAGGGTGCCTGGAGCCCGCATACCTCAAGGTGTAATATAGAATCACTGATTCCTTGTTCATATTTGTATAGACCACGAGTTAGCCAGTCAGTCACAATGTTCGCAGCTGTAGTCCTCGCTTTGTTCGCATTCAGCATTAGCAGAATTGGTACGTATCCTTTTCTTTTCTAACAAAATATTGCTAATTTTTACCACAGAATAGGATATATTTTCGATGTTAGTCACTAGCTGTTGATCTCAAAACGGTACTGTAGATCTTGAATGATACGTTGACTTCATATTCGGTCCACAATCAGCTTTGATCGAGTTTTTGAGTATCGAATCGCTATATATATAGATAACTCTTTTTTTGCAATTTCTTAATTTCTCATCCTCCTTCTGATACTCAGTACTTATTCGATTACACTACTCTAATCTTCCAGAAATCCAATGCTTCATCATTCGACTCGAAAGTCCAGTCGCAGAGCCTAAAGACTCGGTGGAATTGACGAAAAATTTAACATTGTTGAAGAAGGTCGAAAATACAGTAATTCAGAGTAAATCCGCGCCTTTCTCGCAGGACAGAAATAAAAATATTAATACTTCGATCGGGAAGACCAAATCGCACGTTCATCTTGACCGTAAAGATATCTCAGCAGCACCTCTACTCGATGAAGAGAACCGATTTCTAATTTCAAGCAGAAAAGATCGGCGAGCAAAAGACGACGTCAAAAGTCGAAAACCAAAGTTTTTTGGACCCTTAGGCTTTCTCACAGCTTTTGGCGCCGCGAATTTCGCGCCTGCTGCTCCCGCCAATGCTAATGCATTCGCAAAGCTCTTTAATGCTGCTGTTCCGGTACCAATTGCTGCCCCAAGTTATTTCACTGGCTTTTACGAGCCGCAACACTACCTGCCATTTTCGTACCCGGTTTTATACCCCATCTCAAGACCTGCAAATGGTTACCAGAATTTTGTGAGCGGAATTCCAGTGACTCCATCACCGCTTCTGCATCAAAACTCTAACATTACTACCGAAAAACGTCCGCAGAAAAGCGATACTAATTCTGGCACGAATGACGAGGCTAATGAACGCCTTGCAGACGAAAAGGCGCAAAAAAGTCGAGACGGTGCAGCTAGCCGGGCAGACGTGGATGATAACGTAAGTTTTTAAGAAAGAAGATATTTCCAAGATCCTATTCCTGCTGGGTTTGGGATTCATTTTGTTAAACCAAATTTTTGAGATATCATTCATTTTACCGTGGAGTTGGGTACCTTCGACGGAAAAATTCGGGTGCAAAGATGAAAGATTCTTATTCAGCAATTCGTGTTACTCGAATACACATATTTTTGGACAGCTTCACATTTGTTCAGCGCATCAATGACATAAAAATCGTGAAATTTTCGAACAATAATTTTTCGACGTATAAAGATGCGAAGAGACGATATAAATACCACAAATCAACAGGCCTATCATGAAAGTCCTTGATTTCGTAGAAACTAACACCAATCAATAAGATGAAATGAATTCAGCTGAATTCGGAAAGGATTTTTTGGGCAGGCTGCATGATGTATTGACAAAAGTGGCCTCGATTCCCTCATAGAACATTACAGCTGTAGTCCGAGGCAATCAATTTGCTTCCAATAGCCCATCTTCATTGGTATAATAATAAGATGTAAAGCTTTTCCTGCTATCATATATCGTTTGCGAAAACTTATCGCTTTGTTCAGGGTAATGAAGAGACAGAATCGAGGCAAGATAGGCGTACAACAACTACAACAACAGCTACGCCTCTGGTTGTGACCACCGCAGTTGCACCTAACGTCACAGAACCAACACCGTCATCGACGAATGTCACTGGATCATATTTGCCATTTTATGGCTACTATGGGGGCAGTCCTCAAGATTTGGGACATGTAATCTTCACCACCGAAGACCCCCAGCTTAGGTATCTGAAGGATTATACCGCGGATACGTTTTCCGCGCCATTCGAAAGACCCGCAGCATTTAGTCCGTATCAAAATGTCGATTCCTACCAGAGTTCTTTTAGCAATTCGTTTTCGCCCGTGGGGCCATTCGCCGAATTTTTCAATAACATAGATTCGGATCGTTACGTTTACGATTCTGAAAATCGTCGGAATTACAATGGATTTAGACCGATTTTGAAATAGCCATTTTAAACCTACGTGTCATGTTAATTACCTATATTCATATATATTCCACAGGTCACAAATCTTCCATTGAGCTTTTTCGCTCGAATTAGTTAATAAGTTCACTTTTCAATGCTGTAATTAATTTTTACAGCTTTATTAGTAAGGGGTGCGAAAACGTACTTAAGTAAATGTTTAGCTGTAACTAGAACGCTTCAATTATTGTAGGGACTGTTTAATTTTTCTTCATGTACCAGACACCCCACTTTTACAAATATTTCATTTATCCCGAACATATGTATGTATGAACGGTGTCGGAAAATTCCTAGATTAAGTTGAATTTTTGTAAGAAATAAAGAACAGTGTAAATCAAATGCTGATCATTTCTTCTGACACATGTGTGACACAGCCATGCAATGGGGTATTTTGAAGAGACGTGTAACGTAATTAAAGTCGATGAGTAAATTGACCGCTCTAAGGGGTTGATTTCTGGGCCTCGAGTGGCCAACTTCTAATAGTAAGGGTCATGCCACAATTAGCTCATCACCAAAGGAGTGAGTTGATATAAAGGGTCTAATTCTAAGAGCAACTCGTAACTGGGAAATCCGATAAATTCGAAGAAAGCAGCCCTCGAATATACCGTGTTTTTGCAAAATTGTATACCGCAGTCTTCAGTTTCTCATTACAGTTACAGTTCGAAGAATTATTATCTAGAAGAGTATAACTTCATTGAGACAATCTGAAATACTCATAAGCAGTGGCGATAACTCATAAGTTGAAAAATAAAAAATAAATGTTCAAAGCTAGAGATAATCAGCTCACTGCCTCGTAAATTGTACAAGAGGCAGTGTTCTAACTTTTATATTCTCAATTCTAAGTACCGCCCCAAAGCCTTCGAATTTCCCCATTTGAATAAAACACGATTTGTGACATTTCACGGTTAATCTTTTTTCTTCCTATTGCAGCACAGCTCCGAAAAATCTCAAACTTGGTACACTTGTCACCTGTAGTAGTAGGTATTTCATGAAAATTTGACAGATTTCCAACGATATAATTTTCGAAGCTACAGTGGACCAAAAAAAGTGTCATATTTCCGAATTGTGATAAGCAAAAATCTTCTCGATAAAAATCTGTAAATTTTTTTACGGGAAACTACTACTATAGGTAAGAAGTGTGCAGATGTTCACATTATTCGAAACGATAAGGCGATAGGAAGTTAAAAGTAACCCCGAAGTACTAAAAATCGTGTGTTATTCAAATGGGAAAGTTGAAAAGCCTTGGGGCAGTACTTAGAATTTAGATAGGAACCTGGGGTTCTGACTACATTTTTTGTATATATTTGGAGACGTTCTGGCCCATGAGAGCATTGAAATTCGAATAAGACCGGATTAAGGACCACCCTAGTTCAGACCATAGAATGCATGACTTTCCATTCATCAAGCGATATTGACAAACGGTATACTATACAATACATTCGCAAGCTTTTGTCAAAATAAGTCTTAGCAATTACGAATCATGCAGGCTTAGTGAATTCGATTCCTCTGTTCATATTATAGCTCGCAAAACCATGAAACAAAAACGCAGAACTGTTGTAGCCAAATTCATACATTATATAAAAGTGAATCGGGTGGCCAAGGTCTTCTTTGTTGCAATATCTGCCGATCTACCTTTCGGCTGTTTACCTGTCTATCTTATGTTGTCTTTGATTGTTTCCATACATTTCCATCAGGGCAGTCGACAATCGTCCATAATTGGCACTTATTGTAATTATATGATCGTTGTTAATTTCAGAACAAACGCTTCAATCTGTGACTTGAATAAGTTCCACTTATACCTATGTGTGAGTTACAATGCCTTGCTCATTTTGCATATGAAAGCAAGTGATTCTGCGAAATTATCTTCAAAGAAACAAAAGCAAACCCATCAGAAATATTTCCAAATTCGATCGGATCGATCACTATGAAATTCATCTGAATTGTTGAATGCGACTGACAAAGTTGTACCTACTGTTTTTATCCATGATACATATCACTGACATAACGATAAGTGAGTATTGTCACTCTCTGTTCTTCCTAAAACCATACATATCGAAGAGAGAAGCAGCTGGTCACGTGTACTTAGATCAGCGATTGCAACACAGCTGATGAAGTATTCAGTCAGTTTTGGAAAAAACGATACACGCAGTTTGTTTAAAAAATGAAAAAATTACTTCTTACACACTAATCGCTGCGCGCAGTAATATCGATCGAACTCATCGAACACCAGGGCGAAAATTGATTTAACATCTGTGTTTAGTAGTAGTTCGATAGTTCCAGTCATTTTGGACGGTCAAGAAGGACTGTGTCTGTATACAGCTCAAAGGTAAGCATATTTATTCTTAGTTTCGGCCTTGGGTGAGAAAAATATTGTCATTCGAGGGACGTTGTCGTGCTGTGCTCTTGCGATCTCATAGCTATAATTCTGCAGACCGATTCTAAAGGTTTATTTGTGCCAATATAAATTTGGGGGACCCCTGGCCAACGCGTAGACCTTTAATTTCTAACGCTTGAGTTCCAAAAATGTAAATGAACAGTAATTACGATTATTTGAGGCTTGGGCTGTAATTAGTGAAAATAGATTCGAGGAATTCAATTGAACGAGGGACGACGAAGGTGACGCACGTCATCACATTATCACGACAAGAACACCGAGGGTTTAAAGTGGGGCTTATACCCGTACCTTATGGATATCCCATCTTCATATACCTGGACTGGCAAATTTTGAACGTTATTTCATGGTGAACAGTGAAATGAAAAAGTTCTAGTCAATGCGGTGATGCTACAGTAAAAGTGGACAATAGCAGACGTCAAGTTTCAGTTTTCGAATATTTCTAATAATTTCTGATCGCATCATGGTCCTGCGAGCCGTTTACATTTTCTTTATCATCGTGCTCACCGCCGAAACTCTACCAATTCCGGACATGAGTAAGTTTTCTACTAAGCAATAATTTAAAATTATCATCGCGTAAATGCGATTATTTTATAAAGTGTAAGTCCCAATTTCATTTCGTAAAAATTAAACCAGACTGTCACGAAATTTGAGTAACTTATACCAGGAGGTTTCATCTACTTGAATTATAGATCGATTTCCGTCTTCTTTTTCATCGTCTAAAGAAATGTATAATATGTTCGTGATAAATTGAATATTCACCATTCAGCTCTGATACTTTTCCTCACCAATATTGATGCAAATCAATTTAACTCTTTTTTCGTGCTACCAAAAATAGCAGACACAGACGATGCATGACTACGATAATTCTATGGATTTAACTTTAATCAATAAAAATTTCACAGATTTTCGGCCAGCAAGTGTGAATCAGGCGGACCAGAATTTTCATAGACTTCACTCCACGTTCTACCCTCTGTTTGGCCATCCGAGTCAACCAATTCTTCAGCCAGGTAGACAGTTCTCTGATAAGTTGATAAAAGGTGAAGAAAAATTCGCCGGCTTTGTATCATCAAGATCGAGGAATCCGTCGAGCGTTTTCGTCGATCAAAATCTCAGAAATATTCACCAGAAAAAAGTAAAAAAACTAAGGCACCTCGGACAGCAGATCAGAGATACGGTTGAACATTACGAATATCGAAACCGTCAAAGAATGCAACATGTCAAGGGAATGCTTAACGACAAATTTCGATTCGATAAAGTCAAGAATAGGCTAAAGCAAGCTTTTATGAATAAAAAGGCTTCGCTGAAAAAGCTGCAGAGCTTCGGAAGGTGCCGTAAATACTTTGGAGAACCTTATCACACTATGAACGACGATCACAAGACTGTGAAAAAGCCAAGTGCTGATTTCGACTTGTATTCCCAGCCAAATGCCGGGACTTCGATTTTAGCCGCAGTCCCAGCCATTCAACCGATCGCTACACAATATCCGGCCATACCTGAGGTGACCACTTCCGTGAATTCTCACCAGGAATCGGAAGTTACCGCAACTATAGCTGGGTACGTGTTTCCAGTTACTTCGATAGCTACCTACACACCGGCGGTAATAGAGACTACAGATATTGGGAATTCCATCGGCCAGGAGATAATTAGGACACCTCAACTTCCTTTAGATACATCAAATTTTACGGAGACAACGGTGTCAACGACGATTTTTACGGATCCTGGAACAGAAAGTGAAATCCAGGACGCAGATTCAGAGCAGGAAACGATTTTCACACCTCTGGACGTATCATCTAGAATTAAAAGTGAGGACTTTGATACTGTAACAATTGACCAGGGTGCAACCACCGAAATCGATTTCAGTTTATCCCCTTTGTATTCAACGCAGACAACATGGCAGATAGAAAGAATCGAATCCCCGGCTTCTCAGGCAACTTTGCTTCTCGACTTAATGTCGGGAATTCAGGTCAAACCCGTCACAAGTTTAGTCATCGATGTGGAATCAACAACGACTGAAATTGGCCCAACTTTTTCAGCCACCACTTCGAGTATAGACGACAATTTCACGAGTCATGTAATCGACACCGATACAACAATCGCCGAAATTGTTTCAACTTTTCCATCTACTCCTCCAACTCGGAAGACATTGGGAACTGAAGGAACTTCGAAGCAACCACAGGCACGAAAGACAACTACAATTACAGACGAGATTTTTCGGACTACGAATACAGATTTAACAAGTCCAGCAGCAGATCCGGAATCAACTGATGAAACTATTTTCACGTTCCCTTTTATAGATTCAATTGATACAGCTATGGTTACAAACGCAATATCTACAACCATAGATACGACGTTTGACAATCGAACGATTGACGAAGAAATAACCATGGAACTCGCCTCGACGTTGCCTAGCAGAATTTCAACTGAGACAACCGCATGGCTTGCACCTGCTTCAGAAATAGATCCAATTCTAAATGTATTATTTGGATTTGGGTATAATCGCTTTCAAAATTTTACCGATGAGGTTGAAATTGAAACTACCGCAGCTGATGCGACGTTTCCTTCTACGACTCAAACTGAGACAATTACGATTTTGGAGGAAATATCTACAACAGACTCAGCCTTGTATACTCATGCCGTTAACGATGGGGAAACGACGACGGAAATCGTCTCCACGTTGCCAAGTACAATTTCACCAGAGATAACTTCATTGCCAAGAATAACTCCACTTGCGGACGATTCATCTAGATCTGGGTATGATCATTTTCCACGTTTTACAGATGAATTGGAAATCACTGTCGGAGTTGATTCAACATTTTCTTCCTTGATTTCAACCGAGACAACTGTGATGATGACTGAGAGATCAACGACTGTCTATCCAGTCACCGAAGACCCAACAATTGAGACGGAAACCACAGAAATCTTTCTCAATTTTTCCGCTACGACTCCACCCGAGACAACTACAATTTTCGAGGAAACATCTACAGCTGCAGATTCACAGTTCCATCGTTCGACAACTGACGAGGGAATAACTAACGACGGCCTTTTGACAGCTTCTTCTACAGTTCAAACCGACTCAACTGTGACACCGGTTTCCGAAATAGCTTCATTTTTGGACGCCTTACCGAGCCTCGGGTATAATTATTTCACCGATTTAACAAATGCGCCGGAAACAACTACCAGAGTTCATTCGGCATTGGTTTCCACAATTCCAACTGAGGCAACTACGATGTTGATTGAGAGATTAATCTCTGTTGATGTAGCATCTGACAAGCCCACACTTGACGTGAAAATTACCACAGAGATCGTACCGGTATTGCCTTCTACGATTTTGGACGAAATATCTACAACTATGGACCCAGCCCCTTATATTATCACCACTGATGGACATACAACCTCGGAAATCGTTCCAACCCTGCCAAGTACAACTTCTCTTAAGACAACTTCATGGTCTCCAACGGCCTTAGAAATAACTCCACTTGTGGACGTATTATCTACATTTGGGTATAATCACTTCCCAAGATTTACCGATACGGTGGGAAAGACTACCGAAGTTTATTCAACGTTCACTTCTACTATTGCAGCCGAGACAACTACGACGGACGATGAGAAATTGACAACTGTTGAACTAGCCCTTAATAATTCAACAATTGGCATGGAAAGAACTTCAGAAATTGGTCCGATGTTCCCTTCCGCATTTTCAGGTGAGACAACGACAAGTTTCGGAAAAATATCCACGACAAAACCTTTCGACTATTCGTCAATCGACGAGGGAACAACTATGCAAATTATTTCAACATTACCAACAAAGACACCGATGGTAGAGCAGAATCATCTCACAGACTCACCAATTGCACCGGAACTATCTACCGGAGATGATTCCACATCCTCTTTTACAATTCCAACAAAAACAATTCGAACTACAGAAATCGATTCGACGTTTTCCTCCATATTTTCAACCAAGACAATCACAAATTTAGATGAAATATCCACGACTGAACCCTCAGACTACTCGTCGAATGACATGGGAACAACTATGGAAATCATTTCAACATTTGCAACAGACAAGCCGGTAGTTGTACACAATTATTTCACTGACTCAACATTCGCGCCAGAAATCACTACCAAAGTTGATTCAACATTATCTTCTACAATTTCAACCGAAACAATAAGAACTACAGAAATCGATTCGATGTTCCCTACCACATTTTCAACTAACCAAACCACAAATTTAGACGAAATATCTAGGACTATACCCTTCGACTATTCGACGAATGACGAGGGAACAACTATGGAAATCATTTCAACATTTTCAACCGAGGCACCGATAGTCGAGCATAATTATCTCACCGACTCACTAATTGCGCCGAAAATCACTATAGGAGATGATTCAAGACCCTCTTCTACAATTCCAACCGAGACAATCACGGTAGTGACTGAGACATGGACAACTTCGGCCATTGAAAATTCGATAACAACTGATACGAGCGACACGATGGAAGCTGATTCGATCTCCGAATCAACTTCAACCGAGACTTTGGGAGAACTATCCACAACTAAGGGTTCACCCGATGATAGTACGACAATTTATGAGGAAACGAGTACGAAAGTAATTCCGACATCCTCTTATGTGGTACTGAGTGAGACAACTATGAATGTGAGGGAAATATCCAGAGCTGCACATCCAGCATCAAACAGTTATACTGATGCTGACGAAACGACAACGGGAAAAGTCGTAATGCTGAGTACACCAATCTCAATTGACACAACCGCTGTGTCTATTGATGAATTCGATCACATGGCAGAACAGAATGTTGAATACCTTGAAGGAAACCAAATCAATAGTGGCGTACGGATTGGCCGTCTATTGCACGAAAATTCAGACCTGGTGATACCACATGTTACTTATACTGCTGAAGAGGCACCAGACGAGAAGAGGCTACTGAATCTGATTCCACTGATAATCGACGAATTACGCCAAGATAATGTAACCCCGGAAGAAGAGTATACGTTGAGTCAAGTTTTTCGAGATCTGTGGCCGCTGGTGAAGGAAGAGTCAAAGCGCAAGCCAGGGGAACTCATGGACCACAAATTAGCAATCTTGATTTTTGAAGCAGGTCAACGACTATCAGATAATGAAAGACTGGCCAGAGACGTAGCCGCTAATAACCTTAGGTAAAAATCCAAAAGGGACATTGGTTCGTGACACAGAGTCAGAACAAGACTTTGCCGGATATTGAAGCCGACTTCGACTACTTATATTAATTTCAGACTTGATTTTAAAAAAATTGAAAAACATTGGAAGAATATTTACTAATTTCTATAAGAAGCCGATGGAAATGTACCAACATGCCTGATCAATCGGGTGAATTGGTGAAATTTAGACCATAGCGATATAGATTTTACGATTGTAGTTCCTGTGATTTTTGGTAGAAAAAATTAGTACATAGATTGACTCTGGGTTCAAGATCCACCGAAAATGGACTCTGCTTTAGCTTAGGTATTCTACAATATTTCTATGGCTTGTGTAAGCCTATATGTGCATATATTGTAAATAACTTTATTGAAATTTTACATTTTTACTGGAAACAATGATAATTCGTACCGATAGAACGTAAGAATGTATATTTTTTATAGGTATCTGTTAATTTATATTAAAACACTTGATCCGAGGGTAGTAAGTGCAGCAAAGTCGTTTTTTTATTGACATCAGAACCTAACGGACGTGTTCTATCGTAAATATTACGTGAAAATAGTTAATGACGAGTAAAGTGGCCATCATATAGGTATATGTATATGTACCGCTGAATATTATTGCAGCGAATAAATTACCGATTTGGAAAAAAAAAGTTGATCGTTATTCGTACTTAGAACCTCTTTCTTATTCGAACACTTGTTCAACGTTTGCACATGTGATAATCAACTGCGCAATTCTATTTGAACAACGGCCATGTATATATATATATATATATATATATATATATATATATATATATATATATATATATATATATATAATATCATGTATGTATATATCGTTACGTTCAGCTCTTCCGCAGAGTACTTCGGTTTTTTTTTTTTTTAGTCAACAGAATTCTAGAATACCTATATACGCGTATATCGATGAGGTTTTGAAGAAATTTAATATTGACCAATATATTTGTCATCGGGATGGTGCGATATCGGAAATTAACTAGAGCATCCGAAGTCTCTCCCAGGCCGTTAACTATAATATTCCCGTAAATCTAGCCAATGAGATGACAGTATAGAAGAGAATTTGAAATTCGACTTTGGTTTTACTCGTCAGGGCGAAGTTGTGCTATTTCGAGAAGGCCACACTGCGCGTATTGTGTCTCTAGACACGAAATACATTTCACGAAGTATGTTAAACAATTTTATGCCAGAAAGTGTAAAAGAGCGAGGAGAATATAGTATTTTTACGTTTTTAGTTTCTTTACGTTAAATGGATATGGAAAAATAGTTCACGGTAATTTTTTAAATCAACATTTTCCTATCAATTTATTTTTCATCACATGTAGTATACCCTATATCTCAAGAATCGTCATTCCAAAATCCTCAAATTGTAAAAATGTAAGAATTCCCTGTGACAACTACATGTACGACACAATATATACCTATATGCCTTTATGGAAGATGATCAACTTTCCACATGCGGGTGTGTAAATTTTTTTTCAATTATTTTCTCATTTATATTATAGAACCTTTTTTTTTTTTTGTTTCTTTCATTACTTCCGCAGTTTCTTTCGTTCGGTCCAAGAAGATCATGTATAAGAAAGATGTGAGGAGTGCGGAGAAGATCGTCGCCGAAGCGCACCCTTCGAGGTGAAGATCTTCGGAATCAGATTAGTCGGGGAAGTCCCTTTAAATCTAAATATACTGGGTGTCGGAGTTGAACGCCCTGGAGCTTCCGGTCCTCAGCTCTCACTCTGCTCTTCTCTTCTCTACTTTTTTTTTCATATATATATATATATATATATATATATATATATATATATATATATATTCACGTACGCCAGTATTTCGTGTCTCTTTTTTCCGGAAACCCTATAGCCCCCAAGGAGGATACTCAACGAGAGCGGTGCGATTTCCTGTAAGCCCACACCGGGACAGTGACCATCCATACAGCGGATGGTAAACCGCATATATATATATATATATATCTACAATACCTAATCGTAATACCTTTCATATCATATATCGATTTCGAAGATGAACCCTGGTTCTTATGCCTTAGTCAAAATTTAATGAAAAAACTGAAATCTCTCTACAGTCGCGTGCTTTGGACCAAATGAAAACGGTCGACTATCCTCGTCGAGGTATACGCCGTGTACACGCACGTGTTCATCGGCTTTGCGGCTCTGAACGCGGGGTGCAGAGTGCGGGGTTCAGGGTCTAGAGATACTTGCGCACGAAGCATACAAGCCCTGGAAAACGGACTGTATACGACAGGCTACGGTAGGTATACAGCCGCAGCACGTATGGGGGACTGAGGTCGGAGGACAGCTGTGGGACAGCTGGTAGCGCGTGCCATGGAACCTATGGGGTCTGATGCGGACGTGTACATGCGCGTGTACCTCGATGTATATACCACGTACACAGTAACTTTGAATAACTAGAATTAGAAAGAGAGAAAAGAGAAATGGGGTTGTATGGGAAAAACCCGAATCCAACCCTGCAATATCGCCTGCATCAACGATACGGTGCTAAAAGTGGTCGAAAATTTTTGAACAGTATATAATATCGCCGAAAACCTGAAACAGCCGATCATTAAATTCCGAATTTGAAAATTAAACCATGGGTCCTATATTACGTGAGTTTTCTCTAACCACCTAGGTGTGCTAGGAGACCGCGGACATCTGTTGCCAGCTTGAATAATAATTTGAACAGCTGATATACGGTAGTTGAAAGGATGTTATATCCACGTATATTTCAGCAAAATACGAGCTACACCTACGTTATCGTCAAACCATATGTAGTCCGATCGACTATGACAACGCTGATTTCGATAAAAGTTTCAAAAAAAATCTAGGCTTTGTCTAATCATGGAATAGATTCGACTTGGTGTTCCTAAAGAGTCTTGAATAGGCGTCAGTTTATCTCGCACCGATAGCCCAGTTCGAGTATATCCTTGGAAATTTTTATCGCGACTATTGCTTTCGCGTTTCCTGGAGAAGAAAGAAAGAACAAAATCGGTAGAAGCCGTTCGCCCCGGAAATAAATTGACTAAATGAAAAATGAAATCTGCACACAAGTGAGGTGTACGTGTAACATGAGACTTCGTTAACTGTTATCGCGGTGCAGTTGACGTTATTGGTCAATTGGTCAAGGCTGAAGACTGGTGGGTGACCATAAACTGTATCTACAAATGTACTACACACGATGATAGACCTATGAATAGATCCATAGACATACACGTATGTGTAAGGTTCGCGACTATTGTCAGGTTTATAAAAAAAAACTCAGTTAAATTATATCGAAACTTGTTGTCTTCCTCCCTGGTACCGCGGGAGTTAATTAACTTCCATATCGCCGTATACCATAACAGTTTGGTAATTTGACATTAGCATATATACACTAAGATATATCGTAGATGAAGAGGACTGTAGGTTGTTGAAGAGTCGGCTAAAGCTGTCTAGGAGTGGGGCAAACGACTCGCTGCTTCAGGGGGAGGGATTGGCAGTTTGGATTGGAGACCAGAGCCATTGGCGTAGCTAACAAATAAGGTACTTTTGGTAACCTTAGTCTATGAGACAGCAATCGGTTTTAGGGTTAAAAATAGGGGAGTATTTGCAAAGAAAATAGCCGAAAATTAGAGAAAAAACAAATTTATTTTTCTCATTTGAATAGATCTGATGGTAGGTGTCATGGGCACCGATGCGGGCATATGGATAGATCCATTACGTGGGTAGATGCAAACTCGTTTTAATCCAATCGGAGTAAACATTTATTATGGTTCTTTAGCAGCACATGGGCTAACATATACGATAACAGTTATTTCAAATATTGAAGATACGCTTCCGTCTTAAAAATAGATTGGCATTCTATATAGTAGCCGCTGTATAAGCGCAATTTGTTTACCACGTCAGTTCGAAGTATGGAAGGCTTAGCTATATTAGAGTATAAAGAAAACGTTGCTACTGTTTGCCCAAACTGTATATAGAGTATGGAGAACGCAAAAATGAGGTGTAATGTACGTGTACGTAATAAATTAACTATCGTATCCAAACATCGCGCGGAAGAAGACGGACAATTCACTTTGGAAACTGATATTTTGCCTAAAAGGTACAATATTTCATTCAGGATGATTCATAGCCGTCAGATATCGCGTCCCAAGTCGATAATCAGGGTTTAAAAAAAAATTTCAATTTTATTAGCATTTTTTCGCAATTATTGTTACGAAATTCGGACGAATTTTGAAAATTAAGCGACGTATATGACGGCGACAACGATGTCGAAGATTTATAAGTTCAGAGATCAAATAATTAGCAAGAATTAATCGTAAATTAAAACACAATTAACATTATTAAAAAATCGTATAGCTACGCCGATGCGACAGCCGCGCAGTCCTCAGCGTACCCAACCAGCCAAGCTCGCCAGAAAATTGTCCGCACTCGCACGTGGACGCTCGACCGTGTCGCGCGTTGTTGTTTGTTGTACGTCGTAATTTTTTAGCTCGTGTAAATCGGCCGATTAATTAATCCGATAATAATCGGATCGTCAGTTGAAATAAAAATCGGCAAATTCTTATAAATCGTAAATCAAAGTTTCATGTTTCTATTTATTTATTGTTGTTAATTATCGTGATTATTGAGACCGCATATTATCGGCCTCATTGTTGTGTGTGGGATTAATACTATTCAGTTTTCTCAACAGTTTAAGGGAAAAAGGTGAGTTTTGATAAATTTTCAAATCGTTAAATTCACCATTCATATTTCTATCCTAATATTTTTAATATTTATAATTACTGCCTGTTGCCTATTGCTACTATGTATAACGGTAGCGTCGTCGATCCGCGTCGATTTAAAAACCGCGGGGTCCCTGCATCGGGGGTGTAGAATGTAGATCCATCATTGCGTCTTCCGCATATGATGATACGCTTCGTTTAAATGGCGCGAGTAATTTAAATGTCGAATTATTCCGCATTCGAATAGATAGAGTTCACTAAAAGTTTTATATTATTGGAAGTTGAAAATCGCACGATTAGCAAAGATGATATATAGAGTTATTGCGACCATGGGTGGATTTTAGACGCTACATTTTCGATGAATTATTCGCGACAGCAGACTGCCATTGATTGCGAAAATTCCTGCCTTGTAAAGAGTTTCGAAAATAGATTGTGATATGCTATACCTATATACCTACGTATAAAGAATAATTTTTAGCTATAAAAATTGAAGTTGTTACAGCGCGAATTATATACGTGTCCCATTGTTCGACGACTAGCTGGCACGCTATAGGTTGTCGTGAAATTTTGATGATCATACCTAGCTTAGATTTTTCATGCACCCGCATTTAGCCTTGATTGTATAAATAGTGTTAGTTTCTCGGCACACTACCAAGAGAGCAGCAGCCAGCAACTTGCAAACATCTGTTTTTTTCCTCTCTTTTCATTTAGCCAGTTTTTCTGTCTTTTTTCCCTCCTTTGCCTTTCTCTCTCCCCCTCTCTTTCTCTTCTTTTATTTTCGTTCTTTCTACATCCCTTTGTAAAGCCAGAGTCGCATCCCTATCCGCGATTGATTTTCCGGATAGCGATCCCCTCTATTCTAATTTTTTTTTTTTTTTTTTTCTTTCTCTTCTTTCTTTTTCTTTCTTTCGTTGTACGTCTTTCTTTATTTTTTCTATCCGCCGTTTCTCCTCCCATTCAAACTGAAATTCACCGAGGGCTTTATCCAGTACAGCACAATATGATTATACAGTGTACACCGGTTCTGCAGCTGCCGTTTGGGGATTCGAATAGGGTGGAAGAAGGGGGAGAGTTCTGGGCCGTAGGGCCCTCCTACCCTTGCCACAGCTACAACCTTACCCAAACCTAGAACCAGAGCCAGAACCAGAACCAAAGCTACCGACAGCATTTATATGAGAGGCTATACGCATACTCTGGTACTCTGGGACTCTGGCTATTGGGCATCGCGAAAGATTCCTACCTGGAGGATGCGCCAGTATTATATATAACGGATATTTCGAAACGAATTTATAGTTACTTGTATAGTCAGTTTAGGGTCGAGGAAGTAAGAATATACGATCAGTATACCTAGGTATATAACAACCATTCAGGAAATAACTGTTAGTTTCGGTTTTACGATGGTTTATAGATCGTGGGTGCCCATATAGCTTTCAAAACTTCTGTAAATTTACTTTTCTAGCATTTCAATATCAGGATAAGATTACCTGCGTTAGAAATCTCCTCATCACTTGATATAATCCGCCAAAATTCATACCTCAATGGTCTTCGTATTAAAGTGTAATAAATTTCTTATCGTCGTTAATTAATTATTACCAGTCGATTTTTCAGCCACTTCGCACCGACCGTTTTGCGAAAGGAATGAGCGAGAGAGCGAGAGAGAGGGAGAGTGTAGATCAAAAGGAGAGAGAATATTAGATAGGGGACAGAGAAAGAGACACATGGTAAAAATTCCAGGAGAAACCGACCAAGAATTTGACCTCGTATTTTTTTAAACTATTGAAACTTTTTTTACGTGAAATGGACGTGAAAATAGTCGATACGTATCTCGTTGTTCATCCGAAATAATTTTTTTTAGAAAGTTATAAATTATTGAATTTCGTGCGAAATTGGCGCTTCTGTAATTTCAAGAATTAATATTTCCGGTTGTATTCATCATGGAAAGATGAAGACGGGGTTTGAATGAACAACATTTTTTTTCGAAATTCTAAAAATGGCCGTTTTCTGCCGAAAAATCTTTAAACAATTGAATTGCTCGTAATAAACAGAAATCTCTATTTTTTTACAACTTGCAAAATATCCCCTTATTGGTTATTCTCTTAGCTTCCGAAAGAGCGCTGATTCATCTTTCCACGATGAATAAAACCGGAGATATTAATTCTTGAAGTTACCGAAACGCTAATTTCGCACGAAATTCAATAATTTATAACTTTGGAAAAAAAAATATTTCGGACGAACAACAAAATACGTATCGGCTTATTTCACGTCTATTTCACGTAAAAAAAAGTTTCAACACTTTGAAAAAATATGAAGTCAAAAAATGTCCAAATTCGGTCGGTTTCTCCTGAAATTGCCCTCATGTCAATCGAGTTTTTACAGCTGCGTATATACATAAGAAATTTTTGCTCCATTTGAGAGATTTGAAACGAGTTACACTTGAATTAACAGTCATATATTTTGGGAACGAAGATAAATTCGTATTTTCACGAAATTTTGTTCCGATCTCGTTTCTCATATACGTATAATATTTTTCACTGACGATGAAACTTATATAGCTTTATGCAAATTGTTGAGTAATGATCGGAAACCACTGCACTAGGAGGTAGCTAGAGCGAAAAGTTAAGCTTTGCTCTATACACGGGGCACGTGCAGCGGTAAATATAGATTCAGAATTTGCCAACCCGGTAAAATAATTGTCCAAGTCTTAGGACGTAACTATGAGAAATTTTTCGACAGTTATTTTCATTCCTAATTTTGCAATAACTATCGACTATCGGTTCAGCGAATTCGATACTCCATCGAGTGTATAGTTATATCAATGTGCAATATTATTATACGAAAATTCGGAGAAAAAAAAAAGAGTGATTGAAATTTATCGAAAAGGAGTAAAAATAACAAAAAAATTTATCCATTTTTTTAGTTTTATTCGTTTTTTATTTGTTTCAGAAATCATTCCACGATACATGACCTACAGTCTGTGATATTAATAATAAGAAAAAAAAAAAATCGAAACCGAGATAAGGCGGGAGATTTTTTGTTGTGACTCTTGTTACCTAAAACATTCAAAATTTTGAGAATGCTGATGCCCGGAGCAGCTGGCCTAGGTGCCGTTGGCGCCGTTGGGGCCCCAGGTCCGGACGAATTAGTATCAGGATTGGGTGCATTAGCGGGAGTTACGCCACAGCAAAAAGACACAACATGGACGAAGCTTTTCGTCGGTGGACTACCTTATCACACAACCGATAAAAGCTTAAGAGAACATTTCAACGTCTATGGGGATATCGAAGAGGCAGTTGTTATCACGGATAGACAGACAGGCAAAAGCAGGGGTTACGGTTTCGTAAGTATTGCAAAACTGACTATACCTATATTATTTTTTCTCCACCCCTAATCAGCTTTTTCTAAATTTTCAACTGAGAAGCTGTGCTCGCTGAATCAGCCTGGACGTAGACAAATTAGAAAAACCATATTTGTTATCGAGTCCGCGAGGATTGGCTTTAATCGTCGAACTTCAAGCTAGAATTATTTGACTCATAGCTTTGATCTACTTTGGCGTACAAAATTTCGAGATCAACATGTTCCGCGTTCGTTTCTTCCCAAAAATAATATAAAGTATACAAATTTTTGTACAATTCTGAATGCCAACATTTGTTTATGCGAATATTGGTATTTATTGAAAGACAAGGTATACACACCCCGTACACATCTGCGTATATGCGTAGGTATCTATAGAGGCAAGCGATGTTAGTTGATCGATAAAAAAAAAAAAAAAAAAAATAGTTCGCGAAAGAATTGTGATGGAAAAAACGCGTCGCAGATACAAATTACAGGTAATCGAACTCGATCAATATTATCGGTAGCAGTTCACTCATTCCGCTTAACATCCTGCGTTCATCCTTGTGCGGTTTACGTTTCACGTATACCTACCTCGAGTTTAAATAGTTATGTGATCCGGCAGCGTAGTATAAGTATCACATATGGATGGCTTCTTACACCTGAGATTACCCAGACATTATTCATATCCAGCTAAACGGTATGACAGTCAATTTTAGCGTAATATTGAAATATTCCATTCCTCTTTATATCTTTCAATCATAAACATAATTATTTATCGTCAGTTAGAAATATTGCGATATATCTACGCGTTATGCACTTTATATGTTTTTCTTTTTTCTTCCACTGCCTATACGCCGTGTAGCATAATAAATGAAATCGATATGGATTCGAATCATTTAATTGAGTTATCATATCGACGCATCATGCAGATATGCAATATAAGTAACAGTTGGACGAAATCAATCATTTCGCATATATAAGAATAGAAACGCTTTGAAAAGCTGACGCAGGCGAATTGGTATTCAAATTATAATTCATAGCGCGATAACTAACGAGGTAGGATTAAAATTTCACCGTCTTTTAATTGAATGATAAGCTAGTTCGAATATTTCTTCTAAAACATTCTATAGGGATGGAAATAATTGTTGTTACCCACCTCGCGAGACGGTCCTTAATCATTTTTACCTCACGAAACACGCAGTACCTACTGATTATATTATACTCACATATCCGAAGGTGTACATCGGTGGTCAAATTTAGTTCCAAGGCACCAATAAAGCTGCTTATTTATGCATGCAAAAGATATACGTTTTCACCGCTTTCAAAGTCCGGGATAAGAAGTTTTTGTAGTCGTAACTATCAGCGGAGCAACTCCCTCATCATATTGATATGTTAATTGGAGCCGCTGGTTTTAGACTTTGTCCAGTTCCGTTTTTTTTTTTTTCTTCATCCTTAAGCCTGCCTACGATCAGCACCAGGACGAAACCATAAATCGATCTATAGAAACGATCGGATGCTGTATAAAAATACGAAAAATTCTATCGGTTCTCAAATTTGGAGCTGCAGAACTGATACCAAATTTGAAACATGCATTGCGCGGAATGATTGATTTTTTTTGAATGTATTGGGGAGGTATAAGGAACTTGAGAGATAATTCAGTGTTCAGTGATCATTATTTCTGTAGAATGACGTGTCGATGTAGAGGAGCATTGACGTGGGGAATACATTTTAGTATAAAGCGGATAGATATAGATGAGAAATACACCGAATGACGTAAATATTATTTCTACGCAGGTAATAATGGGCGACAGGCCAGCAGCAGAACGAGCCTGCAAGGATCCAAACCCTATAATCGATGGAAGAAAAGCAAACGTCAACTTGGCCATCCTCGGTGCCAAACCAAGGGGTAACCTGCAAGCCAGTGAGTGAATTGGTTTATCGACTAAATGAGTATTTTGAATTTTGAATTTTAAATTTGAAAAGGAAATAAGAAGGAAATACGATTTCGTATAATTGGCAATCAATCAGGCCTTCGATTAGTGCTAATATCGCTAATTTTTTTGCTGCACTTTATACGTACGATCGCAGTCGACAAGGTTGGCAGAAGTAGCGGGCGCGTAAAGAAGTAATTAAAGTTAATTTAAGAACGAGAAATTTTATGGACCCGCTGGTCGTATTCACCGATAACAGGAACCTCGAAATAAATGCGATGTTTTATTGGAGCCTTGGGGAGCCATGCGAAACGTCTTCGAGTTAACATCGTTTATGTTAAACCGTATTATTTAACCGAGTATCTGCCTAACAATCGTTGGCTGGCTTTGAATTCCGTAGATTATAATCGTATATCATGTAGTTTTGAATTTCCAAAAAAAAAACTAAAGCCAAATTATATTCCATAACGCCACGTGGCCGGCAACAAGTGTTCTTGACACTTTCGATTAGCGATCACACTTAATTGAATGATATTACATTCATCCTCTTCAGCAGAGCTCCCGTTCGCGCTTTCCTCGATTTTGCTTATCAAAATTTAACGCCTAGCCAAACCTGTTTTTTTAATTAACTCGAAATACGCTAGTGAGTCTGATTTACTCCGAAAATTATACACTGCGGAATGTTTTAATGAAGGTGAATATGTCTTGCGAAAATGTTGATTCCTAACTACATCCGTATCATAGTTCTTCACCGAATCTTCAATCAGAAAATCATTTTCAAAGTTTAAAAGACAAGAGTTTATCCTGTCAGCGTAATTATTCCTCAAATTTTTGTTTTCTCTTCCTTCTAATATCTGCTCTAATTCAAGCTATCACAATACTATTTCTTACTTATGCCACGGTTCTCTCTTCCATGTATGGAGAAAAGATTATGAACAATGTTGAGTGCGGTCAATGATTAATTTTTCAGGATTATGATCATGATCTCTATATTCGTAGATTTTTGTACAAATCATTTGAAACCAGTACCGGGTTTAGTTAGATTGTCATAATATTTATCAATTTTTTGTAAAGTGCTGATTGGAAGGTTCTATACCCACGGGAATGAGGCTAGTTCAGTCGATTGAATTTAAGATTAGTAGATTACGATCAGCCTGACCTAAAATTGTGATAAAATTAGCATCACAGGTGTAGAGACGCGTCTGTGAAAACGCATGAAATTTTTCTTTTTGTTTTTTTTTTTTAATTTTTTTCTACCGTTTTTCATTCAACTTCACCTTCTCTTCGTGCGTTTCCTCAAGTAGTGGCTGGAACGGTGTAGGCTATTAGTTTATCCGAGCACTCCAAGTACTTGAAAAAATTGAATAATAACAATCATATGTGGTATACCGACTCGCAATTATTATGACGTAATAAATTATTGGGTTCAGCAGAGCCGGTCTTTGTCAAAATTGCAATACGTCAAAGAAAGCGCAATTCGGAGTTCGTAGTGCGACGTATACTGTGACGTATCCTCACTTCAATAATTTTACTTATGTACAATTCGATGCAAATCAGGATTAAAGTCTTTCTAAAAATAACGCGCTGAATCAATCAAAATATTTCGTATCCGTTGTTAATTTTACGCATCTAATTATCAGCTTGAAAAAATATTACAACAAGTTCAAAGTGCATGTTAAATTCAGTTCTAATTAATTGGTCAAAATGAAAGGACAGAGCCTATTATACGCCTGACCGAGAACGGAGAAGAAATACAAATGAGATTCAATGAAGCTATTTCTAAATCCTGATAATCATCGAAAGGACTTTCGGTTTTTCACGCTTTTTCTTCGTAGAATAGGTATTTCCACTTTACCTCACCGCTAACATAGAACTAATCAATTTTAGTGCAACATTTACGATCCGCGAAGTGAACCGCGGGGCTCAATAGACTCGTTAAATAATTGACAAGTCCACGAAACGTGAAATCGAAGGTATTTCTTGGCATCTGAAAGCTACGGGGTTTCGTGGTTGACCCAATCCTTGAAATGGTACAAAAATAATTAAGGACACAAGTGATAGTAATAATTTTTGAAAAATTCTAAATTAGGTTGTTGCGGGTGTTGTTGATGCGGAAAATGCACTTGATCATTAATATCACCGTTCATTGGATCAATCTAATCATGGCGTTCTGTGCGTGAAAGACAATTACAGTTCAATCAACGAACACAGAAGAAGGTGGTTCATGAACCATTAATAAGCGTTAGCCTTGTTGAAGTTTATGAAGATATTCCGAATTTGATAATAAAGAACAAAAAGGTCAGGAAAAAAGCTGCGGCTCTTGGTTGACACGACGCAGTGCTGCCCTCCGAGAATCGATTTGGTACATGAATTTTTGATGAAGTTTCGTAAAAAGGAAGCCAGTGGGCGGGACCTGATGCAAAACGAAAACAGCTTTTGTAAATATCGTTTAGAATGGGAAAACTAGGGTTGGACGTACTGCTGTAGCCGTCGAAATTCTAATATACCCGCACGATGGTATTCGAATACATACCGGGGTCACGCGCTTGGTCAAAATAAGAAAAAAAAAAATGAAAAAAAAAATCGGCGATTTTGAACAGAAGCCAAATTTGAACTTTCTTCGAGGTCTAATAGCCTGGCGCGTAGGTAAATGTTCGGTGACATTTTCCGAAGAACAAATATTTCACCCGTGTAGTACAGCAGCTAAAAGACTCTAAGAACTTTGAATGTGGCGTCGAATGAACCCTTCGAACTTCTAATAACCTTCCATACCGCAACTTAGACTTAGATTCATCGCAAATCGATAATATCTAAGTACTGTATAGGTATGGTATGGTATGATGGGTCGTGACTACACCTACGCATTTTATCGTCGCCGCACAGTAATGTTCAGCGAACTTTTGACAGTGGAAAAACTTATCGTACTTAGGTATACCTTCTACAAGAGAACGAGGTAATGGATTGTTTGTCAGCGTCAGATTAGAGCCGAATTTCGACATAAAGGACATTTCGTTGTTAGAATTTAGTACGCTTTTCGTATGTCAAGAAAATATACGCCATTGTCAAGTTAATTTCCTTTATTACATATATACAAGCCTAGCTATATACGGGGCTCCTAACGACCATGCTAACTCTCGTTCGCTTTTTTTTCAAAGTAAAATTTGTCGTTTTTCGTAACAGCAATATTCTTGTCAAAAACAATTCCTCCGTTTTCCTCTGAATATATTTAAGTTCGAACTCCTAACAAGTTGAAATATTTTCGCCGAAATGAATATCTCGGTGAGAAGATGCAATTGGGTGCAACGAATGTTGCTTACGCTCTGGCCAAGTACGTCGTCCACGTGAGTCACTTTAGCGAGTAGTCGACGACCGTGGCGGTCGGCCAACTGCATTGCTGCGTTCGTATCTAAAATTGGTCTAGCCGCGCGAGCTTTTTCTTTTTTTTTTTTTTCTTTTCCGTTTCTTTTTTTTCCGTTCCTTCCTTGTCACAGTCGCCTTTTGGTTTTTTTCTTTTCTTCATTTTTTTTTTTTGCGAATTTCTTGTGATCCTAATGTCTACGGCATGCAAGTTGAGCGGGGATTACCCGTTGCGGTTCGAGCTCACTATTTTAGTTTCAAATCCGTCCTCCCACTCTCTGCAACAGTCGGTTAACATAATTCAACTAGCTGAATAGACTCAACATTAAATCATAGGATCTACCCTGTGAATAACGAGTGACAAAGGAGTTGAATTATCTTCACCGTATTTTCGAATTTGCAAAAATGTACAAAATTCATCATCAAACATTTTTTCGTGAAAGAAAAATTGACGTATTTTATTCTGTTTTCTTCTTTTCTTATATCCTCACAGTCGAGCAAGCATAAAGTGCTGAAAGAACAGCAGGTTCAGGCACGGAATGTCCGCTGCATATACCTCCCTATACACGCATATAACGCGTATGGCTCGTTTTGGCGCATCAAGTAAACAAACGAACAAATTAACTTGCCGCTTTAGCCGTCCGTCAAACCGACGGATAAATTCGTCCAAGCGTTTCGATGTGAAAAGTTCGAAATCGTGGAAAAAAAAGAAAGAAAAAAGTAGGTACATACGCCATGCAGATCTTGCTTTTCAATTATCGCTAATGACGCGTCCGAAATAATAGAATATGATCAGCTTGGTGATAATAGCATGAAATTTTAGGACTATTTCTATAGGTGATAGAGAATTCGACGGTTTCGAAGTGTGCATTAATATATAAATGCGTCGATAAAGGTCCATACATACAAAGCACACTGTTCATGTAAGCGAAAGTGCTTCTCGACGGATTGCTTTATGGTGGCCGTGAGTGAATTGTCGGATATGTATAGTACTAGCCATTTGTTACTGGGTCATAATGCGTTCTCAGATAATATATGGAACGTGTGCCATCGGGGACATCAATAAGTTTATCGGTGGTGCGTATCTTTCGCGTGCTGGTAGTGACATACTATATCGGGTATTAAAATTACCCACGGTCGTTGGTGGGACGGGGAGAGCTTTGGTTAGCCTTTTTTTTATCTATTGCACTATTATGCTATTCCTTGATATTCATATCCAGGTGTCCATAATGTGTCGAAGAAACTGTATCCTATTTCTATCATTACAGCGTTCCCATTTGCGGCTGGAATTCGCACGGGATATCCTACAGTTCTACCTGGCCAATACGGGTGAGTCTTTTAGCCAAATTTTTATACGTAGTTTTGGGAGCTATACTATATCAATATCAAACTGTACGGCTGTACCTATATGAATATACCACGATAAGATTAAGAATCGAAGAGGTCGTTCCAAATCACTCGGCAGCTTCGGATCGACGGATGTCTGTAATGTCTACGTCGTCTCACGCGAAATTTATTTCCTTTTTTTTTTTATAATATGTTCAATTAAACTAGAGCCACGATTTAGTTAGCATACCAAGGAAAATTGATAAATTATCAGATAAATGTCGAACGAGTGGACGTGCACTGATCGAATGGACTGACCCATGAAAATCCTTTAGGATGTATCCAGATTATCCAAACCCACAACTGTGAACACCCTATTACTTAAGACAGTCGATTTACACCTCTGGAGAAATGATGGTAAGAATTCCATATATGATTTTATGGCTTAGTGAGTTATTCGATTCTCAGCCAGTGAAATCAATCGTAATGAATGTTTTTTACATTTTTTTTATTTTTATTATAAAGATTTTCTAACAGTTTATGATTTCATATCGAAATTTCGTCAAAATCGGTCGAGTCATTTGGCTGTAAATTTTCGGTGAACAATTTACAACGTTTCTCAATCAATTCTTGTGGAATTTTTAGATTTCATTCTTTCAAAGGTGTAAATTGCACCCTTAAGGATCTCTTCTATTCCCTGTATCTCTCCGAGGGCTCGGGGCGAGATCTACTATACAAAACGTCGACGACTGTCGAGGTCTGTCGCGGTAGACCAAAAAGTTGATTACGAAGAGGATCCTGGTAGGATCCTGGAGGACCTCGAGAAGCCCCAGTTCCTCGCCCAGAACCTTAACGATACCCTACCTGTTCCTTAATTTAGATATTCAGACCCCAGACAGGACGCCGTATGAGAAAGGTTATTTTTTGTTCCTGGCCCCGGTCGGTATTGTGAAAAGAGCTTTCGAAAATCAGAGAGGATATTTTTTCTTCAAAGTTCCAGTCAGTAACTGCAGATAATGACGTTTCAGCCCCTCCACACGCGCAATTGGGAGACGCAGTGCGGAGTTGCTAATGGGGTACTAAACGGCCGAAATCGGCGTCCTTATTAAGGATTAGAAGGAGAGACAGAATTCGAGCAGTGACAGATATGAAACCATGAGTACGAATTCAATACGATCTCTAAAGATCAATTTGGTTGTGTTTTCTTGACAGTGATGATGATTGCGGTTGTTGAAGATTTGAATTGTTTGTTAATGTCTTTCATTTTATTTAATTATTTATTTATAATTATTTTTATTATTTATTTATTTATTTTTTTTTTCATCTTTTTTGGACTTTTACTTTCACTCTTAATTATTAATACAGTATAGACATACCAAAGTTTACAAGAATATAATCACTCGCATATATATAATATAATATATGGTATATATAATTATTAATTTTTAATCGTCAATTAATCACAAACACTATATTATTAGATAAAAATGACAGAGTCTTCTTTTTCTTTTTTTCTTAATCGATCCTCTTTTTTGTTCAATTTCGTTTCATTTTTTCGTTTTTGTTTTCTCATCTTCTTTTCTTCTTCTGGGCTCCATTTCTCAATTTATTTTTTCCATTTTCTATCATTTTTTACCTATCATTTTATTTAATTTTACATTATTTGTTACGGAGTGTGTTTCAAGAGTAGTTATTAAGTAAGTAAGTGGGTATTTATTTATTTGTTTGCTGGTGGCGGGTCTCGACGAGGTGCTGTGCAATGGTGGTTTGGTTACCCTCGAAAAGACGCTGTGGTTTTCCACTATAACCCTAAGAAGCCTGGTATACTGACGACGATCGACTGACCGACTGAAATAATTTCAAAAAATTGAAAAAAAAAATTGAAAAATTTGACGATTACTTTTCGTCTCTCACACATATGTGTATATGGTTCAAATTTGAATCGGGTTTCAATAAACCGACCATTGCCTGCACGAAAATAGCATGCATTAATTTTTTATCGTGGCGCTAGGGCAGGGATATCGATTCTAGGAATTCAGGGCGCTAACCCGTTCAGGACGAAATTTTTATATTCCCACGTTGTGCGTTTTTAGGATTCATAAATTTTTGGCTGAATTTTACCAGAAAAGAGACAAGGAAAAATGATGAAAAATAAAAAAAAAAATTAAAGAACAGCTCGTGCGCAGTAAAGTTTAAATACCGGAGAGATATTTTGGTCAAAATTTGGCAGGTATATCTGAGTTCGGTTGTTTTTAGAAATACATACTTGTAAACGAGTAAAAGATTGTCACTACGTATCATACGACGACGTGATGTTCTGAATTTTGGACCTTTACACACAGCTGCAAACTCTTCGAATAAGTCTGCGCGTTTAACGTATATCGAATATATACTATTGACGCAGAATCGTCTTGGCTATAAAATCGAGGACACTTCGACTGAGTATTTTTTCTTTTCTGACGCGCTCAAACGCCAACGCAAAATTTCTCATTTTTTCTCCACCACAAAAATGTCATCCTCTGGATGGAACCGGTTCAAATCTAATTTGAACGTGAAATTTGTATTCGGCCTAGGAATCCGATGGAAAAGAAATGGTTGAAAATTTGCATCAATCTCTCTCTCTCTCTCGACAATTTTATAAAGCAAAACGAGAAAATCGTCCTAGCCATGAAACATGTGCGATGATATTTCTTGTAGGCCGTAGGGCTCTCTAACAAATAATAACCTTGTGCGTGTGGTGAAGGCTTACACTACACTTGGTGTCGCTATATTGGTGTTGTATTTTTGGTGTTGTAATTGATGGTTTCAATAACACGGTTCAAACTTTATCGCGCATCGATTCCGAAACTGAAAAATCCGCGGTCTGATGCCACACAGTGCAAAGAACAAGAAAAAACGAAAGAAAAAAAAAAAAAAAAAAAAAAAAACCAAGAAGAATAAATGGAATCTAACGTAACGTAACGGCTGATAGAAACGGAATGAAAAACTAAAACCATTATGAAATATATATAAAAACCGGTAGATCAGCTGCGACTCGTGATCTCTACGGTCCAAACCCCCCGGACAGAACTTTTTTACTCATACCCGAGATGGGGACCACATGCAAAGTGCGAGTCCAAAGCTCTGTCACTCCATGCCCTCGTCGCCTCACGCGAACGTTTGCGTACTCATTGCTTGATAATTTTTATAGAAAAATAGTATTTCAACTACAGATCTATCAGAATCTTCGACGATTTTACTCATTTTCTCATTTTTATTCATTGATAGTCACGATACACGGGGTGTATTTAAGGGGGTGTCGAAAAGCTTCCAGTGCTGCAAACTACGTGCGATGATTTCTTGTATATTGCATGATTCCGGCTGTATTATCTTTGGATATGAGATGAAAGAGGGTCTTTCTAATTCATCTAGTGATTCTTCGCAGTCACGGATCGTGAAATGATTATACCAATGAAATTCTACACCGTAGTATTCGCTTCTTCGACGCGGCGTTGCTGTGTCGCAAGCTCGGACGACGCTCTGCGTCTAAGTCAGCCATTTTGGTTGGCAACAGTCCAATCTTTATTTAGATCCACCTGTGTCCCCCGTGTCAACCCCTCCGCGCGTTCGCTATATCGTCGACGTCGAACTTAAACCAAGATTTAGTAGCATGCCACGAGGCATTTCTTTGGTTTAGCCAGCTATTTCCGCGTCTCTTTCTCTATCTGTTTTTATCTCCCTAAAATCATCCTCCAAATCTATCCTCCGTCTCTCTCACTCTCTTCATCTCTTTCTCGGCTCACAACACCTGTTCAACCATAACTCTTGGTTGAGGAAGATTTTGGAATTTCTACCTAATTACCATCGCCGTCTTCACCGAGACGAGAACTTACGCGATGCGGAAAACGGGGAAGACCAAACGGCCCAGACTTGGTCAGTCCCGACTGTTATCACCTCCACTTTTAGGCCACCGACTGAAATCCCAGGAGCTACGTTAACGTATCCAACGCTACACTCGTTTTCCGTCAGCGTCTGGACTAATGTCCCTAGTTTCTGTCATGATGGGTATAAATAGTCATGTAATTAATGGCCGACACGTGGCTCTCCGCGTATTCATTTCATTTGATTTCTCACTCGTATCTAGACTCGACCCACGCGGTCATTAAAATTTTTCAATTTTTTCAATTTTTTATTGGCTCGTGCGAATGGGTCGAAACCCATAGGCATAGGGTGTTCTTTGGGTGGACGAAAATTTCTGCCGGAAGAATCTGAAGAAGATCTTTTTCACTATCCCAACGAATCGTGAAAAATCCCGAAGAATTGCGCAGTCGTTTTATACCTCGATAGTTATTCGCGTGGGAGAGCCACCCCCAGGATTCCATTGGTTAAGGGAACTTTTAGTGGATTGGTGGATCATCCCATTGGATTATCCTAGTCTAACAACGACGGCGCGGGCGCCGGCGCCGCGGGAATTTCGACGCTGATAACGCGCACCCTTAGAGGCGTCGGACTGATTTTTGGGAGGCGTTTGAATTCCAATTATTCACCTGTTGCGAGGAGAAGGACCCAAGCTCTTGCTGGAATTATTCAGACAGAGTTGGAATTCAAATAGTCAAATTAGTCCCCAGTGGTTAAATAAATTTTGTGTAAACGAGCTAATGAATAGTCCGAGTTTTCATACATTTCGAGAAATAAAGGTTGATAGTCCGTCGCATTTATTGCCATTTTGAACAATGAGAAAGAACGCCTTTCAGGGAAACTCATTTAACTAATTTGTTAGAATTATCCCATTCCTCTTCAACTGACAATCATAAATAGCCCTTTGCTGATCTGATGATTGATAAGTTCGTCATTAATTCATGTTCATGTGTTGATAATTTAATATCGGATGGAAAAAAATGGAAAAAAAATGGAGAAAAATGTATTTCTCACCTATTCAGATCCGGCGTATACTATACATAGTTTAATTTTTAATAATTTTCTTGTTTGTTTGTTCAATTCTTTTTACCTTGAGAAATGAATAGAGAGTGAATATACATACCTACCCGCGCGAGCATTCGGACAGCTTAATAATGTGAAAGCCTTAAAACGTGGTATTAAGAAGGCAATGTAATTAGGTGAAATTAATGCCCTCTGGGCCGGCGGTTATTATCTTGAAATTAAATATTCCGCAACAAAGGCCGGGCTTTCTCGTAAGTTCGATTACCTTTTCGGAATGCAAATACGGAATTATTATGGAAAGATTGAAGAATGTACTTTTAAATTGACATAGCTTTGAGCTACCTCGTAGCCGATTCTCTTTATCCATGACCGTAATTGTGATATAGATATATCCGTCAGATATTACGTACACCTACATATGTATAAACATCGTTTTACAAAGGTTACGTTGTCCACGAGCAAATAGCCTTAACTCGCTTATCGATTTAGCTTCGATTTCCACGGACTACGTGCGACTCTTGTATGTGTATGTATACACGAATTATACTTTAAAACTATATCACAAAGTGCAAGGAAAATATTCCCGTATTTTAAACACACAGTGATATACATATATGTATACCGTGCAATTATAACCCGTCACATCGGGATAATCACGTTGCGGTACGATTAAATAAATTGCTGCCACAAACGGAGATACAAACGATCCGCGATGGAATAAACCTACACACATGTAGCAGATATAGTACGCAGTCAACCCTCAATCACGCGATGTATGTACCTACAATTGTTTAGTCCCTATTCTGACCAGGACGAGGACGAGGACGAGAACGAGAACGAGAACGAGGCGAGGTTTCCCCAACGCTCGTTTCATCCAACACAACGCACCTGCCGTCGACAAAGGCGCTTGGTCACCTGTTATATAGAAAAGAATATATGTGTATACATGTCCCCATATGTATTCTAATACCATAGTTTTAACAAATATATATGTATGTATATAATAGGAACATGTATATGTGCGTGTCGCTTTATTATTATATAGCTTCGCCGAGTTTGCGACAGGGGATACAGAGGGATAGAGGGAAAAGGAAGGGGGTCAACCTTTGGCGGGTGGTGCTTATAGTAATGGTCCTAAGTCGAGAGATCCTAATCGAGCTAGTGACCACTTTGCGTCGGAAGTCGTAGGGGAAGTTGGTCAGATCCGACACGAATGTCTATATATATATATATATACATACAACGCAACCCCTGCAATGAGAAACGCGTATTAAGATAACCATGCAAGTGGTTTGTCTTTCCGTTTTATAATCGTTCTCTCGCCAAGTAAGATCCGACCGTATTATTCGATCATCAACTGACACTTTGAATTGTAAAAAAGTGTTCAATGAATCATACCAGTAGATAAAAATTGAAATAGTTCAAAATTCTACATCTTGTTGCCTGATGGATTAAAAATTAGCCGTTGAATTTGACAAATATTGAGCTTATCGTATGGCCTCTGCAATTATTTATCTAACGAATACTTCGATCGTAATTTCCGTACGGCTGGGTGCCTACACGGTGTGATAATGACGTAGTGACGTATTATATGAATATTAGGCCCTAATACACCGGGGACACGGCTGAAATGTCTCTGAGGGGGTTTTTACAACCGACTTATACCTGTGTATGGTGTAGTTTCTACACCGAATACAAGAGACCGAATGTTATGGCGCGGTTCAACAGCGCGGCTAGGTGGACACCCGAGAGATATAGAGTTTCGAGTTGGTAACACGCGAGCAATCCATAATGCAGACCTCGCTGCCGGAGATGCGGCGAAGAGATAAATTCGATAAAAAAGTGCTTCGGACGTCCCGCGCGAATAAAATCCAACAGCCCCGCGCCCAACCCTTTGCATCTACCCTACCTACACGTCCCTATTATATTTAACGCGCTGAGAATGGCTCAGAAAATTTTCTCACTAAAGAAAATTTTAGGTAAAGAAAAAATTTTAAACGATAATTGAACTCTAGAAGAAAATAAAAAATGATTAATTATATTGATCGGAACAGAGTGCAATTGCTGATGTTATCGTTCGATATACTCTTTTTCCATTTTTGTTCAAACGTAACACCGGCGAAGGGTTTAAAGAAATGTCGTTTCCTGCCACCCTGTGGTTGGTGGTTGATGTTCGTAATTGAGGAAGTCTTGAGTACCTAGGTGTTCGAGGAATCCCGAGGGTAAAGACGGACGTTGAGCAGTGGTCGTAACTTTCGGGGTCCTTATAATATGGAGGATAAGTTCGTGTTTGATATACATATGGTATACAGCCAAATTGATTATTCAGAATTCAGTGTCAGGCCAAATTGACAAATGATAATCCTAGTAAGGTGTATGTCGAACTCCAACAGGGAAAGTACACTTCGTTATTGTGTTTTTTTTCATCGTAGTTAGCATTGGAGGCTCCAGGATATATTGATTTCCACCGTTGGACACTGGCTATTATCGATTCGTTGGAAAGTTCAGGGCTGTCCAGGAAAAGGGAATCTCTCCGACGGTTCCTCGCCTATATTTTTTTTGTCCTTTTTTTCTTTGTAGACCTACACCGACTACATTACGACCTCATTTATCGACGTATGAATAACGATTTGCCGATTAGAATTTCGACAAAAATTACCATTGTATAAAGCTTCTCCATTAAATCGACGGGCACTATCTCGGACTCATAGGCTTCGCATCCTTTGCAGGGGTTTCGTAAATCGTTTGGAAAACTTCGCGGGTCTAAAGCACTGATACCTCGGGATCAGCGAAAGAAATACTCCCACGGGACTAGCCAGGAGCATGGCTAGTCGCAGGCAAAATCCTCGTTACACAACAATTAAGGAACCATTAGGTACTAACGTTGGTGTTAGTTGATCGTGTGTCGTGTGCAGATCTACATAAATATATATATCATTATATATTATATACTACACGTTTTGGTTTGCTGTGTTGGCAACACTGCAGATTTTTTTCGTACTTTGTTAATTGTCCTTGCTATTATCTATACAAATCTAAACCGATTTTAGGCATCACAATTATTATTATTGAAGTCGCTTACCTATACAATTGCTTCAACCGCAAATGCCATGTACTACCACTCTCCTGCGATCTCTTATACAGATTTGGATTCAGACTTTAGTTTACTACGACCAATTTCTAGTCGGTAATTAATTTGGATGAAAATAAAAAAGGAATAAATTGAAAAGGCTCAATCTCTGCAGTCTCAAAAAAAAAAAAAAAAACCCTTAATATATCTACTCTGTCTTTTGTGTTGCGTGTTTGGTTTTTGTAGACACAAAAGTTTTCACTCTGTTTAGTTTCAAGCCTTTATAGCCGAAGGTATAACTACCGATGGCCCTGTCATGGATGTTATACTTCTTTTCTATTCAATTAAATCGATGAATATCAAACGGTCTGGAAGAAATCGCAGCCATCGGACGAAACTAACAACAAAGAGAAGTCATCTTCGTGGTTTCCTTTCTCTAGACTTATTCATATACTTTTTATTTCTAAATTTTTAATATCTTTTTTCGAACCATTCGCGGTGCTCGGATCACTTGGTTGAAAAGCTTGATCCATGTTCGTCCTTCCGATTACCAAATATTCAATAAATTGATAGAAGACAGAAAATCGAGCTTTCATCATCGTGAAAGAGTTTCTCTTTAATTTATACGACGACACCTTTCCCGGTCCGATAAAATACTCCATTGTACGTTTTACCGGACCTAATCGGTCCTCCGGAAATCCCAAGTTAATTCAGTGACGTTGTAACGTAAGTTAACCATTATGTTGCAGAGTTCCACCTGGGTACGTTTACCAATCTCCGTACCTGACTGCCGCAGCACCAGGAGGCCTGGTGCCTCTGCCCGCGACACAGCTGAGCCATGCAGCCGCTGTTGCTGCAGCATCCCAGTTTTACGAGTACCAAAATGCAGCGGCAGCCGCAGCATCGGCAGCATCATATCCTGGAACGTCGTATAACTTTGCCGAGGCTTATCCATACAGCAGTGCAGCTGCCGCTGGTATGTATTTTCGAAATTAACTTTTGTCGTTTTATTTTCGTGCTTTTTTTTTTTTTTTTTTTTAACCAAAGACCATTTTACCATTCTATCTGTTCGGTTAGTTGAAGATAACATTCATCCAAAGCGTATACGGTCGTTACCATTTTAAATACAATCTCTTATAGATGTACGATATTATGTATGGGTATAAGAACCTATGAGATAAACACGTATGGATTCTTTGCTAGAATTTTACTTAACTCCTCGCTAGCTGCAGAGGTGACACACGTTACGCAATATTGGAGACCAGCATTCGATACCATCTTAACGGTACGAGATGCGAGATAGCATCGGTAACATCTAAATTTAAAGAGACCTCTGCTATTGAGGACCATTTCAAACGTTGCTTTTCAAGCTTACGCTTAGCTCAAGCTCTTTGCTTGCTATACGGTTACATTTGCGACGTATGTCTTTGGCCTGGGTTTAGACATTAAATTTTCGAGGAATGTGGGTTTTCTTCTAATTCAGATTAATGTCAAGAAAATTAGCTACGAATTAGATGCCAATTTCAAGTTTCTTTCTTCTGCAAGAAACCGCGATTTTATTCATAGTTATGAAGTTGCGATAATACGGAACTTCATTATCTTCTTTATCATTCGAAATTTGATAACAGAGTGAAAAGGGTAATTAATCTATATTTTTTTTCTTTTTTTTTTTTTTCAATTTAATTTTACAGCGAACGCAGCAGCAGCTAGCTACGTAACGCCGTACACCTACGCGACGCTTCCTGGCGCCGGGGGACTTCCGGGTGCGGGAGCAACCGGCGCAGCTTTCCCTGGATTACCTTACCAGACGTCACCCCAGGAGGCCAGACTCCAATAGGAAAGATTCCGTTCGCCAGCTCAAGAACTATTCTATAAAATGAAAAATCTCGATTCTCAACTAATGTATTTATAGTCTAGTGGCATGGCGAACGTTCTGACCAGAACTCTTTTGGTTCCTAAAATTGGGTTTCGATTTATTTGAGTTCACCTAGGCGGTAGGCGAGTTTTATTCAATGATTGAGGAATAACGAAAATTTTTAACCCAATCGTAAAACAAATTAAAAAAAAAAAGATCTGATCTTTTGTTTCGGGAATAAAAATGAGGATTCCCCGTCTAGGTTGACGACTAATAACATATACGGTGAAAAGAATACCTTAGTTCTACGAAGGAACCTTCCAAGCAGCGTGATCGCAGCGTTTGTGTATTAACTTTATAATTTTTTTTTTCTCTTTTTTTCTTTTAATAACGTTATAAACGATTATTATTAATTTATTTGACGATCTGGAACCAGAAGGGCGCTAATACGATCGACTCTTCTATATCCTTTCTACTAACCCAACTTCTATCTTCCCTAATCTTCCCCAAGGAGCCAAAATTGGCGTTTTGGGGCTCATGCCCTTTTAGCCAATCGCCTCCAAAGAGAGATACTAGTTATACTATTTATAGAGATGTACGTATGAATAGGACTCGAATGAAACTCGTAGATTTACGAATCTAGCTGTATAGCCTTAGACCGTGTTACGTGGATATTAACCACGTGAAATGTCAAACAACGTACAAAACGATTAGCCCAGGCATAGTCATCCCTAGAGATTTTCATTTTTATGAAACAGGGAGGATCTTCTTTGTCAAGCTAATTATTTTTCTTTATTCTTACGCATCTTATTGCCAAGCCTCTTTATGGTCTTGAGGGGATCAATCAGAACCAATTACTCTTTCTACAGCACACGATACAAGCTGTCATAATGAGTGAACTCATATCTTTTTTTTTTCCCCGTAAATCTCTCTGTTCGAGTCACGTTTTACCGACGTTATAAAAAAGTGCTTTGAAACTATCCACGATTTTTTTAAATTAGAAATACAGCCAATGAAAAATCGGTTTGCATTTTCCATCGATATATGAAATCAGCAGAGGAGTAAAAAAAAAAAAAAGAAAATTGACCAAGTTTTGTTTCCAATTTTCTATTTTATGTACAGCTGCGCCTAAAGGAATAAAAAGAAAAAAAAAAGATCGTTGAATAGAAAAATCTACAGTGGCAAACGCGGATCTAATTTTTCTTTAAATTGTGAATAATGTTAAAGTACTTTTTAAAAATGATTTGAAACAGATTCATTTCACTAACTAGACACCTTATATACATAGACTAAAAAAAATCGTAATCAATGTCGAGAACCCCTCTAATTAGTCGCGATTATATAAAACGACTATAGGAAACCTTAGATCTTTGATAAAATAAATCGCGCTTTACAGAAGAAGGTTCAGGCGCTAAGCGCACCTTAATTAATCGTCTGCCTTATTAAGATTGTAGTTACCTAGCATCACAATATGAGTAAGAAATAAACGGATCAAAAGAAAAAAAAAAAATGATAAAAATAAAAAACTGTTACTCTAACCGAGGTTGCCTTATCTTGTCAAGAAAATTTTCAAAGTGTCTTATATATGAATAATAAATCGGGGCCTTTTAATCTAGACTCATTCGAGAATGGAAAAATTTCTTTACACAAAGGTATATCAATCAGATTTTTTCTTCATTTTATTTTATTTTTTCTTTAATCCTTACCGATTTATTAGCACCAGGAGAAGATCGAGCGATCAGGCTTTCTCAAATCTTTGTCAATTCGAGTCGATTATTTAATTTTATATGACAGTTATTTTCGTAAGTTATAAATATATATATATATAACAACGAAACGTACGCATGGATATGCGTTAGTAAAATTATTTTTCATCCCGGAAATTCATACTCTAGTAGTTTTATACTCGATATCTAATCAATGCGCACAGTTTTACGATCTAAGGAATTAAGGATTAATTATCTTGATCATTGAGTCCTGAATACTCGGAATTCGGATTGTCTCTTCTCCCGTAATGAACATCATTCGTGAAATAATTTAAACGGTATATTTATTTGTTGCATTATAAATTGAATGATTTTCGTTGCAAGTCAGTAATTATTGATAATATTTCTCTTAAATTTTCTTTTCCTAATTTTATTTCGCTTCTTATCGACCGTTGATTACCAGCGAGAGAGAGAAAGAGAGAGAGAGAGAGAGAGAGAGAGACCTCTACGTTCCTACATCCTGAGCTAAAAAGATTTCTACTTTCACGGTGCCTTAACGATAATTTTAACGAGAACGAATACGATAACAATAAGAATAACAATAACCAGGAACGATACGATACGGTTCTGGCGAATCGTCGGTTAGAAGCTAGTCAGAGTGTGCAGAAGAAGATATGCTGGTGGTGTCCTGCCAGTATTAGCTAATGATAGTGGCAGGTCCCACGTGTACAACTTTACGTTGAAAATAATTAGAGGATGTCTAGTCCTAATACCTTAGCGTGAGTTCGCTCGTCGTAGGCTAAGTTTATTAATTTAAGGAAAAAGCCCACTTCTTGTATAAAAGAAAAATTGATCGATTAAATAAAAGTGGATTACCATGAAGATAAAGTTAAAGGTAATCAATAAAACAACATAAAAGAATGAAATAAAATTCTAAAATTCAAAAATTAATGTTATAACACCGACAACGACAACAACTAGGAAGCTCTATAGACATAAGTATTATACTACCTAACTGATCAGATGTAGAATAATAGGAAGATAAATTAACACTACTATTATTATTAATTATTAATTATTAATTATTAATTATTAATTATTAATTATTATTATTATTATTATTATTATTGACTATTATTATTATATTATTTTTAATATTATTATTACTATTATTATTATTATGTACTTATTAGAAGGAACCACGAAGGTAGCATGAAATTATAATATTATTAAAGAACAATGTTTCGTAAGAAGGCAACCGAATGAATATTGGTTCGATTTTTAAAACATCTCATATTGTACTCTTGGTATCAATAACTGTAATATATTATCTGTTATCTTCAATATTATACTTAAATATAGTAGGTTATGAAGAAAAAAAAAACAAAATCAAAGAGAAAAAACCTAATCAATGAAATATATAAAATATCGTCTCTGAGAGATCGTGTCCCTTCACTCCGAGAGTTTTCACATTTTAATAATCTGATCTGTATCGATTGTTTTTTTTTTTTTCTTTAGTATATTCGGAGATTTTTCTTACATCTATTCTGCATTCATTTTCTTTTAGATTGTGTGGAAATTACTTCATTCTTCTTACCATCCTAGATTATTCCTATTTAAAGTACAGGATCTTAACTCATACCGCAGCATCTTTCAAAGCAAGGGTTGATCTCAGGCTATCGGTCTAAACTCGAGGCTAAATCTTAAGCTTGAATTCTATTCTAGAATTTTTCATGACGATACAAAAAATGGCCAAAAATCTCGCATGAAAAAGCAGAAGAAACCGAGATGACTCGCATTAGAAAATTCTAATCTTCTTCTCTTCGCATTGCATTATTGGTAGGTAGGTACATTTTATTCTTTCTTACATATCTCTACAATACAATAGTGTATTTTTATCATTAGTGTACTTTTCAATGGATTAAAACCAAAAATTTATTTCAATCCTTATTCCATGTAGGTATATTCTGGTAATTGTTATCACTTGTTGAATTTCTTTCCCTAACTAAAACTAAATGTGCTGTTTGTCGTCACGTTGTAGTAAGCTGGCCACATGGCATATGAACTCTAAAAACCTGTATTCGTTATTTTTCTCTCGTCTGTCTGTTCGTCTAGTCCGACGAACTCCCAGTTCAACGTTTTCTCCGAGCTAAAGATAATCCTAACTGCTAACGTTCGGTGGATTAGATGCGGGGGCGAGACGTCGCGGTCCCCTTTGGCGTCGCGATGTTTCAGACCTAAATCATTCGCTGCAACGAACCGCACGGGGTTGAAATATTTGGGCCAAAAATAATTCAGCTTCTTTGACAAAAAAAAAAAAAAAAACATTTTCAAATTTTTCTTTCTTCTTCTTCTTCTTCTTCTTACCCACTATAACGTAAACTAACACGTTTTGTCAAATATTAATAAATAAATGAAGATTTCTCCTTCATAAAATCACAGACATGATTATTCCCAGCTGCACAATTACCAACAAATAATAACAATAATAATAATAAAATAGGAATAGTATTAACAATGAAGCCAGGATTTTATAAATAAATGACAAAACGAGGAGAGAAAAAAAAAAAAAAAATCGATGAGTTAGTTGCTTTAATATTTTATACTCAATTGATTGGAAAATAATTTTTAAAAATAATGAATTTTTATTTTAACATGAAATTATAATTTTTTTTTTTTTTCATTTGTGTCGATGAAAAAATATTTTCTTTATTCGTTTTACTGTAATAAGTTTAATCGTGAATTTGACATGGTCAATTAGTTATTGGTATAATAACACGTATACCTATATGTGGTTCTCTTGCCTTCGAAGTTTAGCTCAGAGTAGAACCCCGTCGTTTATATAGTGTTACAGTAAATGTTCGCAAGAGAGAGCCACCAGTATACAGAATTGACGATTTGGTGGCAAAGTTAAACTGTTTAATTTGTTGGAGGGGGATTATTGGTAGTACTATACGCACCATTCAGTTATGCCGCGCTTATTCGTGTAATCAAACTGTCTTGACTCGGTGATTTTTCAACCATACCCAGTTTACGTCGAATATACGTAATATACGTGTTACCGTTAAAAACTAAGGATTAAAACTATTAAAAAATCCATAAATTTTAAATCCAGACCCGGATTATCACCCGGCGTCGATGCAAAAACTCGTGCGCAAACATTTCGTCTATAAACTATAATTCCCATAAAAGGTAAGCACAGAGTTGGAGATTGATTACCAAGTATTAGATTCGAAAAAAGAAAAAAACAAGAAAAGAAAAAATGAACGATTCGTGCTATAAACTCAAATACAGTTATCGACACACATCTCATTCATCTAGTCGTCGTTCTGAATGTGATTTTGGAATGGATCGTACTTACACCGTTACAGACTATCATAAGCTTCTCGTAGAAGTAGGATATACATGACACAGTATTTCTTCTATCAGACTGAACTGAGGATAAAAAGATATGTATCTATTTGACGGTCGAGATACGCGTTAATGAATCAGCTCGTGGCTTCAGTGGATTACTGCATTAGTATTAGCATAATGGGTGTAATAGGTACTATAACACACGTGTATAACTAGGCGGCGTTTAGCATGCGGGTAATTGTCCAATTGTCAAATTTAATAAGCTTTATAATTACATAGATACAGAGAAGCGTTAGGAATCGGTTGACACTACAGCCATATTCTAATCACGGTTTTTATCCTGATTGTTATTATATACTACTGATTGTGAGAGGCATGGCTTATAATCGAAAAGATTACGTAACGATGCAGGTATTTCGTCACAGATGAGACACGAGAGGTGTAATGAATTTGTTGTTTTTACTGTCTTAATGAACTCTTGATAAGTTCGTTGTTCAAACATAACATCGGTCTTAAAAGCTTACAGTGAACGATATCAGCAAACATGAAGGTTGTGTTCATTGCATGTAAGCAGAAATCGAATTATAAAAGACCTAAGAAATTGTGTAAATGGTCCAGTTTCAGAACAGCCAGATCATCGACTTTGATAAACGCGATTCTAGCGATAAGATTAATACAGCTCAATACATGAGGACAGATAAGTACACCCAACGTGCTCAGCAAGGGGGTATGAGCTATAACAGAGTAAAATTGACAGTGTAGAATGTAGATAGATACATTCGTGCTACTTGGTGCTTCCAACACTTAAAAATTGCCAGGTCTATAAGGCGGGTGTTGTGTAAGCCGTATATACCTATATACGTTCGACAACTGAACATCACAAACTATAGCCGCGAGGGGCCATAACTGATGCATGTAGATATGTTATTGTCTGATTGATGTATGGGTGTCGAGAGCTGGTATATTATATACTCATACGCGGTTTGTTCTAGTCGTTCTAGAATCTGGATGACTTGCATCGCCTTATCATCTTTCACGACTTTTATGCGTGCGAGTTCAACTTACAATGCCAATATACCTTTTTCAGACTCCGCATTACCGAGCGCGGCAGTAAATTTGTTGGATAAATAAAGGATGACGAGAAATTTTCGAACAACCGTTATACAAATGTTATCGTTAGCATAGTTACGACGAATGAATTTAACGCTACTGGGTTATGAATAGTGGAAATTCTATGGAAAATAGCCGGATAGAGAGAGAGCGAGAGAGAGAGAAAATGATAGACGCACATTTTGCCCAGAACATAAATACCTGAAATGGCATATGTCAAAAAAAGCAGAGGCAGACTGTGCACGGAAATGAAATTAGAAGATAATAACGTATGGCTTTAGAATTATAGGTATCAGCGAGACTCCGAATACAATAATTAACACAGGGTAGGACCTAGCAATTCATATACGGATTTTGGGACCACATATATCCATATTTGTACGCATCTATCTCTTTCTATTCAAATATTAAAGCATCAACATGGTCTGAGATTAAGTAGTTCTTATCGAATCGTGATAAAGTCTAAGTTTATTCAGAGACTCGGAATATGAATGAAAAGTTATTCGTGTAATAAATGTGCGCGGAAGCTAAAGTTCAGAGTCTGATTATGATCACGCTGCATTCGATCGTTCAAAGTTCTGGATTCGTTTCATAGTCGATAAACAATTCTGAAATTGCACACATCGACAGGTGTAATTGACGAAAAGCGACTTTCCTAATCACCAGCACGGTGAAACAGCACTTTTCTAACCAGCGCGGCGAGATAGCGCCGTTTTATTAGGATTCGTTGACATTATCTAGCGCCACTCTTTGGTAGCGCTTGAAAGCTGAAAAAAATTCAGTCCAGTTCTGATAATTTAAACCAAAATTTCAGACCATCATTCGACCTTGTAAAGCACATTTTTTTTTTTTCACGGGAACTCCGAAATACAGGAATTGCATGGGCTGGTGTTATGATTTGTCGCTCCGGAAGACTAAAAAAAAAGATTCAAACCTTTGTGATCCATGTTCGCACATCTTATGCTGTGCGATATACAAGAAGAAGTTGAAAGACTATCTCTTAGCATGAGAACAACTCATTCAATCTTCTTTTGGTCACTAGATTGGATTGGACCCAGTGATCATGGCTGGGGATCAAGACTGCGGATTTTATGGATTCTCCCCGCGATGGTTGAGGAACAAAGCCACTTCCAACGCGTTCATAATAGTCTACGGACTTCTTGGCACCATCCAGTCAATGTCGTTCATTTATGTTGTCGTCACACTGACCACTCTGGAAAAAAGGTTCAAAATTCCAAGTCGTACGACAGGTGAGAAAAATTTTAGCTCGAGGTGGTAATTTTCATCGATTAAATGAACGCTGCTTATTCTTAATAGCCTAATTTTACATATCGATATAATTATTTGTAAGATCCTTCCGTGGGGGTGTAGCTTTAGAAACGAAATTCTAAGTTTTTTTTTTTTTTTTCCTCTGAAGCGACTGGCACCTACTTACATACCTATATTGCATAATGCTACACGGTACCTCTTGTTTGTTATTTGCATTATAATGAAAGAAGGAGGAGAAGGAAGAGTGAAACCTGCGTGAGAACCTGTTCGCGAGACAAAAATGATTCAAGGTTCCACCAGAAAATACTACGACCGTTGCATTCGTTATATAAATTGAGGATCAAGTGATTTGACCAGCTTTCGAAAATTAATCAAGAGTCCTAAAGGGTGTACTTCGGTGAAATTTTCATAAAAACGATTCTCTTCGGTTGCTAGATTATCAAAAAAAAAATCTAATCAAAAATTTCCTACACGAAGATTTAGATCATGGTAGTATGCATATTGAAAAGAAATTTCAATCTTCTGAGATGAAACTGTATGGCGTAAGGAACCTTTCGCTGCCAAAAATTCCTTACGCATACACTTTCATCTCAGAAGATTGACATCTTTTTTCAATACGCATACTACCATAATCTAAATCTTGGCGTGGGAATTTTTTGATCAGGTTGTTTTTAGTAATTTAAAAAACGAAAAAGTGGTTTTTATCAAAATTCCACCAGTTTCCCTCCTCAACTGCACTCAGATAGTGACAGTATCTCTGTATGAATAAAAATGAGGGCTTGTTTGGATTTCCAAATTACTTTCGAGATGGAAATAAACTTTTTCACATCAAGACGAAATTGTTTAAATATTTGACTGAGAGCTGATAACGTGATTGGAAGTTCTCCCAAGTGTTTACGTCACATTGTACAAATGTTTCGACATGGGTTGCATACGTTGAAAATTTACACGGTTTTCTCATTCTGGTACGTGAAGTATAACTAAATTACGTTCTGACCCACAGTATGATGCCGTTTCATATAATTGGTCAATTAAAAATATATCTATAATACCAATCAATATGAATACCAAATATGCTCTCGAACACAACAACAATTGGTCATTAATTACGTGATAAGTGATTAATAATTCCAGTCGGTTGATGAAAACACTAATAATTAGTTTTGGATGATTTATTCAATAGTATGAGCCACCGATCCATTTCTAACCAACTTGACCTTCGTATCTAATCTATCTATCAATAGTGATATGCATCTGGGACTAACGAAAATTCAGAAACATTTGGACGTAAATTCTCCCTGTAGCGATCTTTCGCCCCTATTAGATATGCGAATATCATTAATCGTGACACACAGTAATTAAAACGGAAAATGAAAGACGTCAAATGTCTCAGCGAGAAAATTGTATCTACTAACTTATTGGACATCCAGGTTTATCAAGCTTCTCTTATTACAAAACATTCTCGGTGGTTTGAATTTAACACCACAACCGCACAAGACAGTTTTTTTTTTCCCGTGTAAGTGAGCCTAGGGATAAGCTACCTTGGGGTAATAACTAATACCAGGTCTGAAAAGTGTTACGGAGCCTCTGTTCATGTGTGCAACTAGTAGACATAGACCCATATCAATTAGGATTGGACGTCTCGACTTTACGTGTATTGCCAGATAACTTATCGGAAACAACTTGCTTACCAAGAAATGTTTTTATGACTCAATTCCAATCGTGTTTGCTAACCGATTGTTTAAAGTCTGTAAAATTCATCATCTTAGTACACCAGCAAAAAATGTCTTTCTCATACGTGACAGATAATTGCGGGATACTGATATCTGCTCAAGCTCGACATACCTATATTTACCTATGCATCTCTTTTTCGACGATGTAGTAGATTTAATTTCGTTTCTTCATAAAATCAAAAAATAGACCATCACACTTATAACTGTTGATACTTTCAGGCATCATTCTCTCCGGCAATGAGATATCGCAAGTCCTGTCTCTCGTCTTGATCTATTACGGAGGATCCGGTCATCGCCCCAGATGGATCGCCGTTGGGGCTGCTCTCAGTGCATTATCCTGCCTGGTCCTTGCCTTGCCACATTTGGTCTATGGACCCGGAAAAGACGCAATGGCTTTGACGAAGGAATACCTGGATCAAAGCCTGCTAAATGTAACCTCAGGTCCCAAGGAAGTTTTTATCTGCTCTAGGACAGCGGGGCCTGAGACTTGCGACGCGGATTCCCGTTTGGACATCAGTATATTGCCAAGGCTTTTGGTTTTTATTTCTCAGTTCATCCTGGGAATAGGAACAACCCTTTACTACGGTCTAGGACAAACCTACATAGACGATAACACGAAGAAGACGAACACACCAATGCTACTAGGTATGGTTAAAGCACTGAAGCTTACAGAGTACAGACATTGCCATTCAAGATTGCGGATAAGAATAATTGTATATGCCTTATTAGTAAAGAGGAAGATAATTACTTTTATCACCGGTTAACGCTCTTAACTTACTTTGTTTTTGTTTTAAATCTTATCATATTATTTTATTGTTATTTCTGTAGTATAAGAAAACAAATTTTCACAAAGAGCTTTCCTTACTGTGTTCAAACAGAAACGATAACGTTTATCACGTAAGAAACGAAAGTGAATGATTGTTCTGACACGTGACAAAAACATGCTCCTCGTAATCCGCACTGTCATTCGAGTGGCCATATCCAGGCCAAACAGGGATTGTTTGCTAATTCGTAATCGCATTTCAGTAGCAAGTAAATTATACCTACAAAGTTACTTCATTTCAAAGCGGAGGCTATATGTAAAGACATTTTCCTTTTTCACACAAGGCCAGATTGACAATAATGAGCAGAGAAAAGACTCTTCAAGATCTTTAGATTAGCCTCCTACAATCCAATGATATAATAGGAGTCACATTCAATCATCAGGATTTACGTATGCTCTGAGAACAATTGGGCCAGTGTTCGGGTTCCTGCTTGGTTACCTTTGCCTGAGTCTTTACATTGACCCTACCCTGCATCCTGTAATCACACAGAAGGATCCAAGATGGCTTGGAGCTTGGTGGCTAGGATGGATCATCCTAGGAGTTATAATGGGGCTTTTTGCAGTCTTGGTCGCATTGTTTCCCAGAGAATTACCAAAGCGGCAACCAGTTCCTACGAAGGTACAAGTTACACACAGTACAAAGGCACACTGCGTTTATCCACAGTTCAATTGTGTTGTGATAGTCACATTTTATCACAACCCTAACATATTTGTAATGTGGGTTTGGATCGGCAAATCCATATTGCACATTATTACAGATATTTTTCATCAGTTTATACTTCTCACTAGGATGGAGAAGTCCCATTGAAACTGGATTTGGTTCTTGAGCAAAAGGCCTCTGCTACACAGGAAGCGACAACGCTGCAAGAAGTTCAGCCAAACCCAGAACCGAATATAAAGGATTTTCCCAAGGCTATGAAGAGGCTGTTCACCAACAAACTAGTACTTTTTAACAATTGTTCTACAGTTTTATACGTCCTAGGAGCTTCTGGCTTCATTACTTTTCTCGCAAAGTACTTGGAGGTCCAGTTTGCTACGTCTGCTGCAGGTGGCACCGCGATAGCAGGTGATATTACACTTTAATCTAACCATATCTTTGCTTAATCCCATTCATTGGTTGATTTTATGGCACTGCAAACTCACTACTGAATTAAATTGAAGTATAAACGTGACACCCATGCATACTGCGATCAATTTATGCTTAGCTGAACGTTAATCTTTTTTTTTTCATCGTACGTACAGCAACTTAAATCGATCTTTGACCAGGAATTTAAATATTTGTCAATTCTTCCTCACAGGCCCGATTTCGTTGATCGGAATGGTTCTAGGCTTCCTGATATCGGGAATAATTATCAGCAAGTATAAACCAGGTCCGAGGATTCTCCTCGGCTGGAACATCGTCGTTGGATTTTGTTTCCTGCTCGGTATGATTTCCTACGCGTTTCTCGGCTGTCCTGACGCTGGAATTCAAGGACTGGACATAGAGACGCGGATGTAAGATTTCTTGTCAATATTTACGAACCGAACCTGGTCTGTTTGCACATTGCTAAATTCTCCCTACAGATTGAACCTGACCGCATCATGCAACGCGGATTGTTCTTGCGATGGTATCAAGTACTCCCCGGTCTGTCACGAAGCAACAGGGACCACATTTTTCTCCGCCTGTCATGCTGGATGTAAGACGGTTATAGACGACAACGAGTTCGGCGCCTGTGCTTGCATATCGACCCTGAATAACGCAAATATCGTGAACCGTCCGAATCTTCTTCCAAGCGGTGTGACTCACACATTAGAGATGAACGACACAGTAAAAGCTGGCCCGTGCTCAAGAGACTGTAGTTCGCCGTACACGTGGTTCGTCATTCTCACGTCTGTAATTCAAATTTTAGCTTGTTCCGGCAAGATAGGAAATGTCCTGGTGAACTACAGAGCCGTCGAGCCCCAGGACAAGAGTATTGCTCAAGGATTTTCACTGATGTTGATATCTCTGTTTGGTTTGATACCAGGACCGATTATTTACGGGTCGTTGATCGACTCGACTTGTTTAATATGGGAAGAATCTTGCGGGGAAAAAGGAAACTGCTGGTTTTATCATAAGCACAATTTCCGTTACATGCTCAATCTTTCCGCAGCTGGTAAGAGGCTCGAATTAGGATTTGATTTTTATTTGTGAATATTTGTATCTGTTTATAAATTCTAAAATTTTATTTCTCTATGATTTCAGGGTTTATAGTATTGGGCTTGTGCTTTGAAGTCACAGTATGGTACTTGGCTAAGGATCTCGATTTCTATGGTACCTCGGATGAAGACAAACGGCGGGAGTTCGTCAAGATAGAAAATCCGGTTGTGTCGAATGAGATTAGCAAATCGGCGGTGGTAAATGGGGACGTTAATACCGATCACGAGCTAGAGCAAAAGCATGAAAGTGCCGTCAAATGACAATGATATCTCCCGAAATATAATCGCCAATAAGTTTTAACTGATTACAAAATAAATGATAAAACTCTTAAAGACTCGATTGTCATTCGAGGAATGGCACACTACGTATTAACGACGTTGATGACGATGCTTATATGTTCAGTGTAAAAGACAACCTTTTTGTAAATAAAAGTTGTATATTTTTAATAATGTGGTATATCTATATGTCTATGTATATTAGGGTAAATATTTTTCCTAATACCACGAAAGTTTGTCATTCAAACGAGGGCTGCAAAGAATAGGGTTGTTAAAACGTTAAAACCTTTTCGCTAACTTTTAATTTCTAAACACTGCGGAAGTATGACACATTTTTTAAACCGCTTGCGTCTTCTTTTCTTTTGTTTTTTTCTCTTTTTTTTTTCGGGGCGAGATACCCAATGATCCTTTGCAAACGAAGAGTAATGCTCAGAAAGCGGTTGCCTGAATAAAAATATATAAATTGTTTTAGCATCCCTTCTCCGGCTCTGAGGGTACCTCTATATTACGTAGGGTAGGTTGAACGAGGAAAGGGTGGGTGCGGGTCGAAAAGCGCGAGGTCTTAGGGCATCCATGCCATGGAGGAATCGCAGTCGTAACGAAGAAAAAGGGTAAAGGCTTCCGAGTTTTTGTTTGAGAGCCTTTTAATTTTTAAGCCTCCTAGATTTCGCTTCTAATGAATTCAGCGCCCCCTGACGTCACTTCGGCATCGGGACGCCCCTATCGATCGTCGGCTACTACTTTGGGAGATACGCTTTGGTGGTATTAATGGATTAACCGTTACTTTCTTATGGGGTCGGCTCCCGACCTGATCAGACAAGATTTTCGAACACGTTGCATACGCTGCGATAAATTTCAACGAAAATACAAATTTTCTTTGAAATTTAGATTTTGACGGTGATTGTACGCGCACGCATTGTGCATGACCCTGACCCATCTTTCATACAGAACTCATCAGCTTCTTCTAAGCTCAAGTACAGTCTGGACAAAATGTTAACACCGATTTATCCCAGCGATTGTAAGCAAAGCTATAGCTTTAAGAGAGATTGAAAGAGTTGCGATGACAAGATAACTGGACATCGCGGATCCAAATATCTGAATGATTCGGAGGTGATCAGCCGAAGGCGTAATTTAAGGGTAAAGTGGAGTGTGGATTAGGGTTCTGGGCAATTAAGTCAAATTGATGATCGGATGCGTTGAATTATTGAACTTCTTTTATGTGAAATGATTGAAAATCTACTTCCCCCCTCTCAAGCCCTACAACCCGTGCGCGAAGGCGTCAAGACGCTAAATGGTCCAGTCCAGTAATCATGCGTCTAATCTAACTCGTCCGGCCTGGCCTCGACTCTGAATGCTGTAATTTACTTGATTTACTTGACAATTGGGTTGCAACATTCAATTTACATTTTTGGCTATTATTTTCCGCGTGCAGACCTGTCGACATCTCGAAGATAACTGTTTACAGATATGCAGGTACGCCTCTTTCGACTCCAAAAAAATTCAACAACAGTTCTTAAAACTTCAAGAAATAAGAAAATCGATTTTTCCTTTTTCTGCAAAACAGATAAGCTCGCGTTTGAAGAGAGCAAGACAGGTGAAAGAGAACATAAGCTATCTTCTCCTAGAATTGGAATTACTCTTTTTCGAATTACTATCTACAGTAATTTTCTAAGAATCTGAAAGCAGATTACGGTACTGAGCGATAAATTGAAGTACGAAAAAATTATTGCTGCTCTCGATCATAATGAGTTGTGTGATTATCAAAGTCTGAGACATTCTTTAATTTTATCAGCAACACAATTCTTCGCGTACTTTTGTATACCTTTGAGAAAAATTCATCAAATTTGATTTAAGATTTAAAAGATTGTTATAGAGTCGTTTTACTTTTGATGAACTCAATTCTATCTTTTCTAATGGATTCCATGCTTTTCTGTTAACTCTAGCAAATCTAGCATGTGTCGGCTTCATTTTAAGAAATTCAAGTGATAAAATTGCCCCGAAAATTTGGTTTTATTCGCGTATATCATGATAAGGAAACTGGAGTCTTGTTTTTATAATTAATAGCTCAGCCTTGAAAATATCATTTTTTAAATGTAATGTCGATCGATGATTGCCCCCTAGTCGTGCTAAATACGGAGCTAAAATGTCCAGGTACGGTTTTGTTCATTCACTTTTAAAAAATCACCCACTTCCGGTAGGTTGGCTTAATCCAAACCATGGCTTCTTCGCAGAGTATGGAAACGTCTGAAAGCAATGTGTCGGTTTTTGAACAATAACGAGAATCTGAAAAGCTCCAGTCTGACTAGTTTTAAAATAAAAACTTGAAGGTCTTTGAGAATAGTTTATGGCTCTGAAGAGGAAGGATTATGCCCTTGGATATAATTCGTTATCAAACCAAAATGAGGTTCTCCGTTATTCTCACAGTCACGAAAATTCTATAGTTAATCTTCCCTTTTAAAGATGATTAATTGCGCTGATAACAGTAGATGCATTTTACCTTGCCGTCAGAATAATGTTGAATCATTGTCAAATAGTGAAACGACAAATTCTCGTGTGCATAAACTTGTTCTAAATTTATACCTACGACTATTTCCTCGTCATCGTTTTCTCAAGGTTTCATTATTTCTACGTGTCCATTATTTCACATCGACAATGATTTTTCTTTGCAAAAAAACAGCGCAGTGATCTCGTGTCGGAGTATCGAGTTTTCAAAAATGCTATCACCGGTATATGTATTAAACGCATTTTCAAAAAACCTTTATAACAAGAACGATGCACGGATTGGCACATGCAAGACGAAGCTTATGAGTGTGAAGATAAAGCAATGACGAACCAATATCATTTACAATACATATACAGTTGCCACAGATACAAATATGTGCATATAATATGGATCTAGTGTATCTATTTGATCACGGTAGACAATGCAACTATTTGCATGGTATGGCATTGTGTTTTTTATAGTATCCATTTCTTCTTCGTTTTATTTCGAGATTATACTACCGTTTGCATCTGCGTCAGAAAAGCAATGATTTACTCATTACCCCGGGCTTACTTCAGAAATTTATTATAACGCTTTTATGAGTCTAGCTTTTCGTATTTTCTAGTATGCCTCTGCATGCAAATACCAGCAAGCTCATGCTTAGGAAACCTTCGAAAGATAAAACACCTAATCTTTCGGATGTAGTTTTTTTTTATTCATTTCATTTTCCTATCAGATGCCAAACCCTGTAACCATGTGCCTGGGGATACAGGCTACCAAAAGTCATGATTTTTTTTTTTAAATTGACACTTTTCATCGCACATTACGTTATGACTCCGAGGCGCGGTTATGCAAAACGATTAGGCAAATGGAGCTCAACGTTAGCTCGTGTTTCTTGACAATCAAGTCTACAACATTCCTTCAGTGTCATTCGTAATTTACGTAACGCTATTTATGATGGGGAAGCGGAAATCAGGTCATTAGCAAAGGGGGATACGCGATACATGATCCACTAATCGCATGTCTAGTGAGTAATTAGCACTAAGAATACTAGCACCACCCTCATTGAATCAAATACTGGCCGTCACAGGCCGATGCAGCATGATACAGGTTTAATGTAGGAACCATAAAACGCATCTCTAGATTATCCTCCAAGTTCAGCACTCCATGATTTATGTGGCGTAAATAGCATCTCGCAGGCGGAGTTCAACGGTGTAACTTCAGTCGACCCATTCCCATATTCTCTGAGGTACTTTTGCTCCAGAATGTAAGTAGTTTGATAAAGAGTAGATATAATTTGTATTTTCCGGAATATGATCAAACTTCGATAAAACAATGATATGGGATGATGAGGGATTGCCAGAGTTGCTGCCCTGATGACGGATTATGGTGCCCGTTGCCGGTCTAATGTCAAAATTAAATTCCAGCAATTAGCCAATCGCCATTAGCAAAGCTATTTGGTGTGCCACCGGCAATACAGCGATTAAGCAACTCGGCTATGTTAGGAAGAGTTTGAAGTGTACATACGAGTACGTAGGCCTGGTCTATTAAGCCATAATGGACGCACAATGTGAGCAGCAAGTTCGCTCTCGAATAAGCTCTTACAAGACCCGCGCATCCTCATACCGATACGCGCGTGGTCCGATGCCTAGTGATACGTATAACGTTTTCGAACGAATTCAACCATAGATGTTTTTTGGCGCCATACGTCGAAGCAGTCATATTCGAATCGAATAATTCTGTTCGCCTATAAAATTAGAAATCCTTTACTCATGCTGCAGTCACATCTTAGGTTTGTTTGAGATACGCGTGCGTGTTCTTGACTGAGGTGAAACTATGCGGTTTGATTAATTTCTTTTTTTTTACTATTACTCGCCTCGTTTGGTAAAAAGTTACGTTTAAACCCTAGACAAACGTTACAACCTTACACATATGCCTCCGTGTAAGAAGGGCTCGCTGTTTGCTCTCGCCCGTTCGAATTACGGCAGGGGGTTACGGTGGGGGGATATGGGCTGACACAGGAAGGTGGCGACTGACTAGATACACTTGATAAGAGTAGAGACAGACGTCTTAAAGAGACGCACACCGAAGCGCATCTCGTATTTGGATTCGCGAAGTGGGGATGCAGAGTTCCTAGATCCTCAATACGTCTTTTTAACCGAAGGACTGTTCCTCAGTCGAGGAAGAATATCGACGGTTTTCGTATGCGAGTTTGTACGCGGTTTGATCGGTAAAAAAAAAAAAAAAACGAAATTATAAAAATAACGAAAACGTATGGTATAAAACTTCGCTTCGGTTCAAATTCGCTAGCTTTCACATAGTGCGTGATGGGCCCATGATATCGGTAACAGCTTTTGATATGTGCGCTGTGTAGAAACGAGCCGATACCGAACCGAACCAAAATTTCATATAAAAAGGCTGTCTTATGCGGGTCTACACCAAATCGTGAGCAAATTCTGCATAAGAAAGCGTATAGTACAAAACTTCGGTTTAGGTCACTTCTGCATAGTGCATATCGCCGATTGATACATACTATGAGTTTGGTTCGGTTCGGCGAGCTTCCACATAGTGCATGTTAGCCTCTATTAGTAGTTTGTTGCATTTGAAATGTTCAGGCTAGAGGTGGGTGGCAGTGATCGGGCTCCGTGGAATATCATGCGTACCTCAGCCAGGCGTGAGATGTACAGCGATTATGAAGCAGCGTAAATAAACGATAAAGAAGACTTTATTATTGTAATCTCTCTCACTTGTCAGAACGGTAATCGAGCGTCATTTATTCCCGAGGCTGGCGTGACTTTTCATAAATTTAACTCACGGGGCTCTCTGGTGGTTCGTAGGTGGTTGCAATTGCGTAACATGTGAATGAAGCACTTCCTTATCCGGAAGTGATAATAAAAAAATTGAAAGAAAAAAATCGAAAAACCAAAAACAATATAAAACCAATAAAAGCGTGATCGAATAAACAGGAAAATACATTTTTCGAATATGGAACACCTTGGGGTTACTGTTTAAACCAATTCAAGAATGCATTGGGCGCGCCTACACTTCTGCAGGTAACTGGTCCAAGACAGAAGCGTTACAATTACTGACGGCTTAACATCGGCAGAGACTCTTATACCTAGCACAATTATGAAAAACTCAAATAATAACTCGAACCACGAGAGAAATGGACCGGAGCATTTGAACTTATTGAAAGTGCCCTCCTCGACACCTACTACACCAACGACTCCGAATCGAGGTCTTGAAGATGTCTTCAGAGAAATGCCAATCACTGAGGAAACAGCCTGTGGAATTTGGTGTTTCCAAGGGCCGAACTTACAGAGATTCGCAAACAAGAAGGCCTACGTCTTTCTCTACGGTGTTCTTGGCTGCATATTTTCCGCCAGCTACGCGTACTTCAACGGTACTATTACCACCATCGAAAAGAGGTTCAAGATTCCCTCAAAAACAACGGGTAAGAATATTCCATCCTAACCCAGAAAATTTCGTTAGGGGATTATCACGCGGCTTCAATTTTTCAATTTCGGTTTTATTCAACAGGGTTGATTACCGTGGGCAATGACATTTCTCAACTATTTGTGTCCGTGGTACTCTCTTATTACGCGGGTCGAGGTCACAGGCCCAGATGGATCGCTGTGGGTATTTACACGGTAAGTCTAACTATGTCTGTCCATTATTTAGTATCGGAACGATCGCGAGAACGTGGACAGATTTCACTACAAATTTTCATTCGCATTCCGTCAAATGAAATCGGTGGAAACTACTATTTATCACATACGACTGGAGTTATTCGCCATTGAACATGTATACACGTAGTACCGAGAAGATCTTCACCACGTGAGTTAGTCGTGGTTATAACGGAGGTACATGGCTAATTGTCAATTGAGTTACGTTGCGACCGTAGACGTACTGTCAGATAATTCGATAACATTTGCACGCTTGTCGTTTCATTCGAACAATATTCCGTTGCCATTTAACGCGTGTGTGTATGAAATATATTACCAGGTTGTGGCATTTTGCTGTATGACGATGCTGCCTCACTTCATGTACGGCCCAGGCGAAGACGCTCTGCTTCTGACCAAAGAATACGGCCCTTCGGAATCAAGAAACTCGACAGTCTTCATGGACAAGCAGCGGAAGAACCTTTGCCTTGGCAAAGAAGGTCGTGGCTCAGAGTGCGAGGAAGCTGAGGGTAATTTTGCACCCCAGGTGCTTCTCTTCATGGCGCAGCTAATCTCCGGCGTAGGAGGTTCCCTCCATTACACCCTCGGCGTTTCGTACATGGACGACAATATACAAAAATCAAAAACTCCGGCTCTCATCAGCTTCTCATATTTTCTGCGAATGTTAGGCCCAGCCATTGGCTACGGCCTCGCATCATTCGCTCTGAAATTTTACATCAGTCCCACCTTGACGCCAACTATAACTACTCAAGATCCCCGATGGCTAGGAGCCTGGTGGCTCGGTTGGATAATTCTGGCAATTCTGCTCTTCATATTCGCAAGCATAATTGCTCTATTTCCAAAAACGTTGCCAAGGGCGGCTGCTCGGAAAGCTTTGGCCTTAGAAAAAAGCAAGTCTTCGGCGAGCTTTCCGAACGACCAAGAGGGGGAATTGCCAGCGTCAATTTCCGACATGCTAAATACCTTCAAACGCCTTTTAACAAACACCACTCTTATGTGCAACAATCTGGCCACGGTTTTCTACTTCTTCGGGTACATGCCTTACTGGATTTTCATGCCAAAATATATTGAGACGCAGTACAAGCAGTCCGCTTCCCTCGCATCGCTGATTACCGGAACCGTAGGTCTGGTCTTCAGCGCTTTTGGCATCCTTCTCTCCGGCCTTGTAATTTCCAAGTACAAACCCAAGGCCAGATATCTTGCTGCATGGAATGTGATCGTTGGTGCAGTGTCCGTCATGGGGATGGTCTCGTACGCTTTTCTCGGCTGTCCTGCAAACGACAATCAAATTTCGGTCCTACCCAATGGCGAACTTCAGACAGAATTGTCCTGCAACGAACATTGCGCTTGTGATTACGTAACGTACAATCCAGTCTGCTCGGAAGATGGTCATACGTATATATCGGCCTGCCATGCTGGCTGTAGCAACTTACAGGTCAGTGACTCTCTCGGTTTAATCAAAATCACCTTGCTGATTGAGCGTAGGTTTGCACAAATCTTGTAAACATGATCATATCGCAGACTATTGTTCTCATCGTGGCAAAACTATTTACTTGTGTAACATTTTGATAAGGCATACCGCGCTTGTGTTGATCTTCCTACTGGTCAATTATTGGCACTTGCTAATCTGAGATGACTCTGCCTCATCGCTTAATATGTCCAATTAGAACTAGATTTTTCATAGCTATGAATGACTTCACCCATATAATAAAATTGAACGAGGTGATTCTTCCAGGTGGGCGATGACGGTAGCAAAATTTTTACCGAATGCAGTTGCGTCAAGCCTAAGGTATCGCAGATACTATCCCTGATGCTTCCGCCAAACGTCACAATGTTCTCTGAAACGATGCCTTTAGAAACGACGACGAAAACTACAGAGGTACCAACTTTAGGCACCGCACTTCCTGGCTCTTGTTCCGTGGACTGTATGGACAAGTTCTACATCTTCCTGGCGGTTGTGTGCCTCTTAAAGTTCAGCGGGGCCACCGGAAGAGCATCAAACTTTCTTGTTTCTGTCAGATGTGTTGAAGAAAAGGACAAAACGGTAGCCATGGGATTCGGGCTGACCATTATGAGCCTTTTCGCTTTTATACCGTCACCTATACTGTTCGGTTATATTATGGGTATGTCACATCTCGCTATTCACTATTGCTGATAAAATCTTATATTTCGGAGTATTGCAACTCCGTTACATCATTTAGTAACCGTGCTTCAAACCAAACTATCAAAACGATAATGCCTCGTTCATCGAATCTCCCGTAGTTCCATTGCACCTATAAAAGTATCAAGAGTCTTGTAAAGCAACTTTTCGGCAATAGAAGACAGACGTATAACATCTACGTCATCCCATACTTGTATTTTCAGATATAAAATATACGTGTGAAAAATGATTGAATAATTTTTACATCTTTCACAGACAATACCTGCCTCGTTTGGGGTAAAACATGTTCCGGAACTGGCAACTGTTGGCTTTACAATGGAGAGGCTCTAAGATATTTGTTGAACTTTACTGCTGCAAGTAAGTGACATTTAGAATATTGTAAAAGTCACGATTTGAAATTATACACATAAAAGTTAAAGTAAATCTTTGATATTTATATTTTTCTGAATTTTCGATAAGGCTTCGTCACAATTGGCACAATCTTTGACGTCGGCGTATGGTACTTCGTCAAGGACGTCAAGATCTTCGACGAAGAAATCGAGCTAGAGGATATCGCGGAGGACACCGCAGACGCAATGTGAAAAGCTGTCGCAATATAAAGAAGAGTTCATCGTTGAAAAAGACTTTCCAAGTACCTTAAGCATCTCTTTAGATATTTATAATTAAATTATACATATAGGTGCGAGCATTTTAGCGGTCGAGTACCGGACACATATTTTTCTACGTATATATCGGCGTCATTATTATTCTATAATATAACTTATAACATGTGTAGAAACGGCTGAACTGGTGGCGAAAATAGTATTTGAGGATATCTGGATTTATATCAGACTGCAGTCCATTGCAAGTTATCGTTAACACAACCTCTCTACATTTCTAAGATCAAACTACACTTTTTCTATTTCGATTCTTTACACAATACGATCAGAGTGGCGTTTACACCATAAAAATACTCCGATTAAGGGAGGACCTACACCTTTGAAGCGATAAGTCTGAAAATCGCACATGCGAATTTATATCTGCGTGAACTGATTAGTTCTATGTGAAAATGAGAGTGTTTTAATTGATCGAAATATGATTATTATCCAAGAAATTGATCTAACATCGTACGAAGTTTCAATTTTTTAAAATATTACTCGTAAATTCATTGAGGAAATTCGAAAGAAACGAGAAATCGAAACAATATGAGTTATTGGACATGATAGATTGTGATTTGTGGAGTATGGATAATTACCAATTTATAACATTTATCTACAATCGTATATGGAATTTTCAGACTTATCGCTATCAAGGTGTACAAGTAAGTATAAAAATCCGTTGATGAAGTATGCTCATCCAACGACTAACTCACCGCACCATTTTCTCGACTTTGAGACAGCCTGGCCGGATCGTTGCTCCGTTAATAAATTTATAAATATTGTATGATACGAGCGTAGGATTAGGTAAGTTACAGAGTTATAATATATCACGTTAGTATATATCAGAGTTTTATTGAATAAATATATAAAATACTATATTTCCTTGTACTGTGTAGTATGGTTGCGTGATGCGTGCATGTAGATTTGAGCGATATTTAAAAATCGGTTATCAATGGTGGTAGTTTTCTTCCGCTTGGCGAAACCGCAGGACTTATTGCTCTGTCAAGATTTTCCCTGGACCTTGATACTGATTTGTCAACTACTGGACCACCGGTAATTATCTTTTCATCAATGTCAGAAAGTGGTAGACTACTGATACCAGAAGAGCCGATACTTTGCGGGGGAGGACTGCTAGGCAGCGGAGGTACTTCCAGTTCAGCTACGATATCCGCTATTGTATAATTCTCGTTATTTAACGGACTCTTCGGACTCCCAGGATCGATTTGTTCTTCAGGTGCAGAAATTTTGTCAAGGTTATCCTGGCTCATGTGTAATTGAAAATTTTTTTGCGTTGACTGAATACTTTGAATCTTGATCACCGGACTGGCGGGAGTTATCGGTTCGTCGTCCGAGTCTAAAGTCGGTATTCCAACTTCGTTAAAGTCTCCGGTCATCCGATACGGTTCCCACTTATTCGGGGTATCGCCACCGATTTTTCCTGGTCTTGAAGTCACTTTTGGCGCGTACTCGAAGCTGTCAGTTTTCGAAAACCCATCATCATTGTCATCTCGCGAATCAAACTCCTTGACACGCTCCTGTACAGGGCTCAATGAGTTTACATTTTGCGAAGATCTGCTAGGCCGTGATTTTCGCAAATCTCTGTAGGTGGTATCTTCTTCGTCTGGTATTTCCGGCTTAGGAAAGGAGGCTATTCCGATATTGTTCAGCACTGGGTCGAAGTCTCTGCTCTGTACGTTCTTCCTAGTCCTTGGACCGGTGCTATTCAGATCACTCTCTAGATCCGAATCCAACTCCAAAGGCTTGTAAGCGATCTCAGTACTACGCTTTCGCCCTTCCGGAACAGCTTCATCGTCAGTTGACGAGTCAAGTTCATCTTCAGTTTCTGCTATCGTTCGGCTATAAATGGCCACCTCGTTTACGGCAGGGATACTAGGATTTGATCTCTGATTCCCTGGACCTAGAGGTCCGAATCTAAGCGGAGCACTCTTTTGTTCTGATTCTTCGGCTACCTCGGCTGTATTCTCAGGTGGTGAGGCAGCAGGATGAACGGTTACTACAGCTTGGACGTTCGCTGGGGAATGGTCGGGATTTTCGATGTTGTCACCTGGTGAGGAATAAAGAATATTAGTTTGACCAGTGAAGAAAAGAAGTTGAAGTTTCGAAAAGTCGATGCTTTCGCAGCAGTGGATTTAGTATCGATTAGTTATCTTGATTTATTTGTGTTCAGTGAGCGTTATAATCATTAGGTATTTGTGATCCGAGACTTACTCGACTTCGTGATGGTAAATTGTAGATTTCCAGCCAGTAATGGGGAAATTTGAATATCCTTGAGCTCAGTGTCTTCGGGTAAGTCGATCTCAGGGTATCCATAGAGCCTCAAATGTTTAGCGAAAACCCACACAAGGAACTGGAATATCGCACCAATGCACGTGATTGCTGCCGATAAGTAGCACAAATAGTCCCCAAGGGTTTGAGTATCGTAGAGGTGACAAATCAACCCATCAGTTCCCCAATGCCAGCATGTTTTGCTCACGATTCTTTCGTACAATATTTTCCCTGGAATATACACAAAGAAGGCTACCCACGTCATGTGGAAACCGATGCTCAAGGCTTTGTCTTGAGGAAGTATACTCCTGAAGATGAGGATGACGTTTCCAACTGCTGCTGACGCCAGAAATGCCGAAATCAGAACGGAACTTATCTGATAACAGAACGTTGGAAATATGATTATTCATTGAAAAGGACATTTCCTTCGGTTTACAAAGTAAGTCATTGAGTACGGTGAACTCACCTGAAAGATTATCCAACCCATATGACAACTTGCCGAGCTGCAGGGTCCGTCTACAGCGACGGTATTACCCAAGCCCAACATTTCCTGAACGCAGGTACAGTCTTGATAAAGCTTGGTATCGTTTACGAACTCAACAGTGGTGCATCCTGCATGGCAAGCACTATAAAATGTGAACTTTCCCTGTTGATCACAGACTGGACGGAAATCAGCGTCGCGAGAACATCGACAATCCTTGTTGCAATATTTCAGAAGAACTAATCTGAAGATTAAAAATCGTAAGGTACGCGTTGATAAGTGTATCACTTGATAGTACGCGAACCAAACCACTGACGATGGTGTTCTGTATGAATACTCCAAGGTTTTCTTACGAATTTCTGTGTGTTCCAACTATGGATGGCTTTTTACACGTGGCGAATGCTAAGGCCAGGAAAATTGTGGCCACGATGGCCAAGGCTATGACGTTGTAACCTGCCACATACGATGACCGAGGCTTGGCCTTGACAATGACTAGGCCGGTAATAATCACTGTTAGTCCCACCACGATGGGCTTCAAGATATCTAGGCAGAAAAATTAGTATATAAATATGACAATATATAGCGCAGTATAAGCATAGGTGAGTATGTCTTCTTGTATTAGTATTATTCACTGTTAATTAATATGCTAAAAAAAATGATTGAGAATTTGAAATAAAGACTCACTTGCGACTAATCTGGATGTCCAAGGATCGCCGAATCCTAGGTACATTCCGTTCGGTCTCGGAATGTAGTATCTTGACTCAAGGAATATGTTTTCGTGGGCCATGAAGTTGATAGCCGCCGTCGTAACGAACATTGACGCTACAACGTTGAATATTATCATTTTATTCTCAAATAGCCTGGCCACTGATGAAATGAAAGTAGTACTGCCGGCTTGGTGATGATAAGACTTGAAACTGCTGCGCCTGGACCCGTGGGCACTATCCAAAATGGATGCCGCGGCCTGTTCTACGACCTGGAAAGACGGAAAGACCTCTCTTTATTATTTGAAAAAAATCGGATCAATTTTTCTCGAACTTTTTTGCTCGAAAAACTGATTGATGATACTTCAACACTCTGATCAGTGTTCATACCTCAGAGGGCAATCTTTTAGGAAATATGGCCAGTATCAAGGCAGGAAAAAATAAGTTGAATCCCAGAAGTGGCCAGCCTAACCACCATCCTCCAATTTGTTCCTGGTACGATTCCACTACGTTGAAATTATCAGCGTCCAGTCTGGATACGTTAATTGTTAATTAATCTTACAACACTGTTCTTCGCCGTATACAGTATCCACAATGTTAAGGATAACTTAATCATTCAGAGCATACAGACATTTATGCATACCTACACTTGACATCCCGATACATGAGCTCATGTATTCCGATCACAAACCGAGATCAATCCATATATCAATTTTTTTATTTGTATTATATGTATGTGCCCAATGTCGAAGCGTTGGTGAATATATGCTGTTTTCCATAGCTTACCTGAGGCATGCCCATGCTAATAGGTAACCTATTAGTATCCCGAAAAATTTCACGGACAGAACGCAACCAATGTGAAAAGCTACAGTCTTTTTCTTGGTGTTGTCGTCTAGGTAAGAAAGTGTCAATGCATAATATGCAACGTTCGCAATTCCAGCAATAACTTGAATGGCAATCACCAAGCCTAGAGTTAAATAGCTGGAGTTTTCTTCCTTCATGACCAACATCGACATTCCCGGGGAACAAACGTCTGGACTATCATCTGCAAAGTCGAAATACGAGATATAATTTAACAATCACATGAGAATTGGTAAAATGCGTTCGATTTTCAGAGGTAATTTACTAATTCTAATTACAGATGCAAACGCCATAAGTATTCGTAGTCGATGCTACGATCACTCTGAATTCAGAACACGAAAAATTTCATCGACAAGTTAAGAAAGGCAAAACCTACCAGCATACAGAGATGCGTGAGTAATATTGATTGATTCTTCTATGATTTTGACACGACTCGTTAGGTGCGGTATGATCATTGATAGGTATGCAGTAGCTTGCAGCATCACTAAAGCCCCGGTCCATGCAGCCCGGTGAATTCTGTCGCCCCAATAAGCGATCAGCAAGCCACAGAACAAAGGTGTTATTTCGGGAAGAACAGCGATCCATTCTGAAAGTGAAAAGAAATAATGTGTGTAAGTCGTTTTGTACAGGTGATGTGATATCGCTTTTCATCAGCGAACTCATCTCCGCATGACGTCATTCATCGAAGAATCAGACGTTAGAAATCCTTGCAATTGCTTGATAAACCTTTTCTCTTCAAATGGCTTGAACGCATATATCAACAGCTGATTAGAAGCTCTAATAAAAATGATTCATTTGTGACTTCCTGCACTTACGAATTATGTACGGATTGAAGTGAAACCTTCTCGCTATGGTAGGACTTGTAATGAACAAATAGGCTTGGGCAGCAGCCTGCATAATTCCTATACTGGCAACGAGACTCACAAAGAGACCTCGCGTTGCAAATCTGGCTAATTTAGGGCAGGGCATTTGTCCACAACCACAATCAATAGATTGATGTGGAATCGGATTCGCAGGGCCTGATAAACCACCCTCGATCTCCGACCTCATCACCCCCTGGGGTCCAATCGGCATTTTGGTTCCTAAGAAACAAGCTTCACTTAGTTAACTCCTCAAGAATTCAAAGCCGAAAGACAACCAACATCTTTATCAAACTGTTACACTATACGATGACGATATTCTGCTACGTTGTGAACGTGAAAAACAGATGCGTACTTACCTCAGCTATCACACACTTCGATGTCAAAGAATACCTGCGGAAACACTGGGTAAAAGTTCCGTTTCGCGTACAATATGGTCATATATACACTCGCGTTTTACATTTTAAGACTGAATGTTCGAATCAAACTTTCTCACGGAAAAATCAACTAAGGTTCAACCAGTCTCGTTGTAGGTTCTAGGCGCGGTGATTCGAGTCCACGTGTTATCTTCGCGTAGATACGGCAACAGATATCTCTTGATAAAATTCCGTGACACATACGCTGTATGCAGGTATATATAGGCCATGTGTAACACTCGCAAAGAGGGCGTATAGGTATTTTGTAAAATTAAAAACGAGGTTTGTTCAAAAACGGACCATAAAAAATCTGAGTAAATCCACCAATCGAAAACGCGGCTTATTACACTTCACAAATATCTACGGAACTTTAACACGTACAATATAATACGAGAAACCTAATGTGTGCTCAGAATTCGATCTCGGCTTGTACTCGACATTGATGACTAATCTATTTTCTGTCATAAAATAACAGGAGTCTATTTCTATTGACGCATAGAACGGAAGTAAATTCTTCAATAAAAGGGTAACGACTGGCTGCTTATCTATGATCATTTTTTATACTCATTAATGCAATGCCTAAAATAGTCAGTCATCATAAAGATTCAAAAAATTCGTACAATCGCATGACCAGATATTTTCGAGTGTTGAAACTTTCGACCAAATTGGTAAAGCTGCGATACTTCGATTACCTGGAAATCAGTGACGTCGCTGACGATCGTAGTACAATTAGAAGCGAGTGACGTGGAAACCTTCAATTTTTTTTTTTTTCACAAAAAAAGAAAAAGGTACGAATTTTATTTATTAGCCGACCGTTGTGATACTGATGGAACGTCTGCAGGGTGCCTAATTTAGAAAATTTTCGTTTTTAACTCGCCGAGCGTTAGCGTAAAAGTCTTCCTAAGTCGGTGTTGTAAGAAAATGACGGATGCCAATTAGCATATGAAAGCCTTTGAAGAGGCAGAGGGCAGCTCGGGGCAGCACTTGGCAGGGCGATCACGTTTTTGAATATTAAGGGCGGGATTACACGTAGGGCTTAAGGCGCGAAATTTAGTCCGGCAGAACCTGGAAAAAATCACCCTTAAGACCCCTCGCAGAGCCCCAACGAACTCCGCCACCTTTACCACCCGCTACGGAAATCACCACCCCCTGCAGACCACCACCTTCGTTGACGAAGGCAGCGCAGAAATATCTCCTTCATTTGCATCTGTATTTGCACTTATTACACAAAGTCAATATTTCCGTAGGAATCTCGGGCGGAATCCAGTTTCGTACTAAGTCCGATTCATTTTTTATTTTCTTTTTTTTATTTTCTTGCAAGAATTCTCGGACAATTATGTATCATTAGTTTGGCAGAAGAGTACGAACTAACTGCTCACACTACTTCAATATCAGGTTGTCAAGTATATCCAAGCAAATTTCAGATACCACGTCATCAGGGGGCTCATACAGATGATCTAGAAGAAATCACCAAGAAAATTATACCATGGGAATGAAGCTCGTGAATTTAAGAAAGCTACGTTAATCTCTTCGAATTACATCTCCAAATGATGGGTTTGAAAATTCAACATCTGTGATGCAAAGAGCATTTCGATTATGTTTCAAACATTGGGGTCAAAAAGCTCCATGCGTCATAAATTTTCAGTTTTCAGCGTAAACTTTTCTGACTCATTTCTAAATATAATTTAAAGAGATTGACGCACCTTTTTTTTTTTAATGAGTTCATATTATTTCACATTTTAGACATTTACTTAAAAAAAAATCATAATAATCAGTAAAATCCGTAGCTCAATCTATCGCTGATAGATATACACATATATATATACATGTATACCATATTTTCGCGCATACATGGAAGGATACCAGTTTATTTGGCAAAAAAATAAACTGGACGATTTGACCCCCGCTCTTCATTGAATTGAAAATTGACGTTCCCTTCGGCATCAGACTGCCATAGGTTGCTGTACGATTCGCCAAAGTATTTGGATGCATCGGTTTGAGGATGTAGAAGACTGTAAGAGGACACAAGGGCAGTCTGGTAGTAGTATAACGAGAGTGGATGGAGAGTAGGATGGCTCGGGACGGGCTTTCCATTAACGGAGTGAGTGACCGCCGCGTAGCTTTTCTTTGATGTCAGCTAATTTACTAATAACATCGGTGGCCAGTCCAACCTCTAAATATTTGTATCGCCCACATATTGACTTGACCTCAAGTAATTAAGCCGTAGGTAAGTTTATTCAATTATTTTACAATTAGGCAGCTTGCGGGACCGACAGTTTATTTGACTTTATGGCCTCTCCGGGTCTCGTGCTTTTTTCAGCAACCAACCTGCGGCGTTTTGGGTTTCATAGTATCTACAAGGTAGGCGTATAAGTGCCTATAGATCGTCGAATAACTTTCTACGAAAATCCGTGCTCGAAATAGAATCGAAATATTCGCGATCGCTCTATACCAGAGTACCGCCAGGCGCAGGGACTCGCGGGGGCATCGCGAGGGCGTCGCGACGCTCGGGGGAATCTTAGCAGGGATTACATGGAATTAAGTCAGGGCCGGTCGCTCGTGCCCCCGTAACACTTAATTTTTCCCTCGATTTTTTAATCTCCCAGTAAATATCTGGCCCTACCCCATCGCCCGCTACCCCTTAGACCCCGTTCGCCCTCTTTTCCCGCTCCTCACCATCGCCGTCAAAGAAGAACCCATTTAAAAACCTCATCAATGCTTAAGCCTCTGTGCTCCGGTAGGAACTAATCCCCCCTATTTTACCGACAGCAGCACCCGGCTGCTTTTAAAAGTAAGACTGCTTTTATTAGTAGATACAACACTTTTATTTTCGAAAAGGAACAATTCCTCTTGCCGTATATACCTAATTGGCAATTTTCTGCGGGGAACCGTACCCGTATACCTTTACCACCGAATGTCCTCTCCGACTCGAACTTAATTAATGGGTCAAAATCATACCGAAGCCAAGAGAAAATTGAAACGAATATAGGCACTACCCTTCACCGGTCTTCGTTTTGACTAATTAAATTCATTACACACTGGTATACACGATACAAAAATAGTCAGATTCATTACTCGCCCAGACTACGCCGTAGAATACGCGCCACTGTTCAAGTAGTCACCGTATATCTAGATTCTAGGTGAACATAAGCGACCCCAACCGCAACCGCAACCCCGAGCCAATTTAATCTGTCCGCATGATGATGCACTCGAAGATATACGTTATTTCAAATTTATCCATGTATGAACCATACCTATGACCCTGTATGCCACGAATGGATACGATGCGCGGTTAAAACTATTAATTATTTTAAGGGTGTTTGATTTACGGGAGAATCTCGAGTGTTGGGCTAACATGGTCATAATGAAATTAATCTACCCCCGAACACTGGCCGTCCGGCAGCGAAGGCTTCGATTTCTAGCTCGTAAGGGGTGAGTAGGGTCAACTTGAAGGCCACGAAAAATTAACCAGACCAGAATTCGAGATTAATATCCTTAGGGGTTGATTTGCCAGAATAAATTACTGCATGTTTCCCAATGCGGCGTTATTCTTCCGAAGGGCTTTTTGTTTTTCATTTTCCAGCACAAGAGAATGACCCATGTAAATTTACGAGCGAATTATTTCGTCCGATTGAACGAAATAAAAATAAAGGCCAATGTGATGATCAACGGGAATATCATGCAGCCGCCCCGAATTTAGCAGAATTACAGAATTTTTTCCCGAAAGGCCGCGTACTTAGCATCACAATGGTTTCTCCCGCGAAACCCTGGTCCCTTACCACCGCTTCGTAAACCGGGGCTATACCGACGCCGTCACCCCCTAGCGCTCGTCGTCCACCCCTTCAATTCAACGAAAAGCTCCAACGACGCCGGATTACAACTCTTTTATGAATCGCAGATCTTGATGAATTGTCTCTACGATTTCTTATTCTTTGCCCGCGGTGAAGCTTGCGAGGAGGAAATTACCATCACCTATAGCAATAAAATAAGCACGGTACAGAATACCTCGTGAATAACGGGACATGCTAAGGAAAAATTTATACAACGGTGATGAAGACGACTTAGGGTGTTAAATAAATACCACATATATCGGCCAGGACGATTATTTTATTTGATAAGCTAACAACGATTTGCCATATTTTAGCTCGTTTCAAAGGAAGAATGACCCTGCAGGCAGGTGAAAATGAGCGCTGTGAATTTTGTAATGAGATACAAAATGACAGCATCAGTTTTCCACTATTGAGCAGTATAATCTCTCAGCATGAGACGACGGTGATGATTACCTTCCGAAAGAATCGAGATTTGCGAGTGAAAGACTTCTTTTAATTTTATGAATATAGTTTTTGTTCTCTCTCTGTTTTAAACCTCATCTACGAATGCGGATAGACCGGAGCGTGTCTTGTAAATTGAACCTTATAAACAATTGGTCAGTTCCTAAAGGCAGCTGGATTCATTTTCAAATTGGAAGATTTCGGTGCGGCCATTCAAATTCGATATTATAAATGTATGTATTGTACCTTTGCTCCTTACAGGGTGGAGTTCAATTCTTCGGGTAAGCTAGTATTGTATACAGTTTTATGAAAAATAACAAGTAGAGTAATAATTAATTGGATCTTTTCATTCAATTTCGATTTTCATCATACAATTATGAATAATTAGGAACGGTCTTAAAATCATGAAGACTTTTATGAAAGATACCGTTAATTCTTGTGGCAAATTCCTTGTGGGAATAAACAAGTGCCAAATGAAATTCAAAGCATCGAGCAGACGGCACCCTATAGCCTACGTATTTTTTCGAATGAAATATTTTTCCTTTTATTTTGGTCTCTTCTTTTTCCCCTTCTTGCCGTAATTTTATTTCATTTTGCAAGTAGAAGTAAGAGTTTTGAAAATCAACACGGTACTCGCACAGATCAAAAGCGACGACATCGATAATTGATAGAAATCTTTCCCACCCCCATCAGTATCGTCGAACGTCGTTTGAGGATTACACGTTTTCTTCGGCTGCGATGAAAGACATTTGATATTTATTTTGTCTCTTGAACTGCGACTGGCTGAAGGGGGAAAAGGGAGCCTTACCTTACACGGTATCTTTGCTTTACGCTTTACTTTTATTTATCTCTGAAAAAGACTGAATTTACCCTCGATATACCTACACAGTATACAACATACAGACATCGAGGCAGGCAACCGCGGGTGGACGATCCTTTCGCATTGACTGATCACAGGTATTGAAATTCTCCCCATTCTTTTCTTTTCATTTGAGCTTACCCCGCTATTCACGAAATGATAAAAAAATTATTTAAATCATCTATGTCGGGTATATGAAAATTAAAGTGATTGATAATGCCTCTGGATGCAGGCAAGTGATATACCTATAGGTTTACGCAGGCGTTTCATTTTAACAAGGCTAGAACAAAATATTGAATCGTATTAATCGGTTTCGAAAGGATACTACGGCTCCCTGCCAAGAAAATTATTCCAATTAAAATATCGTATTAATCACGCGACTTTCGTCAGCTGGAATTATACAGTCAAACGAATACCAACGTTCGCTTCCTTATTGCCGTACGAAAAACGGGAAAATTAATTCGAGGAGTAGCTGCAGACTGCAAGGACTTGATCGCTGAGGAAATAACAAAAGTTGGGTAAAACTTGAACTGTCAATTATTCCCCAAGAAGGCAAACGTCATAGAAGCATGATGGGAGGTTGGAAAAAATACACAGGAACACTAGGTAAAAGAGAAAAGAGAAAATAATAAAAACAAAAAGAAACCGAAAACGAAGAGATGGGGTTAACTCGAAATTGTTTTGTTAAATGACCCGCGAGTAACAATCCAGGGTCCTTAAGCCCCGCGGCTCATTCCATTCTGCTTCTCTTCGCTCCCGTCTTAATTCTTAGCTTTATTCTCTCTAAGACTCTCTCTTAATTTCTTATTTCTTCGTCCCTCACCGCGTTCCTTTCCCTGACCCCTCCTCGACCCCACAGCACCCAACCCTTCGCGGCCTTCGCTGTTCTCCATCGCAATTTATACGCGAAGCCAGGAGGCCACTGAATGCCAGGCTTACGTTGCAGACAATGCTTCGCTTTCAGACCTCGGCTTCGAGAATCTTCTTTCGTATTACGATGACTTAATTCTTTAAACGTGTCTCGCAGCAAACCAGCCGCCTTTCTCCACATCCCTGAGTCCCCGATTTTGAAATTTTTCGATAAACGCTGATCGATGTAGGAGCATGGGCTAAGAATCTTAGTAAAGGTCAAATTTCGCTACTATTTCGAAACGGAAGAGATATATCCGGCGCCCCTTGCCTTGGTGCGGGTATGTCTAATTGGGAAAGTTGTGGCAATACGGTTCCAGGGTTGATTTTCCGATCGGTTTTCCTCTCCTATGAAATTCTAGGAGAATTTCGGATGCCCGGTGGCCGGTATAATGACCACTTTGAGAAAGCGAACTAACAATAAGCCAGCTTCAAGAGACCCGAGCTGATTCTCTCTAAGGTGCGTTACGGTCAAAGACTACCCATCAATAGACCAATAAAATAGCCACAAAGCTGTGACTTGCGTCTAAACGTATAATTCTCTAGCTTTCAATTTATAGACACAGACTCGATACGAATTCACCGTATTCAAAAATCGCACATAGGTACAGAGGGAAGAAAATTTTATACCCATCCCCGTTTATGGACATTAAACGAAGGTATACCGAGGGTAAGAGTTTAGGTGGAGAGTATAGCTGCGTAAAATACACTACGTACTGCAGTGTAATACCTACCCTGTACAGTGGCAATGGTGTATAGGGTATGGCATAATAATTCAGGAATTTGCATGTACGCGGGCTAACTCTTCAAGTAGGTTATCTATGCTTGAAGTTTTCTCCGTGATATATACCTATCTAGAACCGAGCTAAAATACCACGTGCAGAACTTACGGAAGGCTTGGTACACAGTATAACATGCATCCTAATATATGGTAGAAGGGAAGACATTATCTTTCAAATTAGAATAACTCTCCTTGCTGAGAACTCAGGTGGGTATATGCTGCAACTTGCAGTAATTTTCCTTTCTCCCTCACTCGGTATAACGGCTATACCTGTATGTATAGGTACAACCTATAAGTTCTGCCTGATAAATTCGATTTACGAAAATTTCAGAGCTTTTTAAAAGCGAGCAACTCTTTCGATACTCATCCACAATCTACGTATATACATGGATACTGTATAGGTATAGGTATATACATTTTTCCAACCTATACGTATGTATTGTACACAGGCGACAAATTGAGTAGGCTATATTAGATGCTAATTAACAACGTAAACTTAATTGAGTTGGGACACAGACAGCCGGGGGCCGGGGGCCGGCTCCGCTCTTTGCAGGACACAAAGCTAACTAACTGAATTTTCTTGAGAAGCGTCCATCAAAGATATTCTACCAACTGCGCATCTATATAAGGGGGTGTCTCTCCTCGAACTATAGGTAGACGTCGTCGACCCAACGCTGAACCGCGTTGGCATCGACTCGCGACGTCTATACCTCGACGGCTGAACGTATCCACGATGTATACAGGGTGTTCGCGATAAGTAATTGACTTACGGCTCTATTGAGTTAACCCTTGCTTCTGCCGTGCCTCGCCACTTAGCTTCTCGAATCCTCCCCAGCTTCTGCCCCGGCCCCTGCCCCTACCCCATTTCCCCATTTCCCCAACCCCAAAAAGCTCTAGCTACGTTCTGTATATTATGACGAGCGTCGGGACGTCCGCGAGCTTCGTTTCAGCGTAAAACCATCCCCCTAGGTGCGCGTATTGGCACGCGTCAGCGCCAGGGGGTGCAGGGTCGCGCCCGAAACTCCGATATCGTCAACGCCAGTGTCGTACGTATTGCGGTACGCACGGAGAATTGAGCTTTCGTTAATTATCTCGCGAGCACTGGACTAGCCTATACATCTTTAATAGATGGGTTACACTTTGAAAATGGAATTATATTTCATCATTTTTCTCAACCTTAACTCATTGGGATATTGATTTGTGGCAAATCAATTTCCGACCTAATTTCAAATATGTCTCTTATTCTCTTCCCCGACTTCGACGAGTCGAATAGCTTACATCCTTATTCACGTAATATAGCGACATGGTCAGAAGTTTAGCATGATAAAGGCTATCATCTCCAAAGGCTAACTCTCACACAACGATGATCTAAGCAGCTTGACGAATAGTTCTGTATTCCAAGTAGGTATGTATATTATAAGGTATACATATTAGGTATCTACACATACTGACGTCTGGAGCCCTAGGAACCCGAGGACGAAGGGTTCTAATCCAAATTTCAAAACCTCAAATTTGCCTTTGAGTCTCTGCTGGCCACCCTCCTCATCTCACTTCCCGACAGAGTTCGTTTCCGAACACATGTAGGTGGGTATACGCTTCCTATTCGAGGACATATTCGTAGAACATGCAGATAATTCCCCGCGCTACTCGCTCTATCTCTTCCTCAAAGGCTCAGGGATTATACGAACCAGCTCTCAGTTTGACGGAGTTACAACCTGATAGTACCTCTCGCCAGTTCCGAGTTCGAGTAAAGTATTAAAATTTACTTTACCTACTACACAGCGACGGGTGCAAAGCCCCCAATGTTAGGAAATAAGACAATTATTGCCAGTTTGGTACAGCAGTGTGTAAATTTTGTCACTGATTCAATCTGATAACCGTATTAGCTGCTGATATTAGAGATTCAATTTTTCTCTTTTTTTATAAATAGCGAAATGAGAAGTTCGAATCTATAGATCGACACATGACTCTGGGTGCATTATAATAGATTCTGGCTTTTACCAGGCTTAGTAAATCGCGAAAACTCACATGGTCGAATGTAAGGGTAGAGCACGAACTCATCAAAGATAAAAAAGAAGCTGTTCTTGCTATCCTTGGCTTATTTTATCGATGTGAGTGTGTATCATCCGTGAAACCGATAGAAGAACTTCCTATCTTTATAAATGAAAATACATCAACCTATTGTAAACACCATTATTGCCGTATGAAATTCTAACGAGAATAGAATTGTCTTTTAAACGATTGGTCTTGACTACTTATCTGCGAAGGGTAGGGTGGGCTCTGGCTTAGACTCAAGTGCGTATACACCCTTAAGTATAGTTTATTGTATACATGCGTATGAATTTATGATATACATCGATATTTAAGGAGACGAGAGATCTTTGTATTATATATTTTGATATTTATATAGATAGGTATAAAGTTATAGGTATATGTATACAGATGAATGAGAATTTCTCGAGTATAACGGGTAGATATAAGGTATACGTATAGGTACATTTGGTAACCCTCCTGCACCCGTCGTAAATCTGAATTTATTAACACTTTGAGGGTCGAGGAGATTTACCAAATGGTTTTCAATTTGTACCTAAACATACGCGTCCTATTTTGAAGACGTTCGATAGGATTAGAGGGCGACATTTTTATTTCAAATTTCGAACGCTACTCGACTCCAAAATACTTTTCGATACACATATATATATACAAATACCGAGTATATTTCATGCGCAATATGTACTTCGTTATGCCAAAACCTTTGAATATTTTATTCGTGCGGATATTTCATATCGATAAAAACATGTTGTATAGATACTTGTATGATCCGCACGTTGATTATACTATAGTTTCCGAGTCAGATAAGGGTTGAGCAAAAATACTCCATATTACGAAATATATTCACACGTTGTTCAAACATACGTAGGTATATAGTTTATTTTCGAGTGTTGCGGTACTTTACCTGTTAATATTAAGAGTTAATGAATTAACGATTATACCTAACTTTAATGAGATTTCCGCGTATCAGTATATACATCAGTGCCCACTGGCCGCATTAATGACCCAGCGAAAAGTAAAATGAATCATACAGATAATTACCAATCATAAATTATATTCAATCAGCCAATAATTTTTCAAGCTGTAGGTACCAATCGATTCCCGTTTTTAAATTATTTCGCAATTTCGTATCCGCATGAAGTTTGAAAAAAAATTTGCGCGTTTCGTAGATGACGATCAAGTAAGCGTTTATAAATATAATAGAGGGGCATAAGAATAGAACGGCTTAAAAAATATATATGTATCTATACACCTATATATATAAATATTTTTTTGCAACTGATTACTCAATCCTTGATTATCGGCGAAAGTATCGTTTTTGTCTTAGTGAACAAGATTAGATTAAAGCTTAACACGGGATCCAGTAATATTAAACGAATTTCATCAATATAAATAGATTAAAAACTTTTGCCGATAGATTTGTACAGTCAGATGATTGAAATCATAATCGACACGTTAAGCCAAATTCAAAAATTTCAACACCTTTGATAATAAAAGCTCCGCCTATTCGTCATTAAAATTATCAAAATTATGCAATATTATATCTAATATCATAGATATCGGTGCAGCTATCAATTCGATCCACCGATTTGCCTAAAAATTCATGTTGCCATTGAGCGCTACGAGGCATCACCTTAAACCTTCGGTCTGTACCGAAATTATAATGAAAATTTGAAGAATTTTGGTAATAGTAGTTGTACATTTACGTACAGTTGAACGAGAAGGGCGAAGACATCCATCCCATCATTGAGAGAAGTGACTAAAATATATATATAAAAAAAAAAAAAAAAATACTAAAAAGTGTTTAAAAAATATGGTAACGACGTGAAATACATATATTGGGGAAAAATTGATGTCTCAGCTGAGCTTGACTCTATAGGCTTTTTGTGCTGCAGGAGAAGTTGAGGAACTGAATAGGCGAGACGAAGGATAGGAGGAATGTGTCCTCTTTTAGATGAGGATGTTCTGATGCATCGTGCGGGGAGCTCGTAATTTTAGTGTAAGCTTGGGCAAATTAGCTCTGGGCATACGTTGCCCTTAACCATCCTTACTCCCACCTTATAGTAAAGCTCCAGCCCCTTCAGACTACGGCGTAAAATGGGTACTGCCACCCCTAAAACGCCCTCCCCCCGTACCTACTTTCGAAGCTTGGTACCAGCAGAGCTCGACTTCCCGTCCCCACCTCCGCTGGTAATGCTTGTCCCGCTTTGGAAATGCTGTATAAAAAGAGACAGAAATCCAGGAAAGCTCCGGGAAGGCGTTTTCCCGGAAAGCTCCGCCTGCGCAAGCTCTTCGACCCGCCTAGGCGATACGCCCCTTACGAATAACCCTCGAACACTGAAACCCTCGAACCCCTATACCAATAATGCACCCTACTGCTCACCGCGTACCGCGTTTCTAACTTTATCACCGCTTTGCACACAGATTGCATCCCGTGAGCCCAACCGCGCTTCGGATGCAACCATTACCTACATATACCTATGCCAGATAGGTGGCTACCTTATATCTAGCTATAAGGGAAAATTATTACCTAAGAAGAGAACCGGGGCGAAGGGGTGGTTCATTTTTATTACCTATTTTTCACCCATCTGGTGCTGAATCTTCAACTATACTATACAGTATACTTAGCGAGGCCCGGTCTGAATCAGAACGGAATTTTTCTACTCCGTAACTTCTATATGACCAGGCAAAAGCCAGGTTTTTTTCACCGTCGTTTCTCACAGTCAGAAACAGTCAGACGAAAAACAGTCTCGAGGTAAGAAATCGGACCGGAAACGAATCGAGATATCAGATTTTTTCCTGCAACAAATTTTCCTTAGTAATTATAATGGAAAAATAAAGAATCCGCGTTTTACTTGCTTTCGTTTGGTAGAATATTTCTATACCTATGATGTAATTATACGAACATCCTATTCTAGAGCTGACGAGAACCAATTTTTTACTACTCCATTTTTCGAAGACTGTTTTTTTTTTTTTTTTTTCTATTAAATTACACGTTACAGCCTGGGGGCTGATCTCCTGCAAGACATGTAAAAATCACCCATACCTACTATGTGCGGTTTAACTCGAATTCTATGCAGTCATCAGAGACGGAGACAAGGTGAGACTTTGATACCGTGATTTTCCATCACGCTGACTTTTCCAGTCGTGAGAATAGACGTTGAATAAAATTTCAGGGAAGAAGGGTGTATGTGCGCCACGGCGCGTAAATTGGATTTCGGGAGTGTGAAAAATCGTAGTCTCTTTACGAGACGAGGTACAGTGCATCTTCTAGCAAAATCTCGGGACATCTACTCTGCTAGACAAATTGTCGAGGTGCATCGAGTCTTATCCGAGTTGACTAGCCTGAATTTTTAAAAGCCGAAATTTCATTGGCTAAACGAAATTTTCGAGAAGATTTATAGGTGCTATATATTCCTTATAAAATCAGACTGTAGTTAATCGTGGTTATTATATCATACAATCTTGATCACCATATACGATTATGCAGAAAGAGATAAATCACAATGTATAACTGCTGAAGCTTCACAGCCAATACCTAAATCGGCAAAAAGTTTTATGAGATATCGACCGATGAGATCCTAATTCGAGTTGATCTCCTGTCTTCAAAATGAAATTTGGAGATCGTCTTATTCGTGTAAAACATTCTTCATGTTAAAACGGCTTAACTCGAAACGAATTTTAATCGATTGCAAAATGAATTTTCTTAACTCTCTTTCTACAGATTTTATTTGAAAAAATCTACGCTTTCTGTATCTCCCGTCTGAATTTAAAACCCTTGAATTTTCATCCACCTTTTCTCTTCAACCCTATATGCAAGTTTCGTATAAATGAAATAAATAAAAGAAAAGAAAACTACTTCTACCGATAGACTATCCACCCCCAACGTCAGCGGTCATCGCGTCTCACAGTCTCGAAGGAATCACGTAAGCATGTATCTCTATAGGTATCTAAAAGCACCGTATACGCGTGCCTTATCCCAAGACACACCCCTTGTACGATGCAGGGTGGCGTTGGTCGAGATGAGTCGTCTCGGGTTTGGACGGCAAGGATGTTGGGGTTTGGGAATTGGCGAGTAACGGGGATGCCGCGAGGGATGAGGCGCAGAAACCGGCGTGGGGTTAAAGGGGAGAAAGGTGGTGGCGGCGTCAGAGGGGCAGATCGGGCGCCGCGACGTTCGAGGACCGCACAGTCGCGCGCGAAGCGCCGTCGCACACGAACGTTCTTGTACGTACGGTCGCTCTGACGTTCGAAAACTCGGCGTTCTGACGGAGCCTGTTCAGCCTCAGTCCTGATCCGCTGCGTTAGTTGTTCGATTCGGTCGCGGGAACAATGTAAGTCGCAGTGGCGCGGACGGTAATTTAAATTTTTAAACAAAAACGAAGAAAAAGAAGTAGAAGAAGAAGAAGAAGAGAACAACAAAATTAAGAAGAAGATAATCAAGCGAATCGGAGTAGGATACTGTATATGGAAAGAGTAAGAAGAGCGGGAAAAAGGAACCCGACTTTTAGCATGAAACAACCTAATTCGTCGTAGAGGAGAATAGCTGAAGAAACATTACGCTTCGATTATCTGTATTCGTTTTATTTTTACTTTTTTCCCCCTTCTTTTTTTTCTACGGAGCCAAAAACGTTCGTTAAGAAGATTTTAATTATAGTTTATCGTTCATTATCGCAGTGATCTTCGTTAGTTTCGTTAATATATGTACATAGAAAAGCGTGATTTGTTCGGGTAATAAAATCACGTTTGATCTTATAAAGTCTACGTATGTAGTACAACTACAAGTTAAAACGAAGTGTTAAATAATATATCGCTGCCCCTGTATATCTAGCTGTTTATTGTCTTGAAAATTAATCGTTATATTGTACAAATATTGTACAAAGTATAAAAAACTATCTATACTACAAAGTATAATATGGTCTAGTACTCGCGTATCGAGACATCAATGTGTTGTTTACTAACCCTGCGTCGAAGACGGCTTGTAAGATTATCCCCGATGTCTTAGAGCTGTAGCTAAAGAAGAGGAGACAAGTTTAAATGATAAGGCAAATAATTAATAAGCCAGTTGATTCGTTATAAATAAATAATACTTGAATTAATTTTTGAAACGGTGAAACCTGGTGTGCAAGTGCCAAAGATGTCATCGGGACTAAAATTTGTCAAATAACTCAAATATTAAAGGGGAATGGATTTTCAGAGCGCGATGGAGACCTTTGCAGAGGCATGGGTGGCCGCTAATACAAAAACTGATCAAGTTCAGGTAAGATTATTTCGTCATATTATCATTTTCATGAATTAACAACATCGAGCGATTAGACATTGAATAACATAAAAACCGCCCTGATAATAACTCGAAATTTCAAATTATATCGGTATTTAAAATAACCGAGCTTTTCGACCACCCTTGTGCGGTCGAATTCATTCGAATTTTTCTCACAATTTCGATAAATGTGTAGTATTTAATTGTTGAGGAAAGGCCGATGTATGTATCGCTAAGAAAGAAGTAATGCGCCCCTGAATCATAAGGCTGATCATAAACGGGTGTCATTAAAATCGAAAGGTATAATTTATCGGTTGATTGAATTCGTTTTTTTTTTTTTTTCTTTTCTTTTTATTCTACAATTAGCATACATTGTAATGTTGACGAAAATATCGATTATCGTTACCCGGTAGAACCGATTCGCGGCTCGGTTTGATAAAACTTAAATCAAAGATAATTTCGATCGAGTGACTAGAGACGGCCTTCATCAAACGGGTGTTTAAAAGAAGGGGAATAGCGACTAATGCCTGAGAGTTAAGACTGCGAATCATTAGTGATATGTATGAAATATATATATACATATGTATACGTAGACAGGATGGAAAAGGAGAGAAACTTAATAAAGAACCGAAAAAATTGTGTATGTGGGAACAAATGCAAGGCTCTGCGAGGAGATAGAGAGTCGGATAATCCTTGGCTCAACGGTTGGGGTTTAGGCTTTCGGGTTCCGCGGTGAGGGTGTCACGGACCCATGCCCACGCTACGGATGTGTCTGCCCCAGCCTTCTTCCTGTCTCTTCCCGGTTCTCTCCCGTACCTATAAACCCACGTATATACGTGTGCCATCGTCGTTTTACACGAGGTTTTGATCCCAACTCCGCGTCCTCGTCTTTTCTCTGAAAACAAATTATGCCGATGTGTTTGTTATAAGCGATCTTATACAACGTCGAACTATGAGCTCATTCGCTATTCGAATAACGCGAAGGAATCGAGGTGTTTATCCCCGGGATCTTACACTCTGATTAAGTGTAAATGATAAAAAAAAGGGCGTAGTTCTACCGATTATAAAGTTTACAGAATGATATACGTATTAAAAGTCGCGGGTCAAAGTTACGACCGTTTAATTCTGAGTTAGGAAAACGGTAGACACGCATGGTCACGGTATTTGACCACCCCAGCCGGCGGAATGATTGTAATCCGTCTATCCGTTCGCCGTGCCGATACATCAAACGTATTTGGAACCACTGTGTTTGTTGCGCCTCGAAGCAATGTATATGAGCAAAGCGAACGCGACTGTACGAAATCTGATTTATATAACGGCATTCGGTATCTTTTAATCCACGGATAATCTTTTAGGGTACCCGAGGCACTCAAAGCGTCTCAATTACCGAGATATATCGGCCATTTGATACTCGAATTGATTATCGAACGAATGATTAACGTTTATACGGATGCGATGCGGGCCGCAGGGATTTACACTCGTGTGTGTTATTATCATACACGTATTATTCGTGTTCTAAGTATATGTATAGGTATAGTAGAGACAGGTAAAATTTGATCGTCACGTAAACTGGCCCCCCAGTAATAATTGATCGCAGCGTCACCCGATAAAAAAACAAGTAGTATTGATTTCGTCTCCCGATGATCAGCCGAATGAAAAGGACCTCAAATAAATAAATTATCAAATTTATACGGTACAAAGACAGGGCGGAATGGTTGGACGGTTACATAAGCGAAATAACGACTTATAGATGGCACATAGATTTTTATAAATCAATTGATCAATCGCCTAGTTTGTCGAGGTCGAGGTAATAGGCGCCCGTCCAGGAGATCGCCGGGCCTATTCCATTGGTTTTGGTCAATTGGAATGACGCCATTGGTCAAATCCAGATTGTCTCGGACAGATTCGGATAGCAAAGAGTTCGCGTTTATCGACGCGGATTCGTAGCTAGAATAATTCCAGAGGTTAATTAACCGCACGGTGAGCCACGTTGATTGATCGGGCCAGCGGCGCCTATCCGACGTACGTACGTCTCTGTGCATAAGAGAGAGAGAGAGAGAAGAGAAAAAAAATCATGGTCGTCCCTTTAATTCAGCGGGAATAAAAAGATCACAAAAATTGTGGCACCCACCCTACCCTCCTTCGGGAAAAAAAAAAAACATTCCTATTTTTGAGAAAGGTGCGTAAATAAGGAGTAAAGGAATGACGTCGAAGTAAGGATCGCAGGTCGCGTTTCAACCAGTAATTTATTGTCCTGTGGGGATGCTGTAGACCCACCGAAGACCCGCGGGGTCTTCTGGAAGCGGTGGTAGCGGGATAAGCCGGTAACCCCATCCCATCTCCACCTGTTGCCCCATCTTAGTTCGAGCCTTCTCCTTGTCTCTCTTACTGGATTAAGGGATATTATATCCTCGTCATACTGCGGCTGGGATACCCAGCATCTTTTTCTCTCCTTCTGTTCATTTCTCTCTCACTTTAACTCCGTCGCACCCGTGGGGCACGGAGTGGGTCTTCAGCGGTCGGACGTGTTTTTTGCGCGTGCATACCTCGGAGCAGCTCCCGAAACAGTAGCTCGTACTCTTCTGGGTACAGTCCTGGCAAGCGAAAAAATTGTGGCCCCATCTTTCACGCGGCCCTTCGGGTATATTTTCGTCAGAATTCAGAATCAGTTTCAACGAGATCTGACAATTCACGTTACAGGACCATACAGACGGGTGTAATTGTCTATCCCGGTTTGCCAATATCGCTGTTGCACTGACTGACTCCCGACATAGACGTCTTCGGTTTTTGCCCAATTGTCGAAAGGTCGTTTCGTGTCAAGTACGTTGTTGGCCTAAAGTCGATATATAATACGTACTTAAATAAAGTTGCCGGACAGACATAAGCGAATCTATACCGACATTTACACGGATCGGAATAGTCGAAGAGAATATCGCAGCGAGGCTAAAATATCGTGTTACATGAAATCGAAGTTTTTGAGAATCGTTTTCAGAGGGATGAAAGAAGAAATTAAATTAAAAAAAAAAAAAAGTTAAAATTCATCGGTGTTGCATTCGCACTTCTGTCACGGAAGATTGTCGCATTCTGGGCTTCGTTGACCCCTGTTAACACCGTGGACGGCTTAGCCGTTCTGTTAAGTTAACTCATACATAAATCTATTCCTTAGCACCAGACTGAATTGAGCACGTGTTCAGATTTCATCGTAGATGCTGACAAGTGACTATTAGATCATCGAGCGATTCGGAGCTACGCCTGTATTTGCCTCATTGTCAGCCCATCTCGAATGATAATTCTTCTGTATCTATAATACGCGACAGATCCACACGTCCGAGCCTTATTACCTATGCGATTTACTGCTCGGATCTTGCTATCTGTCTGTCGTCTCGCTCTAACGATTCTATAGAAAAATTCGCTAATTAGGTCAGAGGCGATTTCAAGACTCGACATTTGAGGGGCTATAAGGTGTTCTTGTATGTATAGGAAATGCAGAGTCCTTATAAATGGTATGCAACTTATTTTCAAAGGATTAGCCTTAGCTCCAAATTTCATGAATCGAGGTGCCAGATCTTAGGGCACGATGTTGAGCTGGCGCCACATAGATAATGGTAAACGGTGCAATTGTCGCGACGGATGACAGTAATTAACGAGGCTCATTACCTGGGGTTAAGTATTTTCGTGGATTTGTACGATAACGGTAAAAACAGTTTTTGACTTGTATCTCGGCTGGAAAGGTATAGGACCCTCGGGCTGTTATTCGGTACCATTGCCCCAAAGTTATCCGAGAGACTGATTCTGGCCGCGTATAGAACTACGTTCTATGACAACGTGAATCTGATCGTCGCAAGACTGTGTTTTTCTGTCGTGGAGATTTGCCCATTTCTAATGATTGGTCGGGAATGAGTTTCAGATTGTTTCTATACCTAATCAGGAGATCTTGATGACACGCGTGTATTGGTCCCATCGACGGCTTGCGAACTTGAAAATCCGTAATAGTTAGTCAAAGGACGTCATCGTTAATCGTTATTTAATTAATATTTCTTACAAAATTCCTCCCGATGGCTGTGCTGTGGTTTATCTGTGCTATAGATACCATCGAATTAACCAACGACCTCGTACATGAGACAATGAGACTCGATAATACGGCTCGAACTCTATTAACTTTGAATTATAGCTGATCGTCAGTACATTATCCCTGGTATATATTTCTTTCGCGGCGTGTGAGAAGCTTTCCTTATTTTATTTCACTTTTTTGTCTTATTTTTTTTTCTTCTTCAATGGTTTTGCCTGCCTTTTCGAAAGTATCTCACGAGACGCGCCCAGTTTTACTTTTCATTTTCCTCATTCCAACAATTTCGATGATCAGCACCGCATGTACTTTGCGAGAGAAACGAGCGCGCGCACTGAGTTGCATTAAATGTTATACATTGTACCCGAGTACGAAGTATGGCAGAGAGATTGGCTGTATCAATTTCAACGAGATCATGTCAGTGGGTCTTCGTCATGGATATATTCCCGTTTGTATGAAATTATCGACGCCAGCAGACGATCAAGCCGATATAATTTATCAAGTAGAGGCTTCGTAATAATTTACACGTGAAATTTTTAATCGCATTCATTATTTTATCGTTTCAGAGCCAAGCCTTAGCGTTGACACACAAAGCGTCACCTCCGTCAAGACCCTGCAGCGTTTCGTCGCTACCTAGGAGCCCGCAATCACATCAATCGCATCAGTCCCAACCCCACAACACTACACAACCCTCAATTGCTCACCAGTCCCAAACGCCTCTCACCACACCTCAGACTCCATTCTCGGCTCATAGTCAGCACACCAAACCGGAAGTCACCGCTAGTCCGAAACAAGAAGGATTTGATCTGAGCAAAAGTGCGACGGGTAAGTGGTCGCAGTTTTTTAATACTGTAAGAAATTTTTGCTTCTTTCGACCCATGTCTTCTCTCTATATCGCTTGAAAATCGGTTTTCGCAAGAACTATAGTATTTACCGAGAAAATCATGCGGCTCGAAGATACGAGGTGTTGAAGCTGCAGAATAAAATTATTTTCGGCTTCCGAAAATTTGTGATATCGACAGTAAATTTTAGCAACCTAATTAAAAAAACAAAGACTCTAGTCGGTTCGCATGGTTTTCGATTTTTGTCTTTCATTTTTCTCAGCCATAACTTATCCCAACCGTCTTACAACATGGGGTGATGTATGGATTAGGAGAATGTGGACTTTGGGTGATAGGAAGGGGGAAAATTCTTAGTCTTTCATTTTCTGAAAATAAATGAAACGGGAAAATTTTCATGGATGATTAACTCAAAGCATCGTTGCGCAGACAGGGGCGTGTGAAAGCGGCTTTAAGCTATTTAGGAAATCCTACAGGATTATAGAGAAGCCGGAGGGCTCGCCTCTCTCGCGATCTACAAACATGAAAAAAAAAAAATTCATCTGTTTGACTTTTACCTGCCCTGGTACCTATACCTGTTAATATTTTATCTGAGATGTGATGAATCTATCGTCAAACATTCCATCTTCTTTCATTCTCCATTGATTTATTTATGACATAGGAATGAACGCGGGTATGTTTATACCTATATGTGCATAACTACTTATGTATATAATAACCGGGATAATAACCCTCGTTTTATTACTCGGCTCCGTATATTTAGCCAGGGGTCAAAGTCTGATGATAAATAGAATTTTAATAACGAAATTTCGTTTTCCAAGACACGAAACTGGACTCAAATTCGGGATTAGTCAATCCGGTCGATCCGTAACGGCTGTGTATATATTAGCCTTCGTGCTCCATCAGACAGGAAGGGCCAAATCTCCTACAAACCTACAGAATCCTGTTCGACTCCCCAAAAATCTAAGAGCGTCTCCGTTAATCCCCGGGTCCACGGATCTCTGCAGATCCATCCGCACTCAGGCCTTAGCTCGGTTCACCCCTAGAAGAAGTAGCAGAAGAAGAAGAAGAAGAGAGGATGAGGATGAGAATGAGGATGGGGACGAAAAGGAGATGAGGATCGTGACGCTCGCTTGCCGAGTGGTAATACATTACACACTACACTAGGCAGATTTATAAATGTCTGTTTGATACGCGTCTTTGGTTCTCCGTATGCGTGTGAACCCTTATATTTGTGTCCGAGAATTACGTGCGTGTATAGGGAGCCGGGCTTTGGGGCACGAGATATTGTGACCCCCAGGAACTAATCCGGATTAAGTCTAAATCCGTGCTGTATGAGGACCTGCAGACGTACATGTATAGAGGTAGCCAGTTTAACTCGTAAGTGACCATGGGGTAGCCTTGAATCTAAACTCGTTACCGCAGTTCCAATATTTCCATAAATAATACTGCCGCCATTGTGCGAAGTACATCCGTGGACAATCGATCGCTAATTTAATCACAAATCGAAAATCGATCGGCTATACAGTCTATGCAATTTGCACCAGGTGACAATATAAGCAATGAAGTTTTACGACCCGGCGAAAGGGTCAGCGTCATCTTCGACCGGATCTTTCGACCGCATTGCATCTATGTGCGGGTATATCGACGCTATCCAGCTTTTAACCTACCTTAACTTAATCCTCGGTACAGCTAGCTGAAGCTATGTATACATACGTGGAAAAAATCGATATAACGTCGGTTGCACAGAGCGATTTTACCCCACGGTGCTGGGTATTGGATTTCATAAAAATATCAGCGACAATTATCTCATAGACTTGATAAGTGGTGTTTAAAATTTGCTAAAAACATGTGAAGAAGAATATATCGTCAAGCTCAAGGAAGTTGAAAAAACGTCGAGTATATATCGCGACCAGAGAGGAAACGGTGTTTCCACGTGCCATGCAGCGCACGTTGTAGGTATAAACCCATACATGTATGTACGTATGTATGCATAGATGTAAAGGGGCGCGTTAGGGGTACGGGGTGAAACGCTGGGTTAGGATTATCTCTGTTGTGTGCGTTGGATTTGAGTGCTGAGGCTCCCATACACCTACAATAATCCCAGATTAATCCGCAGGCCATACATACCGAGCGTGTATCTCGCACGGACAAACGGAGCTGACTCACGGATGGTCGTTCGTGGACTCGCACACGTTTACTCATCAAATCTCATGCCTGTAGGTATATATCTGATATGGCTGTGTACATGAGGACTAACACACATGCAGGAAGGCTCTGGCCGCCGCTAAAGGATTTGGCTACTCTATACGCTAACTCACACACTATCCAGCCTCCTCGTGCCTCGTCGAGATAATCCCACGAGTACAGAGATCGGATAATCCGCGGGAGGCTGGGATATACTATCTCGGTATGGGCGAGGGTGAGAGGAGGCAACGGGGAACGGGAGATGGGAGCAGAGTAGACACATACACAAAGAGAACGAGGGACCATGGCAGCGCACACAAGGTTTAGAGGCTAAGCGGCTCATCCCGGTAAGCCCTACATCTCACCCCGGTTTCGAGGTAGTCGGGGACCAGCTACGAATATCTACGGTTCGAAAAACATCGCTCTTCGAAAACGGATACCGGTCCCGATCCCGATACCTGAACTCTTTTTTTTCGCGAAATTTTTATTTCTCATTTCATTTAAACGAGTAGCTGTTACATAACGATCACTCCTCTCATACCATCCTTCCTGGTCTGTGAAAAGACACGATTAAAATACCGAATCGACATTGGTCGCTGGAGAGAAAATGTGCGAAGTGCAGTAGGCTTGTCGAGTCCTTTCGAAATCCGAAATCGGTCTGCAACATGGCGGTTAGAATTTTGAGGCTCCTCTTTATCATTTTCTTTTTTTTTTTTTTTCTTTACTGTCAGGCATTCTTGTTATTATCTTTAAAATTTCGAAGTCTGGATTTCCTGGGCTCGATATTGACTAGACAAATGTTGGATGTTGCAAGCTCAGTGATGAATGATTTCGAAAAATAATTTTTACGAGCTTACTAACGCTACTATAGTCATCGTTCTTCGCAGCGTTTGGATCATCCTTGAACAGCGACTCGCTTGGATATCTCAAACTTGGGTTTAGCAAAAAATCTTGAGATTACTCTCAGCTCTTTCCGGGGGATTTTGTAGAGCTACTCGAGCCAGGGAAGCAGGACTTATACGAAGCTCAGGAGTTCCTTGATCCTTGGCAAGGTCCACGGATAGCGAGTAATAGGAAAAAAAAAAAAAATACGAATTGACAGTGAGGCAAAATACGTCGAAGGAGTCTGGAGCAAAGTGTGTCGTTGGGATGTCCCGATCGTCAAAGCCACAGGATCAAGGATTGGCTTCGCAGCCGAGTTATCCTTGAGATAAGACTTGGGATGTTCGACGGATAGAATGATCAGGATCACAGAATTACCAGGAGTAAAAGAGACGAATCCCACGGGATATACCGGGCTGGTTACCCTGAATATCTGTTCTTCCCCCTTTTAGGCGTATTCCTGGCTTGGGGCTCCAGGCGGCTAGCTAGCAACCCCAAGCCCATGGTTCTGTGCTCCTGATGGCTAAGGGTCAACTTCTATCCTTTTTTGCCTTTGAAAGAATTTTTGAAAAATTCAAACTCGAGGACTTTTCAATCACCTCGGTTCAGGGATATTTTATGAGGTGTTTACCCCCCGTGGGGGAATTCTTGTCAGTGAATTCCAACGACCCGACGAACTACTGCTTCCAACGTTTAGCCACCTTTACAAGTATACGCGTCGCTGGTGTTCCAGCTTCTCCCATATTTTCTGGAGACCGAAAATCAAAGGGACTCATGCGTTGGGAAAATTTCGCCGGACCTTCAACATGAATTCTTATTCGTCTGGCTAAGTAGGTGCCTTGTTGAACGCAATGTCTCCGCGTGCGGTTGGTCGATGCGTTTAATATCAGGTACAGGTATCAAGGCGTAATTCGGTTTTGAAGAGTCCCGAACTTGTGAGAATAATACGAGCCCGAAATTCGCTACTAAAAACTCAGTCCCCGCATAATTAGCTAAAACACAATCATTTCAGAATGAATTTTCCCAAGTATAGATTCAATACTCTTAATCAATACGAAAATCAGTTCATTTTCGAACCGTAATCAGTTTGATCATCTCAATTCTGCCCGATCATAATTCCAGCGTTTAATTAATTGACACGAGGGGTCGAAGAATCTGGATACTTTCCACATCCCAATTTCAAGTACATACTGCGTGTGACGCAACGACAATCCTTAATCGTAAGCCTCGTGTGGATTATCGCCCTCGTTGCGTTCGAGCGATAAATTCCCACTCGTTCTCCTGTGACACAACATACTCAGAGACGAATTTTGGAAATTCCCCACACCAGATTTCACACTTCTCGGACTTGATACATAAATAGCTATTGTGCAATTTAATAAACTGAAAATCAAGCTTCAATCTAATGACATAAAAATGTGTTTACTATAATTCCTACACCTTGAGCGTTTTCTAGTCAACCAAATAACGTCGATTAATTCTTTAATGAAAATCAAGTAATTGATAAAAAGGAAAAAACAATAATGACAGTGCGTTATCATGGTCTGAAAAATTTTCAAGTACTTTTGACGAAGCGAAAAACAGAAAAGGGAAAATTTTCGGATTGGTTTAAAATGTAAAATAATTCCGAACAAAGTCTAGCAAAAAATGATCCGCATTTACGAATCTGTGTAAAGCACATTGAACTTCATTCGAAGATTACAATTGGTATATCAACAAATGAACCGAGAACCCTTGCTTGCACATCATTAGTCAAAATTCATCATCGCCAAAAATATTATTTAGCGAATTTTAACCACAACTTGACTACGCCGAGTGCGTGGTTCGAGGGGGGACAACGTCCTGGTATCCCGGAGTCCAAACGATGCGTGGACAGAGGCGGGTGGTTGCGTGGAGGCGGTTGATCGATCGTAAATTTGTAGGCCTACCAGACGTCTGTTGTACCAGGAGAACAGGTCCTGGCGTAGGTGTTTGCTGAGGCAAAATCACGACGCGACTATTCCCGAGCAGGTTGGGCTAGGTCGAACGATTAACGCGAGGAGATATGCAAATGAGATCCTTTGTTCGGTGTCTGTCGGCTTATTTTCGAGGCAAGGACACCAGGATAGTGCTAAGAGTGGTTTTCCCGGTTCTAACCAGCTAGGGAGTAGGGGAACGGCCCGACAGGTGCCCGGTGACCCAAATAAGGGCTTCCGTAGGACCCCCGGTACCAGGATAACAGGAGGCATCGTCTGGCTTCGTCCTCGCGTCTCACGCAGCCCTTACGCACTGGAAATCTTCCCGAGGGTCGTCCAGCTCCCGCAGGATATCCGCATGATATCCTGCTAGTTGTTTACGCATGAAAATCGTAAAAAGGCAAAAAAAATGTACAGAGAAGACGTTTCTCGCGTAGTATAATATCATCTCGGTGTGTAGGCAGGACACGAGCCAGATCTACGTATTATACGATGCTATACACAGCCAGAAGAAGCTAGGTTCATGGGGCTGTTGAAAAAATTTGATAAATCAGCACCGATAAGATATTTTTTATTCACGTTTAGTCAAACAAATTTGGTTATCTACGTTTCAAACTGTAGATTGAATGAAACTTTTTTTTTTTTATTCAAGTTTTTGGGGTTTTCATATCCTATTTAAAAGTACGTGAATACCTACGTATTTCCATATTAAATACGTGTTGTTAAATTTTTAACGGTATAACCGAAACTCCCAGTGATTTATATGCTTCACCGAGAGAGAAGATGAAATTCCGCACACTTCGCGACAGAGCAAGCATTGCGTTTGTGTATCACACAGATATAACTTCGCAAGGAAATATAGCGGTCGATAATTATGCCGTTCAAAGTGTGTCTGAAAGCCACGTGTTGCAATTACCTCACAAGAGAGGGTTGGCAAGTGGTAATCGTCAACTCAAGAGTGTGTAAAATAATCAACCTAGTTTATCTGGGTGGCTGACTAATCCTCAAGTTTTATCACGCGCGTGTTTTTCGCACAGCTTGTATATCTATCGCTAGTGATATAGCGTATCTATTATAGAGTAATTCAAATTTAGAATTCAAAGGGATTGAAATTAGCTTTCCATTTCATTTCCTATTTTCGGTTTCAAATAATTCAGCGTATAATAATTATTGCACGGGCTTCTTCGAGAGTGTGATACCTCAATTATATTAGCGCCAAGAATTTTGCAAGTATAGCACCATCGAATTCAGCAACCCTCCTAGTATACGAAAAGTATAAACTTTTTACTTTTGGATAAAGTCTAATCCAAGGAGTGGCAATTTTTTTAACAATTCAATTATGAAAAGTTGAGGTTGCTATTCTCCAGAGCATATTTCCTATCTCTTCATCAGAGTGAGAGCCTGTATTTATGCCTGTATAGTCAAAGTACCTGTTTCTGAGGTAAAACTGCAAAAATCAACTAAACTTTGAGAATTAGGATGCTGTAGGTCAAACGAATTCAGAGATATCGTATGCGCGAAAGCTGGAAAAAATTACATACAGGATTAAGTGCCGATGAAGTTAGCTACGGTATATTACCGCCTTAATGAATTTCGTTTTGAACTGTCTTTTACTTTACAAAAAATGTTCAGTAAACTTCAGTTCCACTAGATCCTGTCTATCCTTGTCGCGTTTCGTTTTTAATTCAACGTTAATTTGTTCCTTCCGTTTTTTTTTTTTATTCATTTTCATTTTTAAACCACGTTTGTCCACTGAATTCCTTCTCCATCTATCTCCTCATTTTTCAAATCTCTTTTTAAACTTTTTCCCGATCACCAAGATGATTTTATAAATTCCCCATGCGACTTGAGCACTCGATTTAATTTTAGATCGAAATAATGTCACCCTGTGATTCTCGTTGCGTATATAACGTTAAACGACATGCTCTCCTAGTGTCCTCGTAAACAACCTCCGTTTGGGCAACCCTCCGGGGATCGGATGTGCGTCGCGCATCTTTTGTGGGGTGCGCTACCCCCAGGGTGTCAATGGCCGGCCGGATTCTGCTCCCCACGATTATTGACTACAACCAACCTCTTGGAAGTCTTGTTCTCCCGGGAGGAAGAGGTCACGAAGTAGCCTTACCCACAACCCCACGGGACTTGTCCCGGGCACCAAGTCAACGGCTAGCTGCATGGCTACGTTCCTGCAACCTATGCCACGATCCAACAAGATTGGTCATACTCCGATACCCGTATACGTGCGGACGTCCTCACGCAGTCTCATTCTCGTCACCTAGAGGGGATGTGATGAAACCTAATCATCAGGAGCCCAGGATGGCCTTTAGGTCTCTAGGAGACTGCGTAGCTCTTGAACCTTCAGCTGAAAGAGGCGGTCCTTTACGTCGTCCTAAAATTGAATTCGTCCAAAATCCTGCCACCCTCTACGCAGCTATATTCCTGATAGGAAAATCCCCGTTGATTCTCACCAAATCCAAATCTTACTTAGGATTTTTGCCTACTAGTTTCGTCGTCCTTTAGTAATGACGAATCTGAATTCACGCTCGAATTTCAAGAGTGGAAATGCATTACTTCGAATCATGAAGGATATGAAAGAAGTGGAATAAATGTTCAAAAGATACAGAGAATTTTATAGATATTATGTGTGAACAGATCGTTAACATGTCGAATTATGATTGAGTATAAATAATTGCGAAGATAATAGCGTTTGGCAAATGATTGCAAAGTTGATTCGAGGAAGTGAAGACAGGCGAAATATTGAATTGTTACCACAGGACCTCGAGATTTTGAAGAAGACTCTCTTATGAGTTCCTAGTAAGGAGAGCTCGGCACTACGTAATCCAAAATGTCCACCTTGTTATCCTGGGTAAGCCTATCCTTGGCTGAAGTCTATGCACCGCAGGACTTTGCGACGAGTAGCTCTCGGTGACATATATTCCTGATAGGAAAAACCCCTTTAACCCTGCCCAAATCTCGGGTTAGATCGTTCGTCCTGCAGGAAAACATTTGGAGCATTTGGATTTCGCGCGCATCTTTCATACTCCCCTGTTGTCTTAAGGATTCGCTTATCCTTAGAAGTCTGTGAGTAGATCGAAGAGTGTTTGTCTGGTCCTCGTAGAAGCTCCTGATTTCCTTCAGGACCAAATACCGGTTATTTGTTTACGAAAATTATGAAAAAAATAAAATATGGAAAAACTGTCGGTCTCTCCTCATCTTTCGAACTGTTTTTCTCATAGCTGCTGCTGATCAGTGTGATAAATCGACTCACGGGCGATCATGAAGGCGCGCCAAGATCGTGTTGCGCAAAAGAATCACGACCTCAACTTGATCTCTAATCCTCAAAGCGGTTCTACGGCAACGAAAGTAATCCGAGATTAAAAGGAATAAGATAAAAAAAAAGGAGGTAGAAAAAAATAGAAGCCGATCTTAATACCCTAAGCTCGCTGGCTCAAATCTCTATCTTCCTGCTTAGCCACGTCTTAAAAATTTCCCAGCCGGAATTCGAAATTCATAATTTACGATCTTAACGGTAATCCGCGACTATAGGGGCGCTGGGGGTACGCACAGAAGTTTGAGGAAGCAAAGTTTCATTTTTTCTCTTCATATAAAAAAAGGACTCATCCTTTGATCCTGGATTTATTTAACTAGGGTGAGATAGGACCCGTCCCGTCGAGGGTGATTTCAAGGGGAATACTATTGATTTTCATGCCACGGATTAAATACCTACTAGTTCCTTGCTTCCCATCCTAACGACAAATCCCGCCAACCGAAAGTCAAAAGCAAAAACGTTGTAAACCGATTTTTCTACTCTCATCGCTTACGGATCGTTCAGCATAAAAACTAAATTTTCACGGTTCGTAAAATGAGGCTTATTTACTTCACGGTTATATCTACGGACACAGGGTGGTCCACGTTTAAGGATTGTGGAAAATTGTGAGGAGTGTTAAATTGCACTTTCAAGATTTCTCAAGACTTTCTAATTTTCAACTTCGATATAGTATAACTAAATCTATTTTATATCGAGCTTTATGAATGGTGAAATTTCGTTCTGATGACATTAAATGTTGTATTAATGTCTGATAAACAATATTTATTCCATACAAATCGAAGTCCCCCAACTATCCTTAATATCCTTAACCGAAGAGCTCTGCAATGGCATTGCGCTGTCACCCGTTATTTGGTCGATGATATCTCACGAGGCAGTGACATTTAATCGCATCGTGATCGGCTTGTTGAATTTTTCACAATCACTCACTATTGGAGCGGGGAAATAAATTAATCGCATGACTCCATTCCGCAAAATAATAATTGCCAAAAGAATCCTGAGATAAAAAAATTTTCAAAGGATTTCTTCCGAGCAGAACATGATTCGTGTCTCTATCATTCACTCCACGTTTGCAAACTTAATGTATGAACAAAATTTCAGAATGAAATTGCTCGTCCCGTTAAAAATCGATCAAATTTTATATCAAAGATATTCTCCTTGCTCGTTCTTCTCACAATCTGTAACGTCTTAGCATAAGATGGAGATACACTTACATACGATATGTAATACCTATACGAGTTACACAGCTTCAAATACGGCGATGCAGAGCTTCGGATGTGTATAGGTACGTGTATTACATGTATCATAAGACCACGATGATGAAGACCATGAGTTATCTCTACGGGTCACGGCGTTACGCTCTTAATCTTGAGCTGCAGAAGAAGGGTCTTTGATTATCTTTATCTGTGGCTTCCAACTCTCTCGCCCAAGCCATATTGCCTACTCTACGCCGGGTCTTTAACACGTTTCTTTAACGCGTTTCGATCATATATACAGTAAAACCTCCGGCACTGTCGCTTAGGTACCCCCACCATGCCCCTGTAGCAGTACCGCATCTACCGACTACCATGATGCCTTAGCATCGCCCGTGTATGTACAAAACCTTGGGTGCTATCAGGTTAATTCTACAGCCCTGTGATCGCTTTCGATTGGTCGGGAAAAAGTAGGCCAATACGCAACAGTGCCGGAGGTTTTACTGTATATATATTATACGCATATGTAGGTATATACGTCGCGACGAGTCTAACCAGGTTGAATATAGACGAAGGCGAAAAATCTCGTGTGAAAATGATTTCCAGTCCGATTTTATCCGCAGCTGTTCTTATAAATCGTCTTGTTTTTTTTTTTTTTTAAATCTATTTATTTATTTTTTTAATTTATTACCGTCATAGAGGGTGCGATGATATTTTAATTCCATCACTAAAACTACGCAGACCCTATATACAGATAGAGAAAAATTGTTGAACTTTCAACGAGCAGATCGAGCTTCGGCGCGGCCCTGCAGCCTGAACGAGCCGTGTAAATCGTATTAGGGATTATTGCACGATCAAAAATATCCCCGGGGATAATCCTACGGGTAGTGGAAGAGTGTGTGTGGTATTAACTCGATCTGTGTGCCAGTTTCCTGTTAACGTACACCAGCAGTACCTAGCACTGCGACGGAAGCTCCTGTGAATGAATCTATGCCATGCCGCTGCTGTACGTATACCATTGCACAATTCACGTCTGCCCATTTTTCTATCATATTGTTATTTATTTATTTATTTATTTATTTATTTATTTATCGTCGTTATATGTATTCCTTCGTCGTCGAAGATCCATCTCTTTTTTTCCCCCGTAAAAACGACTGTAATAAATTGTTCTGGAGAATAGCGAATACTCATTAGTGAAAACCCTGCAGATAGATAGTACATCGGTCTATGAATCGGTGCAGAGCGAGTATATTACTGCTTCATCCGATTTTTGTATGATTCTGTGAAATAATATTATGAACTTTGAGTCTTTGTTTGAGGATTTTATAACGGGTATTGAGAATAAGAGGGAGACTTTGAGCGAACGATTGATCAAGCGAGTTGTTCAGGAATCAATGTTGCAGCAGGCAGCATACGGGGCTTCTGAATGACCGAGAGAATATTCTTAAATAAGTCTTGATTTTTAATTATTAACGAGGTAATGAAGGAACGAAGCCTTGGCACAGTCTTCTATTGTGCATACATAATGCCTGCCGATGGCTTAATGTTCTAAGGCTCTTAAATGAAAATATAAAGACAACCTTAAGCTGGTCTTTATGTAAGGTACGTAGGTTGGTAATTTGGTATACGTACTAGCTCCTCACTTTACCTTTACAAAGGCTACATTTTTAATAGGATTTGTTAACTGCCCCCAGTCTTCGTTCTATCTAATACCCGTGTTACAAACGACCAAGAGATTGACTGTGTATGAAAACGGGAGTAACTTTATTGTTTTATTGTTTCCCTAAGTCAGCCAGCTCCGAGAGGCCAGTCTACCAAACCGCAGCAATATGACGAGGGAAAGAAATGAGAATGATACCTACAGGGAGCAAAGAGTCTCTACCCCACAAGGTATATAGGAAATTTTTGATCTCCCTTTCTCAGCAGTTATAACAAAGTAATAATTAATTCTCACCCAATTGTCTAGCGCCCTTGCCCAAGGCAGATCGAGATTAAACCTTGAATAAAGGTAAAGTATCGCGGGCAAGGGTTTCCTCCGCTCGTCAACGTGTCAGTTTTCCAAGAGCTTGGGCTAAATAGTTCATTATCTGTTTCGCTTATCGAACAGACGTTATCTCGATTTTTGGTCCACGGAGGCTGGCTGCTGCAGGCGAGCAGGCAGGCAGGCACTCCCGCACTCCCGCTTGACTACCTTCTGACAATCTGACAGGCGTAAGCCGACAATTACTCAAAGAGCAGTATCTCGCGGTCGTTATGCTGCTTAGCAGCGTGTAGGAGAGCGAGAGAATGGTAAAGAGTAAGAGAGACTAGGAGAAACGACTCTTAATCAAACCGCGACAAAAGACATTAAAACTGTAAAGCTGTTGTATCTTTATACTCTTCGAAGCGGCACGAGATAAGACTCCCTTCGCTCACTTGTAATTCTTGTATTTCTCCTATATTATGACGTTATACTACCACACTGTGAAGAGTTTCGGTTCCGTATCCATGCGTCGCCCTCTTTATCTCTTTCTCTCTTTATTTTCTATTTTTCCCCCGTTACAGACGAGGGCACGAATACCCTTATAGATACGCGTGAGCATATCGTATAATGTGCATGTATGCGAGGCTGATTGATCTCACTTTTTAATTCCGTATACAACTCAACGTGACACGAGTCTCAGGATCGAAGGATGATTGTGCTGACTAAGCGGAAATAACTTTTCAGACTATGATATCTTTTAGGTTTAGATTTTTACCAACTGAGGGTTAGTTCATTCGGAGGGTTAATTGATATCTTCAAAAATACATTTTCACTATTGAAATATATATTGAATTTGACAGTCGTGTGAGCCCGTTTACCTATACCTATACCGTTGAGAAGAAAATTTATTTAGAATTAACTTGCCTAATCGAATATTGCCAGCTGTCAATGTAGTTTGATAACAGTTGAGCGAGGGGGGAAGAGCTTGTTAAATTAATGCAATGATAGTTCATATCAGACATGATCGATCTAATCACCATATATGCTACTCATTGGCTAATCGATTTATTCTGAGTTCCTATCGCTAGTCGCTATATAGATGAAGTAATGTTTTCAACAAGTCATTAAATGATCAAGCTGCAATGCCTAATTGGACGGTTAAGAAATTCCGTGAAAATGCATGTGAATTAAGATATTTTCATTTTTATTTCTTTTTTTTTTTTCTCTTCAATTTGTAAATCCTTATTAATTTTTCAGTCAATTTTGAGTCTAGATTTTTTTGTTACCAGATTACTTCTTTCAAAGTGCAAAGTTATCAGCTTTCACATTCGTATCGAATAATGAGAGATAGATTATACTAATAATGATGCATACGCTTAGCATTTATCTCTTTGTGCGTTGGCGAGAAATAACTTTATCAAGCTATATCACACGATGAAAAAATTCTACGCAAGGATTGACTCATCCGTACGGACATTACCAGATATATGTATATGTGTAATAAAAAATAGTTAACCAACTTGCGCGATCTGATAATAACGTTTCCGTATAAAATATATACCGACATGGTTATGACGAGAAAAAAAAAAAGAAATATTCAAAATTATACTAATTTGATGAACGCACGATAGGACATGGGATTTCAATGAGAATGAATAAGGGCATATAGAAATACGTCCCTGGCTAGAATAAAAAATAGTTGGGAGGTACGCTTTTCATCGAGAACCTATATATAATACACGGATCAATGATCTTCGATATGTGAGAAGTGAGTTTATAATTATACGTATTTAGGATAAAGCAATCCACAGGTGTTGCAACAAAAATTGAAAATCACTTCACATCAGCGGGTGTTAGAGCTTGAACATTTACCTACTTCCGACTATACACGTTTCCCCGATGGCTAGTCGTAGAACAACGAAGTATCTATATCGATGAATGCTGAATACATAAGACGTAATCCCAGAGTATGCCGTCTTAAGTCTTAAGCTAATCTTGTTAGGGCGTAAGCCCTCGGCTGACCCTAGGACAGACTCTTCATTCCCTCAACACGCGAGTATAGCTAAAGATTTTGCATGCGAGGGATATTAACGCGTCTTGTTTGCTGTACAAATATTGTGAAGAAATATGTATGTATCCTATGAAGATTTCATTTCATACGCCGGATCTTATATGGCGATGAAATTCAAGGGATTACGCCCGTTATTTGTTGTGTGAACGAGAAATGAATAATCTGAGCTATACTAGTTGATTATTGATATGAAATGATTTTCACGGATTACCGATACTGATCATTGTGCAGCTACTGGTTTTTCTATTAAACGAAATAAGAAATTCGGCATCCTGCGAGGAGCGAGCCAAAGGCAAGGGTGGTACGAGTAAGTGGTGGTTTTGGTAAGGGGATGCTGTGCCCCTGATGCGATTTCACGCTGGATTTGCCTAAGATCTCCGCTAAGGAGCCCTTTAACCCTCCCTACTCCTTTCCCTTTCCTCGACAGCCCCTAAAGATTACGTGCTTTAACGCTGTTACTAAAATGCCGACGTTGTAAAAATGACGGAAAGTCGTGCACACAGTTCGATGGTAAAAGGGGCCTCGGTAAAACCTGGGTAAATCTCAAGGTCGTATAGGTCCCAAACGTTTACAAAGCTGATTTTAAGTCATTTGCCAGATAGAATATCCTCCCTCTCACTTTAGCTGCACGTCATCCACCCTTAATTCGCTCTGCGTTTAAAAATACCCCGGTCAAACCTAAAACTTAAAACCACAAATTTTTTTTTTTCATTGAAACAACGTTAACTCGGTTGTCATTTTCCGTATACTTGTTATGTAACATCAAACGATAGGGAATATTATGGTTTCTGAAACGTATATAATATATATGAGTAATATCATGCAACCTCAAGATCAGCAAACCGATTGTGCTCATGGTACAATGTATCCCTGCGGTTACTTATCGTAATATGCGTAATTAGCGGTCCTATACCAGCAACAAAACAGCGTAAGATAATTCAACTAGCTAGTCCACAGCGACAAGTTGTCCAACATTACTCTACCGATGATACAGGTCCTTATACTCGAGCGGGTAGACAAGGCTGAGAAAGTCGTCGAGCCAGGACTCCAGGACTCCAGGAGGAACTGGTGCAGTATCTAAGCCCAGCGTATCCCTAGACGGCTAGGGGTCAACGCCGCTAAAACCAGGGATTTGGTGTATATGCAAACCCAAACGGCTTAGGCCACAAGACTGAGGCTGAAGCTGAGGCTGTGGCTGAAGCTGAGGCTGAGGCTCCCTTCCTCAGGATTACTACGTCATCCTACAGAACTCTGGTCGCCGGAAGGATCAGCCATCTTCCTTCTGAGGATTAGAGCTATCCCCCTTCACCCCCCCCCCCCCCCCCCCCCCCCGCATTCGCCTATATCTTAACAGTCTATCTTATACGCGACAAAGATGCGTGCTAGTCCTTCGAACAGGAGCCACTATATCCTGTCTATTCACTTTTTTCTACCCATCTAAGATTCAATCTCAATTTCGCTCTTTCCCCTTCCATTTTTTTTCTTTCTTTTTTTTTTTTTTTTAGTAGCAGAAAAAAATGAAAAAGGGAAAAGAGAATCTGAGGAACGAGATACCACCTCGGTAGTAAAGTACCGCGAAGCGGTGCACTCGACCCAAAACTGACGAAGCCTAAACCGCCTTTCGATGAGTTAGCGCTTAGAACAACTCGTTACCGAAAATCCAAAATAAGCTCCTTAGCCGAGAAATTTACGAGACATTCCCCCATAGTTTGGCAAAGTAATTTTAATCTTCCACACATAGCTCTCTTGCCAGGGTGTACGGTAGGGGTGGGTTCGGGCGTAAAGGGCGAAAGGGGAAGTGGCTATACGGATCTCCCGAAGTATAGTAAGACACCCGCCACCTACATTACCAGTTCATGCCATGTTTCCACACTCCAGCATCCCGGTCTTATTCTCCACCTTGTATAAGGGCTTACTTCCTAAGCGTCTTAGCCTAAGTTTTAACTCTTCCTTCTACCTTCCAAACCTTACCGCATTATACCGTAGTATACGTATATAGTATACCTATGTCCATACAGACACACACGCACACACACAGGCAAATGAGTATCCCGTGTGGAAAAGTGGTGAAAAAAGACGAAGGCAGGTGATTTACACTTTTCATAATATCGGATAAAGTTCGTGGATTATCGGGGTAGGTTTTCAAGGGGTCGTGCTAGGTCTCGAGATCGGAAATAACGAGATTCATTTAATCGAAAAACTTGCATAGACCGAAATTTATTCAGATGTACTCATTCGCAAGAGAGTTCTTCAATTATACAAGGATATGCTCGCGTGCAGTCCGAGCTTTTCAGTGGCCATGTAAGTAAGCAAAAGTATAGATTGGATAATGAGATAACCTTTCTAGCTTACAAGATCACCAGCCACGCGACGAAACCTTCCAAATCCAAGCGTTAGCCGGAGTAGTCTTTGTAGCAGATCACGCCATCCTTCGTCACGATGTTGTGCTGCAGGGAATATATTTACGTAAAACATTGCAAGATATTTTTTACTACATACAAGTTTGTCAATTTATCGATTCAGAATCACCGCCAACGTAGAAGGCCAACGGAAGTCTATAAGAATCGGGAAATATCTATACAGTTTGACCACGATCACAACTTTACATAAAAACTAAACTCAATTCATATTTTTCTCAGTCAAATAAAATCCAGAAATTTTTAGAACTCGGACAAAATTTTGAACGACAAAACTTCATCTCTTCGTAATTTCCTTTTTTTAACGGTCTATTTTCTACCTGATCTCCATAATTTCAAATCCATAATATACTCTGCATGAATATTTACCCCTGCAGCTTTTCATCGGGAGTATAGCTACATTCATACCAGATAGAGAATGGCTATGCATGCTTATATAGGTCCGACTTCGGGATGGAAAGTTTCTCCAAGTATGCGAGTAAATATCATAGTTTCAGAGCAAGATATCTAACGCCCGCTAATGAGAGGAAAGCACTGGACCGGGTGTAGCGGTACGGGGGAACGGAAAGGAAACGCGGAGGGCGGAGGGTGCAGATAAAGAGTTCGAAAGAGTTGACGCCTTATCTCCAGCAAAAGCTTGCATCCGCCGGATCAGCCTGAGATACTAACACCCACACTTTCCTACTCGCTTAGTCGCGAGATCTACTATTGTGTAAAGTAAACGGGAAACGGCATTTATATACGAATATGTACCGAGATCGACGAATATTTTATTTAAAATTCATACGGTCCATCGATTACATCAATTATCGTAAATATCATGTCTATGATACATATGAAAGTATGAATGCGAAAAACTCTTTGGATTCGATATTATGGCAGCCATATTTCGCCTAAACTGTATCTATATAGGCGATCGTAGTGCTGACCCATGTGGACAATGATACACAGCCTTAAGAGAGACACGCTAGGCAAAGTAGGCTTGGATTACAGGATTACTAAGAAGAAGAAACCTTACGACTCAAATCCCTCGCGCCTACTTGCCTTATATTCAGCTTGTCCTTCGGTTATTTGCATCGTACGTACGGAATCGTTAATAGGTGTGTAAATAGCAACCATGTATGTTTCTGCGATAGAACCTGCACGTCTCTGGGCATTACATTTCATGATATTCCCATCCTGAGAAACAGAATCTGAAGATTTCAATCAGCTCCGTAGGGAAGAACATAAGAAGGAAAGAAAAAAACTAGAAACACAAACCGCATCCCACTTCCGAAGTCTCTTATTTAATCGGGAAGAAAAAGATACGGCAAGGCAATGTATCATCGGGGTCGGTAGCATCTGTGCTTTATTTACTGCTTCTCGAAAATATGCTGAAACTTTTTATCAGCAAGGTATCTCTGCTTTCTGGATGGGTTGCTAATTGTAAAAGAATATTCGCACTCGCCCGATTAACTTCGCAACCCTCTCGTTGCTTGTGGTGCGTTTGAAATTCAATAAGCCAGACAATGAACGCCTATATACTCTTCCAAGTGGAATTTTGAGGATCAACTTACCAGTCATACCGCGATCGTACACCGTGAGACTTTTTCTACGATTGAAGTGAAAAGATGGACCAGAAGACTTTGCTCGCTATCTTGAAGTGGGCTGCAGGGGTTGTCTTTTGACTGGAGAGTTTATCTTCGGACGACGGCTGTCAAAGAAGCGTCTTGCCGCTTCCGTCGTTCAGAAAATTCGTCGAGATAGGAGAGCTGCAAGATGTGAAAGTCAGATAGATGCTCCTGGACCAGAAATGAGAAATGTCTTTGCAGTTATATGGTTAAAGATTAAATTGCTCCGGTTGCTGGTGTACCCACCAACCGTTGGCGAACTGTCGTCGTCCGAAAGTCCTTGCCTCTCTCTTTTTCCTCTTCCTTTCTCTCCTTGCCCGATATATCTGAGCCTGGTTGTAGGGGTGTGAATTCCCGGCCCAGAAGTCAAATTCGCTATCGGTGCGAACTTTTTCATCCGGTTGTAACGCCGATAAAGTGTAGAGCCCAGCCTAACCGACTTCTTGAAGGCGTCGTGGAGAAAATAAGACTGCGTCCGGCGTGTCTTATCACTAAAAAAATTAATTAAGAAATCCCAACCAACCACTTGCAACTTTCGAGTGGCTCGTCGTCGTCGTCAAATCGTCGAGGTCCGTCTATACCAGTCCTCGCATTAAATCTGAAAAAATGATATCGCAATTGCCCTTAAAATTCCCTGTAACAATCAATGCGATACCATGAGACTGCAGTAACTGACAAACTAATAATTACTAAACAATTGGTAAATAGTATCATAGACAAACTTCAGTTAGATGTAACAACGCGTTTTCGACCGAATCGAAACCCCCCCAGCTAACACCCAACTTGACCAGCTGATCCCGGTACAAAGGCACCCCCAAGAGTGGCAGCCCCCTTAATGAAAACTATACATCCCTGGATTAAGCTAGCCACCGGTCAGTCTATGTAAGTCTTATGCAGTATATAGACCGTTATAGTAAGGTAGAATCCAGCATATTGGATGGAGTTAAGACATTAATAACTAATATTATGGTCCCTGCAATATACGTATCCTTTGTTGGCCATCTTAGTTAAGTCTTAGTAGTTTGGTCGCTGGACTTGCTACACGTTAAGGAGATTAACAAATGACCCGTCTTTGCGTGTAAAGATCCTCCTTAAACCTATAGGTGAGAAACCAATCGATGTGTAGGGGACATGTGAAAAACGGCCTGCTTGCGTATAGCTCTCCGTAACGCGAAACGATATGCTACACATGGCCGTGCTATACCGAATACGGAATCATAATTAGTTCGGCATATCATTAATTGTGATACCGCAGATAGTCGCAGAGTGGGACGGAAGCAGGATAAATAAATTATAACAAGTTCTACGTATCATTTTTCTTCCTTTTTTTTTTAACACCGCCGAAAACGTTACAATTGACCCCTGGACTCAGGTAATTGTAAGCACGATTTGGAAGGATCGTAACACTGCATGTAATAGGATGATGAAAATTGACTTATTCATCTGTGAATTCTTAGAAATGTCATGTCACGATGGATACCAAAAGTAAAAACCATATTCGTCAGCAACAAGAATTAAAAAAAAGTAATAATCAATTACAATTATCGAAGCAACCCCATGGAATGGCAAAAATGCACTGTATCTCTTCGGGGATACTGTTCGGGTAATCTCGAAACTCCTGGATGATTTTTTTACGGAAAGACACGAAAAGCTGATCAAGGTTTTGATTGTTTGACCAATGATTTTCACAAACGAGAACAAGATATGAACAATTTCTCGAGTTTATTCTATACGTAGATTTAATCGTCGCAACGTTTTGCGATTAGGGTGTTAGAATTGACCTCAGTCTCCCTTAGAGCGTGTAGTTGAGACCCCAGGGGCGACTTGAGCTAGAGGATGTTGAGGATTCAGATACTCCGCGATTTTCGAATACACGGAAGAGGATGACAATTTACTTGCAGTCAGCGGATCGCGTCCTAGCTCTCGCGCGCATCGTAAGACGCTTTTGACGTAAGTGGCTCGAAATGCTCTTTGTAGAGGGTTGCTATTCCCTTAGTTTGGGAGAGGTCTGGGATTAAATACTGGAGAGGGATAGAGTCAAGACTTAAGCCGGAGTTAAACAAGGATCGCCACCATTGTGCTCGACGGGTGGTGCCTATTGTCTCCTCGTCTGGATGCGGATAGATGAGTGGATCTGCATATGCTTAGCAAGGGGTTAGATTTCCACCTCCCTTTACCCGTTCCACAACCAGCCATCATCGCCCGGTGTGTATTTCGGCTCAAAAATAGTCCTTCAAGGGTTTTTTAACCGTCCCACGACTTCCGGATAAATTCTCTCTCGCAGCCTGACTCTACGGATATCATAGATAGTTTATTCTCACTTTCCATCATCTGTGTCTGATCCAACATTTCATAATCGCTCTATTCACGATCCCATTCATCGCGTTAAGGAACAACACAATAATACAATATTAATATATAAAATTTTATTCTTTTCTGCTTCCAGGCAAAAGTCTTCCGGTTCACTGCGTGGTGGAAGCCATTCATAGCATAGTTGAAACTCGCGTCAGCAGCGGTAGAGCAAATTGGCGACGTCCCCAGGTGGAAACAGACTCGTACGTTATCATTCCAGCAGCAACTGCCTTTCAGGTGAAGAGAATAGAGCTTTTCTATCAGTTCGACCAAGTTTTTCGCTCCATTTTATGGCAATGTCAATGTGTTTATTTCAATGTCTAGGATCTAGTGGGTGCCGCACTCGTAAGACTAGGCTACCCGGCTGATCTAACCCCGAGTGCTCGAGGCAGCATCGTAATTCGAAACTGGAAACCTCTTCCTCTAGAGAAGGTGGCTGATGGACCCCTGCTTACAGTCGGCGATATATTGGCTGAGCTAACCACTGTGGCTACCCTAAGGATACAAGTCTATCGTTCTCGGCCACCTCCTCCCAGCCCTGCAGCCGAAGTTAGAAGCAAACTTTTGAGGCTTTTGTTGCTCCATAGTCACGCATTGCTGATGTCTGCTGGCTGCCCCCTTGATGAGGTAAGAAAATTTTTAGATGTGAGAGTTTGGCGGGAACGAAACTTTTCAAAGATTTATAGATAATACCGAATTACTGTTGAATTAATTGAAACAGTAGCACCTCGTTAGGAAGAGGAGAAGAAGTGACTGCTAGGCCACCCCGTAAAAAGATTAAAGTTAGCGCGGTTGTAAGACGAGCGCTTAATACACTTAAAAATGTATAAAATGTAAATCTAGACCGGAGTGCGTTCGTAGCCAGGTTTCGCGGGCGTCGCGACCTCTTCTGCCGTGCCTAATCTCATTAAGAAGTCCTCCGGTTGGACCGCCTTTTGCCCTAAAGAACCACCGAGGTAATCTTTCGAGACGTTGAGTCGTCGTGGTTTGCTAATCTTTTCTTTAAATAAATGCTACCCCGGGGTTTCGGATGGTAAGTCAAAACCGTGACCCCCATTATTTATTTATGTGAGTACCCCATCGCACCCCGTCGAATATAGAGTCCAGGCATCCATCCTACGGGGCAAGCAGCACCGAATGATTACAGATGATTATTTTGCATCAATTTTGGTCACGAATGAAAAAAAAAAAAAAGTATGTAGATGTGGGAATAATTCGTATAGCTAAACGTCGAGAGATACTAAATTTCGTATGAAAACTATACCGTCAGGAAATCCCATAGCCATGGTAGAACGTAGCCCCGGCGTGATAGGATTACCCTTTGCTTAGCCGAACTCGTAGTCTTCATCAAACGGCCCTTCGACGTGGGAGGGTTGCCGGGCATTATCTAAGTGCACCTCTTTGAAGACCGTCTAGTACGGAACTCACCCCCAGACCTTAATACCGCTTACCATAGTCTATGATTACCAATTTTCCCTGCACAAATTCTCTGCTTAAATTTCATCGATAAACTCATCGTGTACAGGAGCCAAGAGCAATATATGGGAAAATACGTATGCATATGTACATCGAAAAAGTAGACCGAGCGAAATAAGTCCACACGAGGATCTAGGTGCAGTATATGGAGTCAGGAGATTATTTCGTATGGAAGTACAAACTCTTGGAAGTATATGGCGATCTTATAGGTGGTATACATCTTGAATTGGTCTCATTCTTTTAATTTTTGTTATTTTATCGAATCATATATATATATATATATACTAGCTAGCACGACGCAATGATTAAGCCAACTTCCGCTGATGCGATATGGTCCGACCCTTTTGGAACTGGAACACGCGATTCGTTTATAACGTCGATTCAGAAACGGACTTTGAGTTAAAAAGCCGGCTACGAATGTTGAAAGAACGGAAGGACTTAATCTGGTGGGTTGTGATTATAAAGTATTTTTAGCAAATATAAGTTGCGTCGTTCGCTCCAAATCCAGTATTTCACTGTTCTTGAATGACTTTGACATCGCAATTAATGAAAATTATATTTGCGAAATTCTCGCACGTGACGATAATGGATCATACGTAGGCTTCGCAACCGCGACCTTCAACGTTTTTCATAGCTTCGTTAACCCTGCTAGTTAATTTGTTAATTTGTTAATATACCCGAGGCAAACGGGCGCAGATACGGTGAAAATATTTAAATTGGATTCTAGCCGAGTGATTTACGATTCTGTCTTTTGGATCAGCTGATTCTTGCGTCATTTTCTGGAATAAATAAGTATAAACTAGGCTTAACGCGTGTCTCAGATAAGCTGGCTGGAAGGTCTAAATGTTCATAGAATGTTTGTGGAATGATTTCTGAAATCTGGTAGCTGTCAGTGTGCTGAGTGATTAAGGAGGGGTTGTAAAATCACGCAAAGAATGCTACCAACATGGAGGATTACCTCGTTAAATGCGTCTTGAGTGATCCTCGCTCTTGTTTATCCTATAAATCACATAGATAAGGCATGTAAATTCTTCAACCGTAAAAAATCTTCCATAATCTTGGCGCGACAAAACGGCCAACTGAACCAGACAGTATTTCAGCGTGATTGCATGCACGGGACCGATTCATTTTTACCTATATTCAATCGCTTCTCCAGAAATAGCAAACTCTATGATTTCCTCGGGTAGATATACGATTCCACATTTATCAATTCTGTATCAAAGTACTCCAGATTCTATGCATATCAAATATAAACAAGCCGATGAGCAGCCAAATTGATATCTCGTCACGATATACCTGCGTATTATACTTCTGGGTTGAATGCACCTATAAGACTGTTTTTAGTTTGCATGGATACACAATGCGATGTTCAAAACAGGTTCATGATGCACGTGGATTACTCTTTGTACCTTGAAAAGTGATACGAGGATAATTATTTATCTAGAGCAAAGTGGAATTATTGAAAATTGAATAAACTTATTGCGCGGTCCATTGTGGCACAACTTCAGAGTTTCTTCCTGAAGCGCTTTTCCCCAAATGCGCATTTCTCACTTTCTATTTATTGCAAGTAAAAAGAGTGCATCCCCGAAATCGAAGGAATTATTTTTACGTAGATTCTGCTACTGAAAATAATTCTGCCGGAGTTACGAGTGCCTCGGTGTTAACAGCTTCGTAATGTTTTGCAATATAATTTATGCTATCCATTAAACTTCACGTGGTCCCCTGTTATCTGGTATTGCGTGCCTGATAATACATATAATTGATAATACTGTCGAACAAAGTTTTCCTGGTCAACGGTTAGTTCGTATCATCATATCAAATCCGCGTTCTTAGGCTTCCTGTAAATACCGATAGGAAAAAAAAAAACGAACAAAACCTCATTACTCGTTACAGATGACTCTGTCGTCGTTGTGCGGAGGCGGAAACGATCTGTCCGAAGAAACAAGACGCAGTTTCGAGTCTTGGCTACAACAACAACAACTCGGTATCGGTCTGAACCCTTTGATGCCATCGGCTAATCATCACCCTCAAAGTCCGCAGCCAGACAGTGGGCCATTGGGTCCAGGTGGGCCAATTGGACCACCACATCCATCTCTGATGCCGTATTCTCACAAGACACGAATGCGGACAAGTTTCGACCCTGAACTAGAGCTTCCACGACTGCAGAGATGGTTTGGAGAGAATCAGCACCCGTCACGTCAACAGATACAACACTACGTCTCCGAATTGAACTCGTTGGAGTCTAGAAGAGGCAGAAAACCCCTGGATGTTAACAACGTGGTTTACTGGTTCAAGAACGCAAGAGCTGCCCAGAAAAGGGCCGAAACCAGGAGCATTAACGGTTATAGTCCTCCGGGACTAAGCCCTCGCGGTGCTAGTATGGTCAGTGAGGATTGTAGCGACGAGGAAGACGACTCTAGACACCAGGTAATTCATTAGACGGTGATGAAATCGTGATTAAATGAAAGTGACAAAACGTTCAACGATTTACTGAGAAATTTTTTCTTCCCTTTTATTTTTACTCTGGTTATCGCAGTCGACTTCTCCGTCGCCATGCCCCCCAGCTAGTCCTCCTGTAGGCCCTTTGTCCCTGACAACACGACCAGAAGATCAACAGCCACCATCCTCTACTCCGTCGTCGGTTAAGCAGGAAGATGCTAGGGCATCATCTGGCTCTGAAGACGAGGAATCCCACCCGACAGGACCACTTCCGTCGGGGTTTCCTCTCGTTCCGAGTCCAATGTTCGGACACAGTATCATGTACATGCATTACCTACCCCCACGAGGTCCCGCTGGATGCCCAGCCAGTTTATTGGACGAGAGGAGAAAACGGAACAGGACTTTCATAGATCCTGTCACCGAGGTTCCAAGACTGGAGGGTTGGTTCACCCTCAACACTCACCCAAGCCATGCGGTAAAAACACTTCCAACCCTTACGATAATTCCAAAAAAATTCACAAATTAAAGAAGTCGATTTTGGTCAAATTTTCTTATTCTCATCAGTATTAGATATTTTTTTTTTCATTGGCTGATAACGTTATCGCCCCTTGACTATACTACCCGCGATACATCGCTGTCAAGAGTACGGCCCGAAGACTCGCAATCAGACGAGTTACTTTCGGGTTGTTTCATCAATTGCAGTTGATTTCTCTTTCCTTTTTCTGCATATTGATTCTAATTGAATTAGTTTACGAGAAATTGATTAATTGGCCTTAAGCATGGTCGGTCAATTTTTTCATGATATGTCCAATCGCTTATATGGATTATTATATGATCGTACTAATAACAATATGAAACGATTTACAGCTGATCCTAAAATACACCGAAGAACTGAACCGGATGCCGTATCGTCAGAAGTTTCCGCGCCTTGAGCCAAAGAACGTTCAATTTTGGTTCAAGAATCGTCGAGCCAAGTGCAAACGTCTAAAAATGGCACTTTTCGAAGGGGAATCCCCGCAACCGCATCCATACCACGCCGATTAGTTAATTAGATACTTTTAATCGTGTACTGTATTATATTACATAAATGCAATTTGTTGATTAATTTGTTAACTCGTAAATGTTGATTAATCGATATGCACTTTCCAAAACCGTACCTTCATTGTAATTAAAACATTCGAATAATATAATTATAATTATGAAATAACAAAAATAAAAAATAAAATAAAATAAAATAATAATAACAAAAATAATACTTAATAAACTGTATACCACTAACCATTTGAGATTCGTTCACCTAATATTTACTTCCCTTTTATAGAATTTAAACAATCATTAATCCCACTGCCGAAGATTCTTCGGCATATCCCAACGTCCAGCTATCCAGATATTTAAAAAAAAAAAAAAAACGTATTAGATCAGAGAGTTCGAGTTTGTAATAGAACAAAAATGCGGATTATCATTAGCAATGATTTAATTTGCTTCGCCACCCGCGTGGAGAAGGGTAAAACTCCTTCCTCATCTTCTTTCTTTTCGTAATCTAATGATATTTACCTCTTTTCCTCACATTGTGAGTTTCGTCTTCGACCCCCACTGAGTCTAGTAGTTCGAAATATCGGTGTGTGGGTATTCTGCACATCCTCTGATATCTGTCTGCTAAGATAAGACCCCGGAGGCTGTCATCAGACCGAACCTAACTCAAGCGTGACAATAGTCAACAGAGTATCGTCTAGGCAGACGAAAACTTTGTTAGAATCTACTTACCGAACATGAGATAGAATTAATATAGGTACTGTATCAGTATGGTATTTGGTGAAAGACGGTTTATGTTTCATTCCATACGAGGAGTGAAGAGGAGAAGAGAGGAGAGGAGAGGATTTATTTACTTCTACTTGTATCAGATGAAAGACTGACTAGTTATCGAAGCAGAAGAGTAGATGTAAGGCGATGAAACGACAAAAATATAGGTAATACGGCTTACGTTCTAGTCTGTCAATCATCCGTAGCATAACGAAGGATAATATTAACAAGGGGGAATAATAAAAGGAGAAACGAAAGTTGGCAAAAGTTTTTATAAAGTATGAGGGATCGAGATCACAGAAGCAAAAACAGATCCTTGGTAAGGGATTTCAGTTTCAGAATTCCGAGTAAGCAGGAATAACACAAAGATGAGAGGATATCATCATCCTTCATGGTGCGCACACACATACAGATGAAGTAGAAGAGGAGCGGGAGTGGTCCTGGATTTAATGAGGATAGGCGGATTTGTCCAATTAAAACGTCTTACAAGGATCCAGGCTTCCTTTCATCCACAAAACATCGAGTCTAACTTCCCTTAATACCGCGCCAAACCTCTTATCTTCTTCTAGGATATCACGTGATGCAAACTCCGCGTAGATGTACAGGGGGATCGTCTAGGGATCACAGTTTGCACCAGGTCAATGGGCTGACGAGTGAATTCGCGTCTGTGGATCACCATGCTCATTATTCATTATAATATAGGTTCAACCACATTCATGTCTGGGCTTGAGATACGTTTTGAAAAAATAAAAAAAACCGCTCATTATTTGCTGCAGGCCCAAGGACTCGTATGTATTCTGTGTTCTAATACACATCGTGTAAGCTCTGCAAAAATTGACTTTTTTTCGTCTCACTTCGGGCTTAACTTGAATTTATTAAAAATGGTAGTATCGTTATGAAATTTGTATAAGAAAATCTACCCCATAGTCACAGTCACCGGGGTATCCCGCTTATCGGCAAAGGAGGAGAAACCTGCAAGAGTGGTTTGAGATGGTGGGGAAAGAAAGCCTTATAAAAATATAAAAGTCAGCAGCCCAGGGATCATCCCTTTATCTGATCTCAATTTGTCATCCAACGTTGGCTTAATTTAACAACCTCTCGGTGAAAAATCGGGATGAAATATTTCCATTTTAAGTAGCTACGAATTTAATCCAACGACGTTTATTGCTGGGGCAATAATTACTATTAATCAAACTTAGGCGACGCAGAGAGCGATTGCGCTTTTTCATAATTCAGATGAATAAATCGATTAACCAGACCAGAGAAATGTCACACCTTGATAGGTGCTTCACGGGTTATGGATTTCAGGGAACGTCGGAAGGCCTGCCCTGCCGCTGGCCAAGAAAATGATTTTGACAAGGCGAGAGGGCAGAGAGACATAGAGTTTACCAGATACACCTACGCATGGTTCCAAAGGAGCATTGTCGCGCTTTCGTATTCAGGGGTTGTTCTTATCTGCCTATCCGGTGAGCTGTCAGCAAAGTTGCTGAATACAGAAAGCTATGCCACTACGCTATCTACTAGCTAGGATATACCAAACTATTCTATTCCATACGGCCACCGGACGCTCCTAGATAGACAATGTACTTATGTACAGAGTATTTCAAGAGTCGTCCGCGCACCGTGGCATAAATACGTGTATAAATAAATTAAAGACCAAATAATTTCGTGCATTTGACCAGAATGTTCGATTTTCCAGAACCACGTGCTTTTTTAGACTCAGCTGCAACAGATTCAATCGCTTTTACGGTTACGTGGTTTAGCCATAAGATTCCATAGTGGAAATAACGAAAAGAAAAAGAAAAATTGTGGCTTGCCATCTCCCGTGATTTTTAGAGTGAAAACTTAGCGAATTTGAAGACGGAGTAAGAAAAATGGTTGGGAGCTTAAGGCCTCGCAAATTAGCCATGGGATTGGCTTCATAATCTGGGCAGGCGGAGGGTAGGTCGGGTTGTCGACTATCACGGTGGTGGTGGCCGTGGCTACTATAGGGGAAGGAAATACAGGGCTGAAAGTCGCGGTCGTATAAATGAACTCTGCCTCATCTTATTCTTTAATCCTACCCCGAGCTACGCTATACTAAAAATTACGACTCGAGGCTAAAGTCTCCAAAGGCCATGGGCGATTGAAATTAATGAGCCATAAGAGAAGATTTCCGCGGCCGTTGTGGGGATGAACTTAGCGAACGAGAGGAGACTAGGAGTCGCCCTAATAAGTGTAATTAATTTATTACCGTTTACTTTTACGATTCTGGCTGAGTGCGCAAGGATTCTTCGCCGGCATTGCATGGATGAACCAATATAGTGATGCCACACCCGATTTCATATCATCTATATACAGTCGATTGACTGAATCCTGTTTTTATACTCCTTGACAAGCGACAAGAGAACACCGTGATTTCTGTGGGTGATTCAAGATTTGACACTTACAATTAGTTCTCATCTCGGTTTGGTGATAATAATAAGATTCGGTCTCTCTCAGAAGCATTCAAAAATGTACAGTTCTATATTTTTCAATAATGTTCAGAAGTAGCGAAACAGAGATATAAAATTTTTGTTTTACTAACAATTCCACACGTGAAAAGGACACCGTCACTAAAACATTGCGTTTTTTAACAGCAGAAACGTTTTCGATCTGCACTGTCCCCAAATTTTCGACGTCGATACGAAAGAGCTTCATAAATGTGAACAAATAATTATTCGGCCAGAAAGCTTCCTTTCGGTGTCTATCTCAAATCGCAGTCTCGCCCTCCGTCGAATTGCTGATTGAAAGGATTCCGGTTCAATTTTTGGAAAAAGTGAACAAGACATTCAAGATCTAGAATTATGGGTAAATACCGTCGAATAGTGAAATGCTAAGTTATAAGTCGGTTTCAAGAAACGATTAGAGCCTCGGAATGCATCCGATGTAAAATCGCCTCTCGAAGGAGCTGCAGTGTCTTCCGAATCAGAGAACGAACAGGGCTGAAAAAATCTGGTAAAGTTCTCCGGACAAATAAAGCTTAATTGATCTATAGCTCCTTGTACCGTTATTAGAGCGCTAAGCGGGTAAGCACACACTTAATCGCGGACGTTTCACATTGGCCAAGATCTATCGACGAAACTAAGCGGGGAAGATTAGGACACTTAGCCAGGAGGAGGGTGCGGTAAAGAGGAATAGAGAGAGAAATAGAACTAGGAGTCAGCAGCCAGAGGTGAGACCCTCCGGGCAGTCCTCGCGACCGTAAATAAAAGAAATCCTTGTAATGGCTTCCGTTAAGGACAACAACTTACGGCCCACTATGTCCCCTCAAAGATGCCTGCAGCGGAACGGACCGTCTTACAGGCTACGTTATTAAGCTCGGAACGTAACCTGTATCTATACCCAGTTAATTCCTTAACCCTTATAGACTCGGAGAAAATTTAGGGACCCGAGTTCCCTAAGACGTTGGGCGTCACGGCGCTCGGGGAGGTAAGCGAACCGAGCGGCAGGGAGGAAGTAAGGAAGGGTACAGCAGGTGCTCGGAGGATCTCCGCATCTTACGCCCGAACGATACATAATTTATGGTGTAACCGGGGCTTAAGATAGCATTAAGATCGCCTATTCTCTCGGCTAGTTATTATGTCGTAACGAAAATACTCCAGTTCACGTAATTTACGCATCCAACTCCTTCCGCGCCGAGTACGGCACTCGTTGCACATCCATCTCCCATCCTCCACCTACGATACATCTCGATCTAATATATATATATATATATATATACAAGACTCGGATTTATTTCATAGACGACCTTTGACCTGTTACACAAAAATTATGATGATCACATGAAAATCCATCAGCCGAAATTTGAGCTATACGGATCGTTGTCATCTGGCCACTGTCAAGCTAAGCTTGTTCCGATCTATCTGACGGAACGGGTATATATACCTATATGAGAAAAAAATTTGAGGAAAAGGGACGTCGTATTGATTAGGGAGCTCTTTGCGGGGGATCAACGAAAATACTATATGTCTTAAGCCCTTCAGGGGACGATACGCTACCTATGGCTTTTAGCTTTCTTACGGTTCACCAAACAGAATCCTTCTTGTCTCGGGGCACAGCCGTTACGTTATATACGTCCTATATGTACTTGGACAATCATATATAGACGTATATGTAACGTAGGTACTTATACGTATAGATATATTTGTCAAGTTAAGCTACGTTATGCTATATACCTATAATACAAGCGACTAAGTTTTTATCTAATATTTCCTATATCATATCATTCGTAACTCACGTGGCATTTGCCCCCGTGGGATATTGCGAACATAATTCTTACCAGAGGTCTGAACTGCTCCTTTGGACGGCATGTTTATTCAACGTAGGATTTAAAAGAATCGTAGGCCGCATCTCATTTAAGTAGAGGATGAGTGTCTCCAAGATCGTGAGGCAATGTGTCTTAGATTAAGACGTGGGCACTTCCTTACCACCGTCTGACTTAACTGGCGCGTGGAAGTAGCCTCAACGTATTTTATCATCCTCCACCTCACAAATCTCTTAGCCTCTAACTTACTCATGAACCATTGTCTTTTCCCAAGGTAAAACTGTTTTCTTTTTCATTCGGGATAATCCCCGGGTCAATTCCTCGAGTCAAAGACTTTTCCTGGTTTCATCTTCTGTTTTTTTTCTCTCTCTTTCTTTCTTTCTTTCTTTTTTCACTTTTCTTCGCTTTATTGCACAAAGTTTTGACTCTACTCGAGTCCGAACAAGACTTTGCACCGTTTTATACCACCGTATATATATAGTATATTAATACCAAGCGTCTTGGCTGGGTGGTTTGCGATAAAGCAAAGAGCCCGCGCTAAATACTTACATAAATCTGTATTGCCTTGCGCCGCGCGCGAGCAGCTTATACCAACACCCACGCAACCCGGGTCCAACCTACACAAGGACGATTTACTTCTACAAAGTTGACTTCTTCGCGAGTACCTACTAAGAACGAGGAGCTCGTCGGGATATAGTTTCATGGTTGGTTTTATTTTTTCATATTTATTTCTATATGTTGATTTTATATATTAATTATCTACATAATTATCATGATGACTGTTAAATATAAATTCCCGTTTCATATATCTCGATGATTTCGGGCTTTACCTGTTCTGGATACCACGCAAAGGGGGTGCGAAGATTCTTGAAGGGGTTTACGTCTCGTTACTTTAGCGGTGCGAAATCTCCGTCGAAAAATATGCGCTGGCTGTACCTTATACCCGGAAGAACTCCGCGCTGATATGTAATATACAGAAAGCCATAAATATCGAAACACAAGTCGTCGACGTTTCTGTGGGGAACCTGGAAGCTCAACTTTGGGTTGATAACAGATAAAACCCTGACTATTTTCTACCCGATTTATAAACCGACATTTCATTCCGATCTTTCGGCACACCCGTGGCTGCTGAAGTGCCTTAATTACATATAGCTAATACAAAGTTTTTTACAGATCAACAAATTTTTGAAATTTTTATCAAATGATCAAAATTCTACAAAAAATTTCTGTTTCTTTTTTTTTTTTATTTTTATTTTTATTTTTTTGCACAGCTAAAGAAGGTCATAGGCACGATTGACACGCGTGGATACGTCAACGGAACGATTATTTGGTGCAGAAAGATTGCGGGCAAGACGCTGGCGCCCGAAGACGGTAGGTAGGTACAGGGATAGAGGTTTGGTCTGCGGTAGCAGTAGCAATAAATCTAGCAAGTATATCTGAGCTCATGAATGTTATTAAGATACAACCCCCCCGCAAAGCATGGCGGTCGGGGGTTGCAGGGAAGATACAGGAGAGGCAGGAAGACCAAGCGAGCGAAGCGAACGAGGAGAAGTAGAAGGAGAAACGGTTATGAAGAAATACCGCCGCCGGTAATCCCGCCATAGATCACCAACCGCCGGGCGCTCCGTATCCGCGCCTTCTTACACCGCGTCTTAATACTGGAGGCTTAACCCGTACCCGTACCTAGATATAGATATCTTGCACATTTACTTGGGACGCGATTCTGGACGAGGTCTACCGCAGGAGACAGAAGTTTGAACGATTTGAAAAAAAAAAAAAAAAACTTCTCAAACTGTTCTTCAAGTCAAGATTATTAGATGTTAAACGATCAAGTTCGTCGAACCCTCTCCAACGCGAATTAAGGGAGTGTTTTCAAAGTCCTACGAGAATACTTCAATGTCCCAGACTAAATAAGGATTTCTTAACCGTATCGTGTCGCAAGGATGCCTTCGATTCCACATTCTTCGGCGTCGAATTATTGTACGGAAAGTATATAGACCTCTCTATCATCAGTTCAACAGAGAACTGCCTATAGGTACTCTAAAAATCACTTCAGTGATCAATTGCACTCTATATAACAAATTTGATGATCTCTAAACTGTTCATTGATCATTATTTGCCGATTTATATGTCGCAGAGACTTGCTTGTGATCTGCATCTCTTTCTGAGATACGATGGATCACAGATATACCTACTTGAGAAAACTATAGTGAACTTTTGGGATGAAGCTGGGCTGTTGGAATTTTTTTTTTTCTTATCCATATACGTAAAAAATAGCTCGATGGATGATTTTTTGAGCAAAGATGAGAGAAACTTGATCAAACTCGAATACGACTTCACAGAGTGTAGATATTGAGGTTGTTGGAAGGTTAGACAAGAAAGCTCCTTAAGATCACAACGTACCTTGTGCTCATAGACCAATTACGAAGCAAAAGGGGTATCGGAACAAAGAGACAGAAACTCAATGCAAGACTTCGATATCCTGTCTGAGCGGAAGGTAACCGATTTTTGATAATATAGGTATATCGATGGGACAGCAAGAGACGTGTACAAAAGATCGGTATAATAAGGAGCAGTGAAAGGGAATATCTACCTATCGAAACGGGTCAGTGCGGTGACCAAATACCTCGAAGTCCTGGTGACCCCGGCAGGACCTTAGTAACTCTGTTAGCTTCGTATAATGTATCGTGCCAAGATTCAAGAGGCTCGTCCCTTGGCGGGGAAACCGGTGAAGAGAGCAAACGAAGAGAGTCCAGTCGACCGCTGCAGATTGGTGTTATCAACCTAAGACTCGTTTCATCATCGAACTATGCCTCTCAATTAATTAATTGGGGTTCCCGGTATCAAATGGACCTTAACCAACATCAAAGCGCCCAGTCTTAACTCACCCTACTAAGAACCATCCATCTATGAAAGTGTCCCGCCAATTAATAGGGGGGCACGTACATACGTACCCGTGTTTGTTCGGAGTTCGTCGTCTTATCCTAATAATAAGTAAATAATAATATCACCGATTGGTAGGTATCTGGGTATATATGATATATACATTATACTCACAATTCGTATCGTAGGTATATACTGAATGTCCTGCGATCGTGATATCTGCTGGCTGTTTCTTTTTCGTTTCGAAGAGTACAGGGTTGGAGGAGTTTTCTTACGATGCTTTTGGTTCTGATTAGGTTATAGTGACGTCAATAAGAAACTTTCTTAATCAACTCCAAGACATGAAGGTGAAAAACATTTTCTTTCGTATCCATACAAGCATATTGGTAGAATGAACACTCTAAGGATCAGATGTTGATGAAATACAAAAACCACCAAAATCCCGTTTGCTAACCATGCTATTCACATCCTTTGTGAAAGAGAGTTACTAATATTGTAGCAACGAATAAGAAATTGAATTTATTCAAAGTTACTGCCTCTTACAATCGATTTTCAAAATCTCGTTCATTTTTAACATCGTGATCAGATATTGAAAGATGACAAAATCCCTTACTTCCCTAAACGAGTATCTTTGGGAAAACGAAAGGTTATACAGCCTTGGACAAACACACACGGGGGGTGATACCATTCAGAGGGGTAGATCGGAGACGGATTATGACGGGGGTGTCAGACTCCGATTTGAAATAGAGACATTAAATGTTTATATAGACATGGTGGATATTGAACTCAATTTCTTCATCCCCGGTCGAATTTATATAAAAAAGTTTTTCGTTGCAGTTAGATTTTGGAATCGATAAGTCTAATATTCCTGGAAGTCAAAATTGTCAATCGATTCATAAAATCCAACTCCTGCTATCGAATGTCATGATTTTCAATCTTGGATGGAGGAAAGAAATTTTAACCCATGTTTTTGTAAACCAGCAAATAGGTGACCCAAATACGTTTCTATTCTTCGGTTCCTATTGCTGTACCGATTAAGAAACAAAAGTAAGGCATACTCACCCGGGTACACCTAGTATACGGGTATGTATGGTATATTTCTTGGGAACACAAAAGGTTGGGCAGTTGTTATTTACAGGGAGTGGCTTTTTCGAGAACTGCTACGCTCCGAGATAGCATAGAGGCGCATGTATTCGTAAGCTTGAAGGGTGGTTTATGTATTATGGGTAAGATATCCGATGATTTAGCTCCCAGACCTCGGGGAGTCGAGTCTTATCTCGCGGCAACGCGGTAACCGAGGTGTAATCTTTTATTAATTCTGTGACTTACGAAATTTATCGTGGCTTTTGTTTACCGGGAATACTCTCTTAAATCTCCTAAACTACCCAGCATCTTTGCATTATCTGACCAGACGCCTCCGCGATCTACCTACCATTCTCGATTCTACTCTTACTTTACCTCATGGACCTTGTGACAAATTCACTCTCTTAAAATTTGGGAAAAAATCATCTCGCTAATATTTTCACTCATGCACTACATACCAATCAATTTATAACCATTATGGATGATGAGCTGATTGGACGTTTTAATTTCTTATAAAATCCACGGTGGCTGAATTTTCCACGTACGAACACCAGCGAATTCTATAACGACCAAGAATGGCTCTATATTATTATTAGAGTCCCTTAAGTCTAAGAGCCTTAAATCTGCGATAAGTTATGGGCCCCCCGAACCATGCCTTATACCATTTCCCTATAATATCTTAGTCTACGCGGAGGCGCCTCTCCGGCCTTTATCTCGCATACATTACTACACGCCCCTGAGACGAGAAGGGAAGATGAGGTGGGATGGTGGGGAGGTATAAAGGGGGCAAGGGGGTAATTGAAAATAACTGCTACCCCTAAACCAAACCCCTAACCAAGATAAACCACCCCTGGATCATCTCGTGCGGGTTTCTTCTTTCCCCGTGCATGTACAAACATTTTTCCAACTCTACGGTGTACCTCGTTTAATCCCCTATGCCACACCGAGGTCTTAATTAATGAAAGACAAACTAAAAGTTTAAGGTTAATCTTCGAGGCAAGAGCACATAGCTAAAGACGAACTTTTAGTTGAACCGAAAATCTCTCGGTATAATATATTACCATCTGTAATGTGTGTTCAGGGTTTATATCTACACGATGAAGAAACAATGTCAGATCTGAAATATTTTCATCCTGTTTCCACGATTATGATAATTCGAAACGTCTTTTTTTTTCTTCGAATTTTCTAGTAAACTAGGGCGACCTTCACCGTCTTTGCAAATATATGTATCATAGCGGGGTTGAAGAAGGGAGTGGCTGTATAAGGGGCCTGGAGGTGCGATCTTCCAGACCATAAATCTGGCTGTATCCCACAGGATCGCTTTATTATAGATTTCCATGTAACGGGCGCGAAGGTATTCCGACAAAGGAAAAAGAGTTGAGCCAGTAAGCGGCTGAGTTTCAAGTTTCAAGTCTGTCTTGTCAAGTAAGTAACTTAAATCTTCTAGTTTTCTTAGGCATAGAACGACTTGAGAACCACGCCGTCAATCGGTCGATAATTATCGCGATCAAATATAGCGCACATGTCGATTCATCAATCCACCCTACATATGATCTCAAGGTGATGTCTGTGTCTTCTATTCCACCAGGAATAACGTCTGATACAATTTTCCTTCTCATTATATTCGTACTTTTTTTTTTTAGAATTTATGTGGTCTAATATCATTTAGATAGAATAAAAAATCAGAGAATGGAGACTGGGGGTAGAGATAGGTGCACAAACGAGGTCTTGCCTCTCTGGCCATCAAACAAATCGGTTGCTCTCCGGTAGAAGGCAAGTCACTCCATTTCTCGATTACTCGATTACTCGATTACTCGGCTACTCGATTAGTCGCGTACTCGTTTACAGGGACACGTAGACCGCAATTTAACATCGTTAACGAACCAACCTCCAGAACATCCCCTAGCGCTCTCGTTTGCGATGCAGCAACTACCGGAACTGCCCATCATGCGCGTATTTAACATATCGACGTTTATCGGCGACCAACTTAAATGTGAATATTGATTATCAGAGATCTCAGAAAGCTTGTCAAGTAGTAGACTATGCAAAAGTTTAGTTAAATTATCCTGATCTATGTGAACGGAGATGTTCTTCGAATCCTAAATTGATTCCTCGAAATGTATGTATAGTATATCATGAAATGCGTAGGCGTGAGGGGGGCTTCGTAGGATAAGGGGACTCCCTCAGCATCGAACAAACGTAGATTTTAATCAGTAACTAGAGAATGTGAGAAGTGAGACCCGGGGACTTGGCAAAGTGGATCTGTTAAGACGCGAATGACGTCCGCGTCCGCGACAGACGTAAAGATTACATTTGAAGCTCTACACAGGGGAGGACCGCTCCGGAGTCGAGTAAAACGGCCGCGACGGCCGCTTATCATGGCAATAAAAAGCATCGACTAGGATTGGCATTTCGCCCGGAAAAACGACATCTTTAGGCTCTTTAGGCTCCGGGGTACCAGATAGGGCTGAAATATACACTCATCCGTTAGGCATTTTCTCGTAATGCCCCGATACAACGTGTAAACGGGACGTGTACAGAGTCAAAGTATGAAATACGACCGTGATACGAATAAAATATGAAAATAATATTCTTGCACTTCCCTTTCCCAGAGCTTTCGATATATATTTTTTTTTTTTTTTTACAATTTCCAAAGAAATTCTAACATCGTCTACTCCACGACTATGATTCCGATAACAAGAAAGACAAGGAAGACAAAAGGTATCAGCAGCTCTGTACGAGCTGTAAATTGTACAAAGATCTCTCAGTGCAAGCTCGAACAATCGGAATGGTATTATTTGATTTTTTGCGGCTTAATTCTGTCACTGTAACACCTGAAGTTGGAATACGGGGAGACTTAGCGTGGAATTTGAATGCGGATTTGTCTCGTCTGAGAGCAGGAGACCCGAACGACGATTAGACAATGCGCGAGAGACTGAGACGCGGGCGTCGCGGTGCCACGGGGTTTGCGGGGTAGGTCGAGGGACCCACCAGATGTGCGAATCCTGATCTTGTTAAGGGAGCGCTGAACCACAAACAACCAACACCCATTCAAATTTACGCGAGAAATCTCCGCGCTTAGGCTCATTTCACACCGTTACATTAATCCAGCGATATTCGATTGCGTCTACGATTAACCCCGGTGGTGATTGACAGTAGGCTCCTGTCTTTCTCAAAGCTTTGGGAGAGAAACGAATTTCTCTTTTAATTACTTCGGGTTTTTCTGTGTGAAAACAGCTTTATGAAACCCTTAGAAACACGTATAGGTATCTTCTTTTAATACGCGCTTGAACGATCGGGGTGGAAAGATACACCTCTGATTTATAAACATGCCAGACCAATTACGAGTGAACGTTTGAAAAGATGTCACTCGTCTATAGGGCGCGAGAATGACAAAAGCTTCGCGGAGATAAGCCACCCTTTAAATTTTACTTTTTAAACGCAGGGTGGAAATGAATAAGAAAAGGAGACGAGCCTGGGGAGGAATAGAAAGAGATGATTTAAACATCGAGCATTAATATTCGCCACGTTACAAACATCTCCCTTTAAATACGTGTGTATCACTGTTCAAGGCTCAAGCGCGCGCGATGATTAACAGGAATTGAATTGAATGGAATATTCTTGTTAATAAGTGATTTCCATAATCAGTCACTGAGTTTACGAGCTGCAGCTATAATCCGACATTCGTGTAACCCCCAAGTACCGTTGAATGAGGTTTCGATTGCTTAATTAATAGCGCACCGCATAATAGCTGCTAGATATTAGATTCTGTGCGAATATAGTGCAGTCAGCTGAATCGCTTGAAGAGTTTTAGAATTTTCTCGCGATGCGCGTAGACGTAGAGGATATTCTATTAGTGAAAAATAACGAAGAATATTGTGGAAAAATTCTCGAGTCTGAGGGCAAAGGATTCGACTGGTGGATAGAACAAAAAATATAAAAGCTTTAAAATGTGGTATATATATACGTATATACCTACACCTGACAAACATTTATCGAGGAAGACTTATTTGCCCACCGGAAACCACCAGCATGAAGAGTGGTGAGCCGTCTGGTGTAGGAAAAGAACGCCTCACTGACGCAGAGAAATCTTTAAAATGAAAGAAGACAGATAACCAAAGACACCCCTAACCAACGGCGGCCATCTCCGTATAGCTGAACTCAATTCTACCGCTACAGCCACCCACCTTCTCCACCTTACAGTCTACGGATGAAGGTGGAGGCGGAGGTGGAGGTGGAGGTGGAGGTGGCGGTAGCAGTAGCAGAGTAGAGGTGGAGAGATTGGGGATGAGGATGGGGTAGCACTCGGCTCGAACTGATCAATACTTGAAACACCGCGAGGTATCGTCTCGTCATTTCCGGTGTACCGGGGGCGGAAATGAAGGCGTTAAAAATATATAGTACGTATAGATACCTAACCGATGTATACCGCGAGGTACGAAAAGACCGAACGACAAGCAGACCGACGCGTCGGACTGTTCGCCCCTTGCAGATAGCGTTTCTGTGGTATTATTATATATTATATATCCAGTATAGTACGGAATGTTCTATACACAGGTTGAATGAGAGTCGTGTTACTTTATCGTGCTACTCGATGCACGAGTTGATCGACTTTTAATTACGCCTATCTCCTCCAAACCCCAATACTTACATTCAGAATAATAGAAAAGACTTTATTCCCGAGGAATATTCTCATTGGCTAGATCGAAGTCAGAGATTTCTTTATACACTGAAGTTTTCGGTGCTCTTGACCCTACATATACAATTCTATATGAAACGATCAACGACATGTCAACGACCCTCAATTGGCGCTTTGGACCATTTCTATACGACCTTCAAGCTTCACGCTTTGGTTGATAACTTCTAATCTTCAATTGACCTTAGCCTACGAACTAACACGTACAATTTTGGAGGCGCCACAGCCACCACAAATACGTTCACCTAATTATGAAGAGATTTTCTTATCGCTATAGCTAACACCTCGACCCAATTAGGTACCTACATCTGTTATTTGCTCAGAATTCTGAAACTTAAAATATCTGGCTGAAATTCGTAAGGAAGACTAATTAGCGAGTGAATGTTTACTTTCTGGGATTGGATTCTTCGGGAACGGTTAATCAACGAGTCCGAAGTTTGAAGAGGGACGTATCTCAAAAGGCGACAATTTTGGGAGAGAGTTGCTCTACGAGAGGCGTGACGTAGAGTGTGACTGGAGAATATTGGATTTGCAAGATCCAGGAAGGGGTTGGTTAGTATCAACAGGTAGAGGTTCCCTCGCTAGGTTTCGCCCTCCGGTTCGTGGATAAGCTTTAGGCTAAGCGCCGGCGCCAGCTAAGCCACTAGCACCCAGAGAGGGTGTGACCCAAAGATACGATTGGTCCAAGGGAAGGTACAGAAAAATCATCAGTAAGAGGGAAAGAGTGTCAAAGAGGGAAAACTCAAGATAGAAATGAAAGAAAAGGGCCAGCGGAGACATTTCTGGTTCCTCAGCAACTCCGAGATCCACAAAAACCTCGTAAAATGACATTCGATGAATTCTCTTGAAGGAAACTAAGATACCTACTCCATCAGATTTGTCATGCTACTGCTATTCCATGTGCGAATTTATCATGCGTTAAACTCTGCTCAGGACTTGCAGCAATCATTGTTTATCTTCTCAGCTGTGTATCAATTGGTAGCCAATTTGTGAGATTCTGTACCAATAGATCGAGTCGAATATCGGTGATAAAATAATAGAGAAACTAGACTCTATGTATCTAATACATAACGGTGGCATCAGCGTATGAGACGAGGTATATTGGGGGTCAATTGGGGTCTGCGGCAGCTTGAGAAGACCGGGGGAAATACGGGGAAATATCCGCATGGGTCAGCCAAGAGAAGCTTAGAGCTTGGTCGCTCAATATCGGCTTTGGGATACTTCAGATATTTATCTAACGTATTATATTTTTCAACGAGCAAGATATTCCGCCGTTTATTTTTCAGACCAACGCATCTACCGTCTGTACTAGAAGTATCGATTTTTTTTTTTTTCATATATATATAACGAAGTTGATCATTGAGTTCTAATCAGTCATTTTATCCCTCAGCAAAATCAATCTAATCCCATACAAACCGGTGGAGTAATCGCCTGTTACCTCATCTCGACGAATATTCACCGAGTTAGGTACTACACCAAAACTTTCATACTATCTGTTGGAGGAAGACGACTATTGTGTATATAAACTTGCCCTGAATTAAGGTTTCGGTCTGAGTGTTATTACTATCAGATAACAGGCGCGCCTTGTTTGTACGTCTTAACTCTTCGCGTGGTAGGAAATAAAATTTAAATCTATGTTGCGAATTTTTTCATGTGAAAAAGGTATTCGTATATCTTGTTATCCCGAGTTTATAGAAATTTAAAGCCCACGTATCGATATTGTATATAGATTCGTCTGTCCGGCGGCGTTTTCGGGCACGTACCTACACAGGAGACCTCGATCGATTGTCGGAGGTCGTACCACGCGGCATTATACGTCTAGAGGGCTCTTAGCCCGAGCGATTTAATTACGAATTACTACGGTTTATTTTTAACGTCATGACACAAATTTCAGCTCAGCTAACATTCGCCGGTTATCTCAGTGAGATATCTGAGTGAGCCGCGTGCGCGCCACTTATCAAGCGCTGTGATAAGTCACAGAAGCGCAGGTAACGTAACCGCTCCCTGGACAGACGAGCAGACATAGCTAGGCATCGTGGTTCAGGTGTAACAGTTTCCGTTTCCGTTTCCGCAGATAAAATTTCTTCAGGTTAAATAGTTTCGGGTTAAAAACTGATAACAATCCATCGGCGAATCAAATGACGTCCTACTTCCAACTATGACGTTCATAGGGCGGTGCAAAGTGATATCAAAGAGTGTTAGATCTCGTGCGTTGAAGCCTGCACGGTGTTGGAAAATGTGTATTATCCTTTAGATTAGTCAGCTAACAGTTATCAAATATTAAAAATGGCTCAGTCCAATACACATATGGCAAAACTATACTCAATCGCTCAATTTTACTCGTGGATATTAATCCTTTCCATTGCCTCGGTGATAGTCAATGTCCAGGGTGGCTGCCCTGAGAGATGCTTGTGCTACTTGGACAAGGAACCCAGTGCCATCATCTGCACGAAACAGGGATTGACAGAGTTTCCTAATGATCTAAGTGACTTGGTAAGTATACGCCCACCGCGTGTCAAACACTGATGAATCATCGATTAGTTTAAGCAGGGGAGAAAATTCCAATACGTACATCTTACCCCGATGATTCTTCTGAGTAATTTTCTAAAACCCCTGGGGCATTGGTTAAGCTGAGGATTGTTCACCACTTGACATTTAATCGTGCCGATGGATGATTTATCGATGATACTCAATTTCACTCATTACTAGTTGCATGATAAATCGCGATTGAAAGCGTGTGAATCTGTTTCCCATGATAACTACAACTTTTTTATGTTCTTTTAGATTCTAGAATAAATGACATAACTTCAGCCATGTTTGTTTACGTTTTCACAGGTACAATACTTGGATCTGTCTGGGAATATCTTGCAAGAGATACCGGACAGTATAACGCTTCTTAGCCAACTAGGAGCTTTAAATTTGGCCAAAAATCGATTGACAGCTTTGCCAAATAGTCTTTACAACTTGGATAAACTGCAGAGACTTGATCTGTCTGGCAATGCTTTTACCAGCATCTCTAGCGTCGCTTCGATAAGCCATCTGACAAGCCTCAAGACTTTATACTTAGGAGGAAATCCAATATCTAGTCTGGAAGGGTTGACGAGCGCCACTTTGCAAGGCTTGGACTTCAGCCACTGTAGTAAGTCAAGAATTTCATCAAATACCATCAATTTTAATATGATGGGTACAGAGGCACCAATCTGTTAGAAAATTATTTTCCGTCATTCCTGGAGCAATTATGTTTTGTCTGATTCATGAACCCTTGATAACGTCAACGTATCCCGGTTTAATCAGAGCAGTAGTCCCGATAGGAGCAGCGATACGTGACCTTTCAACCGCATTGTAGTACGTTCTATACTTTTTTATTTTCATAATTTGATCGTGATTTTATTGAACCCCATTCCACCCATTATTACAATACCACAATACCCCAATAATCCGATCCTTAGCTCTACAAACAGCATTTGTTTCTGATTTTACTTCGGTTGTTGAATCCAGTGGAATTCCGGCTTATCAGTGACATGTAAAAAAGGGACACTTTTGCCACGTATATAATTGAAGGAAGTGCCCTATATAACTGATGTCCCAATCGCGAATCAAAAATGCGCATAAATTAGTCCGTGAAGACATTTTCAGAAAACGAAGAATAAGTTTTTTGATATATCTTCTTACAGCTCTTTTAATCTTTCAGGACTTGAAACATTCGCGAATTTAACATTGAGCGGCCTGCCTTCACTAACAACTTTAAGCCTGTTGGGAAATCCGTTGACATCGGTGCAGAAACCAGTAAGCGAAATGCTCAGGAGGCTAGACATGTCTGACTGTCAGATAAATTACTTGAACCCAGATTCTCTTGAAAATTTACCGAATCTGGAGGAACTGCGTTTGCCGAATAACCCAAGGCTCGCTTTCAGCACGCGGTATGTATTCAAAATCTAACCAAATGATCGGAATTCTTCGTACGTGTGATTTACTGTGATCAATCTATTCCAATTTGACAGATACGACACTCTGACGCACGACAAGCTGAAGAGACTAGACGTTTCAAGATGTAACCTGGACCGACCTGGACTTCACGGTTTCCCTCAACTAACCCAGGCGAAATTATCTCGTAACTTAATCCGAATTTTACCAGATAAAATTTTCGCGAAGAATCGAGAACTGCAGCAGATATCACTCGCTGGAAATGGACTCGACCAATTGAACAAGAGTGCTTTTGCTGGTTTAGTGAAACTGGAAATTCTCGATTTGTCATCAAATTCGCTGCGCAATATCCACTGGACGGCTTTCAGAGAGAACATAAACTTGAGGTTACTGAACTTGTCGTTCAATAGTTTACTTCAGTTTCCAAACCTGACGAGTGCAACCACGCTTTTGGATCTGTCGACTAATTTAATAGACGACTTCAAGAGCAACGTACTGCTCGACATGCCGAAACTCAAGGTTCTCGACTTGAGCAACAATCGAGTTGATGAAATTCCTAATCACTTGAAATCACAGTCTTTAATCAGTCTGTCCCTTCGACAGAACAGGCTCATCCAATTAAATAATAAAAGTTTTGATCAGCTACCTGCTCTTGAGAGACTTGATCTGTCAGGTGAGCATACAGATTCTATTATTGAACTAAAAGAGGTTCGGAGTAAAAAACATTTTCTAAAAACAAACATTTGTTAAAAACTCTTTTCTTTTCAGGAAATCGACTGACCGAAGCACCAGCACGATCAGTGTTCGCGCACAATCTATACTTGCAGAGAATTTTTTTAGATGATAACCCGTGGCGATGCGATTGCGAGCACATATTGAACAGTTATGAGTACCTAACGGAACCACCGGCGAAAACAAGCGCGCAAAGTCTGGTCTGCCAAAGTCCTACTAACGTGTCTGGCTTCTCATGGGAAAGTGCTTGTTTCGACGCATGGAGCGGACCGAACTTTAACTCCGAAGACAAAGCCTGGGGCATGATTCTAATCAGTCTATTGACGATGGTTATAGTATTTGGCAGCATTGTATCCCTGCGACATGCCATGAAAATAAAAAGGCAAACTTTCCTCGAACGTCAGGAATTGGAAAGAGTCGAAGCCAGGGAAAGACTAAGGCTTCTACAAAGAAGGTCAGTATTCTCGTCTTACTCTTATCGTTAGCGAGAAGCCAATTCTTCTCTATCTTTCTTACTAATCGATCCGATATGACAATTAAACCGTTTTGACCAAATCTGAACCTAAATCATTGACAGAATTCTCATTCTATTTTCCCTCTCACTGATTCCCCCAGAGCCCGCCAAGAGGAAATATTAATAGAGGAACCCCCCGAGCCAAGGATCAATCCTTTGGAGCTGATCGGTCCACCTAGCTACGAGGAAGCGGTCCACATGCCGCGTCTAGCTCACTCGATGGATGCTCTGGATGCTATCTCGATGGAAAGTGTACCCGCACACATACTTGGTTCTGTGGATAACCTACGGTCGAAAAAGAGGAGGCCTAGACGACCAAGAAAGCGTGCACAGAGCGAAGAAAATTTGGCGCGAAGAGAAGAACGGCGCGAAATCAGACGTCGAAGAGCTAGCTTAGAAAGAAATCAGTCCGTTACAGATCTTGCGGACTCGGCCCAGTCGCCGCTGGACTCTAATAATGAGTTTACATCCTCCAGGACGCTGCAGTCCCGACGACCAAGGGCTAGGAGCATTTCGGACAGTGAAAGCACCAGGAATCGACAGCGACCTTCGACCCCAGGGGCTAGAGTAAAGAAGCGACGAGGCGCTGCAAGGAACGGACATTCATCTGACGACGAAGACTCGGATGCCCAAAACGGGATCGCCCCAAATTTGTCTAAGTCAAGCAGTGGCGTTTTTATAAAAAATTTAACCAAGGAACCGAGGGGCGGTTATAGACCGACGGCACAGGAAAGTGTCTTCTAGAGCAACCGATGGAAACAGTTACTTGAACTGAAAAGTTGTTCTGCTCTGTTGGTAATGCAGTGAGTAACCAGGGGCTGGTTGTTGAAGGGTTTCAGAGGTGAAGTGAAAAGGTACTTGTATGGGTGAATCAAATTTCGGTTAGTACCGAGGGTCCACACGGTGATAATTACTTTATTTTTCAATTTTTCAATTATTGTACCTACGAGTTAAATACATCGCGTTCCAATGAATTACCGAAATATAAGCAAAACCATAGTTTACTTTGATTAATAGTATAAGGTTTACTTTTAAGCTATTAAAGACTGAACATCTGTATAAAAAGAAAAGAAAGAAGAAGAAGGAGAGTTGTGCATTTCAGTTCGACCTTGCCCCTAGAACAAGTCGTGTTTAGGTAGCACATTCGTTTTGCTACATCCACATAGGAGATTTCTTAAACGAAATAATGAAGGAGTATATTGCATGCCGAAATTTCGCGGTTATAAAACGCTTGGAAATCGGATGCTCACGTCCATTAAGCGTAGTGGAACCAGCGACCTTAGGACTAAAAATGAATATATTTAAATTAAAGTGTCCTTACCGTTTGCCTATCTGACACAGATATTGAAATTTCAGTTGCGAAATAAACTGCCATGTTATAATATGTTCAACATCGCATGAGAGATTCATAGTATGCCCACATGTATCGATGGAGCATGCATAGCCAATAAAAAAAATTTATTCGAACGTGAAATCATCGATTGCAAATTATATTCATATCCACGCCCCGGATTATTGTGATATTAAAATAGCAAGGAAAGTATAGAAATTATAATGAGTATTTGAATTATCATCAGAAGGGAAAACGCTCTGACTTGTTAGTTTCAATCAAGATTACTACTCGCTAGTAGTTTTCTAACGTATGATACAGTTATCTGAAAGTAAACACTTGCGCTAAGGTATCCTAATGTGATCTGGAGTTTCAAATGTACATACCTGGCATGTCTTACATTAGATATTAACTGTAAAATGAGCTGGAATAAACGTTGAAAAGATAATAATCATAATTTTCTGTTCTAATAGAGCGTGTTACATATACCTAATTTTCTGTGAAAAGGGAATTTCTCCTGCATGTAAAATTAACCGTTTGGTTTTATAGGGGATTGAGTGGGGGAGGCCATATCCGATATTTATTATATATAATATATTTATTATATCGAATAGTAACACATCTTGACGGATGTAATTGGATAAAACATAAATTTACAATCATTTGGCTTAGAAGATGCGAACATTTACTTACTTATACATAATAATATTTATAACAATATATTATATCATCTATGCGTATTTTATATAATTACAGACTAATACATTATATATATCCGATTTTAATGATACAATATATATATAATATTTAATTATATAATTTTAACACTTGGTACGTAACTATTTAAATGCTAAGTGAGCCGCATTCCAATATTTTATTTACGAAATAAATAACAAACCTGCATTGTCCATAACGTTTGACCAGGTACGTTGGCATATATATATACATATATATATATATATATATATGACCCTGACAATTCTTATGACAACTCACCAAATACACTTACGACTAATTTCGTCATAGTTTATATCTAGTGATCTAAAATCTAAGGATTTATTATTAGTCTCACGAAATACATTCTTTACTTGATTTAAATGAAAATATAAATCACTGGTAGACGACGTATGACTATCGACTGACCCTAATTATATGTGGAAAATGCGTGAAATAAAAATAATTTTTAAAACTTATTATATTCGTCGTCAGTCGAGTGTGGAATCGATAAAAATGCTTGTTCGAAACGGCTGAATGATTACAAGAGGTGCAGGTATCGTATACATACATAAATATTATATATTCTCATAAAATTTGTCACCTTGTTTCAATTTTACATTATATAGGTATCTTTCATTACCTGCGTTACCTATATAGTGATATAAAAATTGATAATCGCTTACGTTAAAGCAACCTCGATGCACCGAGTCAATCGCGTTTAATTATTATTCTTCCCTTCATATGTAATTGCCCGGGCATTAAAAACGTTGAACGGCGCGAAAACTATGTACAGTACCCTTATAAATTATAATACATCGACTGCCGGTGGATATAGTGGTACAAGTCTGCCCTTAATTCGTATTCTCGAACTTCTCCACTCCAGAAATTCATTGGTTGTCTTAGACGCTTCATAAAACCAACTACACATCGTGAAATTTATCATTTTACCTCACCAGTATCAGTGAAAGTCTCGACGGTTAATATACTTCGTAGCATCTGTCGCGCCATGCAATCAAAAGGAAATGAAATCGAGGAAAATATGAGGAAAACTATGCATCGGAGTCAACCCTATCACGGAACGGCCAGAATTAACCCGGCCTAGGAACACGACGCGTTATTATAACGTTCGATAAACGAAGTTAAGACAAGGGTATGTAAAGGTACTAGACACAAATAAGAAGTATAAGCGTCAAGTCTATAAGCTTACGGCGTTTTGACTAGGTTCGCACCAGGTTTTGTCCGCGTTATTAAGATCGGGGTCTTAGGAACGCTGTCCGGATTATCCTGGAGGGTTATCTTCACTCTTTGAGTGTTCGGGCTCAACGGTGGACTATGATTTTCGTCTTCAGTAACGCTCGATGGGCTATTTGGTGGTGTAACCGAATTAGGTTGACCCCCATTCGGCCTGGGAGCAAACGTGGACATCGGCGAATGAGTCTTCACCTCCTGAAGTCCATTCGGTTCATCCTGAGGAGGCAGAGACTTCCTGGGTGGTTTAATCGGGTCCGATTCAGCCACCGATGGTGTATACTTAGTCCCGTTGTCCACCGTCGGCGAATTGTGCTGGTCCGTCCATTGCCTGATTTCTTGTGGTCCTGCCCAAGGGTCTTGGTTCGGTTCTACAAGCGGTGCGCTTTCCGCGTTACCATTGGACGCAATCTTAGGCTGGCTTGTATTATTAGAGTCCAAAAGTGATTTCTGTATATCCTTCAGCTCACTTCCACGCTCCGGATCGTTGTTTGACTTCTTTTTACAAATGCTACTCTTGTAGGCTGCAAATCCAACCAGAGCACCCAAAACTCCGAGCAACGCAGCTAGGACCACGTACGATCCCATACTCTTCTTTGACTGACGGGTAGACGCCTCTCCTATATCATCTATGGATGTATCCTCGTCGCCATCCGTATCGGCAAACTCTTCCCCGATTTTATCAAGCTTTTTTTCCAGGCTTGGAGCAGTATTGATACTCTCCAAAATGTCGGCCTTCTTTGTGACTATTTCACCGTCTGTGTCACCGACATTATCCCAGATGTCTGAACTCGAAGTTGTAGTGTTTACGGATGCTACGGTGAAGAACTGTTCATCGGTCAAACTCTTCTCCGAATCACCATCATTGCTTGGGGTGGTCGAGCCCTCGTCTCCGCTGATCATACTCCAAAATACATCAGACCATGACGGTTCAGCAGTTGTGGATCCCTCGGTGGTGGACAATGTCGTGGTATTGTCTTCGTCCAAAAAGTCGGTCGGATTAATGGGTCCCCAGATTTCGGATCTCCCTTCACCGGATCCTTCCTCTTCAGGTTCAGTCGCTCCGGAACCCTCAAAAAGGATCAGAGAGTCATCTTGTCCATCAACAGCAGAAAACACAAAATCATCTGAATCATCGCCAGTGGCAGGCGTAGTAGAGTTCGAAGTATCCAAGGTGGAATTCGCCTCTGTTGAGTTCACTGGCGAAAAATTTAGCCCGCTTCGCCCTAACACGGGAATAATTAAGTCGTCGATCATTTCTGGGGTTAGAACGGGAGGAATGGAAGGTATGTCTGTCACTTCTGCAATATCTTCTGATAGACCGTCCTCGGCGTCGCCTGACCCTGCAGCCTCGTCAGCTTGCATCTCCTTGTCCTGTTCCTCGAACATACAAATCACTTCTGCTTCTGGTTCGAGTAAAGAGACTCCTTTAAGGTTGGACGGTGTATGGCAAAAGACTTTCTTTGAAATCTTAACGCCGTTTTCTAAGAGGTCATCTCTCACACGAAGAGTATCGCAGTTGCAGATGAGAGGGTTTCCTGATACTTCCAAGTTCTTCAACGCCTTGAGTTTCGTGAACGCCGGCGATAATTGGCGGATGTTGTTTCGTCTGAGATCGAAATTTTTCAATTTGTGTAACCCGTTCAGGGCTAACTCCTTGAACTGGGCGATAGAATTGTCAGACATTTTCAGATTCACTAATCCCGTCATGTTCAGGAACGTGCCGGGCTCGACGATCTCTATTTCGCCGTCAGATAAATCCAGGCTTTTTAAAGAGGGTGAGAGGTTTTTGAGGGAAGTTGACCTGAGGGTTTTTTCGAGAACGAAAGCCTTCAGGCTCGTAATGTGGTGGGAGTCGATGTTCTCGACATCGTCCAGCTTCTGGCAAACGGCGGAGTCTACATTCTTCAGGATACATTGAGCGTTCGTAGGGCCTAGTAAACCTAAGGCCAGGAATACTGCCATCAACAGTGCTACCCGCATCTTTGCTTTCGTCAACCTAAGACAGAAATGAAGAGAAAAAAAAATTACAAAAATTGTAAGAGTTATACGTCTTATCATTCAAGCATCGCGCTATAAACTGAGGATTGGAACTCCGCTATACGTGCGCGATTTAACATACATTCGCTTAATAACAATCGAACAAAGTACAGTTCAACATCGTGCATCATTGTGGGTTGATGGTGAGCCAAGTACCAAGTCCGTCTTGATAAAGAAACTGGAATAACTCAGACTGAGTTGTGCGTAATGGCTCGTTATTATGGAGTCCAATACCGATTTTTCGCTAATGAGACAATCAGTGTTCGCTAATTTGAAGAAACGTTGAGACAGTATTGTAAAGAATTTTGAGCGAAGTTATTTTCCAGATCTAGCAGACAAATTCGATTACCTATCATTCGTACCTTCGTGAATGGGTACGTACGCTATTCATTACGATCGGTCAAATTTTTTAATCAACTCATGAAGATCAATGAAAAAGGAATTACTATCGGTAAAGATAACGAGCTAATTACGAACCTTGAATCTGATAAGACTCTGGTATCAACGAAGACTTTGCAGCCGTACAAACGACGATTTGATGACTTTGAAATGCGGTTTTCTTCGTTCATCACTTTTATTCCGTTCTTATGTTGAATTACTAAAGTTACGAAAAGGTGCATTGACATGATGAACGTCGAAATGTACGCGTAGCGTAACTCACTTTCAGTGTATTACTTCCTCTATTTTGCATAGTATTTATTCATTGGTAGGCTTCACTACGTTGCGTGTCGTAATCGCGCGCTCGAATGATCAAGCATCGTGTGCGCCAAGGCGAAACAAAGTGTACGGAATCTCAAGACTATAATTTGCCACTGGTCCGTGTCGTCATTCGCCTTTCTTTGGATATCAATCTGAGAATTTTGATGAAATAAAAAAGTGATAGAAATAGGTGGGATCACGAACGACTAGGGGATTTACTCTAAGCTTTTGATTAAACTTTATCGAACGTCGGTAGCTTATCTGGTGGCATGAAATACGTACTTTATAATAAATCGTTCGGGAAATATCGCGCGGTTCGTCCGCATCATTACGAAAATAAAAAATCGGTTGATGTAGGCAATTCGCAGGCTACTATAAGTGTCACGGTCCGGTCAGAACCGAGTCAATCGAACTTGGAATAATGTTACCTTGATCGTTGAGACTCTTCGTAAATGTCTCACTCCGCGAATTGTACTTTCGAATCGGATTCCAACAAGAGTTGGTATAGGTGAACTTTTTCTTTCGCGAAACTAATCTTTGAAATTTTGCCTGACTCATACCCGACTCACCTTCGAGCGAGCCAGATATAAAAAAACACGTAATAACCACGTAGTTTCGTATGTGGTATTGTATAATTAAGCATGCATACGTACAGACTACAGACTTTGTTTTCGGGGCCTTGACGATTACCTACACTCACGCATTGCAGCATTAGTCCGGGTGTACACAAGTCTGCGTGTTTAAAGTCTGCCGTACCATATTTCGTGGCTCAAATTTCAACGATTTCAAACAAGGAATTGCACCATTTGTATTTACGCCATAAAGTGCGATCGTTAATAAAACCGGTCGGACGAGAAGCGATATTTCCTCGTTAACTTCGCGGCCTTAATTTCCGCCCTTTTTAAAAATTATAGACGCGTCGTATAATTGATTTGCGTCAATGCGGTTAGCTATTCGCAGATCTTTTCACTCTACAGCCTCGAGGTTCACCTTGGATTTTCTCAAACATCATATTACGTTAAATTCTCTGTCAGATAAGCTGTCGCACACTCGGCTGGGCTAGTATAGGCTGGTCAGCCAAGTAAAGACAAAACCAGATAGTCTTTAGGACAGCAGAAACCACGAAGACTCATTGGCTCAAGCGGGTCGCGCGATCTTTCCGTGTCACGGATGAATTCGTTTCAATTCACCATCAAGCTACATTTTTGAGAAAACTGGTACCTACCCACCTAGTTTCAAGCTTATAATTCTATAGGGTCGAGAGAGTTGCTCGCGTGCTGCGTCTATCGCCGTATGGCCAAGTTTATTTTTCATTTCAGGAGGTTTATAAAGCCCGAGGGTTCGCGCTCGTGCAATGGCTTCTGGGAAATGATATAAGAGTGCATGGCGCGGCACGCGCGTTTGTGTGTGTTTATTCGTTTTTTTTTTCTTCATTTTTCTATTTTTTATTTTTTATTTTTTTCACAAATTACTCCTTCCTGGCAGATGGATACGCGTGCTTCATTAGGGCAGATCGGAATAAAGCGGTGAAAAGATAACAAAAAAATACCTATCCCAAGTCAAAAAAGAGAGATTGTCGCACGCAGGAACGTGTAATCATTATAATCAGTTGCCTCTAACGATTGTGATAATTAGGTTGACCGGCAAGTGTTTCTAGATGCGAAAATAGTTCGGCCCACAGCAATGTGAAACAGTAATCGTAAAATGACGAACTGAGAGAAAAGAAGCGGTTTCAGTATACACGGAATGAGGCTCCAAAAACGAATGTTGATAAGATAAATTTAGCATGGCTGAAAACATGACGTTTCGTCGTTTTTATCTGCAAGCCAAATATAATTGGCCTGTGATAATTATGTTATCAGAAATGAATAAAAGTTACCAGCTAGCTACTCCGGGTCCTTAAACTCCTCCAGACGCGGGGGAAAAAAAAAGTAAAAAGTCAAGAGAAGACGGAGTTCGAACCGCGGTATACTGTACATCCTTTTTCGGTAATTGGATGTGAGTAAAAAGAACGCCGTCTCGTCCTTGATTTGAATTACAAACATGTTTTGATTGGGTCATATTGAAAAGCAAAATTGCAAGTATATAGCTATGCGAAAGGTGTGAAGTTTAAATTTTTCGGTATATTATACGTCGAAACTAAGGCCTTCAGAATTCGTGACTTAGCGATACTAAAGGCGGGATTCTATTCACCAATATATGCCGTCAACGGTAACCTTGCTAATGAAATAAAATTGTGGTTTGTTACGGAAAAAAACAAAAAAATAGGAAGCACTTAATTACTTTGACAACAACAAAAAATAATAGTCCGTATAATTAGCCACGTGTTGAAAGTTTGAATTATGCAAAAGTTGTTCGAGCAACGTCTTCATCCAGTGTTAATAATTTGCTTATGGTAAAACGATTGAGCCTAAGAAGAGAAGAAAAAAAAAAAAAAAAAAAAAATTAAAATAGGAGGAATAAAAAAAAACGCAGACTTGACATTGTTTCTAATAATTTGCATTCATGTTTAATCCTCATTTCCATACGGGGTGAACTCGCTTCCTAATAATTTTTTTTTTTTTTTTTTTTCAGTATATCGCTCGTAATTTATCAAATTGACAAGTTGATCAAGCTACCCGTCTCACTGCGATACGGATATCCAGTTTTTATTCTTTCCACCAAATATTATCACACTGAAAATCTACGCCATCGATATCTATAAGTACCTACGTCCCAGACTCCACCTGAAGTAAATTATCTAATCACCAAACTATTCGCTTTGCGGATATCAAGCTCATTCGTTATATAATGTCGCGTCTGATTGTGACTCAATGTTAAATAGAGGATCTAGGATTAAGAGTGAAGTGAATCGAAAGTCAAATGTCACACTTTGAACATGCATAATTAATAATGAATCTAATTGATTCGACCTAGTTGTCGAGCGTGAACGGTCTGTCCCGTGTGGAAATTTTCTTGTGGTGACCCGATTATCGGCTGGCTCCTGGACCGGCCATTCCGTCTTTAGCGCAACTGGACAGCCCCATATAGTCAAACTGTAAATGTCATTTGCACCGTTTAATGGAAAAAATAATTCTTCAATTTCCTTAGATTTTTATATTGAGCCCTGATTGGCCCTGTTTTCACATGGATGTTTTTTTCGTTGAACTGGCCTAGTGCAGCGTTAAATTTCCGGACGGTGGCCGTCTAGCTCAACTGTCTAGTATTGAAAACGGGAGAACCGGACAGCTATTGGCCAGTTGCCGTTTGTAATTTCCACACGGGATCTATTCGATCGCTGAAAGAGTGAACATATTATTGGGCAGAAGGACGTTGATTGCCCAGCTTATTCACGATTATTAACAGTAATGATAATGATGATGCGAACCACACGCTGATCTGACTGTCACCCGTTGTTCGAACCGAGATTAACAAATAACCACACGCACGCCGTTCGGGAATACAGTGATCACCATTGTCGGAAACTCGAATCGTATGACAAATATCTAACAGTAGATAAGATTAGAGATCGGTGAAACATCGCCCCTAGAAAAAAGTTTGTCTAATCGTCTAGAGAAATGATATAACCGCCCGTTGTAATGCGATAGGTTTCTAGGAACAGTTGAAAAAATACTTGTGCATCGATTTCCGCATAAAAGGTAATTCCGCGATTTTTCATTAATCATTACTAATTTCATATCATCATAGGATGAAATGGTCTGTATAAGCTTTAGACGATGCGAACGATCGGAAAACTCGTGTCTCCGGTGTGTCTGCTCAGATCAATTCGGTCGCTGCAATACCACTTTCACTCGCAATTAGCATACGCTGGACTATTACTTGAGGTAACCCATGACTGAGATAGTGGAACAAAAATCGTCAAATTTTTTGTCATCCTTTTTGATCCACTGTATGGATTTTCGATTTAGAAGTATAATTGGATATAATTATGCTAATGCCTGGATGCGATCCACCTAGACGAGTATCACTTCGAGAATTTCCAGTTCTTTAATTGCGAGAGGCTTTAAGCGGTGCGTGTTGCGGTTTGGTGGTACAGTTACTGTCTATAAAAGCTGGATCAAAAGGAACAACCGCTAAGAATCGTATACACCGGGTCACTGACATACGTATAAGTGGAAGAGGATGGAGAGTAAAGACAATGCCAAAGTTTTTTACAAATATAACGATAAAAAAAAAAAAAATAATATCCAAAACGGACAGTATTTCTGGAAATTAAAGGTCTCATTCATCCAGATAGTTCATTAATCTCGAATTAAGAAAAAGAACGATACAATCACAAGAAATAATTGTTTCAAATATACACCTACAGCGGAGGATAAGACTTCATATGAATCAAGTTAATTAGTATTCAGAACAAGCCATTACATTATTTCATTAAAAATTCCTCTGAACACGTTTTGACTTCCTTAATTTCGTGTGAACTTTGGTATATCTCATTGTATCAGTATAAAATTATTTTCATAGATATACCTGACCCCAAATGAACGGTATTTTCTAAGGTCGAAGTTTAAGACTCATATTTCTGAAATTGGATTATTCTCGTTGAACTGTTTCTTAGATAGTTCAAAAATTTGAAATTTGAACGCTTATCAATAACTCGACGTTTTCCCCCACTATAGAAAGTGTAAGATAAAATTTACCGCGTTTATAATTGCCTCGACGTAACTTTGAATAATGAAAAAAGTTGCTTTATGTATCCAAGGTTCGTATATATATATTTGTTCTTATATATATTTTTTTATATACCGGTATACTCACGTCTTTAAACAGACGTGTCACGTGCTTTTATACTCACATTGCATTTACTCAGACGTTTCCTTAGCAGCACAGCAACCGAAGCATCTGCAACATATCAAACGATGACAAGCTGATATAGTGAGTGTTGGTTATTACATACAAGAATTATCGCCTTCTAGCTGTATGTGGAGAGCAATTAAAAAAAAAAAAAAAAAAAAGTTACTAAATAACAAATAAGCATGTCGCAGTTTATGCGAGAAGTCTGGATTAATTTCCACCTCTGACAGAGAACAGAGTCTAACACGTACCTACTATTGAGCATATTCAACCTTTGGATAGCGCATATGGACAGGGTCAACATGACGTTGCAGAAGTTTACTTCTTTTTTATAAAATAACAAAAAGCGTTAGATTTTTTTTTTCTATTGACTCTTAGGTAATCTTCATTTAATAAATAGGTATATACATTAGGCGCAGAGCTTTGGTCGGGGCTTTTATTGTCCATGCTTATTCGCATAGCACCATAATTAAGTGTTACACATAATTAGGAGTCAATAAAAATTTCGATGATTTCAAATATTGTATATAAAATGCAAATTTTCTTTTTTTTTTCCAACTTTTCATCGGGTCGATGCACTAATGACAAATTAAAATATAAAAAATTGTCGCTAACAGCAGGTGAAAAAGTTTAATTTAATTTTCATTTGACACGAAAACAGTAAATAGGAAAAAAAAAAAAAAAAAACAAATCAAAACATATTTTTTACAGTTTCAGAATGTCGCTAAACTATTTTGAATAATTTTATATAGTTCGTCATCGCGTGTAGACGCCCGGATGCGGATGGCAACAGAGAAGGTAAGGTACCGGATTGCAAAGAGTAGAGAAGACGCGTGATGCTCAGTTTGGTCAAGACGGACTTTTTGCCGGTGAGGTTAACGGTATCGTCGGCCGTGTGGTCCGATTCTCCATATGTCTATAGCCTCGCTCCTTATAGGATCTAAGATCATCCCTGGACCACTGAAGTAACTCTCGGTCAGATTATATACATGAGGAAGTAATATGATCGCTATACCATTAGTTTTGCCTAATATAATCAGACCTCGTAGTGCCAAGACGGGTATCAAACAATTCTATGATAATCGGAGATATGCGGAAAATCACTAATCCACAAATATAAAGCAGGATGAAAGATAAGGCAATAAAATTAGAGGCTCATCAATTAGGCGTAAGTATTTCAAAGCTGTGTAATTAAATGATTCAAAGATCGATGATAAGGTATAACAATATCAACGCCATCGTGAAACATGTTTTATTCATCGTCAAATCTGATTGACGAGAAGTGAAAGAAAAAAATAAAAAGAGTCTTCGAGACGGCGAGTGGATACTTGAAAGTTATATCACGAGTCAATGACGCGAATGAAAATTATCAAAATGCGCGATACGCGGTTCTTATACGATCTCTGATAAATCACACCGCGGTTAATCACGAGTCTAATTTAAAACTAATCATATAAATAGGAGCATTTGAAATTCTGCGGAGATCTAGAGTTTGGATGACATCTGACGTCACATATGTCCATAATGGTACGCATTCGATTTAATTCCATCTACCGATTCGCTGCGAAATATTGGTCCCCCTTTCGGAAGGCTAGGTCGAATCTATCAAAGACCATCTTAGTCTTCGATCCGATAAACTGTCAAACAGACGACGAATCCATCTATCTTTTACCATCTTCTGTTTTTTTATTCTGATTTTGACAGGATACTGAAGACTAGAAAACGGCTCGGGCAGTGTTATAGTTCGTCATTTCGTATCCTTAGTGAATAATATACAACTAATGTAAGAGTGTGTCGAGCCTTTAATAAATGAAAGTAATTATGTGATGGTATGTTTAGTGCAGTGTATAAATTATCCTTGGACTTTAATTCGTATATTAAACAAGAACAGCATCCGATATAATCTGGTGATTGTCATGTCTTGGTAATCCCGAAACATTTCTATATAGGGAAAAGATATCTTTAGGAAAAAATACGACGCGTCGGGTCATAGGGCATCTACCAACAGCCGCGAGCGTCAGCATTGCTAATGGGTATATAGTAGCGGCCTTCGAAAGACCCAAACTTGCAGCCGGTGGTCATAACGCGGAGTTATAAAGCCACGTTAAAAAATCATCTACGTATGAATACATACGTACATATTTATCATATATACCTATACGTATACGTATATAAGCATTGGTACAATGAACAACGTCGGTAAAGCAACTTCCATAGATATCGGAAATCTGGGCGCGGGATCGCTCTAGGTGAACGTAGATAAGCGACGAGGTTTGATAAGCTACCGACTTTCCATTTTGTTTTTTTTTTTTTTATTTTTTTTTTCATTTCAAACGTGACCGAAGAACAAACTTCGGCATCGATTTATATCATAGTGATGCGTGATTTCAATAAATCGTAAACTGTTCAATTTTCGTTGTGGTTTGACATGTTCCTTAATACAGATAAGCGAATGAACGATTGCATTTTCAACCGAGATACCGATCGTTGTCTTTTACGATTTCATACTTTCCTGGTCCCTGACATACGACAGCTTCTCTATATATCGGTATACTAATACTGTGCCAAAGTCGAATTTTTGATAATTATTATAAAAAGAATAAGCCGATGACCCCGTCGATGTTGTTAACTAAAATAAACATTACGATAAAAATTAATCCATGTACAAGAAATATTCTTCATATGTATGAGTATACGATACGTGGCATTATTAGATAGGAAATTTGACTTTGGCCTTGGCTTTAAGTTTATTTCGAAGTTCGAAGAACGATTGTATATAATATGAGAAATTGAAACTAGCCCAGTTCACCGAGTCGATGAAGGCTAGTTCTGAATTGCGCCAAGCAGACCTCGTTATAATTTATCATGAAAATAAAACGAGACCATATTAAGTTATTAAAGATTTGTCCATATACCTCGGCGGACATGGTTTATCGCTTAGATACACACATGTATTTGATATTTATTAACGTGTTCTAAATTAATATTTGATCAGATATACACGCATCGCACCGGGGGCACTTCGCTTTTCTATGGTCCATTATTAGTCCGATAGTATTGCGTCTGTGTCCTCGTTCTACCAATGAAAAGAACTAGACAGAATTTATTGCCATTTAACGCTTATCGATAATAACTTTGCGGACGCTGACCGCATCATAGTGTATTATCTATAAACAGTAGCAGCTTTGATATTCGGTCAAAGTTTATTGGCCATAATAATTACGCTTACACATTAATTAAAGAATTTCCAGCTGGGTTGTGACCTTCGAAGATATCTAACGGTCTAATACATACCTGGTATCACTTACAATCTCATAGATTATTTTCTAGGACGATCTATACCGATTCCCCGATCGAGAACGTCATTAATTTCGTACAAGCTAAGACCGTATAATATAAACGGTAAATCAGTGTGAGGAAAGGTCAATCGCACTTAAAGAGGGCATTAGAATGCAGTTGGAAGTCATTTATATGGATAAAAATGGAACGGAAGACAGAATAATGGGAAAACAAACCGGTGTATGAACACACACGTACTAGAGCTAAAGGATCGTTAAAAGTTACGCCTATAGATACGTGAAAGAGAACTATTCAGGATCGTTTTGAGTCTAGTATGTTAAAGGCTTGAAAACCTTATTATTATTTTTTTTTCCTTTAATAGCTCTAGACGGCATAGGGCAGATTATCCGGTAGATAAAGAGATAGAAGAGGCGTAAAGTACTAGCCCCTTATCGTGGTACCAGGTTCGTAACGTATACCTAGAATTATGCTCTGCTTTTCAAAAATGATATGTGTATAACACTTTGCAAAGATTACAGCCGCGCGGGAGCAACGAATTATCGTAATACGATTACGCAACGTACGTCGAGAACCCGTGCTTAACGTTAGCTATATCATATACATGATGGGTCAACTTTGAACACGCATACTTAGCCACAGGTGTCTAATCACCCACAAACCCGAGAGAAATCGTAAACATATATGTACGAACGAAAGCAGATGTCTTTTACTCTCGTGGTTGTAAACCGTGTCTCTATACATCCTGTCAAGGTATAACTTCGCTAGATATTATACGTGTATATGATATAATATATAATATACATTTATATATAGATAGATGTGTCATAATGTTATACACCTGGAAAACCAACACACGTGAGTAAAAATAAAATTTCTCATTATTATTTATACCATATCCTTCAAATGACTATATCGATCATAATATAAAGGACCTTTCCGAGTCTCACGTATGCCATTACTTATTATAATCTACGCGTAATACGCGGGTTTATCCGGTGCAGATTCTGCATATCGTGTTTCTTCGACTCGTAGTTCAATATATACAACGGTAGAGAAGCTGTATCTGCTTTTATAAATTGTCTTTCTTTTGAATAAAAAAATCTAACGAAAAATTTGGTGAAAATTAATTCGTTTTTCTATATCCATCGTAGCTGTACCTACCATATAATTAACCGAATAAACTTTGTATGTGGTATATAACGGCCAGGCATCGTTTTTTACTGGCTGGGATTAACATCCGAGCAACAGGTGAGCCTCGTATGAACGCGGACCGCTCGGTTCGTGGTCTCGGAATAATTGAGGCTGTACGAAAGTGAGAGTGTGTAGGTCTAGGTCCTAGGAGTTCGATTCGTCTAGGTGTAGACGCCGACTCTTGGTGTTTCATGGTTTTAATTCAACGCCATCACGCGGTGAGATATTTTCGAGATAACGGCAGCCACGATACGAAGACATTTCTCAAACTCCCCACCCACTAGATTAAACAACCAAGAAGAGAACTAACTAGACACGTTCGGGCGTGGCGAACCAAACTACAGCTACGAAAACTGTAAATCTTTATCAGAAAAAAAATATTGTATAATTTTCAATCGCTGATCACCTCTGCGGCTACTGAAACACACGTGACTAGAAAACTATGAATGAAATATCTTTTCTTCAAGATCGTGGGGGCGAAGGATCAGAAGACTCGTAGGTACCATGAACGACCTCAGTTTTAAATAATGGAATTCAAACGCAGCCGACGAAGCGATTGATAATTTAATCGGAATGATTGAGATTTTCATTTAAAAATAAACTAATTCGAAATTTGGAAGTTCGCGGAATTCCGAAATTCGTATGTATCGTTGGTATATAGCGTGAGCGCGTGCGCCTTGCCTCCTTCGAGTTTACACTCTCTCGACGTCACACTTGACCAATACAAAAATACATCTTTGTCACCAAGTCGCACTCCCGAGGCACGTATTGGTATATATAAAAAGGTAGATGATATCTTCACCTGACTAATTGGAACGGTGCACACTGCTGTGGAAAGAAAAAAAAAAAAAAAAAAAAAAGAACCCAATAATGAGAGAAGGAAGAAATTTTTGATTTTTCAAAAAAATAAAATAAAAAAGGACACTGCACATAGCTGAATACACTATAAGACTTCACCACGATCCTTACCTCCTGCAGGATATGAATGGTCTCAAAGAAAATGACCGTTCGAGGGAGAGGGTGGGAGGGGTTTGTCACCCCTATTTTGTCCACACTATCTTTTTCTCGTTTGGGGGATGATTAGATAGGCCGATGGATCCAGGCACTAAATCAATTTTTGAATCAATGGAACGATACTATCACAGACCGAGGTCGAACTAGTACTGTGGAACGACGAACAGTCGCGCGGTCCCGTCGACACTCGCTTGAAACCCCCACTAGCTACTAGCCACATTGACGATGAACAGTGAAGTAGCTTCGTCGTCCTCCAACTCGAAACTACAACGTCAAACCACGCCTTATCTGTGATTACGCCAATCGCCTGATCACCTCTTGAGGGAAGTTGACCCCGTGCCTCGTACCCCACCTTAGAAGTCCGGGTTTACCTGAGGGACATGTGTAGTTCACTACAGTTATTAGTTTATTTTTCTCTAAAGAAATGCTTTTCATACGTGTCAATTTTTCTTTTTTTCTTTCGTATCTCTTGTTTCTTTCTTCTCTTTCTTCTTTGTACGAACAACAAGACCAAAAAATGATCATTGTCATGGTAGGCATACTCGTGCCTGACGCAACTGACAGATCAGTAACAGACAAACATACACCTGTCGTATTATAAGACGTCAGAAGACGCGCTAATAAGTTGTACGAACCAGGTATAGACATATGAGGCGACGTAATCCTTTGAATGAAATTATACATAGAAAATGAAAAGCGAAACCCTCGAGGCAACCCTCAATTGCGAATAAGTTAACTTTAATGGACTGCGCTGATGCTGATGCTGCTGCACTGTCCAATGGTGTATTTAAACTACTAGTCCGAGAACGGTAGTAGAACGGCTAATCTGTCTACACTGTACATACATATATGTTAGTTAATTCGTGACATTCGTGTACCGTATACGCGTATTGAGTACTTAGTCATTTTCGGCGGTCGTAGTTACGTAGATAGTTAGATGTCTATATATATGTAAAACTAACATACCTATCTATCTATCTACCTACCTACCTACCTATACCTACTTACCTTGGGTGCACGTTCATTTTTTGACCTACAAAACAACGCTGTAGGTGAATATACCTGCCTTCTCCGTATATCTAAGTGTGTACACGACGTTCCCCTATCTCATAAGACAAGTTATTTTCTCGTCATTTATTGCCCTGCGCGAAGCATTACACCCAGTTATTACCTGTTGACTCGGAAATTACCGGCCCAAGATGATGTCTACTCTTTGCAGATATTTCGTCAGAATAATAAGATATATGCTGTAAAGTGTATTCTCAAATTTCGTCATTTGGAAACATAGGTGTTTGGATTTAAAGTAATCTCCCGCTCGTCAGAACTGCCAATCCGGTCATCAGACCGACGGTTATGGCCTGGGAATAATTATTGTCTAATCAACCTACTTACGTGCGGACATTTTTTTGGGCGTCGGTTAAGTCGAACGTTGAACCGATACTCGTAACCGATTTACTCCGAATTATATTTCGCTGTTTTTAACCGATGATTCGAATTAAAAATTCGACGAATTCTCAATTCATTTCGAAGCGAAAGTTAAACTCTTTCCCTTTTAATCTTGGAGATGAAACGGTCCGCAATCGCGATTATCTATTCGACGAAGACGGTTTCAAAAGCGATTTAATATGATCGAATAGGATGTGATTGTGAATGAAATTTTGGTTGAAGCCAATACGTTCGTTGTGAACGAAGCCTTAGGTGTGTCTTAGAAGAGCACTTAGGCCAGAGGTAACTCTATAACATAAGCGTGCCAGTTGGTGGCAAATCTGCGGATGCTTGCAATTGGAATCCCGCCTTATATATACCATATAGTATAGACATATACATATGTAAACCATCAATCGGCAGCCATAAACGTAGTTAACTTAATATAGACGCGCTCAAAACGTGTGCGATTCGCGACCTCCATATATCCGCGTAGGTCAGTGCTGCTGCTGCTGCTGTCTGAAAATTTTTATATCATTCCTAGATATCGTCAAGAGATCGTCAAGTTTTCTATTGGATTAAAATTTACGAATTATAATTATTCCGATGATTTTAAAGATATTTGGTAACTTGGATCGACTGGTTCGGATTAGAAGGTTGATGGAAGAGTCATAGAAAGGATATAAAATCCAAGGTCAGGGTTTCCCACGTAGTATAAGAGGCTTAAAATAGTCAGTGGTGACCAAAATGGACCAAATCTCGTCTCTCACAAGGCACGACATCATCTCCGCCTCCTCGTGTGACAAATCAACGAACCTATTACCAATGCGTAGTGCGTGTAATGTTTGAGGTCAGCGAATTTCACGGCCGCCTCATTTTGTACGGCAATTAGATGGTAGCAGGACTTGGAGTAGAATTACAATGCGGAGTTATATGTCGAGTTAATTTGTACCCTACCGTGTGACATAAACTCCTAATAATTACTTGCTACGCATTTTTTTTTTATTGGTCTTTTTATTTTTTCTTTTTTCTTTGTTTCATGCACTTTACTTACTTACTCACTTGCACCGATCTTTTTACCGTCACGTTGAGAATCCGACCGTTTATAAACGCTGTGACAGTCACAAAACAATACGAGGTTATTAAAGGCCTATTATGATAGACACGGACGTCAATTGGAGATTGAGAATGATTAACGACAGTGCGTTTACGTTAATTGAATAATTACTCCAGACACTGGTTTCAAATAACGTATAACCACATAACTAACACATCGTACGATTTAAAGTTATTCTCAAGTGGTTACATAATTCCGGATATAACTGCAGTCGGAAATTGAGAGAACCCCTTCATATTGCTCTAGTTACCACGAGAAACGGTAATAATTAGCGAACGAATAATTCGAAATAACTTGATGTCTATCTTCACGCAGTCTGGGACTTGGTCAAACCGTTTCTCAACATTGAAAAGGTATCGACTAATGTGGAGTTATACGCTATTTTATGTTACTCTACACTACACTGTTATATACTATTTTCTCACCGTATGATCAGCAAGCAAATTATAATACCATAGAATCGTATTAAAATGAAAAAATTTCATACGAAAAAATCGCCCATCTTATTCGTTATTTATGCACACATGATATTGTTTGTCGTTTTATAAACACATGTGCGAATAATTTAAATCTAGTACGTACGAGCCTGTTTTGTTCGGCTAGGAGCGAATAATTTCTAGTCATATCCATCGCCCTGCTAATTGCAAGACGTTGTCATAGGTGGAAGAAAAAAAAAAAAAAGGCCTATACAGTGTGTAGGAATATATCAAGCAAACAACATGCTATTAGTTAAAACACGTTGTTTTTAGTATATCTCTTTTACGCCTCACATTTATGATCGTTTACGCACATCGTTGCTATGTAATAATCGACCGGTGTATCCGCAAGCCTAAATTAATAATAATGTTTGCGTGTGGCGTCTTTATGAAGAAAAAATCATGGGCTTGATAGAGGAGAGAAAAAATTCCACTTAAATCGCGCGTATCGTACAGGTATGTAACATAGAAAATAATTTCAAGCCAAATGGGTTGCTGTTGAAAAATTTATACCAATATTGTATCATTCAGGAATCTCATAATCGAATCCCATGGGAAACCAGGTACAGTGACGTAATATTGGAAGGCGAATGGAACGTCGGACTGTGAGCCTTCTAAGGGAATGAGAATTGAGCGAATGGATTTTACCTGCCCACGTTCCGCTCCACATAGGAACACACACAGAATGTTGTTCGGTAAATGTACCCATGGGTTCGTATACATGAAGTGTAGAAGGGTATAGATCGCCATAGGTGTGCGATGCGTATGTATTAATGCACATTTTGGATCTAGCATCGCGATGGACTACGGCATATAAATTCGTGTCTTTAACCTGGCTAAGGGAAGGTCAGGACCTTGTCTCCCTTTGAATAGGAACAAACGAATAAACGAAGCCTGATTCAGGTAGGACCCTCTTCATGGGATTCGTGTGACAGATGTACCTACGATAAAGTGAGCTAGCTTCAGTTCGACAAAAATAAATCGGGGAACATATAATCTGATCGTATGTGAGGAGAAGCGAGAACTAGCTAGTGATGGTATTGCGTTCAACGAGGACCCAAACCACTTTGAAAAAGATTAGTTACGATTACATAAGTCTGTGAAATATGACCCAGCAATCGTCCGCGCTTCTCTTGACATTTAACTTCCGCAATGTACAAGTCAGTACAATTGCGAGAGGCCACTGAATCTGCGCTCGCTATCAAATGTCTGTGAAGAATTGAAAGATAATGTTGCAGACCGCCACTCGAGAATTTCGGTAATCCTGTGTGCATGATACTGATGCGTTATGATTATCATTGGAAATTCCAGGTATGAATCCTGTTGAATAACTTTCCACAATTTTTTTAGCGAATTCGGTAAAACCGCGTTTGAAGACTTGGAGAATCCCGGGTCGACGGAGCCATGAGCGAAAGCATGCTGTTCATTGAGTCATAGGGTATTACGTGAGAAATATTGCATCGTGTTTAAGCGCTGGTGAATGTTGTTCGTTTTGCGACCGGTTCAGGCCGCGATATGTCAGAGGAAAATATTGGTGAAGATTAACGAGTGAACTTCCAGGTGCTGGGTTTAATGTGAACAGAAAAAATTTTTTTTTTGAAAATTTTAAACCGTGTTAGAGTTATGACCCTCCTAAGCGTGCATCGATATGGTCTGCAGAAGTCGTAAATGGTGTACCATTCCAAGAATATTTAATCACATCCCACGTGCATACAAACATTATGACAGCCATTTCAAACGCTTGACCGCGAATAGCCGAGCAGTACTCATTGTCAAAATTAGAATGTGACATGTTTGGACTCATTCCTATTATCAGGATGTACCGGAATACGCGATTATACAATGTGGCATTACACCTGTTGCTATTTTATGCATTTAGTGTAAAAAAATGAACGATGATGTGACAAATTCGGTCAGTACGATACAAATTATAATTAAATTCTGTACTTTTCGCAAACTTTTACCGTTAATAAATTATGTATCGTAATTGATATCAGCTTCTTAATCAGGCAGCTGGCTAATCGAATACTCATTGTGCGTGGCCTTGCACTTCGAAGCTCGATATCTATAAATGCGGTGACAACGAAATGATTAAAGTATTTAATGAAAAATGATCTGATGTCAGAAATAATCTTTTTAATTAACGATCTTAAAGTCAAGTGTTATTTTCGAAAAATTTCTCACCGATTTTACTAGTCGCGTTAACATGTAATCACCCGCCGTAATGAATAAGATATTAAAGAAGTTTATCCTCGTTAAGTGAATCCGCGAATCATATACCTCCAACAATCAGTTATTGCAAGTATAAATTTTAACCGAATTTTTTTGCAATCACTATTAATTGAATTCTAACAATTTATCAGCTCTTATCTTTCGGGGATTAGCCAAATTACTCTGATAACCTCCGCGAAGATCGGCCCGCATAAGTCGCGTCAGCGCCCACGTTATCCTGGCGTTGATTATAACTCCACCGAAATTTAACACGCGTACATATGCGATACGCGACTGTGTAAGTGTGACAGTAAGTGCGGATACGAGTTCGTTCCCGATATATCGACAAGGTTACACGTATCTATGAGGTACCTAATTGACGTGCGCAAGGAACTTCATTATCTTGGAATCGGTTTTCTGAAAACTCGTGAGCTAATATTTTACGGAAAAGGAAGCGAGACTCCGTTTCTGGGCAATTGCAAACGAATGAAAAAAAACTTAAAATAAAAATTTAAAGACCAACGGAAGACGAATTTACTAACTTCCGTCAAGATTTCTGTGTAGTTTAGGCAAACGATTAGCTAAATAGCAAATTAGCACATCAAGAATCCCACGATATATGTTAGGTTGGGCCATGGGCTCAGCTGCAGGATTGGGTTGGGTTGATACCGTCAATCAAGCTACTCCAACTTCCCGGACACAGCGAATTTCACGAGCAATAGTAATATGACAATGACATTGCGAGCGTTTCATAGTCGATTCTCTGCAATTCTATTCGTGTCCCAGCTCGGACTAACAGCTGCACATATGTGCCTGTCACATTACATCAGAGTAATATACATACCTCAATGCGTGGTAAAACGGGAGATCAGATTCAGGGGGTCTTCTTCCCACGATAAAACGTTGGAATAAAGACCCCTGACTGTATCTATACCTATAAGTTTTCACAGCCAACACTCCGGCTATAATAAACTGACTTGACTACATAGGTATCTGCGAGTAAACGTTGACTATATCACGCATGCCGTAACACGGGACGACGTGGACTGAAAATCGCGACACGTGGTGGTAAATTAAAAATAAAAATACAGCGAGAAGTGGGAAAATTGTAGACGCGTCGAATTCTTAACAAGACTAATACGTGTTAGTATGTCAATCAGGTTTTACAAGGTCATCGCGTTTCCGAACTGTCTCAGACCGCGCGGATCATCCCTTTGATAATCAAATTCTGAAAGCTGAAAGCTACTTGAATTATCGCGAAATATATGGGAGAGAGCGCAGTTTTACGGATATAAAACGATCCGTGGTGTTCCAAGATTGTTCAAGGTGAGTAGGCAACACTCAAACGTTTGATGACTCGATTGAAGCTCTGGAATTAGCACATTGTGAGATATGTAACTCGTCACTAAACATACTAAAGTATTTTCCATCGCTGATCCATGTGGTTGAAGTCTAAAGTTCGATGGCACTAAGATATCAGGATTACTCCGAGTATAAAGTGACTGTGTATTTTTAAAACATGAATAAAGCTACACACTAATTAGCTATTATAGCTATTATTATACGTAACAGTGCAACTGAAGAATTGCAGCGATGAAACAGTAATTCAAAGTTCAACGACGATCGGTAAATTGTAACTCAGACATTTGTCTAGCCGAGCGTCTGTATGAATATTTTTGATCAACAGTAATAGAAGGTATACTTGATTATTCTCAGGTGAAATTGAACGTTGGCGATCAATATCGACGTTGGCAGAGTGGTATCGTTTTATTTTCTCGCGACAACAATTCGCGGTACAGGTCTGAGATTAACCAGAAATCCCAGTGACGTGTAGGTATCGCAGAAACGCACCTTAATCCCCCGAGTCTGATTCAAGGAAGAGTAAAAACCATCGCGTGGAATTTTTTTTCAAGATGAAGACGAGCTGTGTACGAAAATCTGAAGTATTACTATGTCATGTATCGGGCTTTGTGCGTTAACGAACAATTAATTAAAAATATCATCTTATAACGTTTACTGAAAGCTGAAAAAAGGTAGATAAGTTCGCGCTGTTATTTTCTATGAGAATTCAAATTAGTAACAATCCCGGCCTCGGTAGCTATAGCGTCTATTTACGAAAACTAATTAATTATAACAGGTAAAAAATTTTATATGTATACATACTAGGAAACATTTGCTTGGGATCATTTTTATTCTTTATATATACTATATATCACATTATAGCGTCGTCGACAGCGATAAGTTACTCCGTTATGAATAAATGCAAAGTGAGTAAAGTTATGACAAAAAACTATCTCCGTGGATCTTCGTTCTAGGCCTTGACGGCGTTAACGCAAATACCTAGCCAGTCATTGAGTACTAGTAAGAGTTGAAAACAAGTGCATGATATGTCGCGTTTATGGCATTTATGCAAAGTACGATAAGCTGGAAGTATCAAACACTCCATAATTCAGAATATAACTGTATGGTGGCTAACGCGCGTATGCAGATACGCATATACATACGCGTATGACATATTATATATGAACTCTGCAGGAAGTTGCTCGCCTTGTAACATTTAGTCGTGATCTGTGATCTTAAACCGGGGTGTCACCGAAAGGTCTTCGCTTCCTGCATTTACGACTCATGAAAATCGGAGGTAGATAAATAATACCTGAGGAACTCGTTTCGGTCATTTAAAAAAAGTTCCAGCAAAAAACCAGTTCAAATACCGAGAAGTCAATCTTCTCGAAAATCCCGCCGTTTGAGGTAACAGCTCGCAGTCGACATTAAATATTCAGTTTTATCCACCATTATCATATTTACCGAAAATCGGCAGCAGTTGATAACCTCAGAATTGATTCAACTTCGGAAATATGTTGTTTTTCGCGATCGATACTGAGATCGATGTCTGCGGTGAGTTTTTCAATGGAGATAATTGACTAAGCCAAATTACCCGCGCTGTTTTGCGATACAGGTAAATACGAGGAGAGGTTGATACACGGAATTCAAGAACAACCAATGACGTTGCCAATGAGTTTCTTTTCGCTGGAAATGGTCAGGGGTATAATGCCTTCAGCAATTGCAAACTAGGACTTACATCGGTCGTGTAACTTCTTAACCACGCCTGCAGCGGGTACTTCGAGCCGTGAGACTCTCCCGACTTGATGCTAAGAATCGAGAGAAACACGTCGTGTGCGATTCCCAGAACTGTAAATGAACTTACTTTTTTCATAGATCTTTCATTGTCGTCCATGGCTTGAAATTCGCGAAAGAAAACGAACAGTTAACGCTGACAGAGCTCCGAAATTGAGAAGGAGAAAGAACTGATGAGGAAGAATGTCTGGCTGTAGGTGTAAATAACTTTGCGAAAACATGATGCACAAGATATCTAAATGACCCGTGACCGGTGACGAACGTCAGACAGACCTGGACGCGGTAGTTTATATGATTGAGTGGAAAAATAAGGAAAGGTGAAACTCTCACACGATTAAAACCAGGACGAATCTTGCTCACCGCAATGACGTACTACGTGCTATGCCAAGATCACGAGATGTGTGACGAAATTGGTGACCCATACAGGTGAACGGTGTACTTACACGCAGAGGAACGTTCAAGTTTTGCAATCTTTTCGGACGACAAAAAATTGGCCAAGTTATACCGGAGCTGTTGAACTATCAGCAATTGCGCCCCGCTCTCAGTATGGCGATTCCTATTTACTTGTCGCGTATAAATCTTCGAGAGAAAATTATCGACTTTCTTACCATCTTTGATCAGTCTTTGAAATCCTTTGGTTGCTCAGAAAGGCAGTGTGTAGAATTTACACCAACTACATGAACTGTTGGACGATAGTTCTCTGTGGATTGTCATATTTCTTTAGAAAGCTGTAATATTGCATCACTGCAAACCTCTAGGTGAGGCGTCTGCGGTGATACCATAAGTCAGGTATGATACATTCGCGGTGTACGAATTTAGATGTAATCTTCTTTCAGGTACTCGACTCCTACATGTTTGCTTTTAGAAAAAAAAAAACATTTATTTTTAGATTTGAGCTAACGCGATAGTGTAGGTAGGCTCTCTGTGCCTATATACACTAACTTTACAGCTGCGATTATTGCGCAGTGTTATACGTTGCGTTTCGTTGATCCTCCGATTAATCAGCATTAATATGTATGAATTCGATTGATTATTCGCGGGTTCAAAAGTCTGACTGATAAAATTCAGTTGTACTCCATTGGACTGTACGTACTACCTACAATTCAACGTGTCATTTTTTCAGGGAAGTCAAACCCAGCTACGGACACGAATAAACGCAAATAACTGCCGTTATCTGATAACGCGATAAGCGCGATAACACCTTAGATAAATTTTACTGTTGGATATACGCGCGACGAACTCTTACTATTAGTACAAGATTCTCATCATTTGAGCCTTCAAAACTCTATCACCATATGCCTTTACAGTTTACGTGAGATATAATTCCTGGGTTCTCGTCTCGGTTGAGTACCGACGGTTGCGATCACTCAACAAGTGCGAGATAGTACTCACTGAGGCACTAGTGGCTCGGACACGATTTCTGACGATGGTAAAGCAGGTCCCACCTATGCTGTTGAAAAATTTATTATATTCGCAATTATAGTTTAGAGGAAAACTGCAAAAAGGCATTCGGGTATGTCGATGTTCAGTTTTTCTAACTGACACGAAGAGAAAAATTCAACAATTTTAAATGAGTTTTAGTAAAAAATGAAAATTTTGTACCCAAAAAAAAGGGCTTCGATTATATTTTATTTCAAGTCCTATCGTAAATATGACTACCAATTTTCAATCGCTGTTTAATAAATGTTGATTCTTTTAACCGCAGTTGTTACGAATATTAACATGAGCGAATTTTTGCCCCCATTATAATTATCCGAAACACCATAAGCCACATTATGAAAGTGCCTTGTGCGGATACATCCCGTTCTTTCTAAACGAGAATTACAACTCTAATGAAATTTTTTGTCGCTAATTCGCCTCGTCAATCGTTTCTCCGATTGAAAAGCTCCTTTCAATTTTCACAAACACGGGAATGCAAATTATGGCTGATGAAAGATCAATTTCCGGCTGGTGTACACGCAGCTCGAAGATTGATAAGCTTAATTTACACAATCGTTTACATTTGTATCTAGAATCTATTGAAACCTATACAGAAACATTTTGAATCGTACCTTACAGCAATTGGCTTATATTAGCTCAGTTTTAGCACTAATTACAACCCATGTATGTAATTGATGTTCACTGGAATACAAATGCCCGAGCATACCTGGAAGATATAATTAGGAAATTTAAACCAGTGGCCACGGTCTGTAAATATCAAGGCCATGACTTGATCTGTGCGAAATTCCACCTGCACATTTTGTTGAAAAGATTTGAATCAATTTTTAAATTGTATTATCTATTTTCATGCTAATTTGTTGTACCTCGAAATGACTTATTTCTTCAGTATTTGAACGGTTAGTTTACTGGAACCAGACATAGAGACGATAAATTATTACTTATCTTGAAATTCATCCGGGAAAGCCACACCACTGTATATCTAAACCGCAAAAGTCATGCGTTTTTCTTTGGCACTATGCTTATGCTTAACCATTATTCATCAAAGTAAACGAATCAACATTTCTGTCTCATTATATCTTAATGCCGTCTTCTGCCATCATGCGTTTAATTAGATTCTTTTATTATTTATTCAAAACGAACATATGCGTATCGTACGTGTCTACCTTTGGGTACATGGTTACATGCTTCATTCGCATCTACGGAAATTACTGCGTAATTATGAATATTTGTCAGAAAATGATTCACACACATGCTATTTCTCCTAATTTCATATTTTTCGTTCGAGAATGTCAACGAGCAGGTGCTTCTTCAATAATATATCATCTCTCATTCATGTAGTTTCTCGTCGACCATACCGACCATGGCTTATAAAAATCGGTAAGTGAATCGACCTGCGCTTATTCTAATCTTTTTTCCCCAAAAAATACGGTATAATTAATGTAGTAACTTTTACAATATTAATTGGCATTTTGTCATGCCTACATTTGGCAACTCGTCGTTGGATCATATGTGTTCAAAATTGGAGCCCATTCCCACAATTATTTACCCAGCTATAATGGTCAGTTTATATTGAAACGAGAGACTAATTTCTGTTCAAAAACTTCCGACAACATTACCAAAAGAAAATTACAAATTTCTCACTGTTATCGTGAAGGTGTAACGAGTGGTTTGCGCGCTATTTCAGAACCAGGTATATCGCGACAGCTGTTTACCTGTTGCAGCATAAATTTCCTGCAGGTGATCAGAGCTTCAATGTATCAAAGATAGGTGGCCTTAGTGTGAATCCGATCGTTCTAAAACCTGTTACCTGAATTACCTGCGAGTCACGAATAACGGAGACAAAATGGCGGATTATTTACCCCCACCAAGGGTTCACCAGGGGGACTCAGCGCCAAGCTGTGGCCCCACTCCGGAGTCTTAAACGCGTTAGTCGCTACGTACATAGCTCTGAATTTCGAAGACCTGATCATACTGTGTGGACGTTCAAAGCGAGTATTCCCTGGTTTTTTTTTTTTTTTTCTGGATTTTAAATCACTTCAAAGTCCTGCATAGCTCTTGGATTGATATCGGTAAGTTAATTGACTGATAATAAGTTATTTAGCGATCAGAGTTAGTCCTTAACCGATTTAAATCGGCTTTTTTATTTTTAATACACATGTCAAGGCGTTATAAGATGCACTCTAATGGCTGCTACACGCTCCACGGAGTATTCTCTTCATTTAGCGATCGTAGAGCGTTGACTATCTTAAGACTCAAGGATTCTTAGCGTATATACTAAAGTCTCAATGTCATTGTTCGCCTTAATGAGAAACGAGATACATTATTGCGAAATTATATAGTTTACTGTTTATTTAACACAAAGTGCGTAAGTTTGTATGATTCATGGCGGAATGAGATCGGCAGGTGAAATTTTCGTTCAGGATGATAACCAGCGTTAATTTATTCTTTCGAAATATATTTAGGCTCTAGTTTTCCTGAATAACGCGCATCATAATGTGAACTATTTTTAAAGTAGTACGCAACGCGCTTCTGCCACTTGAACTAACACATGTAAGCTATATCTGGGTATATATCTACACATGTATATACCAGACGTTGAACAAAGATCCGTTACACGTTACATTTCTAAGATTATTAAACCGTACAATTTCTTCTGATAAAGAGAACAGTGTGAAATTTGAAGAAACTAACATACGTACAGAATTCAACCGTATATATATACTTGAACGAGGTCGTAAATTGCGGTAAAAATCTCAAGGTTGATTGACACTCAGCGACGCGAGTGATTTAGTTGTGATTAAAAGATACGTCGAGCTTCAGAGTCGAAAGATAATAATGAACAAAAAGAGATAATAAATCAGGATTCTGAAGCACTTTTTCAGCAGCCCATTTTCAAAGAACGGTACAAACTGTTTTATCTTAGAGTGATGTGTATAATGAAGACTAGAAGTCATGGGTCAAAGATAAAAATGTAGAAATATAATTTGTATAATTGAATATATTTATTATAAAAAAAGAATACCAATTAACATTGTAGTAGAGCGAAATGTATATGTTCGAGTCAACAGCATCCGCATTGTCACTGCCATTGCCCATATGTGCGTAATGCATCATAGATATTGTTTTAGGCGAATAAACATGCCAGACATACCAAACCGTATGACTCTAACTAAAGAGTTAATACAGATGCCGTCCAGCACTGATTATACTCGGCATTAGTGGTATCGTACATATACCTATGTATATGCCTACGTAGTACACCGAGACATAATCATACACACACACATGACATATTGATAAAACATTTCCATGTAGGTGTACGTAGGTATTTAAAATATTCAAAAAATTCTACCGCGTATGTCTTTTACGGTGGATTATATACTACGAAGTAATACATTCGCCTTATAGCTGCAATATGACTGAAAAATTTTATGACGTGACCGTCATTATTTGTTCGTAACGATTGTATTTATCATTATCATTCCATACGCGTAGCAGTTGGCGCCTGCGAAAGACGATCCTGTATCGTATCTGCGGTAGTATATGAATTTTTTTTTTTTCGCAATATTCCAATTCCTTTTCAGCAGACTATAAAATACACATTTGTAATGTGCATACGGAGCGGCTCAACTTGCTGAAAGGCTAAATATTTGTAATGCACAATTAAAGCGTACCCATTGCACCAGCTAGCTCTAAGCTTGAATTTATGCACCGTACCTACGTATAGTATCTGCTGGTTGTAACAATCCTATAGACAAAACAAATATATACTGTTGGTCTTGGCATGAGCTGATAAGCTTTGATAAGGTACGTTGCGTTGATATCCAGCGATAAATAAATATGATAGCGTTTTATGAAACCTATTTTTTTTTAACTAATTGACGCCATCATTTTCTATACGGTATACAATGCACGGTGCAAAGATTGAAAACTTTTCTACTATAAAAGAAATTTTTCTTATCTAAAACTAATATATACAGACAAATAAATTGCATAGAAAATAATGGAGATATGTGACGCAGCTACTGTCAATTTCTATTTATTATATGTGGTTTACACTAACCACGCGTATACAGTATACAATATACGTTGTTATTTTCACGTTTTGCCCCCTCCAGAAAAAAAAATTACGTGTAGGAGCAGTGTCCAATGACTTCTGCTGTCCTTCTATAATGAATTGACTAGCGTCCCCGAGCTCAATAATTCTCTGGCATACCAATATCGATACTTTGAATTTAAATTATACTTCCGAGTGGTATTCAGCAGCGGAAATTTACACGATTAATTTTTCGTATAAAAAATGGCATGTGTTTCTAAGTTAAATCGATACACGCGTGTCGTTAATATGATTAGGAATATTTTGGCATCGTCAAGGCCGCTATATAACCATAAAATTACACCAGCAAATATTCGATCAAACATTTTATCGGAACCGAACACTGCAATAGGCTGCTACATGGCGATTCACTGTTTAAAAAAAATAAAATAAATTGCTTTCTCTCAGTACGATGTTGCAGTAGCTTTTACCAAATGATTAGTCAAAATAACTGATGTATCTCGAATTTTAATAATTTACCCTAACGAAGAGAATCTCTCAGGAATAATTTACAAAATATTGATGATGGTTTTTACCTAACGGACTCCTCTTGGCTTGAGCAATTTTATTTGCTTCAACAATTTCGCCATGTGATGACACGGCGCAATCAGCATTAAAATTTTGCAATCGGCGTATGGATATGAGTCTAGTCAGCGTTATGGATTGTATTATTTTTCCTGATCGAGCTAAAATAATCCCTGAATTATTTAACCCCGAAATAATTTCTGAGGAAAATTGTGAAAACATAAAAATAGGATCCGACACTGACACCATGTACGATGCGGCGCGGGTGTCGTTCTTTGGATGAATCTGTACGCAAGATGCTATCGCATTCCGTTGTGCGCCGTTAAAATGTTCGGATTTATGGTTCGTGGAGTTTTTGAGATGACCCAACTGGACAAGACCATTGTTAGAAGATCACGTCGGGTCTTTCCTCATGGCTATAGCTAAGCCGAAAATGGTCGACTGTAACATGAATTGGGCATCCCGAAGGCACCACACCACGATATTAGAAACTATAAATTTTCCTGCTTTCCGGTGACTCAACTTTCCTCGTTTGTGGGTACGCAGCCGTTTCAGCACAAGCACATTGCTTTCTACTTCTAATGAAATTAGAAGTGGAGTCTCCTCCGGTATCTTTTTTCCGCTCATTTAGTTTCTTCATTACCGCAAAATCCCGGAAAGAAATGAGAAAGTTTCTTGAGATGAAAATCAGCGGAAAGACAATAGAAAAAAATTGTAATTCCGAGGCTGTACGCATACCTGATTAACTGGAAAAGTACTAAAACGAACAAAGAAAAAATTGAGATAAAATGTCTAGTGGTCGTCAAAATTTTCTACGGACGATGTAAAAGATTTCCACAAAATTTACTGGCGCGTAAATCCCTTTTCTTTCGGCCTTGTGTAGGACCACCTGCCTAGACTGCAGGTAACTTTACCTGCAACGGTGTGCATTTGTGGTATAATGTCCAGGACAAAGAGCTACCCGACCCACCTGGTGTTGCCACCAGATTACCTGCTTCCTCGCCTAGCTATAGGACCGATCCAAGCTTGAAATTCTTAGAAATCCTTGCTATAACTTGGAAAAGAAGAAGAGGAGAATAATTTACGAAATTATCTCTACTTGGATTAGTTTTGTCCCGCAATTAGAATCCGATTGCATATAGAAAATAGAGCTTTCATATTTCGTCACCGCGGTGTCATTCAATCTCATGACACAGTTGAAGTGCGGATTAACTACGAATACACTTCAGGAGCAATGATCTGATAGGTTCTTCGCAGATATGGAAAGCTTTTGAAACCTTTGGATCTTATTCAGTTCGTTGCAGTGATCGTTGACGGTGAGTGGTAACAACTATAAATTCTGGTTTGTGTGCCATTTCAACCGATCCCCATTTCCAAGAAGTTTATCTGGTATGTCGCGTTATCAATATACATGTACGGCAATCTCACAGTCTGCTACGTAAGTTTTTTTTTATTATTTTATTATTATATACAAGACCAGAATACAGAGATCTCGTGATATGATTAAGACTTAATTAAGGCCTCTAAGAATGAACGATTTGATACTGCGCCACAAACTATTTGAACCATGTGTATGCAGCGAACTCATAAAAACGGGAATGTCAAACAAACAAAAAGAGCTGTGAACAAAAGCTCATGTACCGTTACTTCCGCTCAAGCGTTAAACTCCTGCAACCTTTGTCGATTTTTACAGATTGCCTTCACTCGTATTCGTGGAAAAATGATTTCTCTTTACCACAGGCAAATATATCCAAGTAAGGTTTCAGAATACACCTTCGCGAAATAGATAACTCCGTTTTATCAAATCATCGTGTCATATCACAAATACGACACGTACGAAATATGGCCGGGTCTGACAACTCAACACGTCAAAACTGACACAGCTTTTTTGGCAGGAATTTTTTGGGTTGTTTGGTCAAGAATTAGTTGATAGATTTTACGAATCATTGCAATCTTCGAAGAGAATTTCTGTTTCAATCGTAGATACCCCAGACGTTCAGGAGTTAATTTTTTGATTGCGTAACACCATTTTTGTCCAACAATCAGGATCTTACACTACCCTATGATAACATCATGCAAGTCTGACATACGGATGTTTGCATACTCTGAAACGTGGTTAGCATAAAATGACCCCTTATCGTTGATGCTTGGTTCACGTGCAGGAATAAAATCTAGGTTGAGTCTGAGACTCAGTTATAATTGACCCGGTTTTTCGCTTTTATCTAGGCCCCAATTCGGGCAAATAATTAGGGCCTTTCTAGAAATCTAACGCTCTTATTTCCTGGATCCCAATGCTGTCTTCCCGAAGGCTAGTTATCGATAAAATAGTGTAATTGGATTCCATAATTATATCTCGAAGCATATACTTTCGTGTCATGTCGTATATATGTGACACATCGATGTTCTTTCCTACCAAATTTCTGCATGGATTCAGAGAAGGTTCTCCCCTCATGGCTTGTTACTTTTTTGAATATAACCTGAAGATCGAGTCTCGAAGGCTGACGGGAAACACGGTATTAGGTGTCCACCTTTCATTGTTAGCAAAGCAGAGAGCGAAACGGCTTTACATGTGTCATACGTACGTATGTACTACCTGTACACGTCTTTCGAGCCCGATACCATCTTCCACAAAGGTGTCAGATGGCCGTGGCGTAGCGTCTGCCAGGTAGAATGTAGATCGGAGCTTATAACGAAATAATATTGTTGCTATATCGATCAGCTAGCTTTAGCTCAGTGAATTTTGTTGAACTCTGATACCCACGACAATATTTACGTAGTAGTAGTATATTAATACTGATCAATTCATCGATAGATTTTTCTTTATGCGATCTAGAAATTATTTATACAATTTATTTTGCACGCAGATGTTCAGGTCGCCTTGGAAGTGAAGAAAATATTTTCCTCCTCGGTATAACTTACACGACAATAATCACCAAGCTGTAAATAAGGCTGACTGAGTTTTTTTCAATCGTAATATTCCGAATGGTAAACAATAGTGGGCGTACCCTTGAACAAACTACTATTAGAGGTCGATTTTTGCGTTAAATTTTTCGCTGTGGGACGAACTGAAAGTTTAATCATAAACCTCGCACCTGGCGGAACTTACATGAGATAAGAAGGAAACAGATAGAAAGAATCCACACCCGCCTTCGTGACAAAGACGTGTTCGCAATCGCTAAGATATGTATTCAGGGCGAGGTGTCTTGAATCGTACATCTACATACATACTAAAATATTATTTCTGCAGCCTTTTATTTTCGAAGCGAAACAACGAGCTCTCAAAAGTCGTTATTTGCGTCCCAAAACTGATAACCTTCAATCGTTGCATTATAGGAACAGAAACGAGTTATTATGGCCGATTACATTCGATTCTTCGAATTCAGCGTAAAACAAAATTCGCGGACGACCTTGCCAACCCGGAATATCGTATTTTGAAGAAAAATTGATTTTATTTATCACACTTCCTTCTAGTATAGATAATCTTCACCTCAGTTTCGAGTCATTCCAATGCAAGTCCAATAGAATTTTGGCGTTGAAGCTAAATTCGATTATTTTTCGGGCAGTGAAAAGCTGTACCTACATGGGCGAAGCTTTGAACGATAGTTTTGAACGCACAAATCCTGTAGATGATGAATCGTTTAATCTGAAAAACTGATATCTCAGACCCCAGTCATCCCGCCTGATAACGGTTCTGATAAAGATACAAGCATGTGTGTCGTCCGCGCGTACCTGCACACATCTACAACGTGTTGTTGCTACGCTGATTCGAATTGCTAACAAGTGATTTTTTCGTTTTCAAAACTGATTTTTTTTCACAGTTTAAGGTAATAGTGATCGCAGATTTGCACAAAACTGAATTCTGAAACACCTTGTGACGTAGAAATATGCTAATATTTATGGTCCCGAATAGAACGACTAGCTCATACATATTTTAGAATGAATATATATTTTTGGTTTCTATCAACACGAAATTATGCGATACTCTTACTGTTATTATCACACACATAGAGCGATAGCTTCGTGGAATTATAGTCTGTGTACAATTCAACAAGTTATTTCAAAGTGTTAAATGCATGTGAATCTCACTAGACTAGAATACTTTGCAAAGTATAGATCGAGGGTAGATTATGCAATTGAAGCGATTTCTGAAGCTTAGTAGAATCACGCATATCTTCACTTTGTCTTCAACCTTGTTAGGTATGAAAAATAAAATGCAAATAAAATGATCTCTGCCCCATCTTTGGGAACGAAATCAATCGAACTTAGTTTTCGTATATAGATACAATGCAGAATTTATATTTGGATATGAATAGCGGTTATATGCGTCACAGGTGACGTGGGTAATAGGTTAATGAAATAATAGTGCCGTAGCAAAGTCGTAATAAATATCACAGCCAGGCATGGTCGCTATAAATTTAACTAGCGTGAAACGATTGCTGCAAATCTACGAGGAAACGTCCCACGCATATATTTGAATAAAATATCTGCGGTTACCTATCTTGTCTTACCGCATAGCGTACAAGAATTCTGCACAGCATTGCGAAGTAGGTAGAATGTATATATAGTATAGGAAATCACACACTGATACATCAACGCCTACGAAAGAAAATTTTCCTCGTTTAGGATCAGAATTAACTGAAGAGTGTTCTTCGACGTTCCACGTCTATAGCTAAATGAGACATATCCTTGCACGTATATATTCGTGTATGCGAGAAATTAGCGCGCAATAGGCAAATATCAAACCATATGTCCCTATCTCCAAGCACAATTAACATGTACCTACGTCAGATATCTCAAAACATATTGGCATGTAACAAAATTTCTATACCTAGACTACCGCTGTATAATTAAATATCTACTAAATTTTCAAGCTCATTGAATACGTCACTGACGAATTTCAAAAAACTGAAAACCATTCTTCATATTTGAAAAATCTGTTTCAGGTTCTGAGCAAACATGAAGCAAGGAGCAGCTCTGCTGCTGGTGGTGATCCTGACGATCGCCATTGGAGTCAATTCAATGACATCACCTACGGTTTCAACCACAGGAGACTTTGTACCATCTCGTGCAGACACACCAGTAACTGGTAGCAGTACACCACAACTACCACCCTCTGATGAAATCACACCACCTCCACCATCCGATGGTAGCAGTCCAGCACCTCCCGATGGTAGCAGTCCATCACCACGCGATGGTAGTAGTCCACCATCACCACCACCCCCGCCTCCAATTGAACCTCGTTCCGGTTCAATCGCAGGTCCGTTACCATGGAGTGTCGATAATCTAATGAACCCACAAGACGTTCTTTTGGAGGAGATCCGCTCTTTGGATGAGGAATCGACTGATGAACAGGTAAATTGAATGAAATGTTTTGTGTGACATTGTTCATCAAGTGATCGTCGTGGCTTTCGAATAAGAATATCATTATCGTTTCACAATCATTACGTTTTCAGATCCAGAAGGTACTTATCAAGGCTACGGAAACCAATGTTAAGAAGAGTAAGCTGAAGCCCAAACCTGAGTTGGCTGGAGAATCCAGTTCACTTACTGGGCTCAAGTCTGACGTTGGGTCAGATTCTGGGGTAGGTGCTTTTTTGAGAGTAAGATAATTCCAGAAGAAATTCCACAACTGGAGTAATGCTAAGCTCCACAGAAAGAAACAAGAATTCATCTTATATCAAGCTGAAAAAATTGTTAAAAAAGAAAATAATGTTAGTGTCGAATCTCTCCCGGAATTACTCTATATGTATTACTTACTTAAATTGCACGTAAATTTTAATCGAAAACTATATCGAAATACATTAAATGTATTCAATTGGCCAATCGATTTTTTTAAAGCTTTTGAAAGTAGCGCCTCGTAAAGGCGTCAGCTATTTCACCGAGCTGATGGAGGACGAGGACTTGAACTACAACGAAAAGGACGACATCCTTATGGCCGATGATGCGGATTGGGACGACGATGAAGATGACGATGAAGACGACGATGACGATGACGATCTCGATGATGACATTACCGATGATGAGGAGATTCTTTTCGAGCAAAACTGCCCCACGGGATGTAGATGCTCAGAGCAATTCACGGGTGTAACTACAGCAAGGTATAGTGATGAAACAAAAAATCATTTTTAATGAAACCTGAAAAATTAATGATCGGATTGCTACCCAGGTAATATTCTACCTGGCCAGCCCACATGCCACATTAATACCACATGGCATTAGCATGGCAATAGTATCAGCAGACCATTTCAAAGGTCGAGTTTTCAACAACAATGTGGCGGCAACATTGCTTCACTTTATGGGCTTCTATTAGGCAATAATCAGGCTAACTGACATAAGTTCACTAATGTCGAATCAGGGTGGCATCATAGGGATAGCCGATGTAACTTCCGAACATGTATTCCATGTCGCTTATATACCTGGCAGTAAAATTTTCGAGTTTCCGAGAGTCTTGGTGGACTTAGTGGTTTTGCAATACAGCATAAGTATGTAGGAAGCGAGAAAAATCGGGGTAAAAAACAACATTTCAACATTTCAACAATGGTTGGGTTAGCAGTTTCGGAATTCTGTTACCAAGCGTTGTTGAAATTTTTAAACTGGCGGCTACATTGATGAGGCAGGTTGGCAATATAGTGGCCGTATGGCTGCCACTAAAATTGAAATTGTTATCCGAGTAGAGATTCTAGGCCATTGAATAAATATCAATCTCACCAATCAATCATCAAACTTGGATGAAAGTGACTCGATTTATGATATTGAATACAGGTGCACCGAATTCAGCAGCGTGCAATCATTCGGGTCAGACATGGCCCATCTCAAGATTGAAAATTCAGCCGATTTCGAACTGGGCCCACTCGCTCTCCGTGGAAAAGGACTTTATGAATTGCGATCATTCGCGATTGTCGACACCAGAATTACCGCTATTGACAAAACCGCTTTTGTCGGTATTCCTAACTTGTTCTCCGTCAATCTGACCAGAAACGGACTACTCAGCATCCACCCTGACACCTTCCAGAACAACACACAGCTCAGTCTTTTAACTTTGTCTGGTAATCCGCTGCAGTTTACTCAGGGAAAGAACAGCCAATACACTAAATATTTCTTGGACGCACCAACCGTCTCTGATCTTGACCTCTCCAACAATGGTCTACCGCGACTCTTGCCTACCACGTTTGTGAGGACTCCACGAATCGTGTACCTCAGCCTGAGAAACAACAAGCTTAGGACTGTAGAAAAAACGATCTTCAATCCTCTGGATCAATTGGAAGAGTTGGACCTCTCCAATAACCAACTAAACGGTCTTCCAGCTGATGTCTTTGACGCTAACGAGTATCTTGAAATTCTTCATATCAATGGTAAGTTTAGCAAAATTTAGGTTCATATTCGTTTTGCCATTCATGTTTTCTTCTTTTTTACTTATAACTTTTGACGTAGCGTAAAAGTTGATTGGATAATCGATAATTTCACGAACCATCTGAATGACTGACTGAATTCGGAACTTCCATAGGAAACAATTTATCGTCTTTGGCGACCATCACGGCCTCGAGGCTCGATTCTCTTGATGCATCCAAGAACAGGATAAAAATCGTAGCTAAGGACGACCTCGCCGGCATTCCTCAACTCGAAAAGCTCGTCCTCAAGTCAAACGGTCTCAAGAGAATTCACCCCCACGCTTTGATCGGCCTCCTTGATCTGACCTACCTTGATATCAGCGACAACAAGATAACCGCGCTTGAGGAACACCATCTAAGGACCAATTCCCGCCTGGAGACTATTCTTATGAACGATAATCCCGGACTCAAGAGTCTGCCCGTGTTCAAAGCACAGGATGGCACTTTCAGGTACATTTACTTCCACACATAATTTATTTTCTCAAATATATCAATCTACAAAATTGCCTTAAACCTCATCATTTCTCTCATCTCTACAGTGTCAATCGTTTCGAATGTGCCGACTGCGGGCTACGAATCCTTCTAGCAGGAACTTTCGACGCTATGCCAGCGATGACGCGTCTAAACTTGGCCAGGAACGGCCTGAGCCGTATCCCCACAGGACTTTTCGGATCCATGTCCTCTCTTAGAGAGTTGGACCTCTCTGACAATCAGTTCCTCACACTTGAGGTCGACATGTTCCAGGGAGCGAGGAGCTTGACGAAACTAAGTCTGGCAGGAAACCCTCTCACCACTCTTCAAGTCGCACCGTTCCTACTCACTCCAACTTTATCCAGATTGGACGTCAACCGATGTGCTCTGGAGAAAATATGGAGTGACTCTAATGTTCCTCTTCAAAGCCTTAGGTGAGTCAATTATATTTTCGAATTACGAGATCTCGAATATCTGTCGTACGATTTAATACACAGAAAGTTTACTCGCGTTAGAAATCAGCGAATAATCCTTTTTTCTTTTTCACCCGAAGGTTCCTTTCGGTTCGCGGAAACCGCATCGATCAAATCGATGTCGAACACTTGAAAGTGACCCCGAAATTATCTGGTCTTGATATTTCCAACAACCCTCTCGAGTGCAATCAAGATTTCAACGAAGTTATTCAATACCTGGTTGACCACGGTGTTTCACCCACCGAAACCTTGCGTTACATGAGCAATTATGGTGACGCTGAGTATTACACCCAACCCGAAGGTCTTAACGAATGGACAGACCTGGCCAAGGTTATCTGTGACAGCATCGAAGACGGACCTCCACCAAGGAAAGCACCTCGAAGACCGAGCACACCGAATGATAATGAACCGACGCCATTAAATGACCTGGACGAGCTGGCTAAGGTAAATTTTTTCACACGTTATTCACCCCTTTATGGATTTCTGAGCTGTGAAAACTTCGGAGAAGTCATTCCCTAAAGTTTCGAGTAAGGAAATATAAGGTATTGGGGGATTCAGGATTAGAAAATCACAGCAGATTGATCCTGAGATTTTCATTGCTCTTTGTCTGATGAAAATAGCAGTTGATTGAAAGCTTTAGACTTCAGGAGCTCGATTCTTGAGATTCATGCGAAATTCGTTTCTCGGCCAATTACGCCGTTGGCTTTTTTCGGAACTATCATATGATTGGTCGAAAAGCGACTTTCGCATATGAAAATTGATCGCATGATCTCAAGAATCGAGCCCCTGGATGTTGAAATATACTGAAAATTGGTCAAATTGGCAAATTAAAAATTCACAGAATTCGTTTCGGCGACTGTATAAAAAATTCGGTTGTAGGAAGCTGGTTCTATTTCAACCTAAAACCCATTTTTTTTTAAAGTTCTTACCTAAGATTGATGGAACGAGAGAGTGCTTATGACTACCTGAGACTATTTATTTTACATAGTATGTATATGTCAAAAAAGCACCTTGTATAAGATCTTATCAGCTCATAGCTAATAATCTTGCGGCATACTACATTACGAAAATTTGACAAAAATCATTACGTGATATGAGAAGAATTCGTATGATAGAATATCTACGATATTTTGAATGTAGATCGCATGAACTAATGAAAAGGGTTTGAATTTTCTATTTTTTTAAACAATGATCGCAAACTCACCAAGAACATCTCGGTGCTATCGCGCTCTTTATCTTACTACTTAATTATTTTTTTTCTTTATTTTTTTAATACCGCAATGATTTACTATCCTGTTGCTGTTCTGAAGTAGACTATTTCCTAAAAAATTCTAATAATTCTATTCCACCGTTTACGATTCTCCTTTGAAGTTTTCTAGTAACTACGAATAAATACGATACCAATTTATCAACCACCACGATCCAAAAATAATTCATAATTTAACCATTTATGGATTTTTCCAGCCTTTTGACCACGGTATAGCTTCGAACAGTCAAGAACTGAACGATGCCTGGTTATCAGAGGAACGAGAATATGAAAACTACGGTGTACTGGGTGCAAATTACCGCCCTTGGTACGCAGGAACCCTATGGCCGGTGATGACAGTAATTTTGGTGACCCTAGCTGTGATCCTTTTCGTTGTAAACTTTGCTGTGTACCTCGCGAAGCGCAGAGGACGTGGTCCAGTGATTCGAGCCCCGATGATTCTGCGCCCTGGAATAATCGACAACAAGAATTGTGGCCTGGTCTACAAACCCCTTCAAGAGGAAATTCCGACACCACAAATGGCAAAGCGGGGCAGCTTCTACTCGAGCAGCACCTTTCATTACGATAAAATCGTCCCAGAAAGCGTCTAAACCCTATTCAGGGCCCCATAAACTAGCCAACGCTTTGAGCTAGCTGAGGTTTCAATACGAAAAAGCTCCAGAAGAAGAGTACATTCGATTTATCAAAACGCGTGATGTCTATATGGATAACTGTTGATGTTGAAACCTATAGGGAGCTTGAGACGTTGCTTTTCGGTAGATTTTGCGAAAAGAAGTATTGCCCATCCGAAAGAACGACTGTGTTTTTTTTTTTGTTTTTTTTTTTAGATATCTAAATTTTTTTTTCTACTCTTTGTTTTCTTTATCCATCAGGTGTGCCGAAGATCAGTAAAAACAGCAACAACAAACACACATACACATAAAATAAACAAACAAATTAATAGCAACTTATTGGTATTAAATTAATTACCGTTTGCTTTGGGGGCCTTATCATGAGCACGTATGAGAAAGACTAGATACGAAAAAGATATCGAATACGTTTTTCTGATTTTTCAAGACTAATTTAATAAATTTATTCACTGTGTACTTTGATAAGAAAGTAGCGCAGGGGTAACAAGGTGAAAAAAGGTGAAAACTCGATTGATTTATATACAACGATGTATGTTTTCGACGTTATTGTATGATCCATGTTTACTACAATATCGAAATGTTTGATAAATTGATGTATTCAAAATTTTCCGCGTTTCTAATCGAGCCAGCTAACAGCTAAGAAAATAAAAATAAAAATAGATAACATTTTACTGGACCGGGTAGTTTCCATCTACCAGGTATCCCGAAGCACTTGAAAATAAATGATTTCCTTTATTTTCTCTTATTTCTTTCTTAAAGTGTTGAGATTAACGAAAGATAATGGAGTGGAGCTGCCCAGACATAGGTATAGTAATCTATTACACTAGAAGCCATGCAATTATATAAACTACATAATAATTATTTTACGAATGATTTTATTTAGTATGTATTAATTAATAAGGAATAAGAATTTGGTAGTCTTAATATCCACTAGATACATATCTATTTCTACTTGCTGTAAATATTATATAATATTTTAATAAAATATTAGCGTAGCGAAGCATCATTTATAAATTTAACCACCTACCCTTATAATGAATTTTCCGGGTTCGCAACTACCTTTATATAAATCGAAAAATCCAATATCGTTATTGAGTAATTAAACTGATTGAATTTTCAAACAGTGAATGAAACATAATATGCTTATATGTTAGAGTCGATTGGGTAAAAAAAAAAAATTGAAATTACCGCAACCTCGTAACAAGAGCAATAAATATAAAAGATATGAAAACAAGTTACGTATGAACTACATACTCATGTCCTAATCCGAGAATAATTTTTCGAACTCTCTATCTTTATCAGAGCTGTACTCATACTGCTGTAAACACTCAAACAGTGCGCGATATCGCGGCATTTACGATTGAAAAATATGGGCTGACGTTCGAACTAATGATATAAAACGGCGTATAGAGAAGGGATAGATGTGATGACGTTATGTGGTATAGGCATCAAGAAAATACGAAGCAATCGCTTCTTACACGGACTGGTTCAGTAACCACAGCGGTTTCGGTGATCGGCTAGGTCTGCCCTCGTTTTAATTTCTTACATCCATCTCTTCTCCTTTATAACAAAATTTCAATTAAATCCGTAAGTATACTATATTTCCAGGGCATAAATAAACGGCTGATAAAATGCTACCAAGAAGACGAGTCGTTGATCTGTTGCAAGTCATCTCTTCTCAATCGTAAGTAATCGTGATATAATCTGTAAAAATTTACCTTCAATAGGCAGTCGTGGATTTTTCAAAAAGATGAGTGGCTCACCTTTGTGTCGCCCATGATATCTTTACGTTGAGAATGCGATAGAGTGAAGGGCTATGAAATAAAAATAGACACTTAGGTATTCGATACGTGACTCGGCGGAGACTCACACCTTATGTTTCGTGAGATGAAGCTAAAACCGGTTGACTGTTTAATACACAAGGCGATTCATTCCATCGACGAATGATGTGAGAGAAATACCAATTTCCAATTGCCACGAATGTTATAATGTACATAGTTGTTATTTTTACTTTAATGGATTTAGACGTTTCGGGGGATAAATTGGTAATAGCATGGAAATAATCAAGACTAATCTGTCGCAAATTCTCAATGCCATCATATAGTAGGAGAACGAGCACAGAGTATAACGGCTGATAAAGCAATGATGTATAAAACACGTAGGTATACATGCAAAGCTGTGGCTGCTATAATATAGATTATACAATTATACTGAACGATACAGTTCAACTATTGTTTCTAAAAATAGAATCCTGATTAGTTCAATAAGACCAGTTAAGTTGCTCCAACTGGCAACTGCTGGGTCACGTATTATAATATCAGGCCGTTACAGAGAACATGCAAGTTTGTCTGGGTGATTGAATTATGCATCAAACAAGAGTAGATATACATTAGAATTTTTTTTATTTCAAAGTTACATCTGCGTATTTAATTTCATTATTCCCTCGTTATACATAGATGAACACTTTTTGAATTATGATACTTTTCATGCAGTTGCAAATGCCCTGCACACGCGAATCCTGGAGGAATTGGAGGACACCATAATCATGGAAACCTACAAAGTACAACTTCCACCGGTGCTGCCTCGAAAGAATACGCATTTGAGGTAACATCAAATTTTTTCTCTATAGGTATTTTAACAATATCACGAGTACTGGTATCGTACATTCAAAGCCACACATGTAACTCAATGTTGTATAACACATGTTGACATTGATGCAGCGATAAGGCGTAATTAATAAGACTACAGACAACTAACCGCAGAGTGAGTGAGAGGGAACAGGCGAAATACACAAAGCACCGATTTGATAAGATAAAGTGCTTGGTTTCAGGTCAAATTCAACCTATTTCGTGAATTCATTACGCAATATCAGATCAGTAGAGAGTAATATCCGAAAATCCCACACCGAAATGATACATCCTGAAATTAAATATCTCTGTAAGCACCGAAATTATTCGGCTTTACTATCGATACTCAATTTGCTGAGGTCTTTTCTGCTCTGCAATTTTATCCTGGGGAATCTTATGAGTCCATTTAACTTTCCTTCATGCTTTCTCATACACATGTAAAGACATACGAACTTTAATTTTTTTTCAGATGGCATGCTCCACGATAAGATACGGTCTCGGTGTAACGCGAGAGCTTGGAATGGACATGCAAAATCTTGGTGCGAAAAAAGTTTGTCTAATGACAGATCCAAAACTCGTGAATCTGTCGCCTGTCAAGACAGCATTAGACAGTCTAGCCAAGTACGGAGTTAGCTTTGAACTTTATGATAAAGTCAGAGTAGAACCAACGGAGGAAAGTATCCAGGATGCAACAAAATTTTCTAAAGCTGGAAAATTCGACGCATACATCGCTGTAGGGGGTGGATCTGTGATTGACACCTGTAAGGCTGCTAATCTCTACGCTTCTGATCCAGAGGCCGATTTCCTGGATTACGTAAACGCTCCAATAGGCAAAGGCAAACCTGTCCTGGTCACTCTCAAGCCACTGATTGCCGTACCTACAACTTCTGGCACCGGTTCTGAAACCACTGGAGTCTCTATCTTCGATTACAAGCCGCTAAAAGCCAAAACTGGGATCGCTAACAGAGCCATAAGGCCCACTCTAGGAATGGTCGATCCATTACACACCTTGACATTGCCAGAACGAGTTTGCGCCTATTCAGGATTTGACGTTTTATGCCATGCTCTAGAGTCCTTCACGGCTATTCATTATACCGAACGAACGCCATGCCCCACTAATCCTATCCTCAGACCAGCTTATCAAGGACAAAATCCAGTCAGTGATGTCTGGGCCCGTTATGCCCTTCAGGTCATGCAGAAGTACTTCAAACGAGCGGTTTACCACGCAGACGACATCGACGCGCGGAGCAATATGCACTTAGCTAGCACCATGGCTGGTGTAGGGTTCGGAAATGCTGGTGTACACCTCTGCCATGGGCTGTCATACGCTATCAGTGGCAACGTTCGCAAATTTCAGCCAGAGGTTGGTTGAGAATAGTCAGTTAAAATTGCGAATGGATTAAGTTCAACGTTTGCCATTCGATGGTCATTTTTTGTTTTTATATTTTCAGGGATATACCGCAGATCATCCGATCATACCGCATGGTCTTTCGGTCGTTATGTCGGCACCGGCTGTTTTCGCATTTACTGGAAATGCATGTCCCGAAAGACATTTGGAGGCTGCACAACTGCTGGGAGTCGATATAACGAACGCTAAGAAATCAGATGCCGGACAAATCCTGGCAGATACCGTTCGCGAGTATATGCGTGTAATGAAAGTTGAAAATGGACTTGAAGAGCTCGGCTTTTTGAAAGAAGACATACCAAGAATGGTCCAGGGCACACTACCACAGGTATTTGAAAATGAAAAAGAGAAATACTTTGCCAAACGAGTTGAAACTATACAGCATAAGTTTTATAACGAAGGAATTAGTATCATAGAGAAATATGAATGAAATACTTTTTTATATTTTTTCGTAGCATCGAATCACGAAATTGGCACCCCGTGAACAATCCGAAGAGGACTTGGCTCAGCTGTTCGAAAATTCATTCAAGATTTATTAAACGAAGATTCTTCTTGGAAGTTTGTAAATAACCGATGTATCCACCTAAACATACGTTGAAATTTTATTACTATCGCTCAGTTATTGTTGTGTTTATAAAAATGTTTTATATTTTAAAAACAGTTTCGTGAGAATTGATTCCCTCCTAGCGATATAAACCGCATATTGTGATCAATTCATTTTTGTAAGCTTTCAATAACGAAAGAAGAGAGCTGAAACTTCTGCTGGCCGCAATTATAGCAGCAAAATTCGCCTGATATGCTACGCAACCCGCAGAATACCAAAGTTATTTCTTACTATGAGAATGAGAGATATTGTTCCATATGAAATGAAATATTGACTTAAATTATATAATTGATAGAGGAGAATTGACATTTTCGCTGGATTTATAGTGTTTCGATAGCCTAATGCAGAACTTTCAGAGTAATATAGTTATATTTGAATCAGAAAGCATTTCCGAGACTTGGATAGATGCGAATTGAATATATGAAAACAACAAAAAACCAATAAGATCAAACAAAATTGAAAGTTTATCTTTTTTAGACCCATGAAATCTTTAGAATTTTTTCTCCCTTAACTTTTTACATTATGACACGTATAACTATATGGATTCAGGTAAGAAAGGATATTGAATGGATAAGACGTTCGATTTATACAAAAATAATTGAATAATTTATTAGGTCAATCATCGTATTCGTAAACATTCACTCAAAGCCATTCAACCAATAATATAGGTATCGTCATCAAACATAACAATTATAATGCGCATATATATATATATATATGTATATATAGCCTATACAAATAAATATAAAATACATAAATTATATCAGTCTCATATAGGAACGTTCATGTGACTACTAAATAATCAGAACTGCTCAAAATTAAAGTAATTAATTATTAGCATGATCATACGAAAACAGTTGAAAATTTTAGTCGACTTCCTCGATGGTGGGTCCTGTGTGATGTTCACCGGCCTGTCTAAATTGTGCTCCACAATCCTGATCACTTGGCGCAGTATTACCCTGATGAAGTTTCGCCATCACCACCGAGCACTGCTTTTGAAGAGCCTCGAGCTTGTGCTCGTACTCCTCTTTAGCTGCGAGGGTGTTACTGTCGAGCCAGTTAATCGTCTCCTCGCAGAGGCGGCCAACCAGATCCCTGTCTTCTTGGCAAAGTTTTGCACCGTATTCCTGGAGGCTCTGTTTCACAGTGAAAACATAGCTCTCGAGTTGGTTTCGGGCCGCGACTCGGTCACGCTGTTCGCGGTCCTGATCTCTATACCTATCTGCCTCTGCCAGCATCCGGTCGATTTCTTCCCGAGACAGGCGGCCCTTGTCGTTGGTGATTCTGACGTCGCTGGTACGCCCACTCGCAGTATCCTTTGCGGTTACGTGAAGAATTCCATTGGCGTCGAGGTCGAAGGTGACCTCAACCTTCGGTACGCCACGGGGTGCCAGAGCGATTCCACTGAGTTCAAATCGGCCCAAGAGGTTGTTGTCCTTGGTCATCGCTCGCTCACCTTCGAATACCTGAATCGAGACGCCGGGCTGGTTGTCAGCGTAGGTGGTGAAGATCTGCGTTTGCTTGCAAGGGATGCGAGCGTTGCGCTCGATAATGTTTGTCATCACGCCTCCGGCGGTCTCGATGCCAAGAGACAGCGGCGCCACGTCGACTAGGAGGACATCCTGAAGAGTGGAGCCGGCGCTTCCTTCTCCGCTGAGGATGGCTGCTTGAACTGCGGCTCCGTAAGCAACAGCCTCGTCAGGATTGATGGAGAGGTTTAGCTGCTTGCCGCAGAAGTAGTTCTGTAGGAGGGATTGGATCTTCGGTATTCTCGTCGACCCCCCGACGAGGACGATATCGTGAATCGCGCCCTTGTCCATCTTCGCGTCAGTTAACGCTTTTTCAACCGGAGCGAGGGTCGCTCGGAAGAGGTCGCCGCAGAGTTCTTCAAAACGTGCCCGGGACACCTTTGTGTAAAAATCGATGCCTTCGAAAAGGGCATCGATCTCAATATTGGCTTCCGTGCTCGATGACAGCGTGCGCTTGGCTCGTTCGGCGGCAGTACGTAGCCGGCGAATGGCACGCGGGTTCGTCCTCAGGTTCTTTCTGTACTTGCGCTCAAACTCTGTGGCAAGATGCTCCACGAGTCTCGAGTCAAAGTCCTCGCCGCCTAGATGGGTGTCGCCGGCAGTCGCTTTGACCTCAAACAAAGAGCCTTCGTCTATCGAGAGGATCGACACATCGAAGGTCCCACCACCGAGATCGAAAATTAGGACGTTTCGCTCGCCCTTCAGGTTCTTGTCGAGGCCATAGGCGAGGGCAGCGGCAGTCGGTTCGTTGATGATCCTTAGAACGTTGATACCTGCGATAGCACCGGCATCCTTTGTTGCCTGCCGCTGTGAGTCGTTGAAGTAAGCCGGGACTGTGACTACCGCGTCCCGGACAGACTGCCCCAGGTATGCCTCAGCAGTTTCTTTCATCTTTATCAGAACCATGGAGCTGATTTCCTCCGGGTTGAATCGTTTCTTCTCACCCCGAAACTCCACCTCAATCTTCGGTTTGCCTGCTTCCTCGACTACGCGGAACGGCCAGTACTTTGCATCAGCCTGGATCTTCGGGTCATCGAAACGCCGGCCGATCAACCGCTTCGCGTCGAAGACCGTGTTAGCAGGGTTCATCGCAACTTGGTTTTTGGCCGCGTCTCCGATCAGCCGTTCCGTCTCCGTAAATGCCACATAGCTAGGGGTGGTTCTGTTTCCTTGGTCGTTGGCGATTATCTCAACCTTTCCTTGCTGCCACACTCCGACACAGGAGTATGTGGTTCCCAGATCGATTCCAATTGCGGGCATGTTGTGTTCTTCTGTGTTTCTCGTATTTTTCACAAATTTAAATCACAATAAACTCGTAGTTCGATGTATGCTTGGCTTTTAACTGTTCTTTTAACTTCTCTTAAATTCTCTTGTATCGTTTTATTCGCTCACACTAACTTGTTCGAATGTTCGTTTCTCTCAAGTGTTTTGCTTCGCTTGCGTTTGAATACTGCCGGTACCTGCAAGCCGACTCGTATTTATATTCCCGCCAAAGTTTCTCGACGCTGTGGGAAGCTTCTAGTAATGGCAGCTGTCCAGCGCAGACGCCACGGGGCCGCGTTGCCATGGATACACGTCGATCATTCGACGCTCGAATATTCGACTACAATCGAGACCGCGCGGAAGGCGTCTCGATGCTTCTAGAAATTTTCACTCGGCCTTTGCGTAGTGTAGAACGGCACTTCTAGAACGTAGTAGAATGTGTAACGAAAAAATGCATAATTAGAGAATCAATAACTTATAGCTGACTTTCATTGTTATTTACCTATTACTTCGTGGTGAACGATGAATAAAATAGTTACGGATATATGATGTTTGTACAATATTATAAAAAATCAAGACAAAACGCTTTGAATTGTCCACGTTTTAATCTGGAATCAGTTCGCAATAAGAATTAGCTACGATTTATCAATTTCACGGTTAAATGGTATTTTTCTTTCTTATTAATCCTCTCTGTAATAGTCGATTTCAAAATACATTTCTCCCATACACATTTTATACACTATTTTCATATCAGCTGCTATCTCTATAACATATCTAAATACAGAGCAGATTCATGTTTTCGTTTTCTCATTAAGTATAAAATATCCAATAATATTTCATATTCACTGACTTCTGACAAACATATTCAATCAGCTAATGCATATTTTGGTACGTTTCAGAAATAGGATGTTCTAGAGTCGCACGTTCGACGCTGCACTATTAAGATGCTGGGTATACATTTTTGGATACATCTGGATTAAATAGAGGGATTGTACAATTAAAGTGAACGCGTCTTCGGATAATTTTACATAACTTTCGTAACATTATTATTCTTCGTTCCGTCGACTCGGCACCCATCGGGATCCTGAGTGATAAATAATTAAAGGGAAACATTTATACTAATCGGCAAGCTTCGTGCAATTAATATTTGAAAAAAAGACGTAATTATCTCATGGGAATTCTGTTTAATGATAAACATTGCATGGTATAGCGTAACTACTCATGTCTGCAATATTATTAGTTTCAAAACTCTGCGGAGTGTTCGCGCCAATATTTCGTTCCTAGTGAGACAAGCGCGTGAACGTCGGTAAGTGAGAGAACTATAAAGCAACTCAGAAATCATAAGTATACAATTAGACCACGAGAGGGATCTGACTTCCTAATTCCTGTTTCTTTTTACCCGTGGTACACATCCGGTACGTTCTGCGTCTCCTAACTCCGATATTTATAATTAAAAATAAATAGAACTAGTTCTTAAATCGCATAAATAAGTCTGCAAAGACTTGAATAAAGCCTTGCCCTATTATATTTCATCGTAAGCGTGTTTACAATTCGCGTATTTTGTGTGGATCGAAATGGATAAATCCTGGCTGTCTCATATGGGCTGATGGCACAGTTGACAACAAAAGCATGTTCCGTGATCGAATAATTATTGACTAAAAAACTTGCGGATAAAATAGACTTTCAAACTCAATCAACTTCATCCCAGGATTAAATTCATCTCGATTTATCAAAAAGGCGTACATCTATGAACAGGCAGACATTGTCTCCTAACCTAAAAGTCGTAACTTCAGATCGCTATACTTCCGTATTTAAAACATGAAGCGTTCCAAGATATTATCGGGAAAAAATCTCAAAGTAAGTGAAACTCGACATTGAATTACGAAATATTAATTGTTTGTACAGAAATGGCGGACGCGGCAGTAAAACCTAAACCGACGAAGGTGGCCAAAAAGCCGAAAGAAAAGACGGCCGAGCCTGTACCCCTAAAAAAACGACCCTTCAAGAGGCACGGACGTCTCTATGCTAAAGCCATATTCACTGGCTACAGGCGTGGACTCCGCAACCAACATGAACACACGGCTCTATTGAGAATTGAAGGCGCTCGAGTCAAGCCTGACTCAGACTTTTACGTTGGAAAGCGATGCGTTTACGTATACAAGGTAAAAACAATGTTCAATAAGCGCTATGAATATTTATGACAATCAATGATAACTGTTTTTTACCATCATTGATTTATCTGCAAAGTTAATTCCCTCATTGAATTAAAATTCTTTATTCCGGTATCAGTTGAGCGTTGGAAAAAGTTGTAAGAAACTTTAAATAGACTTTCTGTTCTGGAATGAAACCAATTAATTTCAATATCCACAGCATCATTTAATACAACTCCTATCGTATTTAGCATTGAAGATTGATAGAGAGTTTGAAAAGAATTTTATAGTCGACTACAAAGTCTATCGCAAGTTTTTACTCTGTGATTCATTGTTGAAGTTGTAGATGTGCGATGAGGGCATGAGAAAATCATGAACTTTGAAATGAAATTCATCTTTCTTCTCAATCCTGTTCTATGTAATACTCAATGAAACAGCTTCTGAAGCCACAAGTATCAATTTACGGGTATAGATTTAGTAGAAAATCATTTTATTTATGCTTCAATTGTACAAAAACTGACGCTTCTTGGAGACCAGGATTTATTTGTTACTAGAATACTTTGTGCTTTTGTGTCACGGAATATAAAGCTTACCATTTCTTGTATAGCAGTTATAACTAATAATTGTTCTTAGGCAAAGAACAAGACCCCTGTTCCCGGCAAAACTTCCAAGAAGACTAAGGTCCGTGCTATCTGGGGCAAAGTCACTCGTCCCCATGGAACCAGCGGCTCTGTTCGTGCCAAGTTCAAGAGGAATCTACCTGCCAAGGCTATGGGCCACCGCATTAGGATTGTAAGTTGATAATCAGATTAGAAAGAAATTAGAAATAATTTATCAGATAATGTCTTGTCCCAGAACTGATCCAGTATATCAATCGACAAATTCTTAGCTACGAAATTGAGTAAAGGATTCTACTATTCACCTCTGTGCTCTTATAATTCATACATAAAATGATTGATTCATGTAGCAACATAGGTAGTTAAGAAATTTTATCGCAAAATGGGTAGAATATTCTGCTCTACGAATTTCTTCGATTCCCGGTAAAGATATAGATATGTAACATTGTAATGAATGGAATCTAATTATCCCTTAATCGAATAGATTATTTTCACTCTTATTTTGGTAATATGTAATGCATTTTAAATCTATTTTACTGATTGTTACATCTATTACAAACTAAACTTGATATATTTATTTTGTTTCAGATGCTGTACCCGAGCCGTGTGTAAAACTCTTCTGTACAATATAAACAAATAAATGAAAACCATTTTGGTACCCAAAATATACATTTTTCCACCTCCCCGAACATATATTTGCTGTACTTTTGCAGCTCTTTGCAATTTTTAGATCTCTTTCTTTGATCGCAGTATTCATTACGAAAAATACTGTCTGAGCCCAGGTCTTATATGTCACCTCAAGCAATAGAGTCAGGGAGTATCTAGGTATATGCAAGAATGAGGCGATTGTAAGATTATCTACAATAATATTTATTTACGTTTAACTTAACACATAGGTGGTTGACTGGAAATGAATGAAGCACATTGGTCTTATTCTTATTATCATAATTTCCTAAAATCTAATTTCGCCAGATTATTACAATTCTAGTAAATATTGATTAAATCTATGAGTAGGAGCAAGTTGCAGCCATTTCCTGGCTCTCACAGGTAGAGTTAACTTCGTTCAAATATTTTTGGCGATGTATACAGCCGCGTTAAGGCAGTGATGTGGGGGTTCCGAAACCTATTTCGTGTGGACATTCGCTATTCGCGTACGTCATTTTGCAACTAAAACCGATCTCGTGCCTATTTGATTGCTGTGCCTTATTATATGCAACCCGCATGCCATTATTGTAATTCGTAAGTGGTTGCCTACCACAAAATGTACGGACGTCACGGTGGAATTTGTTCAGCAATTCGTCTTCGAAATGATGATGCTAATTGGCACTCCGTACGCACCAAGCACTGACCGAAGCCAAGAGCACCTGTTGCAGAGTTAGTGGCCCTCGTGCCGTCGAAGTATTTATATGGGGGTCTTATCAACACGGTACGACTCTGACAGGCATCTCATATAAATACACTGAACGCGCAGAATTTATAGTAAATAATACATGCAGTACAGAGTTAAATAAGTCGCAAACGAATTATTTAATTCAGCGGATGCGATCAAATCCGATAAACCTGATGCTTTATTTCATAAATCAGCACCGACGAGTCGACGACTCGTACGCTCCGATCTATTTATCCTAATAATATAATTAACATAATCAACGGGATTATATCTCTGCAATTAATTCCTGATTCCAAATAAATAGATAAATAAACCTAAAGTGATGTGAAAAGAAGTGGTAATGCGTAATTCAAACATATTTTAACATATTTTTCATTAGACTTCAAACTGGAAAGTAAAGACTAATGGGTTTCAAAAAAGTAACATAATACTGGTATAATATAATCCTATCAAAGTACTTAGCAGGCAAGAACATTTTGACAATTATTATTCGAGTTTTTTTTTTTTTAATCGCACGTTCTAACGATAGAAATACCAATATGTAATAGATATAATGGATAATAGATAATATATAAAATATATATTATACAGAGAGATGAAAGCGTTGGTTTACACTCAGTCAAAGCCAACTCGACACATTCCAGGCTTTTCGTCCGTTTATTGCAGGCTGGCCATCCCCTCTTCTTTTTTTTTTTCGAATCGATGTATTCCGAAAGCAATTCAATTCAACCAGAGAAAAAATGCAGATGGTCGGCCTGCAATAAACAGACGAAAGACCTGGAGTATGCCGAGTCGGCTTTGACTGAGTGGGAACCAACGCTATAAGGAGCTTTCCATCTACAGCCCAAAATCGACGCAGTCAGACACACAACAACATGATTGGCTGGAGCGAACGGAAATACCAATCGTTTAGCTGTGTGTCTGAGAGTGTCGATTTTTGGCTGTAGATGGAAAGCTTCCAGTATGTTTGGAAAAAAAATTCAAAAATCATTAGTAAACACGAAGAGCAAAAGAAAGTGGTTATTCGCGAGTTTCGAATAAAAAAAGCGTATGTCAACGAGCTTTTTTATGAAGACAAACGACTGCCAAATCAGCAGTTGTGCCTTTTTCTAGGACTAATGACTGCCAAATCGGCAGCCGAGCCTTTTTATAAAGACGAATGACTGCCAAACATCTCCGTCCAGCTAGAATTCTGTTCCAATTGCAGCGGACAAGTGCATTAGATACTTATTTTTTAGAAACGAATTACAAATTGTATGTACTATATAACTATAACGAAAAGTGATAATGTATCGATACTGCAAAATGAAAAACTCCCTATAATAATCAACTGCTTCGTTATTTTCCACCTTCCCCGTCCTGCGATTTTTTTATTTCAGGTAAATAAAAAATAGCACACCTCCTCAGGTCAGATGTTTTCCTGATACCAGGAGCATTTTTCGACTTAAAATTTTTCAAACTCTTAAAATAGCTAGTATGTATAAACGATATAGCGACGTGCATGAAGCAGCGTATGCATGCGTGTATCGATACACTACTCCTTTCCCCCACCAAAAATTTTAGAACACCTCCTCATGTCAGATGTTTGCCTGATACCAGGAGCATTTTTCGACTTAAAATTTCTTAATCTCTTAAAATAGCTAGTATATAAGCGATGTAGCGACGTGCATGAAGCAGCGTATGCATGCGTGTATCGATACACAACTCCTTTCCCCCACCAAAAATTTTAGAACACCTCCTCGGGTCAGATGTTTTCCTGATACCAAGAGCATTTTTCGACTTAAAATTTCTTAGACTCTTAAAATAGCTAGTATGTATAAGCGATATAGCGACGTGCATGAAGCAGCGTATGCATGCGTGTATCGATACACTACTCCTTTCCCCCACCAAAAATTTTAGAACACCTCCTCGGGTCAGATGTTTTCCTGATACCAGGAGCATTTTTCGACTTAAAATTTCTTAAACTCTTAAAATAGCTAATATATAAGCGATATAGCGACGTGCATGAAGCAGTGTATGCACGCGTGTATCGATACACAACTCCTTTCCCCCACCAAAAATTTTAGAACACCTCCTCGGGTCAGATGTTTTCCTGATACCAGGAGCATTTTTCGACTTAAAATTTCTTAATCTCTTAAAATAGCTAGTATGTATAAGCGATATAGCGACATGCATGAAGCAGCGTATGCATGCGTGTATCGATACACAACTCCTTTCCCCCACCAAAAATTTTAGAACACCTCCTCGGGTCAGATGTTTTCCTGATACCAAGAGCATTTTTCGACTTAAAATTTCTTAGACTCTTAAAATAGCTAGTATGTATAAGCGATATAGCGACGTGCATGAAGCAGCGTATGCATGCGTGTATCGATACACTACTCCTTTCCCCCACCAAAAATTTTAGAACACCTCCTCGGGTCAGATGTTTTCCTGATACCAGGAGCATTTTTCGACTTAAAATTTCTTAAACTCTTAAAATAGCTAATATATAAGCGATATAGCGACGTGCATGAAGCAGCGTATGCACGCGTGTATCGATACACAACTCCTTTCCCCCACCAAAAATTTTAGAACACCTCCTCGGGTCAGATGTTTTCCTGATACCAGGAGCATTTTTCGACTTAAAATTTCTTAAACTCTTAAAATAGCTAATATATAAGCGATATAGCGACGTGCATGAAGCAGTGTATGCACGCGTGTATCGATACACAACTCCTTTCCCCCACCAAAAATTTTAGAACACCTCCTCGGGTCAGATGTTTTCCTGATACCAGGAGCATTTTTCGACTTAAAATTTCTCAAACTCTTGAAATAGCTAATATATAAGCGATATAGCGACGTGCATGAAGCAGCGTATGCATGCGTGTATCGATACACTACTCCTTTCCCCCACCAAAAATTTTAGAACACCTCCTCGGGTCAGATGTTTTCCTGATACCAGAAGCATTTTTCGACTTAAAATTTCTTAATCTCTTGAAATAGCTAATATATAAGCGATATAGCGACGTGCATGAAGCAGCGTATGCATGCGTGTATCGATACACTACTCCTTTCTCCTACCAAAAATTTTAGAACACCTCCTCGGGTCAGATGTTTTCCTGATACCAGGAGCATTTTTCGACTTAAAATTTCTTAAACTCTTGAAATAGCTAATATATAAGCGATATAGCGACGTGCATGAAGCAGCGTATGCATGCGTGTATCGATACACTACTCCTTTCCCCCACCAAAAATTTTAGAACACCTCCTCGGGTCAGATGTTTTCCTGATACCAGGAGCATTTTTCGACTTAAAATTTCTTAATCTCTTGAAATAGCTAATATATAAGCGATATAGCGACGTGCATGAAGCAGCGTATGCATGCGTGTATCGATACACTACTCCTTTCCCCCACCAAAAATTTTAGAACACCTCCTCGGGTCAGATGTTTTCCTGATACCAGGAGCATTTTTCGACTTAAAAATTCTCAAACTCTTGAAATAGCTAATATATAAGCGATATAGCGACGTGCATGAAGCAGCGTATGCATGCGTGTATCGATACACTACTCCTTTCCCCCACCAAAAATTTTAGAACACCTCCTCGGGTCAGATGTTTTCCTGATACCAGGAGCATTTTTCGACTTAAAATTTCTTAATCTCTTGAAATAGCTAATATATAAGCGATATAGCGACGTGCATGAAGCAGCGTATGCATGCGTGTATCAATACACTACTCCTTTCTCCTACCAAAAATTTTAGAACACCTCCTCGGGTCAGATGTTTTCCTGATACCAGGAGCATTTTTCGACTTAAAATTTCTTAAACTCTTGAAATAGCTAATATATAAGCGATATAGCGACGTGCATGAAGCAGCGTATGCATGCGTGTATCGATACACTACTCCTTTCTCCCACCAAAAATTTTAGAACACCTCCTCGGGTCAGATGTTTTCCTGATACCAGGAGCATTTTTCGACTTAAAATTTCTTAGACTCTTAAAATAGCTAGTATGTATAAGCGATATAGCGACGTGCATGAAGCAGCGTATGCATGCGTGTATCGATACACTACTCCTTGCTCCCACCAAAAATTTTAGAACACCTCCTCGGGTCAGATGTTTTCCTGATACCAGGAGCATTTTTCGACTTAAAATTTCTTAGACTCTTAAAATAGCTAGTATGTATAAGCGATATAGCGACGTGCATGAAGCAGCGTATGCATGCGTGTATCGATACACTACTCCTTTCCCCCACCAAAAATTTTAGAACACCTCCTCGAGTCAGATGTTTTCCTGATACCAGGAGCATTTTTCGACTTAAAATTTCTTAATCTCTCAAAATAGCTAGTATATAAGCGATATAGCGACGTGCATGAAGCAGCGTATGCATGCGTGTATCGATACACTACTCCTTTCCCCCACCAAAAATTTTAGAACACCTCCTCGGGTCAGATGTTCTCCTAATAACAAGAAGATTCTTCGACATAGAAAAATTCCAACTCGAAAATTGGGTCTGGTATCAGGAGAGCATCTGACCCGAGGAGGTGGTATCGTGAATTTTCAAGTAGCTATAAATGAATGAATTCCAATTTCCTACTACTATGCGCGTCTCGATCATCTCTCGTTTATTCGAAATAAAAATTCATAAGGAGGGAAAAATGGATAATAACGAAGCAAATGACTATCGATAAATCTTTTATTTTATCACTGCAGCATATTGATACAATATTAACCATTAATAAAATGATGGACAATGTGTATTTCCTTATTATAAATAAATATGTATAGTAGGGTGCTTTTTTTGGATCGACTATTTTTTTTTTTCAACTCCCCATTAAAAATCTTGTAGTAGACATCGAAAAAGGAATCCTGTCCAATTTTTAGCTCTTAATTACAATTCTAAGTACTCGCCCTCGTCTTTTTAAGTTTTCCCATGCTAAAAGCATGGAAACATTACGGCTTTTTCTTTAGCCGCGCACAACTCAGCTGCATTTCAATGGATCGTTCTCATCCAAGACTCATTTGACAGAGAATTTAATGTTCTTCAAAAGCACTCATGATAGTTTGATTGATTTGAAAATATTGAACTTGACATTTTGTTAGAATTTTATATTTAAAAAAATCAAAGTCCTTATATCTTTTGAAATACTGGTCTGAGCGACTTTACTTATTGGACTTCTTTGTAGAGAAATAAATTTCCTACAAAATTGTCATTAAGTTTTTTTATCCAAGTCCAACTGTTTATTCGCCCACGGTGAGAAAGAAGAATTATGCATAGAATCGACTTTGAAGGCTCACACAGGTGCAGCGGTTGAAACCACAGCCAAACTACCTCAAGCACTTTTGAAGAACACTAAATTCCCTGTAAAATGATGTTTAGATGAGGACAATCCATCGAAATGCGGCTGAGTTGTGCGCGGCCAAAGAAAAAGTCGTAATGTTTACATGCTTTTAGCATGGGAAAACTTAAAAAGACGAAGGCGAGTACTTAGAATTGGAATTAAGAGCTAAAAATTGGACAGGATTCCTTTTTCGACGTCTACTACAAGATTTTCAATGGGGAGTTGGAAAAAAAAAATATTCGTTCAAAACGAATCGCCCTAATGTATAGTATATATACCCATTGAAATTAATCGAGTATATTTGCGTTCTGATACCTCTAACCTAACATAATACAACTAATGTATCAAAGTGTGACATCAATGTAGACTCATACGTTGAAATTGGACCAGAATCCGTGCTGGACGAAGATGTTCCAGCTGTGATGGAAGTTTTTTTCTGTAACTGTAACAGAATTACATGTTTTAAAATATCAATGCCAGCCAGTAAATTACTCAAAACACTAAAAATGACAATAGTACATGACAATATGAGTCCGGTAAAACTTTTTCTGACGAGTGTGAGGTTGCAGCACGAGCCGAAGGCAAGTTTTGCAATCACACGAGATCAGAAAAAGTTTTTCCGTCGAGTATTGTACAAAATTTTACTATAGGTGTGAAAATGGGGGTTTTAGCCACGCGAAGCGTGGGTCAAACGTCCAAAATCACACTGAGTGAAGTAAACATCTTTTATCAATGAGTACGATGTCTATTCTGCGACAACTCTGCGTCCAGAGTACTTCTATTGAACTGCCCGTGACAATCGTAGTTACTTAACGCAACCCCGTGTTAACTCTTTGACGCCACGAGGGCTACTAAGTCCTTAACAAGTGCCGTTACCGTAGGTCAATGCTCGCTGCCAACGAGATGCGAAATAGTATCGCCATCTCGCGGACAAATTCACGAACTACTTTTGCCGCAAACATCTGTCCGCCCCATCATACACAACTCGCATGTCAGTCTTGCAGTTCCGGATGCATATAGCAAGGCGAGTTCGTGTTTGCAGCCAAAGTAGGGCTATCTCGATTCGCCTGCGACATGACAATACTTTTTCACGCCCAGTATTTCATCTAGAGATCAGTGCCCTATGCTTTTTGATTATAATTATAATTTCATCTATTGTTCTAAGTCAAAGAACAATCATTTGTGAATCAAAAATAATACAATTAGATTACATCAACATGAAATAGGTTTCGGAACACTCCCATGTCGTTACTCCGTACGTCGCGATGCTATATTGCTCGGTGACCAATCGCCAACCAAGAACCAACCATTCAGAATTCAGCCGTTTAGTGACGGACCTAGGATAAAATAGTGACGAAGATTGAAGAGTGAATCAAACGGGGCTCCTGTGATCTGTCATCGTTACGGTCGAAATGCTGTCCGCTCCGTAACTTGAGACTCGATTAAATAAACCAAAATTTGTTATATTTCATGGGATTGTTATTTAGAAGTGTTACGAAGTGAGATAATGAATTTCAACGTTTAGTAATCATCACGGAATATGACGATGTTTTGCTGTTTGAGAAACTGCTTTGACGGCCTCGGTCTGTCCACGGCACAAATGCCAAAAAAAGAACCGAACCCTATCGCACTAGACACTTCTCACATGGGTAATCAATCATGTTATTTATCAAAACGGCAGTAACTCCCCTTCATAATATATCTCAAAACAATAAATTCGCATTTATCATCTTAACCTAAAGATTTCAGAATCCTATTTTCTACTTGCTATTGTTTACAAACATTTATCAACGCAGCTACATCATGCAAACTAGTTTTATTCATATATGTTCCAGATGAACGCTGTTAGACCTTTTAATAAAGTTTAGGTTACCAATACATACTATGAAAATGCACGATTTACACATTGAGCAAAAGAGACCGCATCCGAATGGTTCAAACTATTCTCCTGTTTTTAGGTGGAAGGTGCTTGGGCCTTCCGAAAATCACAGCCCTACTCTAGAATCAACAAAACACAAATTGGTCCAAGACGAGCCATTCAGATGCGGTCATAGAAGAATTTGCTAGGTTTGTTCATTAGGAGATAAACGTATATAACACATTGAAAGATCTTCAATGATAATCTGACTTTGTTACAAGCGACACATGCCAGATCTTCCTGCATCTCATCTTTGTCAAACCATTTGTTTTGTCAAGTGTGCATATTTACGCTGTACATCGCAATTAACTCTTTCTATATTCGTTGCTGTGTTTTCATCATTACATTTATAGTTATAAAATATATTCAATAGATTTCTACTTGAATTCCATTAATTTCAAGAACAGTTAAAAAATTTGTTAAAATTTGTTAAAACACAAACAATGTTATTTGAATTGGTTTTAATTTTCCAGGTCACGAGGTTGTGATAGTGAAAAATGGTCTAAGAGTTTGTGGCCGTGGTGCAGCGCTGACAAATGCACCTCTAGCACAAAGCAAGAGTTATTTTGAAGTAAAAATCCAGCAAGGTGGAGTGTGGGCAATTGGTTTAGCTACGCGTTCAACAGATCTGAATACTCCCACTGGTGGAAGTGATCTGGAAAGCTGGGCTTTGAATTCTGATGGTATAATAAGACACAATTCAGAGGAGTTACACAAAATTCAAAACATCGCTCAGGAGGGCGACATTATTGTAAGACACATCTCATTTATCAAAGATGAGATGTATGTTGAAAATAGAGATATAATTTCACAATATTAATAATTGTTGTTATATTTATTCTAGGGCATTTCCTATGATCATATAGAACTGAATTTCTATTTAAATGGCAAGCTGCTGGATGCACCGATCATGGGAATTAAAGGAACCATATATCCCGTTCTCTATGGTAATTTTAAAAAGATAAAAAGCTAATTTCTGTTATAAATAACTACAATCATTGATTGCACATCTATTTCTCTTTCAGTTGATGACGGGGCTATTTTAGATATAATATTGGAAGACTTCACTCACACTCTACCAAATGGGTTTGATAAAATAATGCTAGAGCAGTCTTTGCTCTAGCAGACGAATTTTACCCATTGATAATTGAAGCATTTAAGAACAAAAACTAATCTCAGTACGCTCACATAGGTAATTTCCGATTAAAGTGAATATACAGAGGTTGTGAGTGTGGAATAATCTAATACTACATTCATTGATGTATATTATAATAACTAACTAGCATAATAATATGAATGAAAACTATTTGTCAAAACAATTATTATTTAACATAAAGAACCAACGGTTTATTATAATGCGAACCAGCAGGATATTTATTTTTTTGTTTTTGTATAGAAAGAGCTAATAAAATTATTTGACCAAATTAATTGAAAGTTCAAATTATACCCTTCTCCTATACGCTGTTAAACGTATCACGTGTACTTAGCAAGGATCTTCTAGGTTGCATAAATTTGAAGGATTTAACAGAATTTTCAGGTTTTATTAGAAGGTTTACATAATTAATAATTGATGAAATCGTTTGTGAACCTAGTTTTATTTATATCGTAATAGTATCATTCAATCCTTATGATATTTTAATAAACCCTTAATCATTAATGGTATAATATGTACACTGGCTAAAAACAAGGTACAGAAGGCATTAGGCCTGTTGTTCGCTCCAATAGGCTAGCGTCATGGCTTTTTCGTTGACTAAATCTCATATATTAATGATTTGAATTATGGTAAAGACAATTATATATTAATATGTTATTCAATTATCAATCAAAATGTTGAAAGCATGATGTCTCAAACATACTAGGAATACTTATGATGTAAGACCTTGGAGCTGAAGGAGACAAAAGAATTTAAATGATCAAATCTACAATTCAATCTATTGATTAATCATTTTTTTTTTCCTTTGCTTTGCTTTACTTTGCTTTGAACGCATATAATTTCACTTATATCATTCTTCTATTCATATTACAATCACAAAAAAAAACATTCTGTTTAAACTGTTTTGCATTTATCACCAAATTTCTCGAGTAATGACGTGCAACTAAAATTAATGAAAATGTATACAAGAATATTGATGGATGGTTGTTAAAGGCCTAATGACGACAAAAAAGATTCAGTTTTTACGATATATATCTAGCTTGACTACCTCGGATGGCTTTTCTTAAGCAACAGCTAAGGTATTATGCAATACAGATACAAGACACAGAATGATATGGGATAATCTCATATAGATATTATTGAGTGATGTTAAATAGCGCGTAATCACTTACAATATTGTAACAATATTTTCTTTATAATATTTCACTGTCTCACTCACATATTTTCCAATACATAAAGTGGTAAACATATCGATCGTATAACAAGGTTACAAAACCGATAATTCCATTTTTTTTTTTTTTTCGTAGAATTAGGATCATTGAATTCATATTATTATAGAATACCAATAAATAAAATTAACTGTTGATAGCAAAGGTCAAAATGATACCCGAGTGAGACGAAAAATATCAAGCCTCCTCTGGATCTTCAGACACGAAGCTAACTTGGAAGATATTCTGAAGATTCAGAGTAAACAGATATTGTTTAACTTACAGTTAATGTAAAATAAATGTTTATTACACTCTAGGTATATCTATCCTGCACAACACCTTTGGTTTTAGCTTATTCAAAAAAATGCAGAAACATATATTTAAATTTGAAAATCTTAACATTCTCCTTTGCGATTAATACGCACGTTTTTAATTTGCGATATATAAAAATCCTCTCTTATGATTGCTTGTGCTGCAAGCTTTAAGAAAGCTTGCAAAGACGTAGTGTTATCTTTGGTCCTTAACATTATTAACTTAGTTATGATGCGATATACGATTTTCGTATGAAATTATTTAAACGAAAATCTTATTTCATTCGTTAATTATTTTTTTTTTCTTTTTTTTCCTAGAAAAGAAGTCATTAAAACTGATATCATGGCGATTACATTTTCAGACGTATTGCCTACATTCATATATATCAAATGTGTTAGCCAAGTAGTAATTTTAAATGAAATTTCAAACACCAAATGGAAGACATACAAGAACAAGTTATATCTCTCGTATATATGTTATAATATAAATAGTAATTAATTTTTGAATTTATGTTACGTGGATATATCTGCAATAAAATCTTGACTAGCACATTGAATAAGAAATTTGCCTCATACGAGTAGGAGCGTACTAATATTAACTTATTTAATCTTTAATAACGACTTTTCCTGATCGAAAATATTATCTTTTCCGTTTAAATAACGTAATAAAAGTCTGAAAGACTTGAAAACCGATTTCCTTACGATACTATCTTATGAATTATATTACATTTATGTTTCATGACTGGTTGTTATATGAGATAATTATTGTGGTAACCCAGCGAGTCTTATTGCACTTACAACGTTCAATATTAATTACTATTCTATACAACTTATTCACTATCATTGTTTTGATTTGCATCCAAATCAATAGACACGATCGAAAAATTATTGAAATTAAATACTCTTCCGAAAGTTCAACATTTTTACGTCATGATATTCTATATCTGTAATTATTAGCCGGAGTTACGAATACATATAGTAAAATATAAACAATTAAGAAAAAAAAAAGAAGAAATAATTATAATAATACTAATAAAACGTTTTCACTTAGATCATGCAGAATATATACACACGATACAATGTATTTATTTGATGTCATTACGTTATTACTAATTTGTTGATTAACTATATTTTAAATTTAAGCATAATGATATGAACAATCCACGAATTCCGATCTGACACAATTTGTGTAAAGTGCCTTCAATTTTTAAAGTTCTGTAACGAGGCGACTTTACTTCTCATTAGAGTGAATTTTTGAAAACATATGTACAAATTATCTTATCAATTTCTTGCCATTAATAGTCAAAATATTCATATACTGTGCTGCAACTTATCAGTACAGAATCGTTAATTCTTATCATGTAGTCCCTCCGTTTGAGGAATTCGGAGAAAACACTAATTAACAAAAGAAAAATGTTGAACCTGAATAGAAATGTGGATTTTACAGAAGGTAATCGCATTTTTGAACATTCATACGTTTCGAGTTACTATGTACAATTATTATTCTCTGAATAGATAAATCTTTCTACGGTAAGTTTACAATCTCACGTATTTCATGTTCTTCGTATCTTGTAGAAAAAAGATTTATACTCATGCAACTTTTTTTTTTTTGATAAGTAGAAATATATATATACGTGTATGTCATTAGATTGGGTTGCTAGTGAAAAGAGAAAAATATGATTAAAAATAAAAAAAAAACAAAAACAAAAAGAAAATCGAAGAAACTTACAAAAAGGCGATAACATACGTAAAGTATTTTAGTATAACAGATAGCCCCCGAACACTCAAGACCGTCTCTATTAAACCTAATGCTGCCTTGTTCGAATAGCATTGCAAAGTATTTGTTTGAAAATATACATTCTTGTTATATTTACAAAATAAATTGTTATATTAAACCAGAAAAAAGAAAAAAATAACAAAATCACATTTATACAATACTCTCGAAATCTAAACAAGTTCAAGATCACATTTCAACCTGTCTGGTGAGCAACGTCGATCATATAGTAATTTGAGATCTCCGTATTAGCTTACTGCCGATTTCCTAGTGGAATATAATCTTGTAGCCCTCTATTAATAAATAAATGTCCTCTGATATAAGGTCAAGACAGATTTGATTTCGTCTTAAAATTTTGTGTTTGTTTTCCAATTAAGACACTAAGTTTATCTTCTAACTTAGATTACACAACCTAGATACCTACGAATTTACTCTGTTGTTTTAAAAGAGACAGAAAATTTACATACATTTCCTCACAACTTTTTTTCACACACCTCTATCCTATATTCACTGCAATAATTACTTGTTAAGTTTATTGTTATGTGATTTATAATTCTTTCATTCATTAATTGTGATAGGTATTCACAAATAATTTTCTCCACGTATATTTTATTTTATGATTGGTATTGAAGATCTAACTTTTTCACCAATGTCGAAATAAATAATTAACTGACTGACATAATTCAACTGTACAGTAACTCATATTTGTATTAAATATTAGGTGTACCTACTGACTTATGCCTTTTAAATTTCATCAAGGTTTTCTATCAATCAAACGTTGATCAAATTGTCAAGGCGCCCCTTATGGTCAGTAGGTGCTGGTTAATTATACCAAACAAACCATAGCAGCTTTCAAGAATTCACAATGATATCATAATCTAGCACTGAAACGGATAAAGGCAGGGTGCCAGTAAATTCACAAAACTTTTAGTGCAGATTTTTATGACTATCAGTCTCAATTAAGAGGAAAAATATGCGGTAAGGTTTGATTTCATTGTATTTCAGTTGATTCTGCGACTATTTGATAATTAGACTATAATGAACTTGATGTTCGAATGAAAGATACTTTTTATAGTGAAACTAGTTTCCTGAATATTCCAAAATGACGTTGCCCCAGAGTATATCAACGCTTCAATGGAAAAACATGATATCTAAAATTCTGGTTGAAAAGCACGATATCTCTTATATTAAAGATATAAATGCGAAAGTTCATTGTATTCTTTGTTATATGACGAAAAAATTAGAATAAAAACTACAATTGAGTATTCCTGGAGTTGAATAATGAAAATAATCGGGTTACTGCACAAAATCGTATAACGTTTTTGCGACTGACTACTAGCACTCTTCCTTGACCACAGTTAACTGTTATTTCATAGTCACAGGGTAAAACGAATAAAACTAAATAGCTGAAGAAGAAGTATTAGACGACATTTTAAAGCATAGAAAATGTTCTGTCAATTTTTTAATACTAGTCGTTATCGGTGGTATCTTCAATCACAGAGTCCCAATTAAATTCTGTCGCACTTTGTCGCGAAGGTAAGTCACCCAGATGTTGAAACCGCTGAACAAAATGTGGATCACGATCTCTGAGCCTCCTGAAGCGTTGAAACACAACTGTCTTGGCAAAATTATACAGCTCCAGGTCCAGCCTGTTGAGCTGTTCTACAGCTTCTAGCTGCTCCTTACTTAACGTAGCCATTGTTGCAGCACTAACTGTTGTATTGTGCTGTTCAAAAGCTACTGCAAATCGCATGCCGAATGTCTCTTCAAACGAGTACTGGCCAACCTGGGAAAGACACAATATTCAAATATATTATTCATGCTAATAAACTGAACAATGACGTACAATGCATTCGTTATCTGAAAAAGTATGAGATCATTTCGAGTTCTCAAAGAACTGAGTCATGCTATATGAAATGGGAATGATTTTCAATCAAATAAGAGATCAAGTTATCTTTGGCTATGACATATTAAAATTATAATTTCTTTGATGAAAACTAAGTGGCTATTAGAAGGCAAGTAACATTGAAAAAGTAAGGTATACTTAGAGCCGGAGTGTTACCAAGCTGCAGAGAAGCGGTAAACATAAGCTAAAAAGTCAAATAAACAATTGAATTTAAAGTAGAGAGGAGGGAATAGGACGCACATGGCGCCTGAAGGCTGGTTATAAATATTTATATTTAAGCTATTATTCTTGAGCAGGGACTAGAATAGACGAACATAGATATGGATCTAAGATTGTATCGGGTTTGCAATAATAATCGTAGAATACAGTTGCCAATTAAAGTGGGTATGAGGAGGTTGAAACTCTTTCGCAACCTTAAGTTGTATCTGAAGATACTGTCCTTTTGAATAATGAAATTAAGCAGATTATAACAATGATTTAAGAGATGACATAATAGACGAAAGAATGAATAGAGTTTCTTACCTTTTGGTACTCGGTAAGCATGACAAAGGGCATCGATTGTAAATTATGCTTAGCGCTAGCTAGCATTAGACGATCTCTTTCCGATGGGCTAAGCGTTGAGTTGTAGCATCCAACTACTGATAAGTCAGCCAACATCCGAGTTTGTCGATTACTTGCCAAATTGGTTGGACACTGCATGAACTTTACCAAGAACAAAAAATTAAAACTAATTAGAAAATATAACATTCGCTTTTGCCCATATGTATTGTGAAAATACATTCACGCTGATAAGATGAATTGAATAAAATAGATGCAGCTGTTTTAGAAAAAAGTAAATTAGCTCAAAAAAATGATGTAGAAAAATGATGTGGACTTTGAGATATGTTTATTCTCCAACATGGGTATGGGGCATTCAAGAAGAACTATAGAAGCTGCCGACATTGACCTTTGATATGTTATCAGGAAAAAAAATGTATGTTGTAACTCTACAGAAAGGCGAAGAGATATTTATGATTTGAGAGCAGAAACGAAACGTTCGAATCTGTAGATATTGATAATATCTGAAATTCAGAATACACTGAATCTAAAGAAACTCATATACGATATAAAATTAGAGAGCATCAGCAGCTGGATGAGTTAAGCTGAAATCATCTATCATAGATTTCCTTTGGAAATTAATGATAAGCTTAAAGTCTGAAAGAGTAGCAGAGGTCTGATATGATAAGAATATAAAAGTGCTTAGAAAGACCTCCAAGAAATACAAGATAAGACATTAGTCCTTTATCTGGCTGTTCAAGCCAGGGATTATCAAAACTAAAACTTATAAGTTATGAGCTACTAATTACTGAGATAACTTCATAAATATATAGAGGTCTATTATGAGGGAATGAATAAACATCTGAGGAGTTATCTGACCATTATTATTATTTTCATTAAATGATTTCCTAAATTCTCAGTAGAACTTTTAGTTCTTTTTAATGAAACTTACCTCTTCTAATGTCACACCTTGCCAACTTGGCTCTGAATAGCATTGAGGTATATTAGCCTGTGTTCCTCCACACCAATGTCTTGCGCCTCGCCAAGTAGCTCCTCTCTGCACGTGTCTAAACTCTGACAAATATCTTGCCACAGGATCCCTGATAATAGTTATGTAAAAATATCTCCTCCTTACTCCTTCTCCCTCTATTTTATTCAATTCTGAATCGACGCAGCTTGTTAACTCCGTCCAATCTGCGTGCAGCCCACATTTCCATCCTGTTGAATATCGGGAAAATAACCAGTTCTCATTTCTGTTTGGACGAAAACAGAAGCAACGTTTTTTCCTACGTTGACACGAGCATGGCCTTTGCAAATCCAAATCACGAACAAGGTGTTTGCCAAAAAATGTACCTCCTGTAAACAAAACATGAACAAGGTTCAGAAAAATAATGCTTCAAGTCTTATTTAACAAAGCTTCAACGCTTAAAGATTCAAGTCTAATGAAAGTCTTGAAATATTTTTAGGAGATCTTATTTCAAGCATGTAGAAGCCTTATGAATATCTGGAGCTTCTCCAAAGTTAAAAAGACAAATTTTATCAGATAAAAAGTAACAGGAAAAAACTTTAAGTGGTAAATCAATGTCTATACAGATATTTCTATGTTTATTTGAATCATCACATTATTTCACCCCTTTGATCCTATGTTAATGAAAAGAGCTCTGATCTGATAAATAGAAATAAATAAAAATTAACTTTCTGAAAAATTCTGGGTGCTCAGAAAATTAAAAAAAAACACAAGAATAGCAAATTGCACAGAATTCCTAATTACATAATGGCATGTACTTACAGCACAAAGTTCAAATCATGGATTATATAATATATTCAGCGATAGCTTTCGAAGGGGAATACTTCCAACTTATACAGCTCATATAAATAATAAATGCCTGAATTGTCAGACCTACGTCAAATATTGCAAGAATTTCTTAAAACCAAACAATGAACAGGAAAATAACATATCGCTATTTCTGAACTACCATTTATAGATTACGGCTCCAGCTTCGCTGTATGAACCGACGGAATTTCGAAGTGCAAAGGTTTGTGAGAACATTTATATAATTATACTGAATGTACGTCACAGGTTTATTTTTCTCCAGATATTAATTGCAAAGATAATTTATAATGCATCGGATTTTCGAATAATCAGAGGTTTCGATTGTTTTGAGGAAAGCAAAGAGATTATCAAGTCAAAATCGTAAGTTTGTTGTTTGATTTATTCATTTATTTATTTGCTTATTTTTTTTTTTTTTTCTTACGGAGAAATGAGTACGGGGATACGTACCAGTTTTCTGTATGTGAAGGAAGACCATAACATCGTGGGCATTCATGTCGAATTGAAAAGTATCGTTGATCACATCTTCGTAGCCAAGACTTCCTTGTATACTTTGAAGTTTGAATGAGGGATGACCTTGCAACGTTCTATCGATACCCCCGGATGTGAAAGGCTCAGATAAACGAGTAGAATCTTTAATATCGCGATTTGTCAAGGCACAAACGTGGTCAGGGCAAAAGTATCCCAAATACACTATACCCGTCAATGCCAAGATCACGCAAATGCCAACTACACCGCGGAGCCGAGTTCTCCACACCCTGGGCTCCATCCTAGTTGATTTCACCCATATATCTCCGGCGATAATGAACACCAGGTCTCTAACGACGTCTCCGTTTAATCGTCTGTTCATTTCTCCCCATATTCACTTCTGAAGACTAAACTAGTCTTTTACGGATAAACGATAAACCCTCACTCGCGCTATTCACTTCTTTCCGAATGTCAGCCATGACAGGTTTCCCCCACTACTTAAACCGTACATGTATACATCACTACCACACTACATGGTCCACATTATGTATAAGCGATGAATGCGTCTGAGTTTGTGTAGGTAGATAATTGAGAAAGATAAAGAATTGTTTACAATTTTTTAACCTCATTTATCACGTCAAATTAAATTCCGAAATACCCAGACTTGTCTGTCATCTTGATTACGAATAATTGTTGAAAATTTTGCTCAACAGATCGATGTAATCGTTTAAAGCGGTTTTAAAATTTTCTTGCAATTTGCACAGGGTGAAGGCACGCAAGTAATACACTTCGAAGAATAGAATGACAATCCACTTATTGTTAGAAAACATGAACACGGATATATTGAAATGACAATCACTAGATATTCCCGCAGAAAGAATAGCCTCTTTTATATCACCGATTAGAAACAGGGTCGAAATTACAAAAAATTAATTTTCACTCGCTGTCCGCTGCGAACCACCATCTTTAATTTTTGGTTGCAATTCTCCAATCTGTCAGATGGCCGTAGCGACTGTAGACGGATGACAGGTGTCAGATTCGCAAGCAGTTTGCTGACTTTGTATTTAAGAGCTTATATATATCTTCATCTCTCCAAACGGCACGTATTTCTTTTATCTTTTCACAACATTTGAAGAATTTCACAGGAGCAGATAAACCGTAATGTGAGTTATAACCCCGTATAGCAAATGTCGACATAACCCAAATCACACATTTGCATTCAGCTGCTAATACCAATCACAATAGATTACGCCCAAATTTTATTTGGTCATCTCTGACAGCTTGTTATGATCCCAGTTTTTTGTGTCTTTGCGTTCTCTTATATCCATATCTCACGTTATCGAAAGCCAAGCTTCGATTCGATCCGATAAATTTCGCTCGGTAAACTTGTACGATAGAATTTTCCGAAATTCTAGTCACAGATACTCACATTTTTTGATTAAAAAAAAAGACAAAATTTATGAAAATTTAGGATATAGCTTTTCACCCAATATTAAAAGCTGACAAATCTGAATATTACGCTTCATTCTTATAACGTTAATGTTTCCTTGATAATTTATAAATATTGTATTTTCTTACCACAGATTATGTCGAGCATAGATTTATTGGAGGAGAGAGTAGCGGAGCTGGAAAGCCAAGTATTCAGCGCTGGAAATAAACCGAAAATCGACGATCCTCCGACAGAGAATCCAGTAGTGGACGATATCCTACACGCTCACACGTTAATATCGTCTGCATTTTCTGGTCGAGAAAAAGCTAATGCTATTTTGAAGCGAATGCCAGAATTGGACTCCTATTTGGATCCAAATTTTGAAAATTTGGATCTACAGTTAGCGGCAAAAGCTGAACTCATACTAACTTTAGAACCTGAATTAAGAGAAAATGCTAGATTATTATCAAGGCTTGAAGAACTCATGCCGATACTAGAATCAGAAAGATATCGTAACGTGCCTGAGGCGACTAATAAGTTGAATAATTTGACAGTATCTTATACTAAATTGCACGATGAATCAGAAGAATTAACGTCTGAAATTCGTCAGGTATTTGCAAAGTATAATTCTGTTATAAACAGTATTTCTAGATCACTTATCATTTTAGATGCTAATGTAACGGCTGCTGAGAATGCTGCTAGGCCAGTAAAGCAAATCGATTGATTTACTCATATACATTATATTATATATATAATATAATTATGCGGATTGATATACTAACACTGATCAAGCTTTATTTGAGTTTTAGCATCAACTTTGAAATCATAATATTCACGTAATTGTGTTGATTAACAATGCCTATTATTCAAACGAAAATTAGGAATAGAAGCAATCTAATTTCCATCTAAGTTCTTTCCATTGGGTTCATACAATGTTATATTATGTTTGATAATCAATTCTGTATAAAAAGATCGATAAATTTTAATGCCCATACGAGTATGGAACATGCGATACCAATGGTTTCTCAATTTATTTAATTTTTTTAAATATATAAGGGGTATAATTTGTATTGAATGTATCATTTTAAATAAATACAAGATTATTTCGAAAATATGTCGTCGTTGCTTTTTTCAATATTATTCATCCCTAAACACATTTTCTATTTTGCATTTATACGGAAGTCGATAGATTAGTTCAAACAGTTTTAATATCGAAATATAAATTGTTTATGGATTGTTATTTGTTTTTTGAGAATATTTAGGAAGAAACTCTAACTCGTATCGTTGACAGTAAGAATCTCGAAAATATGAAGCCTATAGATGACTTATAAATTAATATTATTGAAAAGATTTAAATTTAATGATATTTGATTCTACTATACTGCTAGTCTATGAATTAATCTCGAGTTATTAAAATGTTCGTAATTTATCCGATGGTATTAATAATTCTTCTTTTAAACGACCATTACAGTTGCTATGAGTCATTTTAAACCACAGCTGGTTTTCCATGATGTAATGATTCTTTTTTTTTTATGGCTTTTGATAATAAATTATGGACTGGAATTTATATGAATTAATAATAAAATAATAAACAATATATCGTTATAATTACATTTACTGATTTTCTTCTCTTACGATATAAAAATACTTAGGCACTCATCACTGACTATAGCGTATACATAAACATATATATGATTTGTTACTGTAATTCCATATAACAATGTGTATTTAAAATAATTATATATTATATACATTTATCCTATCTATTTTTAAGTTCTAACTACTTTTGACGTTCGTTTCAGGAATCCTAAAATAGAATTTCTAAGACAAATTGTCGATTGCATACGGTTTACATGGGAGCAAAGGTGAGGGCCCCTTAATTTATAATCAAACAAGTATTATGGGCTCATTTTTCAATAGAAATATATCTATAATACCTATACGTTAAACTTAATACATTTTTAACACCTTACCGTAATTTTTAAATAGGAATCATGACCATAATAAGGCAAGGTGTACAAAACATACATATTTATAGTTAATTGCTTCCTATAGTCTATCAGAAATCCGCTGCACAAGCTTCGTAGGCATTTCCAATAACCCGAATGCATTGTTCGTCAAAATATGGTCATTCCGTTTTCGTAAATAAAGAATCAGTAGGTATTTTACGAAATGTACTGTCAAGGGACCCTATCACCTAGATATATATATATATATATATATATATATATATATATATATATACCTATATATATATATACCTATATATATATATACCTATATATTTAAAAAAAAATTCTTATACCGTATCAAACAGTTTCTTTATACAATATGTACATCATGGGTCCTTAATCTAGATATACTGTTTACACGATTCGATCCATCGTCGACCACCTCTCATCGGTTACGAAAAGAATTTCTTTACAGAGATAGAATTCGATAACAAGTTTTTATAATCATGCAGACATTCGTACAGAATTATTATTCCACGAAAGACAGAACAATAAAATAAAACAATTACCATACGAAATAACAAGGGATCATCCCCGAAATTTCTTTCGCGATCGAAATATCTTCTTCCTTAGAATAAAATATACGCGGGTAATTCTACCATGTCTCATAAAGGTAATTAGTTTGTGATAACGTAGGTTCTGGCTTCTGACTATCACCGTATTGAGTTCTGTTTATCGAAAAATTAACATCTTGTATAAGAGGTAGAGGTTGCAGCTCTAAGGTCGACCCTGCAAGGCTGGTATTGAGTGATGCAACCAGGAGAGCGCAGGACCAAGGCTGGAATAAATAGCTGGATGTCCTCGTGAACATCGACTATGATGACTCAATAGTCCCTGAAGTTCCCATCGGCCACTTTCACTTATACACATCAGTGGTGCGCCTTCGTCATTCTAAAGGATATGCGAATGTCATGAATTTTACTTGGAATAGGATTTTATGAGATCTTGCGAATTATTATCTGACTTCGTTCAAAATTTTTCGCAGTTTTCTTTTCTGTAGTTTTAAATATACTCACGTAACAAGGTCCTTTATCTGTGTCTGTAAATCCAGCACAAATATTGTTCTTCGTAATGAAGCCCGCATAATGACTCGTTGCGTTACACTTTGCGGAATCGTAGATAGGTACCGGTAAAAATGTTAAATATTGTTGTAGATTGACTTCTCCGTTCATTGGGAAACCCCAGCCTGCAGTTACGCACAATTGTCTTGCCTAAAATAATTGTAGAAGAATTAATCAACCGAAGATGAAAAAAAAAAACTACGCATTTTTATCACTGAGCGATAATTATAGCTATTTTTGTACAATCCGTAATATATACCTGAATCGGATGTCTTGGGAGGCACACGGCACTGACGTTCCGGGAGAAGATCAAAGGTTCTTCAAGTTCGACCAAAGCCATGTCATTGTTGTATAAAAATTGATTGTATTTAACTTGCGGATATGGCACGATATTTTTAACGGTATGAGGGATCAACATATCTCCGTCTGTAAAGAGTTGCCAGCTAGTGCTTTGCCTGTATCTGTAAACGATATAAATTCATTAAATGGCTCATCAAATTTCCATCGTAATGAAATAATAATTTTACATTCACAATCAGTTGAACTTACTTATGAATGCAGGAGTAACTAGCGAGTACATGCATGGGACTCACAACACTAGCTGTGCAAGCAGTGCCATGTCTTTGTTCTTTCAGAAGTGCTACACTTGACCATTGCCCCTCACCAGCTGGTGTACCACCGGCTAATCTTGCAGTAGGTCCTTCAGGGTAATGTGAACCGCAGGAGAACTCCTGGCAAGAAATTTGTACGATTTTTCCTGTTTCGCAGATGTCAGCATGCTCCAAATTCGTGACCAATGGAGCCCTGACGTCTGGCGTTGATTTCAGTTTTAGAAGTTTCTGGCCTTCGGTCAACGGTAACATGTCTGTACTTTCCGATGAAAAATATCCTTGTGCTTTGCAAAATGAGTCGCTAAGTTCAGTGGTCCAATTATCGGAGCAAACGAGACGGCGGTCGCCATTTGGTTGCCTGTAGAAATTCGTTGTGATTAGAACTTATTGTTAGCAGTGCATTTGTAGATCTTTGTATTCAGATTTTAGTTAACGATTCATTTGTTAATAATACGAATGATAGAAATTTACCTTATTTTTAGTATAGTTGCACGCCCTATCAAATCAGTATCTCCGTGACCCTCATTATCATCATCTTTTTGAATGTCAGTCGGAGTTTGGGCAATCGTCAAATTCGCTACGAGGCAATCCCACTCGTCTGAATGATCGGGACAATGTTCTATACCGTCGCAAACCAGGTCCAAAGATACGCATCCTCCGGTCTGACATTTGAATTGGTCTAAAGCACAGTCACACAATTTTTCGTCCTCGCCATTAGCACATTCGGGTATTCCATTGCAATGCCACGTAAGTGGAATGCACCATTTTTCTGTTGGGCACAAGTATTCATTGTTTCCGCAGCTTTCTGCGCAAGAATATTCATCGCGATGATTCTCACAGTCTGGACGACCATTGCATTGCCAGAGAATAGGGATGCACCTTCCTAAAATTTTCGAAACGAATTACATTACACATTAATCAACAGCGAAACTCTTTTCTCATGATAGAGAGACATTATATAAACTCACCATTAGGGCATTGGAATTCATCGTACTGACATTTCCATGCCTCGCAGCTTTTCTCATCGCTGCCATCATCGCAATCTTGGATACCGTTGCAAACCAGATGCCGTTTAAGGCACTGACCACTTGAGCATTGGAAATTTCCTGGGCAACCTTCTTTTTCGCAATTTACTTCATCCGATCCATCTGAACAATCATTTTCCGAATCGCATTTTGCAGCTAAGCTCACACAGTACGCACCGTCTCTAGATGTACCATTTACACATTGGAATTGTCCGGCAGTACACTTTGAAAATAGCTGATTTGGTAATTGAATAGGAATGTCTGCTAACGGCTTAACGGTTTCAACGAACGAAGTAGGTATTTCTGTGGGTGTCGTTAGTCTTCCATCACTGTCATCAGTATCTTTTATTCTAGTAGCAAAATCTGGACTCACGTTAGAACTGACACCTTGATGTAGTGAAAGTTGATCAGCACCTGAAATCTGCTCACTATTTTCATTTTTTGATTCAGCTTCAGGATTTAGAACATCAGAAGTCTCATTTCTTAGAATTTCTGTAACCGTTTCCAGCGTTGGCTCATGAACTATTATGTTATGTTGGTTTGAGTTCTGATCCATTACGGGTGCTCCAACTTCAGCATCATTCATTTGAATGATATCTTCAGTGGCGGAGCTATTTGCCATTTTATGTATCATTACATTAATATCAGTTCGACCGGTGGTATCAATACTTGAATTTAATATTTCTGGCGTATTTTCAGCAGCAGTTAGAATTTCTGTTTCATTAATCATGGTAGTAGAACTCGATGGAAGGGATTCATTTTTTTGTACGACTTCGTCGACAGTCTTATTCTCTGTATTCTGCAAAGATTCTCCAGCCTGCAAGATAGGACCATTCACTGGTGCTGTATGAATATGAGTTTCATTGTCCACAAGGTGAGTTTCAGAATCAGTGCGGGACGGTACGGCTTCAGTCGTGTTATTGGCTGGTGTCATTTCATCCCTTTGTTCTTCTGACATTGTCGCTAAATTGGGTTTGTCATCATCCGCAATTATCGCAGGGGTAGTAGAATTATTTTCTAACGTCATCTGACCATCAGAAGTTTCTTCTTGTTCAACGGACGGCTCCTCCTGCATCATATCAGTGACAATTGCTGGAGGGATTTCAACAGACAGTGTGGTTGTCGTAGGCATCTCAGAATCCTGTACAAGTTGACTTGCATTTCCTGTATCTTCGAAACTCAATTCTTTCTCCTTTTTGTACTTGTATTTATCGAACGATTTTTTTTCCACCAATTTCTTTTTAGAATCTTGTTTCTCTAAAGGTATTACTCGCAGATCTTCGTCAGATAATTCCTCTTCTGTATCAAGCTTCGATTTTTCAGTCGATACATAGAGCTGTTTATAATCGAATTCAAATGGCTTGAAGTCATCGATTACGGCTTCTGACACGGGTCTGATGTCATCCGTGGTTGTCATTGAACTTTGTGTAGTATATCTGACTCCACTATCTCGTTGCGAATCTATGCTTTCTGAGCTGAAGACAGGAGTTTCCAAATTGGTCCCCACATTCTCCGAATGCATTGAAATGTTTTCAGGGTGCATTCCGATATTTTCGTCATGTGTAAGATTGGCTTGAATTCCCATCTCATTAAATGACGTTACTGGCTCCGATACATCTACGCCGATTGTAGTATGATCCTCAAAGGGAAGATTCGCGGTTTCAGAAGCATTAACAATTGTTTGGGCTTCAGTAGTAATGGCTAAAATTGGGGCTGACATATTCCGAATCATTCCCAATTCATCAATACTAGCTATCTCCTGATTCGCCTGGGTATTATTACTGATTACATATCCATCCTCGACATCCTCATACACTGGCTTTTCTTCATTTCGTTCTGATTTTACCGATGGTGTTGTGGCGAAAATCTCATTTTCTGTTGTCTGGAATTCATCAGGTAAGATAGGTACTTGAGCTGTGGTATTGCTTTCGAAATTCGGACTATGAGTCGATGTCAACGATTGTAGAGTCGCTGTATTTTTCTCGGTATCACCTAAAACCGTCGTTGGATGCGTTTCGTTACTTTGCTGATCAATATAGCTCTCAGTCATTGCTATCTGTTCACCCTTGTGACTAGTTTCAGTAGCGAAAATGTTTTGTTCTATTTCTACCGGCAGGATAGGAACTTCAGTTGTCAGTTTAGCGTCATTAAAATGGTCGTGCATAATTGTTTCCGGTAGCATTGTTGTTTCCAAACCAGACATCGATTCTGCAGTAGTGGTTTCTGAGTGATATAACACATCCTTGATGGGAACTTCAGTACTATTCTGTGTTATCGCCTGTACATTCATATCGCTATAAGCAGAATGTGAAACTTCGTTGTGTTCAGTAGATTGCTCAGTTGAAGTTTGACTATCATTTGTGAGGTTCACGTCGTTTTGAGCAATTGTTGCGTTTTGAGCATTTGATATATTGCTAATGTCTTGTTCTATCCTCCCCGCTTTGAAATGTTTTGTCAGATTTGAGTCAGCCTCATCCACAATATCATTGTACTGATCTTCAAAATTCCTGGCAGTATAGTCACCACCACTTTTAGCTGAATTTCCAATTTTCTTCTCGTCAGATGATGCAGAGCTGTCTAATTTAATCGGAATAAAATCGGAGGTCTCAACGTTTCCCCCTAATGGTATAACTCTTAGCGCTTCTTCCGACTCAGGTGGAACTTCTAAAGTTTGGTTTTGGTTCCCGAGTTCAGAAGCAACATCATCTTTATGGAAATCATATTCATTAACGGTATTTCCAATTACGTGTACCGAATCATTCTGAAAATCGGTTGGACCGGGAGTTTGTACCAGTGGTTCGGTAACATTTAGTCTTTGTTCGAAATTATTTAACCCCTTCTCTGACATGACCTGCGTTGTATTTTCTGTATCCCCGAGAACTGGACCCGTAATAATCATAGGTACCTCATTCCTTTTATCTTCCACAAATTGACTGTCCTGATTCATGTTTGTTTGACTGCTAATGTCAGTTGCAATAACTGGTTCGAAAGCAGTATCGTTCTGTATTTCATGTACTTCATCTAAAACACCGTTGAATTCGGTGCTACTTGGATCAATTTGCAACTTGGTGTTATTACCACTTTCTTGTGAATGATGCGCGATAACATCGGGTATGCGTGTCTCAAATGGGTTTGGAACATCTTGTTCGTCTTTATCTAATCTTGGAGCTTTTTTGAATATCTCCTTTTCGTGTTGAACATCTGGCAAGAAGGGAGACATATCTTCGACTCGTTTCTCATCAGACAACTCAAGTTTGTCCGAATGATGTTCAACCGAATTTTCCGCGAATACAATTGGATACAATGGATGTTCAGAAATGACGCTATGCTCTGGCTGAATAGTAGTTGGTTTGGAATCCACGTGTAACGTTGAAATAGCATCATCTTTTCTAGTGAAATGGTCGTCATTAGTTCTAGGAATATTATCAAACTTAGAATTATTGTGAACGGAGTTTTCTGTTGGGAAATTGCTACTAATTGGTTCAGGCAATAATTCCGGTATCATACCATGCATTGGATATTGAGTGGCATGTTCGATCATCATAATATGCTGATCTTCAGGAGTTGTTATATTTTTTACGGGTTCAATTAACGGTTCAATCTCTTCTCCGATCAGCTTTGGGAGTGTTTGATAAATAGTTGAAGGCATGTGATCTATGACATTGTATTCCGTTGTATCTTGTAATCTTCCATCATCGGTGGATATATTGGAAATGTCTTCAATTTCTTTGATTCCGGTGCCATTCATTTTTACCGGAAATAAGTCAGTCATGTTCGAAAGATCTGCAGTTGATTCGGAGCTAATACTCGTATTATCAGGCTTTACTTCAATTATTGGTATAATTTTTCCATTACTTTCATTGGTTTCGCCAGGTTCTGTGGATTCTGAAGGTTCGATTGAAGTTTCCAGAGGCGTTGGTGGAAAGACTGGAGCAACGTCACGCGCAGGCTCTATTGTTGTAGTAGGAAATCCTCCGTCAAAAAATGAGTCATAATCGGGAATGAATTTAGATCTCGATTCCCCACTTGATTCCAATCTCCATTGAGGCTGCTCAGATGTTTCTGCATTCGGCTCCATCTTATTCTCAGATTCGCCATAATGTACAATTTCTGTAATAGGTACCAAGGGTTTTTCTAGTGCAATAGTCGAGTTTGCTCCCGAGTCCATGATCGCCTTTGATAAATCTGACTCGTTGGACGAAGGTACGATTGGGTTTGTCAGATTTTCGGATATAACGAAATCACTCATTGGTATGGTAGATGATTCGACCTGCGGTACCTCCGGATTCATTTCGGAAAGCAACTTAGGTTCCGTTTCTGGCTCTGAATGAGAACTGTTATCGGGGTGTAATTGAGGATGTAACATAAGGACAGTTTCATTGCTATTCGAGTTAAATCCTCTACCCATTACCTGACTGGATTCAATATCAGAAACAGGTTCAACTGATGGAACAACGCTGTGTTCAGCTACATTTTGGTTGGGTATCGGCTCAGCTACTGGCTCAACTATTGGTTGTGTCTGATTATGACCCTCTATTGATGAGGAGTTTTGAGCTGTTTGAAGAATTAGCCCTGATAATAGATTTGGCTGTGTTTCTTCTTCAAATTTCTCATCCGATTTCGGTAAAGACGTAGCTGTAGGTGTATCGGGCTTCTCATCTTTGAAATCCCATGGCACGTCTGACTCATGGATCGGTTCTACAGATAGTTCTGGCACGTTTGGTAATTCTGTAAGCGATTCCGTGGCTATTTCGATACCCAAGTCTGTGTGCATAGCAGTATTATGTTGGTCGGACGATTCTACAGGAATGATTGGTGTCTCAGACACCGGTTTCGATTGAGCAGTCAGACTAGACTCGGTTTCAGATTCGGCTATTATGGCAGGTTCAGGTTCTGGTTCAACCGATGGCTGCGGTTCAGATATCGGCTCCACAGATGCTACAGGCTCTGAATTTGGTTCAGCCGAGGGATCTATTTCGATGATGGCTTCCGGTTCTGCAGTGGATTCCAATTCGGGCGTTGGTTCACCTTTAGAATGAGGTGCAATATTAGGTTCGACAGATGGTTCGGGTTCGGTGGATGGTTCAGGCTCGGAAGATGGTTCGGGTTCTGATTTTGGTTCAGAAGATGGTCCGGGTTCAGATTTCGGTTCGGAAGATGGTTCTGGTTCAGATTTCGGTTCGGAAGATGGTTCTGGTTCGGATTTCGGTTCGGAAGATGGTTCGGGTTCGGAAGATGGTTCGGGTTCGGAAGACGGTTCGGGCTCGGATTTCGGTTCGGAAGATGGTTCCGGCTCAGATTTCGGTTCAGAAGATGGTTCGGGTTCGGAGTTTGGTTCGGAAGATGGTTCGGTTTCGGATTCCGGTTCGGCTGTTGGTTCAGGTTCAACAGATGGCTCAGGTTCTACCTTAGGTTCAGACAATTTTGGTTCAGCAGTTGGTTCAACTTTGGGTTCAAGTTCTGATGATGGCAAAGGTTCTGATGTAGGTGCAGCGTTTGGTTCGCTGGTTGGCTCGGGTTCTGATTTAGGCTCCGAGGACGGTTCAGGTTCATAATTAGTATCACCAGTGGACTGAGGTTCAGGCTGTTCGAATACTTGAGGAACTTTTATAGTAATTTGTTCAATTTCAGTAGTGTCTTCAGATTGTGGATGCGCCGAATCTAATTCCTGGTGTTTTGGATCAAATGTTGTCTCCGGTCCACGGCTTCTTCCCTGCACACCGTCTTGAACAAATTCTGTACTCTGCTCATGCGGCATTTCATCATCCATATTAACATTACTCAGATCATTTTCATCTTGGCAAGTCACACCATCAGCTTCAAGTTTCTTTCCCAAGGAACAACTGCAGACAAACATTCCCTCGGAATAATCATACCGACAACTTTCACTGCAGTTAAGCTGACCATATTTACAGTCGTCGATCAAATGGGCAATGTTCAATGTAGAGAGATGATATTTTCCAACCATACTGCCAGATTTCTGCAACATCTTTTCAATATTTTTCTGCATCTGTTCCGGCGTTGGTACCGGCGGGTAACTAATTCTAAATTTCACTTCCCCATCTCTGCTAATGTTATATACTTTGACGACAGATAAATGTTCTGCTAAATGCAGCATGTCTTTCAAATTTTCTTCAATCTCTTGTGAAACATCTCTGTAAACTCTGGATTTCGGATCGTCCAAATCGTCTGTCCACCTCAAATCATCTAACGTTAACTTTCCTTCGAGAGCCTTCGGAATTATTTCATAAGGAGTTTCGTCAGTTGTAGGCCATGGTGAAAAACTTGAGGCTTCTGGAGGTGGGCTGGTTGGTGGATTTCTGACATATTCTTGACTGCCGGATGTTTTGATATCACTAAATTGACGCGAACTTGTGTGGTCACTACTTTCCAATGGCTGCGAAGCCTCTTGCGTAAGAATTACACCCGCTGTAAATAAAATGTGTGAATTAATTAATAGAAAACCTGATCCCACTGTCAATGAGTAAATCTCTAACTATGCACACACTGCATATTCATAGATAAATAAATACTAGAAATACCGGTAATGATTAATTATACGTACTCGCAGCTAATATAGCAATAATCACAGCGAGTGCCAAGACCAAAAGACCGCAACCCCAGCAAACTATTCGCCTCCAATACGAGCTTCTTGATCTTTTATCCTTGGTGACATACAATTTTTCTCCTCTGAAACAGAAAAAGTCATAATTGAAGAGTTTGTAAGTAAAAAATATGAAATTTCCAAAGCATTTTGTACAGCAGCGATCGTATATGATCAAATCTTCTGCAAACAGCCACGAAGTTAGAAGCTCCTAGTCAAATTTTTATTTTTCTATCAACTAAAATACTAAATCTAAAACCTAAAAATGGAGATAATTCTTTAGTGCGGTGTCTGAATCCCAATGTACTTTGCTCCCCAAGCTGTTAGTGTCTTGATGTGCCCACGCGTTTTCCATCCTCCAACTCCGTGAAACCCCTGAGTACCTGAGGGCATTTAGCCAGTGGGAATAGTCAACCAGTCCTGCAGTTGGATCTCTCAGGCTAAGTCCTTCGCGCCCCAGTCCTGGGCCCAAATCGAAACGAACACCAGCCACAGTCGTTTCAACTTCAGCATCAGGACTTCTGCTATGTTCAGGACCAAAAAATTCGTTCTAACTAATTTTAGCTCAAAGCTATCTATCTATCACGACTCTAACGTTCTACGCCATTCTGTAATAAATAATTAATTTCGCCTAGCAAGCATGGCGATCATCAATGCTAATGGGATAAGAAATAAAGAAATTTTATTCATGGGAAACATGTAGATATCATTTTTCGTGATTTCATTCAATTTAGCGATGAAGATATCGATAAGATTATAGTCGAATGTTCGCCATCTATAATTTTGGGAGACTGCATACTGGTCAGAACTGTAGATGATGTATTTATGTAAAACGAATTGGTGGATAATCAAGGAAGATGGAAGATGGATTTTTTTTTATAATATATCAAAAAGTGCCAATGGTATGTCAAGAGTAATCAGACATATACTTAGATTGTAATCAAGTTGGGACTTTTTGAGCCACACAACAGCTGTGCAACAACCCATAGACAATCTAGATCCTAGATTGTAACGTATATCTTGCTTAATACGACGGCGTTAATTAAGCCCAAGCGTGAACAATCTAAACGAATGTGCAAATAAAAAAATGACGTTACCTGATGTACTTCCTGTGCTCGTTTACAGGCACAAAATATTCTTCGTACGGGTCTGCTGGAACCTCACAAGCTTCTTGGCCTTTCGTCTGTGCATTTGCACCACTATACGGCCTCATAGACACCAATTCTAAGTTAACAGCTTCGACTTGTTCTTTTTTTCCATCTAAGAATATTGCGAGAGATTATTACTTTCTATTTAAACACATACCTTATATACTGTTACATAATGGATGAAAGGTACTTCTGATAGATATGAGAACACAATACAACAATAATAGTAGACAAAATTGAACTTTGAACTCTTTTCTAAGACTAATGGCTTGGTCCTGCAGGAAGTGGTCAAGGAATTGAAGAATTTTTACAAATGAACAGAAAATAAAAGTCGAGGCACGTACCATTACTTTGAATACTCGCGGTGCTGGTATTGAGGAAACTTGCATCGTTATTGTTTCCATTTCCATGAACACCGTTGGATTTAGTCGGGCTTGGTAATTTCTCTTGATTATCCGCGGGCAATTCTATCCTTGTCTCAGTCTTGTACTGGGGTTCTGGACTGGTTTGTACAGGCTCGACGTAATGCTGTGACACAAACGACTGTTGATGACCATTGTCTATTTTCTGAGCAGCAGACGATGCCTCGTCGATTGGTGTCCTGTAATCACTTTCCACGGTTATTTGACTGTTCTGCAAACTTTCCGTGTGACTATTTTCCAGCGTTGTATTTGAGTTATCAGACGTGTGGCATTCGTCATTGGAGAATGCCGGGTTGTCCGTTCCTCCGTCTGACATTTTTATTGGGTTTTTGCCTTCGTGTTATTCCCTAGGTCCAGAGTCCAGACCACCGCGTCCTCCTTCCTGGCTCTGTCATGCGGTCTTTTCTGCAAAAAGAAAAATTTGAACTCGAATGAGGAACGAATCTCCGCACAGCCCAATTTTAAATCAATTATAATTATCACAGACATATACAGGGCGTAGATTACACTAATACCGAACACATACTGACCCGGTATTCAATTTTGGTTAGCAGAAAATAAAATAAAATAAAAAATGGATCATAAGAGAGATCGCGTTTGAACAGGCGGCGTGATAGCTAATTGACTCATGCTGTATTTATATAATTATGATAACACAAAAAGTTCAAGGAAAAGACAAAAATGTGAAAGTTGCGTGCTTAAAATCTTATCGTTTAGTATACGGACTACAGTTACGGAATTATAAGTCAGTGCAAATGTGGTCGCTGATCGTGTTCTCGTAAATGTCAACAGAAGTCATTAATAATAGTCTACCCATCGAAACTTCTCGCATTTATTAACGTAATGAATGGCAACGTGAGAAAATTGCATAGGATAATCTGCTCATTGAGTATGTGGCCAAACTGTGGTTCTAAGCGTGGAGAGTATCGCAGCTTTGCTCAGACGGTGTTTTATTTTGTCTTCTCTATTTTATTTATGTTTAAGTTTTTGCTCGAGTGTGCCTTGGAGCCAATAAACCCGGGATTCAGGACAGTAAAACGAATAAAAGGAACAAAAATTCACGCAAGCAGCTCCGCAGCGCGACTCTCGAAACGTTACGGCAAGCCCCCGCGGTACTAAAACCGGCTGACCCTGAGACGACCACAAAGGACTGATTCACCGGGGTTCTGGTAGACCCCTGGTAGTCTTCTCTTAGGACTGGGTTCATATTCTTGCAGCGATGTGCAATTTAGGCTTCAATTTTATCATCCAATTTACCCTATAGCAATATATACGGCTATAGGGTAATCTAATATTGTACAAGATCATATCTTCAACCGAACGAGCCACAATGTGATAGGTTTTAAACTTCTAGATATTATACTCCCGTCTCTTTGGAATCCATAATCGTCAAAGGTCAGGGTAGACGTGTTTCATCAATCCTGCTAGATTGATATTTAATGCATTGACTATGGACGAGGATGAGCAATATATGGATCAAAAATGAAGAAGAGAAATTACAAAGAGCATCGTCATTATCGGCATACTTATTGCTAGAAGTCATTGCCTCGTATTCGACGCTAGCTAGGATATACATGTGTATTATAAGTTCCCGATGATTGTACGTGTAAATAGTTAAGCCAGAGCCTTTCCCTTCACGCGTTCTCGGCTAGTAGAAAAATTACTGAAAGACGGAAGCAGATTCTTAAGTAATCTATAATTATCTTCATACTTGCGGATGCGTGGTTGAAATATGTATGGAAAATTTTTTGCTTGCGAGAAGATGAACCGGAGAAAGAAGACGAAGTAACAGGGATATATACGGCTTGAGAAACTGAGCTTGTGTGTGAGCCAATCCTCATCAGCGTATATAATGACTAATTGCAGTGTTTACCTAATGACAACTTTATGTATGAATTCCAATTACTAATATTCATCTGTGCTCACGATTGAAGTTTTTTTTTTTTTGTTACTTCTCCGAATAATCGGGGTAATTTTTATTTTACGAATGAAGTGAAATAGCCATCTTTCTGAAACTAACAATGAGAGGACATAAATTCTCCACACGTTCTTTGATGGGGGGTGAAGTTTCATAATTAATTGTTGTTCTTGTCGTTACCTGTGTGCTTGGACAATTATTTCGCGTTATGCATTCCCGCAGTTTGTGCGGTATGTTTTTTGAATTCGAATTTCATTTCCTTCTCCCGACTATTGTCAGTCAGTATTTCCAGAAAGTTTATAATTCTGAGGAAGTTGAACTGAGACACGAAAAGAAAAAAAAAAAAATTATGAATCGGATGGGAACAACAAGAAACGAGACAACCGTTGGAATGCATGTAAAAAAATGAATCCACAAGTAAGGAAAGAAACGAAAAAATAATTGAAAACGTGAAACGCGATATAATGCTCAATGAAAAATAAATAATACAACAATTAACTACGGAATCGTATCCTCCACTACGACCTCCGTCATATGGTTCCGGGTTCGTATGAGAGTGGAAGAAAATACAAATCTTTCATCTCATTATGAATAAGTAAAAAATATATATTCACACCGGTCGTAAACTAACAGGCACCCCAATTGTTCAAGAAGGTGACAATTTTCGCACAAACGTTAAGTGTGTGAAATATTTTCGAAAGTATAGCGACCTAGATAAACCTCTGTTTGCGTTTTCTTGGATAGACTTTTCCATCCCCATTCCAAGCCAAGATTCAAAAAATGACTTTTTGGTTTGGAAAGCAACTTCACCTATTTAAAATTAAATTACTTTTTTTTTTATGGGGTACCTTTGAATTTGAATCATTTCATCACATTTAATTTGATGAAAAATTTTGCATGGGTGCAGAATTTGGCATTTCGGAACACTGTGCAGCAGCAACTAGTAGATATGCACGAATATACCCATGTACAGCTAGACAATAAATCCATCGAATGCAATAATGCAATGTTTAGGTATAGGGAAATTATGTGTAATATAAGCCCACGTAGATTTGTACAGACATAAAGATATGTGGTTGAATAGATACGCGGATACCCTGCAGACTTGCAGATTCCTGAAGTTGGGAATGTTCCATCTACGCCGCAAAACGAGTTTGATTTCTAGTTTTCAACGATTGCCGCGATGTACCAGCTAGCTATATAGATTATAGATTCTTGAGATGAGCTTGCTCCAAGATATATCAGTTAATAAATATTCACAGCTGGATTTCGGAAAATAATTCAATAATGCCTTCCAGTAATGAATCACCTCACATTTTCGATTCTCACTTGCACAGACGTATCACTCATAATATCTAGATACGAAAATAGATGAAGCTCGTGTCTTTCATTCAGGACTCGCAAAATCAAAGTATATTTGGCGACGAATTTTCAGAGCTGATATAAGCTATCAATACAGCAATTTTTTTTCTGTTTTTCACCGCGAAAAAAAAAAAAAAAAAATAAGAAAAATCGCACGTCATACGGGACTGAATGTTGTGAGTGGGTGGCTCGATTATATGTACCATATACCTATATGAGATGTTTGTTGGCAACGGATGGCTCTGCATTAAAGAAAACCTGACTGACGGGCAAGAAACACCAAATGAAGTGGTTTAAACTGGTGGTAGTTCGTCCTTGGGTATAATGTGTGTATGGATATAATATATTATTATAATATATATATATATATATACCCATATATACGCATATACACATTGAGAGAACGTTGGCAGTTATCCGTTCGCCATGTTACATAACAATATGCCTAATTTACATCGTGGTTAAGCGTATATGTTCCCACGTAGTTACCATCGTTTAAACGTGTCTCATATTCTGCACTATTATGCACACGAACCTTTATACCTAATTTATAATTTATTAAAAATTGGATTTCAGTCGATGATATACCTATATGTATAAGTTTATAATTCTAATTCAGGAAGTTTCTTTTTACACAGATCGTAGCGCGTAACACGCGGACACGCAACGACATATATATATATATATATATATATATATATATATATATATATGTACATGATATTATAGTTATAATTATGAAAGTTACATAAATCGTATATAAAAATAGTCACGATATCCAAAAGCGTTGCAAATATTTTAAACGTACGTGAGACTATATCATCCCGTATAAAAGACAATGCGAACAGTGCCTACCCATATATCCATACTTGAATGACCTATGCTACTTGCGAAGGTGGAGAGCATCTTCATGACTTTAATTTGTATATGTAGATATACACATTACCCATGTATCTGCAAGACGCGTCCTTATGCCGCCTGTTCCTTGCGCCTACCCGACCGAGTTACCTAAGTTACTTTCTAGACATTCCGTGCAAGACAATATTGCCTATACGTATACTGTATAAGACCTTAGTGTCTGTGTGTGGTTATCTTTGCACGGTGAATCTTTCAAATCGAAATGTTACGCCGTATATAATATAAGCCATAGACATTGGTTTAATGATATGCACGTGTATTATAAATCTAAGATTCATAATTTCCGATCAATTTTATACATTAAAAAAAAAAAAAACGAAAAACATATATACTATAAGGAACCAAGATCGTGACATGATACCCGATTAATGTTATAGGTATGTAAACGTTGATTTCGTTGGCTATAATGGCGTTATTTAATACATCTACAGTCACCTTTGACTAATTCCTATACCAAAAACCGACTGGGAGTGGTTGTGACATTTCTGAGATTATCGTGACCGGTTTAATCTGGTTATAGGTATTAAACGCCACTGTTCTGCAACCATGAGTCCAAAGTATTTCGTGCAAGATTGCAGTACTATGCCATGCCATGACCTGCAGTGTCTCGAGAATTGATATAACCGAGAGTAATATGTAAATTGTTGATGCATATGCGGGCGTTGAAGTCACCATTGGAAAATCCATTCTGTTAGGTATCACGGCGTCGAGATCTCTGATGCATCATGTACATTATATATTATACACACATCAAATATTTTCAAGCATGTATGTACAAAGGATATGTGAGTTTCAATTTAAACTCTGTTATCTAACGCGATATGAATTATTAATAAAAAAAATTGCTTTGTAATTATATATTTAAACTATATGTAGCAATGTTGCTATAGTATACCTACCTATAATATATATCACACTCAACACGCAACCGATATATAAATAAAACATTTATTTCAAGAGCAGGGTGCGCCTGGAACAGTCCTCGACATATTATATCCGTCATTACGGTAAAAAAAGAAAATAAAAAAAAAAAACGTAAATTCCCTCCTAACTAAGGAAATGATTCGTAAAAATAATTCATGTCCTTGTATATAGATAGATAACATTCAGTCCCCTTTCTCAAGGAGACACTTGGGCGTGCCGCGATTACTGATATATATATATTGATACGGCAATACCAGACAACAAATTTAATTATTTGATTTCGAGGATAAACGTTTTCTCTGCTGGCAAGAGGCGCGAAAATTACGAATTGCAGATTGCGGATTGCGGTTCAATGCAACAAATAAATAATCTATTTATTATTCTCAGTGCGTCAGTCGGCGTAATTAACTGCTTTACGAACTCTGCAGTGAACGGGAAATTTACCGTGCGGTTTTTCTTGCAAGTGTTGTTTATTCTTTATTAGTCATTGGCGATAGCACGTGTCCGCGCAGAAAGTGATCGTTATTATACATACACCGACGTGGATATATAGCCACGATTAATATTTTCAGTCTTAACATCCAATATGATAAAACGGAACGTTTAGTATGAAAATTTACAGGCAACTGTATCACGCAGTTTTTAGAAACCGCAAGGCGAACCGATCAGTCTTACGACATTTGATATTTATGTTCATATATATATATATCTTCGAATGCTGACGAAACTACCTTCGACCAATAACCGGAACGATTAAAATATATACACAGGTACCTGACAGAGTGATACTAAATATACCTGAAAAATTATTCAACAAATATTAACTCGAACTTTCCAGTCTAAGTAAACATTTGCAAAGCTTGACGTATCTCGAAGAAGAAATATTCTCTCGGCCTTTCACCTCTAATTTGATTCTCCCAATCAAATTGCAGTCAGCAGTCAGTGGTATATGTTACTGAATTGCACCAATGCGCCAGGATGAAATTACCTTAGAAACAACGTATACCTACCATGATAGAGCGTATTATTAAGAGATTGGCTCGATGCACCGTATCGGCGATTCCTAACGAAACAGTGGCACATATCTCTGAGAGACGTATATAGAGAACGGCCTACGTTAAACAGTAGTAACGTGGACATATCGCCTTTATGACTTTCTCGACAAGTTTAAAGCTTTTCTAACCTGCATGCCAAGATAGCACTCTTTCATTAAGACCCGTCGATATTTACCCGCATAGATGTCTGTTAATTCCAATCGAACGAGCAGACACTCGGGTTCCACATTACGCCGGATCGGTTTGATTAGAAAGTGGGACAGACTGCAGCAACTCGTGCTACAGCCCCCGGGGACCTACGGACCCCGCACACTTACATAAGTCCTCTCCGAACGAGTACTTGCAAAGTGGTGACTGTCACCGAGCCATACCTCCATGTGTTTGTACAGTACAGAAAACGGTAGCACTATACGTAGTACTTGTACTCGTGTATGTAGAAACCATCGAGTGGGCCTCGGATTTGTACACATAATATTATACCTGTACATTACACATAACTACACACCTACACAAATATTCTCGTATATGCCCACACTTGTTTGTTATACACCTAGAGGCACGGGGGCACGAGCCAGCGACATTCCTGACTACTGCAATTGAACAAGTATACTTTAGCCAGCGCCTATCGCTTCGTAAAAAACACTTATACCCAAGCGGTCTTGGACAGAGAAAATCACGGCTCGTTTAACGATATAGGTACCCGCGTATATCTCTAGACATAATAAGTATATAGGGAGGTACTACATGGTTTGTTAGCTAATAACGAAACGCATTTTCTTTAGGGAAATTTCGAGCTATGGCAGCCTCTCTACGTCTTGTGAAGACCGGCTATTGAATTATCGCAGTTATTAGTAGATATCAGCGGGTTTATCTGCATGCGGGTTTAGATTTACGTGGTTAAGACACAAGCTGCGTGAATACGAGTTTCAGTTATATTCGTGTTTTCGCCTGGACCACACAGGCGGATAAAAAGTATGAACTGTTTTGAATAAACCGAGGCATAACAAAAGCATAAGAAAAGAGAATAAGAGAAAGGACTGTAAGCCACAGAGAGAATATCAGATCGAATTCGCGAAAAATCTTATCGTTCATTCGTCCGGATATATTTTTTCTCTGTAACAAACCGGCAGTCTTGTGGTTTGCAATGCAAGAGGCCACTTTGCCTTGAATCACTATAATATTAACTTATAACGATCTCTAATATATTCTGCACACAACCAGTTGGCGTCACTGCAGCCGACAGATCACATTGCGAAATCTATTTTATACATCGGGTGCCAAATTCTTCAATAAATACCGATTGCATTAGGTCGACAGACATTTGTAGACCATCAATTATGCATATTTTGAATAGCGGAGAAACAGGCTGTTCCAAACACGGTCAGATGTAACTAAGCATATTTTCTCCTCCTTGGACTTCAATTATGTTTCAAGTCACAATGACATCTTTAAGAAATCACAAACTCTTTCATAATCATGTTTGATTAGCTGCATTCCTAGAAATTAGAACTCCGATTCGTTATACCGGTTTCGCTGGAAAGCTAATACTTTTTTAAATGAGTATAATTAGCACATAGATCGGTCATATGTGAAACACGTTTCGTTCGGTCGAAGGTTTCAGCCACATCCGCATGATCAGTATTTTTCTTTGAAATTAACGCAGTTATACGAAGAACCAAACTCGTATTCTGCTGTAATATATAACACCGACGTTAATTGAATCGCGGAACGCATCGTTGCCTGTATTACGTCACACGACTACATGATGTATATTAATGACCAATCAATCTATAGTGCACTAAATTCTAGCAAAAAGTGGATCTCCTTTCACCTTTTTGTCGCGCCAAGTTAATCGACGAAGGCAACTTCTTACCTCGCATACCTTTCCGTTACCATGCACACTCGCATTAGGTACATGCGTATGTACATGATGTATGCCTATACCTGTATATATCCAGATTCATTTCCGTTTATACTATAACCGCAACTAACTCGTGAAGTCGTGCCTTGTCCAGGCCTTATTACTGCGTCTAACTTCGGTTTTGTACTCTAGCCGTGATGTGGTTGCCCAGGAAGGCCGACTGGGTCGGGCAAAGAGGTTACGACAGAGGTTACACCAAGCCTCGAGCATTCTTAGTTGAGGGGCTGTAAAGATGAACTGTTTTATGGTCATGGTATTCATCTAGAAGTATCTTTTGACTCGGTAATACAGCGAATATAAACCCATCCTCTGCACTGATAGCAAAGCTGGTCTTTGCACCAACTGGCAGGGTCATACGGAAACTGAAAATTATTTAATTATGGTCTATTACAGCGTTAGCTACAAACCCGCAAAAGCCATGAAGCTACGAAGCTACCGAAGCAGCACGAAATGAAAGGAAAGTGGTCAGCGGAGAACGACCTTGCGGTAGTCTAGCTGTCTGCATTAACCAAGCTTCGAGGTGTCCGGATAGCGACTACGATTCGCACATAGATGTTATAATTTTATATAAGTATATATATATATTATGTTCATTCAAGGATACGTTCTCGAAATATATGCAAGAATGGCAAACAAGTCAAAAAACGATTCTCATTTCGCCCATGGTCTGCTCGAAGGGATTCACTGACCTCTTATAGGGGATTCAACGTCGTGTTGTTACGTTCATAGTCATTTACAAACTCTCTTGAGAGTATAGACTGAACATTTTCTCATAATCATAAAGATGAATGGAGGAATACCGTTAGTCGGATACTTTCAGCATTACCTTTATGCAGAAACTAAGATATCCTATCTCATTATGATACACTGTACATAGCGGAGTTTTTTTTTTTCTTTTTTTTTTTCTGCCAGTAAGTAGATGGTGGTATAAGTCATGCATGTTGCTCTGAGAGAACGTGTCCTTGCTCAATTAATAACTTCTGAATGCTTCGAAATCTCATTAATTAAATGACCACGTGAGTCAGATAAGTGGGTAGTTGCGTGGGTGGATAATTACCCGAAATCTAAAAGTAGGTGAGCATTAATTACAACGTTATCTATACAACACGGTCGTCAGACCACCATGACCATGCGAAACTAATGCGTCTGTAAACACATATTGTATTACTACATCGTTCTGGTAGCATCTAGCGGAACTGTAAATCCTCAAAAGTGAAGACACAGTATACTTCTCCGAATACTACAGCCAGTCTGTCGAATCTTCAAAAGGTCGAGTGAACCCTCTGTTCCATCGTAAAAAACGGTAAAATGCAGATTTATAAGTAGGAAGACGGTTAATCCTTGGGGTAAATTTCCTTCAAGGATAATCTTACGTTGCAAAACGGGCCTTTCCACCGCTGGGGTATTCCGGTCGCTTGGTTCCAAAACTATGGGACGAACTTGCGTTATGGTTTATGACGAATTGGGGATTCAGGAAATAGCTGGCATCTGTCCTTAGACTTTCGATGTCATATATTTTACAAGTTATTTGTAAGCAACGGGCCTCATGGCCACCTTTACTTTCATAAGAGGCTCAACCGACTCACGTCCAACCGATAGTAACCATATGGCTGGCTTCGTGCCAGGGGTTGCTGAGAAGGTAGCAAGTGCACGTATACCTGTTCTCTGGTTCTTCTTACTTGATAGGATATGGTATTGGACGGATGACCGTTTCTCACCAGAATGGTAAATGGCTACTAAACTTGGGGGGTCGCTTGACGAATCTTGTGACTATCCAGTCGGTGTCCACTTGACAACCAGGCGTTGCCATACTCGACGGTATATCGTTTCAAAAAAAGAAAAACGAAAAAAAAATCCCATTCTCATAGTGTCTACGTGACGCTGGATAGAAATATTCCATTTCCATGGTCATATATGTAACAATTTTTTTGGATAAAAAATATGATACGAATGGTCATCGATCTTTGATTTACACTTTGAATAAATTTGCGAAATGTCATCAGAGCCAAATAAATAACATATTGAGAAAAATTGTGAAAGATTTCCAATTTTATACCCGATTTTGTCATCTGCGCAGGTGTAGAGGTGTAGATATATACGTGAGATGCCAGAAGCCTTTTATTTTGCTGTACAGACGCCGATCTGTTGCGGCCATCTGGAGTCTCGATCAGCCACGCTGGTCAACCCGATCTGATCGGACGTTGGCAGCAAGTGAAAGTGTCGCTCGATATTGCTTTACGCGTATAAATCCACCGTACCGATCTCAGTTTATAATTCCACGAGGGCAACGTCGATACATGTGTATGTGCATAAACACACACAGTTATATCATATCGGCAGGGTTTAAAACTGTACCTAAACCCGAGCAACCGATCGTGAAATCGGGCACGTATGAGGCAGGTAAGCCCAGGACAATGACCACGTGCGATTTGCGATAAAAACACAAGTTGCAAGCATCACAACGCGGAAGAAATATGCGGGTGATGCCTCAGTGAGTGAAAACATTTTCGAATTCTCCAACGGTTTGTCTCGAAAAATGTATCGGTTGAAAAAATAAGAATCATACGGTCAGGTCGGAATTTATTTTCATGGAATTTCATAGTACTCTTGATTCAGGTAAACAGCATCAATATAAATTTATGGATTTTCAGAATTTCTCAAGGACAGGGTGCGTCACCCTTCTCTTCCCGGAAACAGTTGAACGGGTTTACCCACACATATGGGTATGAGAAGGATGTTTAATCCCGGTATTTGTTAACGACAGAGTACCAGGTCTCTAGCTGCGCCTTGCCTTCATTAATCTAAGGATTATAGAGTCAAAGAACGTACATGGCCATTGGTCGAGCCTTGAGTGATACTAATAAATTATTCTAGGAGCAACAAGGGGCGATTCATATCTCGAGATTATTTTATCTACCGGTTATCTCAATGCCCAGCTTCAGCCGTAGAACATGCCTGAACAAATACCGGCAGAACCATACAAAACCGATTTTCGATCTTGTGTCTAGGCCAGATTTTTAACGAACCTTCATTTATTTAGATCACAAAATTTTATGACCGTGCCCGAATTCTTGTCTAACGATTTCACGGTGCGAAAAAATTGAGTGAACTCGATCATTATTGCTGCGCAGGACCGGTCCTATAAGGACGTATCCATACAGCAAATGGGATCAAGGCCAAGGCTTAGCTCTAGGCTTTGAAGCTAGTTGAAAGATCCGAGTTTAGTAGATATAGTCTGGGCGTCATTGAGCTATTAATATGCTATATGCATAGGTACTGCGGTGAGAGATTCGCGAATAAACTACCGCGTGGTAACTCAGTCAGTTCCACTTTATAGGTTCGAAATTTAATTAGCATTATTAAAAAATAACCGAGTGGGTTTAGTCCATCGAATCTTTGCAGAGTATATAGTATATAAAATGAATAAAATGGCGTCAAAGGATATAAGTCGCGTCGCGTCGCGTCGGTTCCCGTACATCGGCTATGTGACGTCAGAAACATCTAACTGTCCACTGTCCATTTTAAGATCCCAGTCCACCGGTAACTTCTCTTCAATTATACGATCTTACGATCGGTCTTTCGCTATGGATTTCGAAACACCGCATGCAACGGTACCGATATTATCGATATTATACGACATTGATTAAAGGTTTTAATCGGAATGGTTTCGAAATTTTATTCCGTCAAACATCAAGGCGAAAATATACCAGATAATGAGTCTTCGTATGTAAAGTTTAATGCTGGCTACCCCTATCGATATACAGGGCACCGCGGTGAGATACCAATTATTTTAATGAAACAAAATTTATTCAACTTTCACAAAAAAAAATAAAAATAAAAACGAAATAAAATTCGGACGTCAAAATTTTAACAACGTGAAGCACGGTCCATGCGGGTATGCCGGGTCTTGATCAGCGTCGATGAGACACTCGTTAAAGTATGCGTACATGAGTGTGTAATTACGGTAGTCGTCGGTCAATGAGCATCCATGGAATGGCAGAAGAATTCGCGCTACTTGAGCTAAAAGTGATCGTGCGTTTTAAATCGGGCACACCGTTATACGTAAGTATCGTATTGCGATAGGTGTATTTATTCGCGTTTCTCAATGGTGGTAGCGAATCGTTGTCTGAAAAAACCGTTAAGATGAAAACTCGTTCGAAAGAAGTAATTCGATTTCATTGAAAAATTAATTAGTCAAAAACTATAATACTTCCACAGTACCGATGGGCGAAAAATCGCCGGAATTTTAGGCGTAATAAATATCAGCATATGGTACCTACTAATTAATACGATAAAATATACATGAATCATCTTTTAATTGGTCAAATAGTTTCAACGATATATAGCCACGGTTGGTTTCCTTTACATAACTTTGCTCCGGAAAGTATAACCCTTTCGAGAACCACCAAATCCGTAGGAAATCACAGAATTTCTTCGAATAAGGTCATTCTTATCGAAAGTTGGATTTCTTCTTTGAATGAAGATGGTAGGAACCGTGATTTAATTCGCTTTACGAAACAGGCTGAAATTTGGAAATTTGAAAAAACTGGGACCATGAATTTTTCCGGTTATATCATAATTGCAATTAAGTACATTTTCGTTCGAATCATTTTTTTCGTAGTCTTCAACTCTGTGCCTATATAGTATTGTACGTGATGGTTTCGCGAACGCTCAGGGCGCAAAGCCGAACCTGTTCGTTCGAGCAACCCATTCGAAAGAGAAAAAGAATGAAGAAAAGATGAGCATGACTTTTATTCGGCGACCTCTTTAAAATGCAGTCAGTAGGTATCGGAGCCGTAGAAACTTAAAGGAAAGCTGAAAGACGAGAAGAGGTAAGCGTGATCTCCGTGTATGGTTGGGGTACTTGAACGGGTACCTTTCGTCTCAGTCATTAAAATATCGACAATATTAATTTTCAGTTGCAATGAAGAGATTTCTCGCAAATTTCGCTCAAGTTTCAAACGACCAACGTTCTCAATTGATTAGTTTCTAAAGGTAGAGAAAAGGCAGCGTAGACCAACTCTTTGTCGCGGTTAACTTCGACCATTCGAGTAGTTTGAAAACAGAAATAGCTAATTCGATAATTTAATATGACACGGAACGATAAGTGAGGAGCGCTTTTAGTCTGTACGTATGCTAATTTCAAAAACACACAAATGATATCGTCTTGCACTGGCTTGAGACCGAATACAAAAACCAGTTAAAAATTATTTCAACAGCTCCGACGGTATACACGTCTCGGAAATTTTGTGCTATGTCAATACAGTAATAGCAATAACAATAACTGTCAAGAGCCACGAAGATTTTTCGGTCCATTAAACGCGCGGTCTTTGGGTTTAATAAATCGTCAAATAACTTGCCCAGTTTCAATTATACTCGCGACCACAACATCTTGTTGGAGAGTGTGGCTCTGGCACTCGATTTCGAGGCAAAAAATCATCAGAAACAAAAAGTGGCTTGGCAGAAAGACTGGAAGACCGTCTTATTCTAGATGCTGCAAGAGTTCTACTCACGTTTTCTTACCGGCGTACGATATACGCAAGAAAAATAAAGCTAGCTATGCGATCCAACGGTTGCAAGATATCCAGTTCTCCAATAATTTCACAAACACTACAGAATTTGCTTGCAGCGCAATTCCATGCTTTTAACTACGCGATGCCCAAGGATCACTGCTATTAGTCATCGCGTTTAAATTTTGCACACAAATGTTTTGCTAACGCTGGCGATTTTGGGCACTAGGTAATCGTCATATCGCTGGCTATTACCTAACAACACATAGCTACAGTTTAGTTTGAAAGACGTATATAAAAAAATATTTAAAAACCATATTTCCTTGTGCCGAATTAGATTAATTACTATTCGTTAAACAAACGAGTTATTTTTCTACTTTCTAACAAGATCAGTCCGTACAACTTTCTTGGAACAAGTTAACTTTCAATCAGCATAGATAACTGGTCAGAAGATATACACTTGAAACAATTTCAAAGCTGTAAAAAGTAAATCAGTTTTTAGCGGAGTGAATTATATCGAGCCGAAGAAACTAGCTGCGCTTTTAGGATCGAGCGAGATTTATTTGTCAGCGAATTAAAGCTTTAGCCTCGATCAATTAAATATCCAATTTCCGTGCGCGCGTGTATTTATAGGTGTGATAAATTTTCAGGTATTGTAATTGGGTAGATAGGTATCGCGAAAGGATAGATCATGCGCTTTCGCTGTACAGTCAATAAAAATGAATAGTTGGCTTACTTTCCGCATTCAGGCTCAAGTAAATTCTGAAGAGAAATCAAAGTGAAAAAGTTTGCTTGCTGTACCGGTGGAGTAAAGATGTTCCGTAAATAGGTGTAAGTTAGAAAAAAATAATCTATCGTTTAGCAGCATCTAATAGAGTTTGAGTCTCTTGCAAGAATCAAGGTATAATGAACCCGACCGCCCCGAGGCGGAAACATGCGTTCTGCTCGCTCCTCGTAAATGTAACAACCGTGCCTCTTTCATATTCAAAGATTTTCTAGGGTAGGTATACACTCTCGAACCGTCGAGAAATCAGAGAAACGTTTAATTACGATGTCCAAGTAGATCGCGAAGCTGACAAACCAATATTAGCGTTTCACACCTTCGTTGCGTCATTCAACTGTCCCTAATCACAAGTCACAAAAATCTACTTCCAAGCCAGTAAAAATGGGCTAAACATTAACCAAAATTTAAGAGCAATCGAAGGTTCGCAGTGTCATAAAACAGCTAAGTCAGTAACAGATTAGAATCAAGACTGTTGAGTTCTCTTCTTCATTCCGAAAGTTTTGCTGCAGTTTCGTACCTAGTAAATAATATCCAACTCTTATTGTTCGTCGTCTCGTTGTGCAACGGACTTAACGATTGCCTTGAAGGTTTGAGTTCTGCACAGTCTCTGCAAACGGACGCCGACCCGTAGTCGTCTAGGACTCTAGGTGGTACATGCTATAATACCATAGTTAGGTATACGTGCAATATGTGCCTACGCAAAACGCGTGCATATAAGTGCAACGTCTTTTTTTTTCTGCGAGGCATATATGCGATCTATGCAGGTGGTGCAGCTCACACTGACGTCACTCGCCATTATTCATTCGCGGAGTTTACTAAGTTTAATGATCTTTTTCGCTACGCCGTTCATTTTATGCACCTAAAATCTACAAGAAACGGTCAGGATAAAAAAAAATCAGGGAATACCATTCACCTTTATTCATCCAATCATAAGAGGGTAACGCAGCTGGGCCCCGTGCAAAAGAGGCGCCAAAAACGTTGAGAAAGGAGACCCAAAGCTCGCAACAGTCTAGACATTCTATAGTCTACCCACAAAGTTCCGGCCTCGGCGTGGGCTGGGCCCGGGCTCAGAGCTCTCCCTGTAGCCGGTCAGACTGCATTTCACGTATGTGTGTACATATCTATATGTACATTGTATACATGTACCGTATGGACGGTATGTACACATGCATTTCGAGTCAGGCGTATGTGTGAACGCGCGCACACGTGTAACGCGGGACTTGCAAACACATGTCTTTGATCCTGGCTTGAGGAAAGTAGGTACACATGCAAAACACATGGAGACGATTGGGTTCCTCGAGCGTGGCTCAGTTTGCACATATAACAAGACCTGGACCTGAATATATTCTCGTATGAATGGCGATCTGAGGATCAGTTTCAAGATCGGTTTTCGATCGATTTCAGACCGTAACGTATCGCTGAGGATCTTTTGACTTCGTCATTATTCCGCTACGCGATGATTTTTAATGAAATTCATCTCTCAGCTCATTCTTACTTCTTTTTTCTTTCCCTAGTTTTAGCAATTACGATGATTTATTTCTTCACTTCCTATTTTATATTCATTTTATGAGAACGTATAGGGAAATGTTAGCGCGGACTATCAGTGGCCATTATAATATACTATAAAGATAAATGAGTTTCTGGAATCATATGGGTTGTCGTGAGAACCCTCGAATCCAGTTCCTGAATTTCTGTTATGGTAAGGACTTAAAACACTTGAGGATACTTGAGATTCCACGAAGGATACACCCACGTAAATATACATTCACAGGGTCCCCGGGGGATCAGTGACTATAGCGGCTTGGTCTACCAGTCGTTACGCTTCGCCTGGCGATTTTAAATTTTTTAACGGAAACCAAGTATCGTTTTATCGCATATAACTACAGAGCCATTCCAGACTCTCGCCATTTACGATTTCCTTCATATCCATAAAGCTTCTCCCTCAGTTTCAAGCTAAAAAATACGATAGAACGAAGCGTCATAGGCGACGTACCGCTAGACTTTGCATAAAATTCAAATTCTATTTTTTCAGGAATATGAATGAGAATGAACGATGATATTGGTAAACGATTTCAAGATTATCTGAGAAGGTATTCAGTCGTTGACTTACCTCCAAATTCCTAGATCCCCATGACACTGTATACACTGTCACAAATCGAACCTTTGTCCTTATTCGGCGATTGTTAGTTTATAAATAAAACTGTGATTCGTTAAACGATTCGCAACTCATTAACGATATCCTGTATGATTATCTCCTCGTGGATGATGAACAATAAAAAAAAAACTAAAAAAAAATCGGTCTTACGCAGCACCGCAAACGAGGCTCGTACAAGCGTCGAGCAGCCTTCCGATGGAAAGCAGACTTTGGGACTTTGTGCTTTGGGCCTTACGACGGGACCGTTTCAGCCGCAAAAGATTCGACGATGCCGATACGCGCCTGCGCACAAGAGAATCGCTCGCTTGCTAGCTCGCCTGCTTGTGTTGCGGTGGGAGTTTCCTCTGCCAACCCCCGTCAGGTTCTCCGACCTGTACCGTTCACCTGTGGTTCTCAGGTGGCAGCGCCTCGCCCGAAATAATTTCATATTCTACCTGCACGATGACACAAACCCCTTCTCGTTACAGGTGTCCTCATATAGCCGCATCACCCTTACCTGAACATGAATATAGATATACCTCGGTGTTAACCGTTGAATTTATTACATCGATGTGTTAGGATGTATTGTGTATATACGTTATTTTTTTCATTTTTACCAAAAATTTCCTTATCCATTCGAAAGAGTTTGAAATTGATTAAAATAGCGTGGTGAGCGAACGCGTAAGTTCACAGCCTCAGCAACAGCCGGTGAATTTTGAAAGGACGTGACCCATAAAACCTGTCACACTTTGGAGGTGGCTAAACGCGGTCAAATATTTATTCATCGACCGGTGATTCGGATCTGTTCAAGGATTATTCGATGCTCGAATATATTTCTTGGCAAATGTTCGTTGTGCTCAAAGTTGAAGACTCTGCAGGGTACCGTTCAACGGAAGAAGCGTGTCGATGAACTGTTGGAACGTTTTGTGAAGTGATCTGATAGTTGCTCAGAAATTCACATCATCGATTATAACATTATAGGCTAATAACGAAGATACGATAAAAAAAAAAAAAATACAATTCATCGTGATATTAAATATAGGAAGAGAAAAGGATATTTATTACCGCGGTCTGTGAACTGAGCTCACTAAAAGCAAATTATGCATACCTATATGTACGAGACATGGGATACGATATAATGCCTATTCTGTTCTAAACAATAGCTAACAAGACAATATACTACTAAGCTAATCGGAAATTAAACCTTCAAAAAATTCAACCAAGTAAAATAGGAAAGAAGCAACAATACCTAAAATCATCTATCAAAATGTTTGGTATAATACGTAATGTAGTAGGAGCTAAGTGAATAATTAACTGCTTTATAGATCGCGATCGAGTAATAATAGCCTTCACATTGTTCCGTTTTATTGTATGGACGAAATTATATGCATATAAGTAGATAATTTAAGCTATTCTATGTATGAATCTCCATTAAAATATACTTGAGAGAAAAATATCTATGTATATATATATATATATATATATATATAAAATTAATATGCAAATATAGAAACATTTACCTGCAATGTTTCCTGAAACGCTAAAGAATTTGCGGTGCAAAATGACGCACCACACTATACCATAGGATATGCATGTATTTATGTACGTGGTATGTACATTACGTATGCTACTCTAGGTAATTCTCCATAGATATATTACCTATGTACTTGCGGGTAGACGGTATCTACTTATATACATAGCGTATACAGGTGAATGGATGAACTTCCGGATGTGCGGACGCACATCAGTGATCACAGCTCGTGTAAAAGAATAGCCAACAAAACACACCTCCTCACGGTATATACATATGCATACCTATGATGTTCTACCCTTGGTTTGGTACGACAAGGCCTCAAATACTCACCATTCTGGTAGGAAATGCTACCTCTGTTATATCGCCGAAATAAATCTCCTAAGTAAAGATGTACTCCGTACATTAAGGTATACGTGGCCATTGACTACTCGTCAGTAAAAATTCTTTTATCAATTCTGGTCACGGCGGGCTGCAGTCGGACAATAAATTCGTAGAAACGGATATGTCATGCGATTTTTACCTGGCATTAAATAGATATAGCTGTTTGTTAAATCGGTTCCGGGATTACCTAAATTTCCAGTGTTCTTAATGAGTATTTGCCGCACCATTTAGATGCGTGATAACCATCGGATGCACAGATATGTTGCAGGTAACAGCGATGCTATCGATGACGTGAACCGCTCTACTGAAGGAAACGCTTTCAATCGAAAGTGAAAATCGGTTTTAGACTACATAGCTTGGGTTCGAAAGTAAATTCCCTGAATTCCAGTAGCATATACCCATACTAACTTTCGTATACATATTACAGGCCTGCGTTTTCTACGCTGCATGGCGTGGCTAGATTTCCATTAACCGCACAATAATGTTATTTCATTTTTCACATCGTTATGAACTAAACGATTAGGATGCTTTCTATTTTTTCGGAATACCCCTCATCAGATTGATCAGATGACGTTTGATTCTAACTGGTGGTCTAAGAAGTTTAAATCTGCAAAGACAACCACAATGAATAATTCATGCGTACATTACGTGCATGGAATGGGCAATTAGTCGGTATAACAAATAGGTGCTGATTGAGTTTTAATTAAAATTCTTTCTCGTTACATTTTCCGTATATCGACTACTCTGCCTCCTGGCTAGGAGTGGAAAATTATAGCTATGTATATGGAAAATATCGAGAATACCATAGGTATAGTACGTGCTCAAATATTTATTGATCATCGCTAGTCATATAGAAGGATAAACAATACGGCGATAGTTGTGACATTCCGGGAATAGAGAAAATTTAAGAAAATTTACCGCGAGTCAGCTGTTCGGTAAAGTTAAAGAATAATTAGTTAGTGAGATTCCCAACGATAATTATATACAAGTATTATTCTTACTTGGAGCCAAAATGATTAAGTTTAGTAGCGATCGAATCAGTAAGACGTATTTTGGTTTGGTCGATTCCTGGCTTTTGTTCACCTGTGAGTCATAGATTAAGATTTCTTAGAAAGGAATTCACCAATGTAGTATAATTGCAGAGGATTACGTCGGGCGACCTCTAAATCCTATTAGATTGACTGAAAGAAACGCTGATAAGTTTGAATACCTTCGATAAAAATATTTCCCCATTTCGGGACACGTCATAATTAACTGGTTTTCGAAAAAGATAAATTTATTTTTAATTTCAAATGCATATAGATCCAAGAATTTTCGTTTAAAAACAGAATTTCTTCAGCATGGTAGAGGTAAACGATCTACTAAAGACATAATAGGTACCTACATAAAAGTTTAGCGCATCAGCTATCGGGCTATGTGATATTCTGATATATCGTAATCTAATGAATATTGTGTAATGAAAGGTAAAAATGAATTCCAATTATCGGTAATCTCGTATTGCATCCGAGTATAACACTTATACATATACATATACCAATATATTATATACAATTGCGGATCCTGCAAACTAGATAAAAGTCCGACATATATTTAACCGTTTATAAGATATCATTAGTCACCGCAATTCCGCATCTTGCTATTACGTTTTCTTTTCTACATTATGTTTTCGTTTTTTCTTCCATTTTTTCTTATGCTTGACTTGCAAGGTGACCAAGGACATTGTCGAGAACCATAGGAACGCTTCGTTCGTGCAGGCTTATTGTGAGTCAGATTATGCATTCCTTGCGGTGATTGCAGATCACGTGGTACTCTCCAGGTATCGTTTTGGTTCAACTGAACCGTAACTGAACGAATACCTTCCGCTGTAAGAAGCTCGAGACCAGGCGCCGGCTCTATTCGAATAACTATTGCAAGCTATGAGGGAGTTCATTCCGCTGGGTCTGTCTATTGGAACGCCTTGAGCCCGACCACCAATTGCTGTTAAACTAGAGCTGTGTCTTCCACTTTGCGTGAGAGATGCCCTCAGATCATGGATGGACTCAATTTCCGTGTAGGGCTTGGGACCACCCGAACAACAGCTCAATGAAAAGCTCGCGACTATCGCCTGAAATTGAAATAAAATTAAGATGTAACGTTGTTCTTCCTCTTTTCTGGTTATCGCTACTCACCACAACGAGGTGAAGTGTGACTATGAACATCGACGCGTTACGAAAACCGATTTTGTCCAACAGGATACCGGCGATACTGGGACCGATAAAAGCTCCAAGAGCGAAAGTGCTGGTCCACAATCCACTTATTAGACCATAAGTCTCCAGGTTATTTGCAAAGCCGTGTTCTCTGCGGGGGTAAGTATAATTAATAGTGAATGTAAGAGATTGGATCAGATGTATTATCTAGTTGGTTATTCTCATTTCTGGTATATTTTTTGGTATAAAATAACCCAGAGATGTTCTTCAGCTATTAGACATCCGTTAGTTGAAAGTTCTCGGATTAGATGATGTCTGCTTTACTTTATAGTTTAGAGTTTAGACTTTAGAACGTAGCGGTGGATCGTATTACTATTGCGATTCTTGCGTGAGCAAGCCGCAGATCCATTTGCACCTTGGTATCAACTTACATCGATTGCCTCAGAGCTAGGGTAAAGCTGGCGACCAGCTGGGCAGCCATTCCAAAACCATGAATGACAAGACCCAAGACCGTTAGCCAAATTAGCGTAGCACAGGGTATGAACGGGGCTGGACCTACGAGCCCAAAACCCACCATGACTAGAAGACAGCCGATAATTGTTGTTACCTGTTAAAAAAAAGGGGGAGGGGGGGGGGACGAGTCAAACAAGGATTGATTAACAGATTTTTTTTGTTTTTCTTTTAAAATTCTTTTTTTGGAGTAAAATTTAGAAACCTGTGGCTTAGATTGCTTGTCGCAAATCCACCCCCAAACTGGAGCTGTCAAAGCGTAGGTTCCTCCGTTAATGACGAACATTAGACCAAGAACTACGTAGCTTAGTTTGAACTGGCGTAAATGTGGCTCCAGGGTCGCCTGCAGAAACCCGATGCTCATGCTGGTCGCGATTATGGAAGCTGCTGCTACCATGACGCCCGGAATTTTCAATACTCTCATGAAACCTGAAGGATTTTATTTAATCTCATTTCTCATCAATTCCAAAGAGGTTTAACTCCAAGAAACCATATGTATATAAATTTCATACAATCACATCTCATTTGGGATTGTTACGTATGAATACAATCTCGCACACCTCCGTAAACTTTTTTGTCTACCAAATTAAAACGGATTATGAAATTCCAAAAAAGTCTCATAATAAGATTTAACCCCGCAAAGATCATCCAGAGTTAATTTTGAGTTGACTCTTCCTCATTAAAGTGATTCTAGAATCTAGACGACAAATGACTGCATAGCTATGAATAAAATGTTACGTAGACGGTAGAATACCGGAACCAGTATCGTTTTTTTTTTCCTTTCTGTTTTTCAAATTAATTATTCTTTCATGTATGAAACCGGTATTGACAATTCATCTGTGAATATTATAATATGGTGGTTTAATTTGTAGTAAATATTTTCGCAACAGTCTATACGACAATTAATCATTAATTGATCGTTATATCAATAACTATAATCAATGTCGTCTACTCTTTCCTGTAATCTTCAGTCGCCATTCTGAGTCCATTCATCTCCACGTCGAGCTTGCCAATTAGAAGTAAACTAAGACTTTTTTGTCTCATGATTTAGCGCTCGTCGTAATAATTATATACCTTATCCTGCCTGACGCCATTGACTGTCTTTTTTTATTCTTTTTTCTTTTTTTTTTATTCATTTATAAAAACGAAAAAAAAGTGGCCAGGTCAGGGTACACGGCGACACTTCAAGGTAACGTGTTTCCTGTAAACACGTGAACTTTTCTAACGCAAGGTCATAGTAATCACCGATTGTTTAGGCGCAGCCGGGCGAAGAGACTGCAGAGTTTAATGACATCTACGCGAATGACTGTCTTTACCTTTGTTTCTAACCACGACTTACACTTTCAATCCACATGGTGAAGTCTGTACATAATACAAAATACGCGTGCTTACTATGATATTAGGTAGATGTATGGGCATATATACGTTCAAGAAATAACGACTCGTCAATTTCCACCTCGCTACTACAAGGATGGAAGGAATATACCGGATGACAATGATACGCGGTAATTTTTAATGATCATTTACCTCCAGCCAGCAAGGTGTCCTCTGAATTCTGACTATGAGTTGGAAGCACGAAGGATGTCATCACTGCAGCCAGGAAAAGTGCCGAACCCAAAATGGCAAACGGTGTTGTGTAACCTCCGATCTGTATGAAGTTAGATTTCCTTTTATATCAAGTTGAGGCAACATATCCAACCATCGATTCAATCAAGAGTCCAGTTTTTCATTAAACTCAACAAAAACCTTTACTCATATCTAAGAGATAGCCAGTAAGCGTGTCATACTGATACCCATAGCGTCCTAAAATAAGTCTTTATCATTTCTATAACAGAGAGATGAAACTGTACTGACTATGCAATTGAGTGCTATGGTGGCTATAGAATGGAGAATAATGTTACGGAAGAATGATAATTCAATGGAAGAACGTGATGAAGTCATTTTCATTATCATTTTTCACAATAGGTTGAAATAGCTTATTAACGTTTCTGCGAGTCTCATTCAATTGTACAAAGCCCTATAGTGAGACTTTCAACTTTATAATAAAAGAAAGATTTTTTAAACTACAACAGGAACCTCAGCTGCCGGAAGTAATACAACGATGTCTTTACTTTCTATGGAAATTTCAGAGATAATCCTTCGATTGGTGGGTGAAAAAATATATCGTGCAGATATTTTTGCAGCACGATATGCTATGAAGCATATTCGCTGATTTCTACAGACGATATAATACACCCAATAAATAGTATCGCCGATAATCCGGTATCCTCGGTTCACTGCTATAAAATAAATCTCTGTAAATTGATTCTGCAAGTCTCTGCGTTATGGAAACTAATATCTCTGTGCTCTAAGATCGACGATGTATTCGTATAAAAAAATGATTATATACAATAATTAGACCAATTATGGACACACTTCGAGTATTACATACTTATAGTTCTTTGTCTTTATCGTTTTGTTATTACACCAATCGTGGTATCTTGAGTGAATGTGAGCAATGAAATTTATGTATAAAAACAGGTGTATAGTTATATAGTTATATACATGGACTGGATTTTTTCTGGTAATAAAGCTCAGTTACCGGATGATTGTCGGTGCGGTTATTATTAACCATTGCACGTCTTGGAGTCAATTACAAATGATCAAGTTCTCGACAATAGTGCAATAATAACAGAAATTGATTATTAAACAGACGATTCAACTACCTAATTGGAAAACGTTTATCTAATCATAATTATTATTATCAGTCGTTTAAATTGCCAGTGTTTAATCGCCTCCGAACTCCGCACTGCGTTCGAGTAAGTTAAGTTGCTATACTCACAGGCGCTATATCAGCTTCCATACACGCTTACCCAAAATCTAATAATTATTATTAATTTTATTTGAAACATGAATAAAAATTCGACGGAAACCTCAGAGCTGTAATTATATACAAATCTGTTTATAGAAATGATATAATCAGTCGAAAGTCGTTCGGATTACCTGATACAAAGCTCCACCCACGGTGGGTCCCACGATAAGTCCCAGGCCAAAGAATGTCTCCAGACTAGCAAACGTCGTTGCGACATTGTCAGGAAATTCCTTGGCAATTATGGCGAAACTTGCTGTCAGGAATGCGGCATTACCCATGGCTTCTATTATCCGAATGACGAAGGAAAGAATTATGAAAGGATAGTGACCTTCGACCCTGTCCAGCAGACCGAAGAATATAGCACAGGTTCCAGTGGTCAAGATGCCTCCGTTGAAGAGCAATTTTGGACCTATCCGATTTAGCTGTGAAGAAAAATAACTTATTCATCGTTTATGAATTCTTTTCGAAAAATATATCAGGAGACGAGGACGTGAAGATGGATATAATCAGGCTAATTAGATGTCGGTCGGTTTTCTCCGGGAATCACTTCAGGGTCCGCAATTGTAACGGTTATTGCACTTTGTCCCGGCGCGTGCAAAATGAGAAAGAAAAGAAAAAGAAAAAAGAAAATGGCAGATTCTCAATATAAAATTTAGAACAATATTATGCCTGTTGTTTTTATTGATAGATCAGTGACTCGTGACCTATTAGTATAGGACTTACCGATTTCAAGCGGAAGTCGAGATCAACTGTCAAAGGTTAATTAACAAAGGACAATTTATTGTGTTACCAATGGTCATCGTACTCCATGTCGATCTTATTTATATTAAATAATCACAAATAGATTGAAAGTGAAATACGCGAGAGTATTGGTCGATTTGCGTGTACTCTACTTGGATTGAAAATAAACAAAATGATAAATTTTTATATATTACTAGAATTATTTACATACTCAATTATTTGTTTAAGAAATGGTCGAAGCGTGTATGTACTGCATATAGAAATATACAAATAGAAAGAAAGAAATGGAAATTTTTCAAATTAACTAGCAGGTCACTATTTTTGTATCAACTCTTCTAGAGTTTAGAAATATTTGAATATTAAAAATGGGTACAACTATTGATTATCAAGATTTAGAGTATTCATCTAATTACTGTTTCATGAACGAACTCCTCTTGAATTCGAATTTCATTTATAAATGAAATGGTCACTATCTAATTATTCGTAATGCAATGAGAGAGACCGACTTTTATTGAATTTACTCAAATATAATGTTGAAATATTTTCCTCACATGTTGACCATACACTGGGCTTACGATGAACACAACCAATTCAAAGATACCAAAGACCAGCCCATATTCCGTTGGTGATGCGCCTTTTTTCTCGGCCTAAAATGATACGGAATTAAAATCGAGTATATTAAATAGTTTTCAAAATCGTGCAAAGCACTTATCTTAAAACGATTAGATTAAATGAAAAGATCATGTTTACAGATGAAAAAAAAATAAACTCTAAGACGCAATTAGTTTCTCGTATGTATAATCATAAATATGGTAATTAAGCTCAGTGGGATAACACGTGATAAGCCTCGATCGAATGGACCCGGTCAATGAAAAATAATTTTCGTGACAACTTCTATCTGGTGTTTCACAGTTGATGAGCCGAAGAAATGGGCTGAGTATAATCTTGGAACATGATTAATTGAACAAAAAAACAGCACTTCTTTTAAAGCTGGAGAAAAAAAGGTCACACTTCATCACGTAGACATGTTTTGGTCATTTCAAGCTTTCGTTTAATATACCTCGAGGCGATCGCCATGCTTTTCATAAATCGTTCTGCCACAAATTCATCCCATATTTAACAAAATACATATAATTACATAATCTGCACGTTTTAGCTGCCTATCTTAGAAAATTTGAATCAATTGCTATCGGATATTTAGCCACCTGAATCACACGATCATGTATACAAATGAGAACTATTGAATTTGTAAACACGTAGACGCTAATAAGAAATACAGGTGAAAAAATGAATTGATTCAAATGAATTGAATGTCATTGGAACATGATAATCATCATATTTAATAAAAATTAAGAAAAAAATGTACAAGGAATGATGACTTACCTCTAGAGGGTAGAACGGTGCTTGCAAAGAAACGCAAATAGCGTTTGCAAAATCGGCTATACTTATGACAATTAAGGTCAACCATTGCCTCCTCGTGAATTGTCCGACCATAGTGATGATTATAAACGTATGCTCGTTGAAAGCATGAATTTATATTTTTTTAAGCCTCCTCACACAAATTTCAAAGTAATAATTTGGTATTGAACACGATGTTGGTCCTCCGCACGTGGCACACTCAGCTCTGCGATCCGACTACCGCGACAACCGATAGGGGTAGTAAATTCTAGTAAATGCGTACGTATATCGACATATCTACATATACATATGTAAACAGTATACGTATAATTGTAACGGCCTGGGTCAAAAGTCAGAAGATACGTCTCACTGCGACGCTGATTCATTATCACAACATTGCCTTACAATACGCGGTCACTGTGCGCTAATTACCAGAGCCAACAATCTACAGCCAGTTTTTCATACGGCTGTACGTGATTTTAGGGACTGATGATAATCGGAGGATCATCTCCTCGACATGAGATTATCATCTCAATAAACTTGAAGCTAAAATATCCACATTACTGCATCTATTCTAGGACTGGGGAAAAAGAGAGAAGTATTTCGTTCATTGCATACACAGGCCAGGCAAAAAATATATTTTACTTAATTTTTTTTTTTTTTTTCTCGACCCACTGCATTCGTAACTCGACTTTGATTAAGTTGCAGCGGAGAGCTTCTGGACTGTCGAATATTATTCAGAAATTCATATATTATACTGAAATCTGTATATTGGCTCGCTGTACACGCGAAAGAGCGAGCGAGAGGAAAATAGCTTGCCAAATTGTTACTGAAGTAAGTATAAGTGTATGTATGGCTAGTTGATCTCGCGTAGTATGGTGGGAGACGAAAACTTTACGTAGATAATACAATCTGTATTTTCGTCATATATACGGGTATAATACCACTGGGCAGTATTAGATTACATATAATATACATATAATGTAAATGCGACAATTGTCATGCGTGCTTATTCACATTAATTGGGCTATTTTTATGTATATTTAGAAATTGTATTACATATCACATGAATAGGTATGTGGCATTTTATTGTTTTAGGTCTATAAAACCTGAACAGAAGTATAATAGACAAATAATACTAAGGAAATTTGTTCATTTGTGTACCACAGATTGATATAATTAGAATCCCCTGAGGGGCATAGGGTAGGTATACATACCGAGAGATTAAAGCGTTGGTTTCCACTCAGTCGAAGCCAACTCGGCATACTCGAGGTTTTTCGTCTATTTATCGCAGGCCGACCATCTGCATTTATTCTCTGGTTGAATTGATTTGCGTCCGGAAGACATCGGTCCGAAAAAAAAAAAGAAGAAAAATGGATGGCCAGCCTGCAAGGAACGGACGAAAAATTTGGAGTGTGCCGAGTTGGCTTTGACTGAGTGTAAACCAACGCTTTAATCTCTCTGTATACAGGTGCGAAAATTATCGCGCTCTTTGAACAGATAACCAATAGGTATAGAGAAGAAGAAATTTAGGATACGAAGTGGGTGGAACGTTTCGAAATATAAATCATTGAGAATTAGTTTATTGAAATCTTTAATTCTATTGGATATAATATATCCATATCCATATCTAGTATAATATGCTTGCCTCTAATGGTTATGTATATACAGAAGATTTCTATCTCAAACAGAAGCATTAGAATTACGAAAAATCTATTTGTTTCTCGATTAGCCGAAAGTTACTGCAGGTGTGATTATTATTGTTTTCGTGCTGTTATAACTGTAATTATAATATAATATAATCTAATATAATCTAATCGTAAGGCAATGTTATTTGAATGATGAATAAAATGTGATCGTGCTATAATTAATTTCTATAAACAACTAAAATACTGAGACATATCGTTAGCTGAATATAAAAGTCACGTAACTACCAACATTTTCAAGTATCGCAAATTTGAGTAATAGTCACATACATATCTCCATTTCTTTTTCATCTCTCCGCTTTTTCCTGACTTTTTTTTTTTTTTTTTTCCGGCTCTTACGTGACTTTTCTATTAAGCTAACGATATACTATAGTATAGGTACATATATATATATTGTATATATATATATATATATATAACAGATGATCACAATTTTTCACGGGACTACTTCATATATTCGCCGATTTTTTTTAGATATTTTTTTTATTTTTTCGAGAAATACTCATCCGATCACTGGTTTAGACCTTTAAACTTTTGGGAAGCGTAAGAAATAGTCAGTTTTTGATAACTGATGAACTATGCTTCCCTCAGATCTTGTGATCCACGAATCTACGTGTCACGGAGCCAGACTTTCATTGGAACTTTGGTAAAGGCCTTGTTCAGGAAACCTTTGAAGTGATTAGCGATACTTATACTAGCTGCAGGTCTCATCTCCTCGATAATCTCTTTCGCGTTTTGGTTAAGGAACTGATTCATCGCTTGACCGATTACATTGTTTCCATTCAACTCGTCCACAACACGGAATCGTGCTCTTCCAAGACTGAAGTCCACCACGAGATGGGATATCCTCATGTACCGAACCCCTTCACGAATCTCTTCTCTACCCTGGACACGGGCGATGGCAGCCACTTCACCTGAAAAAAATCGTTTTCAAATTTAGAATTTGTCAAAATATATTTTGTATAATTGTACACAAAAATTTTCTCATTGTCATTTTTAAAGCCGAATAGATGAAGCCTGAAGTACACACCTTTTTTTTTGCCTTTTTCAAAAATGTTTCTTACAATTAGAAACAGAACAAGTCAACGACCATGAGGTCTGAATCTGTGTTGGTCTTCGAAAAAATGACCCATATTTATAGCTGGCGATTTGATACCTATTCGTTATATGAATATTACAATCATTGCATGCAGATTTTAGAATATGTTTTCAAGGGCATTTGGCAAGTAATAATTATTTAAATTACGTACACAGATAGCGTGAATCTTATTGTGAATGAATAATGTGGATAGTATTCGAATGATGAAAGTTAACGAAGACGTGGCGTCATTCACAACTTTGATACGAACGAAAACTGAGTCTACTGCAATTTGACCAATTGATAAAACCCAATTATTCGATAGCCAACGACCTGCAATGACTGAACCTCACCGCGATACGACCATAATATTAGAACTCAACGGTCCCAGATATATGGGCAAAATTTTGAGTACGAAATGCTCCATTAGGAAATAAACCACGATCGATAAATTGCAACATTATATTCGTAATAGAAGTTAGTGTGCAAATGCTAATCATTTTATCAGACATCATTATCAACATTTGTCTTTTTGCGCTGCGTGAAAATGAATAACATACTATACCAGTATTCCCAGATAGCATGAATGTCACGACCGCATATGCCACCAAGTTCTTGTTAATTCAATTCCCGGTTATTTCACAATCTACTATATAGTATTGACGTAACTTACTAAATACGGCCCAAAAGTCGCCTTGACTTTGAATTGGGAACAGTAGAACGTTTCCGGCCACTTCATAGCGTCCCTGAAGATCAATTTTGGGAATGGTAATGTGAAGATCAATCCTTAGGCTCGACAGATCCACGCGTACTTTGTTCACCGAAAAATTTCCAGGACCAACAGCAGTGATGTTTGAGAACAGGGCGCTTACTCTGACCGCACCCTCACCATTCTCCATTCCCAGTTTAGCAATTGTCAGGGGTTCGATGGGCGGAAGTTCCAGCTCGGGAATTCCTGCAGAAAATGGAATAGTACCAGACTTAGGTCTGAAGCAAAGTAGATCTAGTATGTTACGGTATACAGCATTTCTAGTTTAGAAAATTTCCATGAGAGCTTTCGAAAGTTTCGTCAAATTTGGACTTGAAACTTCTCACCATTTTAAATTGCAGATTTTATTAGTGGCTTTGGAGTAACCCAAGCCTTTTGGGTTGCATAAAGCAAGGCGTAAGCCCTTTTGCGCTTCAGGATTCGTAACGAATTTACTTTATGGCTGCAGCGAACCGGAATAAAAAATGTTGCACAATTGCACGCATCTGCATGCGGCTAATGATGTTCTAAGGAAAATGTAACCGTGTATTATATATGTGCACACATGTAATTTTACTGATCCTGTAAATTGTGGAAAGTTTTATTGTCTAATGCTCGTTAGACATAACTTCCTACGTGAATTACTTTCCGGTAGTTTTTTACTACATAGAAGTAATTGAACGCGTCACTATAAGAGAAGGTTGTGATCGCGGAAGAATTAGATTTCACGGAAAACTAGGAAACTTACGCAAACTCATAAGTGGAAATGTTCACATGAAAAATTATGAATCTTCTTAGTATAATCTTGCATCACTTCCGAGTAAAAGTCATTTTATCACCGAAGCTGCACATGTAATATCGCCTGAAATTACGTCTCCAAATGTGCGCTACACGTTCGCTTACGTGAGCACACATTAGAATTCGGGTTTAAAATACATAAATTATTATTAACAAGTTTCTTGCAATCTTACCTCGGACCAAATATGGCCTCAAGTGGTTGAAAGACTTCTGAATACACAGTTCAATCGCAGGATCCCCTCTTGTACATGGCAGGATGTATTCGGCTGAAAGGAAAAGGAGCCAAGTTTAATACCTCACTATACTATTACGTCCTGAACGTCTATGATTTTATTCTAACACTCTAATTGAAATCAAAAGTACATTGCTGCTAAGAGCGTTGCCCAAACACGAATAACCATTTTTTTCTTCTACCCTGTCTAATAGGAAGAAAAAAATGACATCAAATGCCAAACGAAATTATAATACGCAGTCTCGGAATGGTATTTGTTCCTTGATCACGCAGGCTCACTTTCCTGCTCCTGTGCATGTTCTTACACAACGACTCTCACTCTCGAGACATAGATAGTATACACTTCTGAATTCCCTGATGATTAACTTTTGGCAAAATAGAATTAACCGAGATGGCCATACAGGTTGACCTAATTATCAACCTGTAGTACGTCGACGATGCTATTTGGACCAAGCGGACTTCACGGCGGTCGCAATAACGCGGTCAATCTCGCTTTCACTTGCGGATCATAGATACTCGCTCTTTCAGAGAAGTCTTGTGTCTCGTTACGAGAAGCACTGTAGACGGTACCGTACGTAACTTTCTCCCGAACTACCTTCGCGTTGTGTAATCGCTGATATAACCTTCGCCATACCACACAGCAAGTTGCGCCATATTTATCATTATACATCGCGGCACAATACATTCATAGGGTTTGGCACATCAAAAAACCGTGAACTCAACTAATATTGGTATACCTGCAGCGGGGAGAAATTCGCACTTAGGATATCGCATAATTGCATAATACCGACAATTAAGATTTAAGCCCCGTGAAGTATTACATCTTTTATTTCTTATTCATCATTTTATTCATTTTTTCTCTCTTCTATGCATGAAATCTATCAATTAGTATATTATTCAATGATCATATCTTACGAGTGAAGAATTCTGGTTCACTCGACACCGGAAGTTCAGACGTCATGTTTGATGCCTCTTGGGCGTAAGCTGCAGCAGCTATGTATCCCGCGATCAAGATAAGCGATTCACAGGTCATTTTTCTTTTTGTCGAAACCATTGTGCAATGATTGTAGATCGTAAACACGAGAAAAAATAAGGAGATGTTCTGTATCGTCGTGTTAACGAATTGTTAGAAGTTTAATTTAATCTTATCCTTCTGAAGAATCACAACATTTTCAATTCAAACAACGTAGTCTCCCCTCAAATAACACGATTATTATTAACAGTCTGGTGTGCTTGACCGTGTTAAAGATACGAAGAAAAAGAATTGGGTCATTTTATACCGTTCTTGACCATTGATCAATTTTTATAGAGAAATAATTGTTACTCTATTGTTTACTCCGGTTGTTATTATTGTTGCTGGTTCAATTGACGTTCTAATACTTTATGTTACACAAAATCTATGCCGCTGTATCGTAGTACTAAAGTCGGGACCGGTTCAAAGTCTGTCTTATATGGGATCACCCCTACTCTGATCACTTCGTGGCGTCAAAGACTCAACTGTCTCTTTCTTCTCGACCCTACATTTCCGATGGCAGCACAGCAGAAGTTTCAGGACATATTTTGCAATTCAACACTCCCAAACGAAATTTCCTATACTGTTGACGTCATTCTTGCTAATTCAACTTATCCACCAAAGTTATAATGCGACGTATGTGCATCGCATCTATACATTTACTCAAGCCAAATGTATTGGTACACTAACGCTATATATCTCGACTTTTGTTACCCGCAACGATTTCGAAACAGTATACATGTATGCATGTATATGCCGATTTTTTCATTCGCTAGAGCACGTTCCTGTTAATTTAAACGGCACTGACCCACCGCCCCCAGCGCATTACACCCAAAAGTATCCACAATATCATCCAGGGAAAAAACATGAACTCCCTATCAGAGTTTCCATGACTAACAGCAGTGGGATTACTAAATTATTTCAAAGTTCAAGTTTCACACTCTTTTTGTCGCTAATGTCTATGTAAGCTTCTTATGAGGACCAATTACATGGTAAATCTGTCAGCGCTGCAAAGCGCAGATCATAATTTTGTGCGAAAGTTATGAAATTGTAATTGTCAACATCCGACTAAACGTACTCCTATATGTAGGTGCTTGATATTACGATAATTGCAGGTTCATTTCCAAAGCGGATGACACTATTAATGTGATACTGAATTACACGAACTCAATTTCTCATGCGTTTCTCTAGCTGTGTTGAAAAATTTTAACGCCTTGCACTACTGGAATTTTTTTTTTTTAACTTCTGTCAAATGTATTTGGTGACAAGATTAGCTGTGGTATATTTGAACTGCCAAAGCATTGATGATATTCTCCGAACTTCCTTAATAATTAAACAACAATTTTAATGGCAACGATTATAGCCATAATACATCGCTACATCGCTTCCTGCAGCTATATGTATGAATTTGTAATGTTTCATTGTTATCCTAATCAGGATTGCAATGCAATGAGTTTATTTTTAGTCCTTCTTTGATGTTAGATATAAAAATATCCAGCATTGCCATATGATGATACAATCCTTCAAGCTTGAAGTATACCTAATTAGTAGAAGTTTGTTGAAACGCCCATTAAATAAAATTATTTTGCAAAGTAATTGTGGTTTCGTTTATTCCTGGCCTACATTGCGCCTGTAATATACTGCAATAAATTTTAAAGGCTGCAATGATACATCAAAATAATTATGTAAGACGATTCGTTATAGGAATTTCAAATTGGGCTTACAAGGAGGGCGATTTTTTTTTTATAGCAATACACGAAGCTGGTTTCATCTAATTCTAAGCGTAACAATGTTCGGAGAAATCTCTTGTACTCTAATAGCTTTAGCTCTATTACTCAACAATCAACATTCGCACAAGACTCGCTACCTGAGCAAAAGGTCTATTCTTGCGATTACACCGTAAGTTGAGTCATTGGAGTGTGTAATGCTTGTGCGTCTCTACTTCTTCGCTTCGAAAATAATTTCGCGAATCATTTTCTGCGTCGAAAATAGTTGGAATTATTTTACTCTTCGTCAAATGAAATATGGGCTTTCGCCAAACTTGACAAAGCAATACGTATAGATAGGCGTTGAAATCATTTCCTCTTTTTATTTTAGGCATTGGCATTGGCTGAAATTATGTTTCTGAAATCTAATAATGCCGAGTTGGAAACGATGAGTAGTGATAAGTGTCCATAATAAATTGCTCTCCTTTTATTCTTTCTCAGCTAGTTATATACATTTGTAGATAACATGGTCCACTAATCTCAGGGTTGCATGATTACAGGAGCTACGACGTTGATTTTTCTCTAAAACATCGAAAAAGAGCGACCATGTATATTCGACACGTTTTCTAAACACGAACATAGTATATAGTCTATGTATGGCACGAGGTCATGAATGTGTTTTTTTTTTCTCTTCTTTTTTCTTTATTCACTCTTTTTGGAATTTCCAATTTTACGTATCTTACGTAAATTGTAATATTTGCTCAAATGCGCGAAGCATGCAAATTTTAAGACCTGTTTTCACCCGCTGTACCAGGTGATTCCTTGCTTGCGTCACAACTCTGTGCACTGACGGTCCGCTACCCAAATCCCTGCGATGTAAGCGAGGAATCACCCGGTATACAACCACGTAGAACAGACCACCCCACTGACGTAGCAGAAATGTGGGTTGTATAGAAACAGGCGCACTTACTCGAGCAATTTGTTTGCGCAATTTATGCCCGTAGTCACCCATATCTCATACAGGGCAGAAATGAAACAAAGTGAATTGTTTTCGAAAGCATATCTAGCCCCACTCTCTTAGGTGATATTTCACGCATTCTCAGTTCAAGGTACACTTAGTAAGTCGATATCACGTTGACGCAATACCTAACTGAAATCGTTGTGTGGTTTTAAAAGAAAATACATTTTACAAACGAGACAACATCTTACTTTCTTATCCCTAATCCTACTCACGAAATCTTATATCATCTGTGAGTAGTATGTGATAAAGGGTTCGAAGTCTGGTATGAATCTGTTTCTTTTTTAATAATAAAGAAAAACGGTATTACAAATCGAAGTTACATTAACAGCTACAATATGTAAAACTCTGATTGATTATTGATAGTAAATTTACATTTTATTATAAAAAATCTAAAATTACTTTGGAAACAGAACGTTTTGTGGATACTTTGCGTAAATTTTATTAGCAAAATCCTTGAATAGATCGGCAACCGCGTCTTCTAAGGCTGGTTTTATCTCAGCAGCAACAGTCTTCCAATTGTCGTTAAGGAACAAATTCATTGCATCTGCGAGGGTCTCGTCACCGTTGAATAAATTATCCAACTGAATACTGGCATGTCCAACGTTAAAGTCACAGAAAAAGTCCGTCACCCTGAAATAAGTCTCCCCGTCGTTTTCCTTTTTGAAATTTTCTCCCTGAGTTGTAACCACGACATTGATATCCGTGTAGTTCCCATACGCTTTCCCTTCACCAGTTATAGGTAACATCAAAATCTTTCCTTCCATTGTGTAACTCGACGTCATTTCAAGCCTTGGCAAGAACAGCTTTAGTCTTGTACGGTCCTTCTCAACGTCGAGTCTGCGAAAAAAATTCACCCTTAATTAATCGTCTGCAAGGAATCGAAAAATAAAAACAAAATCAAGGTAAAACTAGAAAAACGCTAACTCACTTGACGCCCCTCAGGATGAAATCGGTGGCACCTCGAACCTGTATGTCAGTATAGGTGGACCTTATGGAAACAGGACCAGTACCCTGCTTGATCTCGACTTCTGGTACATGCAGAGGCTCACAAGAAGGAATATCCAACGAAGGGATCCCATCTTTCAAGTAGGGTCTGAGAGCTTCGACACTACCTCGTACGCACTCGTTTAGATTAGGGTCACTGCGATGGCAGATTTTCAGGAAAGAAGCTAGATACGAGAAATTTTATCACATTAAAGATTGAAAGCAATGAAATATTGGGTTCATTCGGATTAAGTACCGAAATTTTCTATCATCAGCCGAGATCGCAGCTTAAGAAATTTTCTTCACGCCGCCACCAATGATTGAATTTAATTATCAATTCATTTTTTCAGCTTTGGGGGGCTAGTTAACACAATTTTTATAGTTTATTGGAAAGTGGTGAATTTATCAGCGAATTAGAATATAATCTTCAAGCTGCAATTGGCTTCTTTTTTTTCCATCATATTTTTTTTTAGCCTAATTTATATTATGAGATGGAATAACTGCACCTATTGAGATTGTATTGAAATTTTTTCGATTATAATATAGACTTACGTATATCTGATTTGGATTCGACATTGAGCAGGTTTCCGTAGACGAACAGTGCAAGAAAGGAAACCACAGAAGAGAATCGACACGTCATGTCGATGGCGAAGACGTGCATGAAATAAATGGACTAATTAAAAACGAGCCGGAATTATGCTGACCAAAAGGCTATGGTAACTCGATAATGTGCTGACAATGTACTTTGTCGAGTGTTACTTAGCGATTTGTCAATCTCGAAAAGAATTTAACTGAATAATTTAAATCGAATCTGGTCTAAGGTGAAATGCCTAACTTTGTATGAGGTTTCACTCCTTTTTGACAATAAGCTCTTAATTTTCCAAATTTGTTGAATCAATAGCATTAGATTCGTTCTTCAGTTGCAATTATTCCTGTGAATACTCGCTACAGTAAAATATGATATAGAAAAAATGATACATCGACGTCAAGGTTTAGTTAAATGTATGAATAACCATAACAGCCAGCTGGTATCCACGACTCACATACCTTGATGTCCGATCTAAGCCGTATGAATACGATTTGTACTGCTGTTTACGTACTATAAGAGATATTTGCACTTATTCAAAGCTCTTAACTGCAGGCCATTCAATAACCTTGCCCTCCATTACTTCGAGGATACCTGCCGGACTTAAGGAAATAAAAAATACCTTGCTAAGATCAACCAGTTAGTCACAAGGTGGTCCATGGCCCAGATTAACGCCCTTCGAAAACTCCTATAAGACCATCCTGAGGTTCATCATTTTCTCGCACTTAGAGTTCGTCGTTCGGTCCAGCGTTGTACCCTCAGCTCTGAAGGAAATCGTAACATTGAAAAATCAAAAGTATCCAAAAACTGATTAGGATTACTCGAAAGGATAATCGATCATTAGCAATGAATTTCATCCACGAAATAATGATCTCGCGTTTTGCTGATCATATCTGTGAAAACGTTTAGGGATAATATATGTGCCGATACAAGATCGATGTGCGCTGTGATTTCCTGTTTTTTAATGTTCTTTATCTTAATTTCGTTAACTCTCATGTTAATTTACAAGCCATTCTACGCGTGGGAGATAAAATCTTCAAGTTGAAAATTGAAAAACGGGCAGTTTACATTTACCTATATTTCACGTATAACTTATACGGTAATACAGATCCAAGACACAGTGACAATGAAAATCTACATCTTTGTGCTGTTGTCTTTTTGCGCAATAGCAAAATGCTCGCTGCTAGAAATGTCCCAGGATTTATGGGCTCGCCTGTTGACGGGAGGACTTACCAAAGGAGGCCTTCTGGATCCACTCCGTGTTCCAGTGATTAAAGTAGATCAATCCGAGGGGAATACAAGCTACAGAATAGTTCTTCGAAACGTTGAGATCAGGGGACTCAATCTTTCGAATCTTGAGAGCGTGCACATCGCTCGAGGAAGGCTAAAGTCAAATTTGAGTGAACTCGAGGCTGGCTATGTGAGTTACAGTGACTTGAGAGACCTGGACTCGATTAGATACAGATTTCACACCCTCGTCAAGGAGCCAAAGCCTAAGGAAGAGTCTCAGAACTCAGCTTTCTTCACCAGCCTATCGAATCTATCGAAGGTCCAACCGATCGAAAGCAAAGACACAGAGACTAGAATCTTCCGAGGTAGAATTGATGATCGATATCCATTTCGCACACGTTCGGACAACTTGAGGCTAGAGCCTCGAGATGATGGCGTCGACGTTGTTTATGCTGAAAACTATAAGCAATTTGAAAGGCTGGGTCCAAGTGATCAGGGGAAGCAGCATTTCAGCACATACAGACAAGAACCCCAAGAGAATTCCGGAGGGATTAGGTGTTTCGGAAGTTGTATTAGAAACGAAAATCCTGTGACGAGTTTTTCTGGCAACACTAGAACCGGAAGCACTGAACGAACTGAAGGAAATGAAAAATATACCGAATTTAACGGACAAGCGGACGATTCCGAGCAATATGACGCTCAGGTGTCAGCATCTGAGAGTTTCGAGCTGAAGAAAACGTTCGCAAGTGCAAATCGACCTGGCGAAAGGATCGTGAGCTCTCCAGAATCCAGAAATAATAGAAGATATCACGATTCACGACCACGGGAGGCGGCAGTTGAGTCAGGAGCATATCGACGCCAATTCGAATCGGGTAGAGGAAGCAGCTCGAATTCATATACAGCTACAAAAAATCCGAAGAACAATTCACGAATCAATTATTACAGCCCGCCTGGTTACGTTGATATAGTTTATGCCGATAACGATGATCAGAAGATGAAACATTTTGCTGGATTTCGAAGAGCAGAGAACCAGGACATGAAGTTTTACGGTTTAGAAGATATAAAGAAGGTAAAATCGAATAGGCTGTTTCGATATCGTGAAAGTCTTACATGCAAAGGCTCACCCGACTAATTACAATTCTTTTTGGAGACCTTTATGTACTATGTATGTACTCTGGTTTTTTCATAGGATCTCGAGCTGAATAATAGATACGTTATTCACAATTTCACGGAGACAGAGGCGCTTCAGAAACGCAACAACATGACCCGCGCTGCAGCCGAGAGTAAAAGGATCAAGGACTTGGTCAGATACGCGGAAAACTTTCAAGAGAAACAGGGATACTTCGAACAAGGGATGCAGCTCATTTACCACTTCGGTGGAATGGATGATAAAAGTTCTGACGAATCGAGTCAGACACCTGAGTCTAATGAAGCTAAAAGGCGAAAACGTGAACACAATAGAAATGATACCGAAGTAAGTTGGACTTCAATATCTAAATTTTCACTTTTCTCTTTCAGAATTCATCGGAACACAAACCACCAACGTTATTATCATTTTAAACCCGATGGTTGTATAATGTTGACCGGCATTGAAAACCCTCGTTTCAATATTTACGCCAGTTCTGTTTCTAATTCTAAGTTGTACTAAGTATGAGGTCAGGTATCTGACCCTTAATGCAAAAGTGTATAAAAACTTACCATCTCGCAGGACGACATCATGCATGTCATTATCAGACTTCGAGTCCCTCTACTACGAGTAAAAGCAGACTACCTTCTTACTGGCAAAGTGGGGCGAGAAATCCTCAGAGGAAATGGCCTGTTGACCGGAAATTTCAGTGAGTACTGTTACGTTCCTAGTCCCATCAAGTTTCACCGATATTTTAAACGTCCTACTATAAGGATGAAAAATTGAATTCTTCGAACGTGGAAAAACTGTAAGCAGGCAACTAAACATACTTAAACTCGTATCTGTAAATATAAACCAGGCGCGATCTGAGCTATAGGCATTTCTCTCACTGTCAGATAAATCTTGAATGTCTCAAGGCTGACATTTACTATTGCGGTTCTTGACGTTCGTTTCAAATGTCAGTCAAATATTTGTTGCATACCTACTAAGGCGGCGCACATCTCGGTTTCTCTTCAGGCTTATCTAGGTGACGGAACATTTGCGTAAATCAATTGACGACACCAAAAAAAATTTAGGAACACAGCATTTTTTTAGGTATTCATAGAACGAAGGACAAGTACCTGAGTTTCTTAATTTTGTTTTTCAATCACAAAACAATTTCGTTGTAATTGAAAGTAATTCTAGATAATTTTCGAACATGCTTGGCATCGAATATTCTCCATCCATCGATGCCTCAATCTGGGACGTCGAAATTTGTCAATAACTAAAAATTCATCTAGCGTTGTCACCGCAAGAATGAATATTTTTTACAGCTGAATTGACCGGAGACTTTACACTCGAATTAAAAAGAGTTGACGAAAAGACCATGGTCGTTCGAGCAGCTAGAGCAAGACTGGTGGCTGAACAACGCAAAGTAACTCTGCAAGGGATGCGCGAGAAGGGACCCGTCGAATCTGTCCTAGTACATGGTGAGATTGAAAAATAAATGTGGATAATAATTATGAAGCTTATTCCTAGTTTGTAACTAATTTTAATATTCCATGCTCGATTTCAGATGATATTTCATAAAAATGCAGATTTTTATTAATTTTTTTTTTCGAACGATTATGACAATGATTTCGTTTGAAAAAAAAAAAAAAAGAATTCTAGTGTCGTAGAATGAGATTGGTGACCGTTAAAAACTTGGATTATCGTTAATTTAACTTAGACGTAGGAAACTTGTTCTACTGTATGATAAAACTCTTCAATTACCTTATACTTGATATCCGAAACGCCCGAACATTATATTACGTAGCTATAGCTTTTCCACAGCAAGATTTCACAACAGTAGTCAATCCACTCTTGGAGACGCAACGTAATCATTAAATATTCAGTCTAGATTTTCTGGGTAACCGTACTCAACTTTCTTTTACAGGTCTAATGGCTGCCGAGGCAGTGGCAGCGATGATAGTCGATGACTTGGCAACAAAAGCGCTTAGCGAAAATCCACCTACGGATGCCATGATATACAAAATGTATTCAAATGACGCTAGAGCCTTTGCATAGTATAGAGTACCTGCAGGATACAATAATTATAATTATAATTATTTATTTAATTTATTAAACGTAACATGATTGAAATATACTCATATTTTACTATTTGAAAAAATAGACCAATTTTTTATTCTAATTTCTTCATAGCTTTAAAATCCTCGACAATTTCCTCCGTTCCTTTCGATATCGTGGACCAATAATCGTTACGCGCCTGAAGAAATGGAAAGTTTCTATTTATTTATTTTCTTGTCATATAAGCGAATAGTTAAGACGATTGGGCCGTGAAAATGTGCAAGAAATTATACCTAGTATTGTTGTAGGTATGTTGAACGGTATCATGCATTAACCGTACACCTTTATGCGGGTATCGAAAGGATCTTGGCACCAGGAAAGTTTTTCATATACTTCTAACCGTCTGGCCACAGATAGAAGAAACGTGCGTAAATTTGCGTACCCTAATTTACGAAAACTCTACAACTTTTGTGCACGTAGCGAACATAGCGTGCCTAAAAAGAAATACATTTTTGTATTTATTTTTTTCTTACATCAAATTCTTCCATATGAGCGACTGATTTAGCGCAAAATGATGGATTACTGCAGGTCAGAAAGGTGCTGCACAAAACCGAGTGGTATTGTACTTTGGTAAATCCTGAACAAGTACCAGCGGATACAACGCGCAGCAGCAATTCGCGATAACCCATTTATATCACATAGCTGTACATCTATCTAAATATTTTTTGAATCGATGATGGATACTTGGGAACATGATTTTTGCGTATTTTTTCTGATACTAGCTGAAACATAGTGCATAGATGATTGCGCTATCATTTTGTAATTTTTTTGGGGCATTATGACATATCCGTTTGATTTTTGATTGGCAATCTTGCAGTCCGGTGCGCTAAATCACCCGCTACTCCCCTACGGCCCTGATTGCGTCGAAAGGGGCCATTCTACCATGATAAGTTCGACTTAGAGGGGGGTTCTGGAGAAAGTGCACCAAGTTTATAAATACATAAACGAACGAACGTCAGAGCGCATTTACAATATCGCTCCTGCAAATTGACTCAAAAACATAATTAAGAATGTCGTTGAAGTTGGTTTTGGTTGAATCCTTATTGCTGATTAGTGTCCTGGGGACAGCAACGGCATCCTTACGTGAGTATACTCAATTTAAAAAAAGGTCTTTCCAATGTGTTTCCACTTTTTGAAACCGGTACGTTTGGTCACTCGACTGCAGCTATAGACTCGTGTTGATCGGGTTCTAGTCATCTACGGATTTCATCTCACTTTCACGCAAAACACTTTCGATTTCTGTCCTCAAGGCTGTAAGCCTCCGAACGACTCATGCAAATCAAATATGCAATTTCAAATAGTGATACCGGCCTACGGTCCTATTTGAAAAAAATGCAAAACTGTGACTTACCAGTTCCTAACTATCCTCGTAGAATGAAGTTTCAGTGCCCCAAATCTGATTCGATTAAACCGTCCCTTAGATCGATTGAATATATTCAACTGACTTGATTCACGTACCTACTGCGAGGTCGTTGACGTTCACGATACCAGATTTGAAAGATGGAGTTACATCGAGGGCTACATGGTGGCCTTTCCTCTGTGTCTGCATGATTCTCAACAATAAATTTACGTGACTCGATTGCATGATTCTCTGATCCAGAAAGTGATACCTGCGGTTTTCTAAACTAAGAAAAAAAAAGTGGTTTATACTTTCTTGGATAGTTTCTTCTCGTTTATTTTTCTTTCTTTTTCTTGTCATTGGTATAGTTATAACGAGTAACTCTTTGCCTGCACCATTAGTAATTACAAGTTGCTGTGTGCGGAGCAAAAAATTTGGCTTCATTTAATTATCATCGTTCCTGGAATGAACTATAAACTAATTCGCCTATTAACTTTCGATTTGGCTAACAAAATAATAATAGAATTTTATTTAAACGCTATCATAATAACATTCACAAATTCTAACTCTTCTTGATTCCAAACGAAACGAAAATGTATTGAAAAATTGCTGTCCATGGATGCCAAAGAGAGTTATAAAAAACACCTAGATCTAAAATCCGCCTTTTCCTTTCAGCTTCCGGAGTCACTGCCTGTCCGGTAACAGATGACGTGGAGGCCTACCATAAATGCGTCATGGACCAGATCGAGATTCTCAGAGCATATCTTCCAAAGGGTGTTGCTTCTCTGAAACTACCAGCTCTGGATCCTCTGCTTTTGCCATCCTTGACTGTCGACAGAAACTTAGATGCTCTCAAAGTAAGGGCCAACATGACCCAAGTCCACGTTTACGGAATCTCGAACTTCTTGATCGATGAGATGAAGGCTGAACCCAGGTCGCTTTCGGTTGACCTGAAAATCACCTTACCCTTCATGCAAGTTAATGGCAACTACGACATCCAGGGAAGATTGCTGTTATTACCTCTCAGCGGTCTCGGCACTTTCAAAGGCAACTTTTGTGAGTACAAAAATTGAATTCTATTAAATTGGATAATACGTCGATTAGTGGTAAGCGGCTACATTATGAATAGGAAAAACATCGCAATTACAAACTGCCAATGAATTTTCAAAGTCACCTATTAGATATGCCAATTACCACACTGGTATCGTATAAGATACACATTCACGTGAATGCATAGATGAATATATCTATTCCGACATGGTTATTATTTCCTTGGGATAAGTAATCCCTTTTTTTTTAAAGCGAACACTCGCGCGCACGCGATAGCCAAAGGTAAAGAAGTGGCGGACAAAAATGGCGTGCAGAGAATTGAACTGGATGAGATCGCACTGAAAATACGAGTTGGCGATGGAAATATTAAACTGAAGGCTCCTCCGAGGCACACTTTAGCAGGTCAGTTTAATCTAATTACTCTCCTCCCGATTATTTGTTCATTACTATACTACAGATTCGCTTCAGGATGTGGGGTCGAAGATTGGTCAAGTAAGATTGCGAGACTTGTTCGTCAATCAACAATTATGATTGCTGTTTTAATTGCACCTTCATCTATTAATATACGGATGCGTAATAGCATCAATTCTTGAATTATTATAAACGTCTAAGACACTTGTTTAATTCCAGCTGATGCTGCCGCCGCCTTCTTTAACGCAAACCCAAGGCTGGTGCTCGACATTGCTAGTCCCATAATTGAAGACACGGCCGTGACTATCTGTAAAGCTTTGGCTGCTAGAGCTCTCGGTGTTCTTACAAAAGAAGAGATTCTTCCGTGAGGGTGATAAACCATATTTCACGACATGAAATAATGTCAAATATCTAATTTTAAAATTGTAAATATGTGTAATCTGGATTCAATACCAAATAAATATTTTTTTATGTGCTTCATTCTCACCTTATTCATACCATTTGCTCCTTATCCGTGTCTGACTCAATTCGAAGGGAATCCAAAAATGCATGTTCTACACGGTGAAGTATCACAGTCTTCAGTCTAAGAAATAATTTATCTTACTAATCGAGTATCATAATAATATAAATATAATTGAGAAGATGGATGGATATAAATGGACGGAAAATGGGAATGAGTCAGAAAATAGTTTCGCGAAAAACGTGGCTAAGTGCTTCAAATATTTTCAAAACAAATTAAATGCTAGAAGATTCTTGTAAGGGTGAGTTTTGAACTGCCATCATATTTCATTTACAAGAAAAAAAGATTTAAGGGATGTAGAATTGGACTTATTCCTTCATTCAAATGATTCATTTCACAATATCTTTAAACAGGAGAAAATATCTGAGTCAATCACCGTAAAAGGGTATAAGTCGATCTATTTCTCATTCCATCCGCCCTTCGATTTTGAAAATGAGCAAATTTTTCTGCTCCGCAACTTAGCACGACTGTGTTTCGGTCAACTTGACAGAATTACTGATAGAATGACATAAAAAAAAACGATTTTTTATTTCGCAGATTTCTCTCCAATATTTCGTAGCTCCGGAATCAATCAGCCTCGATGACGCTCCCCTATTCGTACTATCCCTAACAGTAATTATGACGAAAATTTCTTTTAAAATTAATTCCGATTGTATTTTGCGACGAAAAATGAGAAATCAAAGCGAACGGTAACGATTTTTTCCCTTTCTTATTCTTCTGGAAAAAGTTCTTTGTACGTGAACGATCTCGTGACCTTATTGGCAACCTCAGTGAACAGGTCAGCTAATGAAGATTCTAATACTGGTCTCACCTCTTCAACGAGCAAGGCACTGTTTGCATTCAATATTTCGTTGCTCGCTGGACCTGTGATGAAAAATGATCGATTATAGATAATTATTCTCTTCGACACGAGGTCTCATCTAAGTCAATCAATAAAAATGAATAAACTTTAAAATGAACGTATACGTTGCCCCGACACATCGGATGGTCTAATGGCCTGAAATTAATTAAATGTCTGCATGTACTGCAAGTGAATCTGTACGTAGAATGAATTAGATACATGCATGCATGGTATGATTGAATTTAACCAATGTCTGTTCGATTATTATAGTATATAGTTATCAACTGCGGACTGTTCACTAGCTATCATACATTTTAATGAGCCCGGAATAATTAATGCGCTATCAAAATTGTTTCCTGGAATCTACGCTGCCGACTAGCACCATGGATGATACCTTCAAGATCCAGAAAAATGGATAATATTCCACTACACAATCATCACCGACTAACATCAAAGCTCAATTTGCATGAAGGATAGCTAGATTGATAATATTCTATCATCTGATGGAAACGTGTAAGCTTTTTGCATGCAATTGCGGAAACCTGCTTCAGAATGATTTGAAAAAACGGTCGTAGCAGTGTATACGCAGAATCCCACATTCTCTTCATGGCATTAAAGATACCTTCAAGCTCTGCTTGCCATGAAAATAACAAATATTTTTAACTACATATTGATCAAAGACTAACCGCAAATGAATCACAATTATTCGAGACGTAAAAAACGTGTCCACAATAAAAGGATGAAAATTACTAGTTTAACGCTAGGATAAGACTTGATTGATACGTTCTGTACATACCTGATTAGCGGTTAGTAAGTTAACTATAATTTAATACGATGATTGCTAATCATTTTTATATGAAGCCGTCGTTTGAGGACTGGGCTCAACGAGGTCGTTAAATAAGGTGAACCACCCGAGAACCTAGACTCCGATGGACAATCGATCATCCGGTAATGTTCATGCTTTGATTTTTTAATCCACCATCATTTCCACACCCTGTTTTCAATCCCTTGATTTTTTTTTCCTCATTTTTCTGTCGCTACCTGGAGAAAAAACTCACCGAGTATCGGATCTCCCCCAAATAAATTGCTCAGATGAATCTTAGCCTCTCCGATATTAATCTTCAGCATCATTTTCTCGAAATTCAGATACTCCACTCCTTCTCTGACGACTTTAGTACCTCGTAGAACGACGTCAGAGGAGTATCCGGCTGAAGTAACGAGTATTTAAATTGCTTTTTTATGATACTAATATAGTTACATCAGAATGTGATAATATATAAAACTGGATTAATAAATTATTACTAAAGTTTCCATGGATGTCACCCATTCCAGTCAATCTGAGAAGAAGCAGTCTTGCATCCATCTGATATTTTCCTCGAAAATTCAGCTTCTCGAAGTTAACCCCGAAGGTGAAACTATTTTCTTTCAAATTTGACTTTAAGTCGTGAACCGTGAACGTCGAAGGACCTCTCACCTGCGAAGGACAAGGTAAACTCATCGAGAGTGAAGCTCGTCTTATAAGCCCATGTAGACAATAAATCGTCGTACCTAAATACCCTGTAAAACCGAATTCATCCCTCTCACCTGTATATCCGTCAAATTGATGTCCAGCCTTGCTCCAACGGGACCCCGTAATAAACGAACGGTCTCCAGTTCCAAAGGTTCTATTGGCGGTGCTCCTAATTCAGGAATCCCATCGGCCAGCCTTGACCTGAGGCTTTCTATGGTGTCTGCAATGCATCGATCCAAATTTGGGTTTGATTTCTTGCACGGCGTGATGTAGGAGGCTGAAATTACGATGACGGATTGAGAGTTCCACATTTTTCTCCGTTTCTATATACTTGAATTTCAGGTTGGCAACTGGAGAACTGGTTGGCCATTGGTGAACTATAAAACTAGGCAAACGGCACATCGGAACATAAACGATTCATTGGAAAGATAAAACTAAAAAAAAAAAACAAAAACAACTAAAAAAATGAACGAACTATAATAAATTAAAAAACGCAGACTAAAAAACTTGCAAACACATATACGATTTGCATAATTGGTATTATGTAACAAGATCAGATCTTTCAGTTACAAACCAAAGGTCGAATATGCAAATAGTTTGGATATTTCAAAATCACATCCCACTTGGACGTATTTGTATTTTGTATTGGTTCAAAATTATATGGGAACCGAGGTTGTGGGCTTGTGACGCGTTAGGGGAATCACGACACGGACACATACGTACAGTACGTGTATGTACTAAATTACTCACGTAAAATAGCCAAGACCATTCCAACAAGCCATGCGGCTATCCTGAAAGAAGCATAATTCATGAGCGATTGTAAATTTCGTATTCAAAAAATTGACAGCTGACTTTGATGTTGATATATATGTATAGCTTTCCTGATCTTGTCAAACAAGTAAAAGAGCGACAAACAAGCTATTCGATTTATCGGAGTTGTTGTACTTGATCATATTACGAATGAGTCCAATACAAAAAAGGCAAAAATAGATCTAAAACACCTGCTGCTCTGGTCACTCACTCGTTCACTTACTCACTCGCTCACGTGCGATTTGTCAATTCCATTATTTTCGTTTTTATGCATAATAATTGAGGTAATAATTGACTAAAAAATGGTGAACAAAATTTCAAAATAAATCATATCGTGTAAATGATATCTGGAATCGCCTACCAAACACGAAAGATAACAGGAGAAACCATATCTTCGACGCACTGCAGCAGTTTCACTCTCGGTAAAAATTAAGATGCACTTAATTCGTCGCAACGAAATGCGCCCCTTACTTGCATTTCAGATCTAGCGATCGGTTGATTACCTTGTTCCACTTGACAGCCATTGGCTCGTGGGTTTTCTTCAGCGTCGACTCTCGCCATGTAGAACGTCTGCAGCCTGGACTTTTCACCGCGTTTCACACCTTTAACTCACAATCAGGCTATAATCGCCTCCTTTCGCCACTCCACCTTAATCGCAAGCCAAAGCAAATAGGGATAACTCGAAATCCGACGATTATGCTTTAGCATTACTATTTTTCACACATATTATGGAGAAAATTAGTTCATTTTTTGTTTTAACAATTATAGAAAAAACCACCGTTGTTCAGAAGAATACTGATAGCTGATTTGGCTGATCAGGCATCATCTCATACTCTTTAATTCATCGTTCAGCCAATGTGTTTCAACTTACTTGTACGCTTTCTTGTGACAATTGGACGCATCATCATCACTTTATGTATTTATATAACCATTCAATCCTGAGTACTGATGTTTCTTACATAAGAACTAATGAGTGATTATACCTGTTCGGAAATCGCTACGATGTATTCCTGTATTTCCTGTTAATCAATAATTTCCACGCTTCGTTATACAGAATATCTATTTTCTCCCGTCTGACAGCCCTTTTCACTTTTCATAATCTGACAATCGAACAGTAATGATGATATCGTTTTCTACCCCATTATCGGATATGGCTTTCGACGATCTTATGGCAATTAGGTAACACGGTTTCGGTAAAGATCAAGGTCGAATTTCAGACCTTGAGAGGGATATGAGGAGTGAAATCAAATCAAACTATTTATACAATTTAATATACCTTAAGGGGCTATGAGGATTTCAATGTGTACGTCAATTTGTATTGGTCAGTGGGTTGTCTAGCCGAATACTGCATCATCATGCATTTTAAGTTCTATATCGAAAAGTATAGGTACTAATTTGCGCCTGTCATCGACCCGATTAATACTTTGTTGGTTCATTTCAGTTCATTTTTATCAAAAATCACCCGTGGGGGTAAAAAAAAAAAAAAAAAGTATCTATACGACAACTTATACCGCGTATATAATCAATGAGCTAATTTTTTCACACGGACAATCCAAATCCTTGTTAATAAACTCACGACCAGGTCAATCAAAAATAGAAAGTTTCTCACCGTGGATAACATCTGCCCACTATTTTAAATGTTTAATATATATACATATATATATATATGTGGAGAATTTATAGTTGTGCGTGGTAACATCGTTTTTCACAATATTGGAACCTCAACGACTGGTAGATATGCATATATGGATGGCTACCAGTTTTGGAATCAAACTAAAAAATTAACTGACACAAGCTTCTACGAAGGTAAATTGTGAAAGCGAAAACGACGCAATGAATCTGCGACATACAACTGGGCTTCATTTTTTATATTTTATATTTTCTGCCTGGTTATCCTAAACGTTGGTTAACAAGGACGAACGAAGAGACTGGTAGTAAACTCCAATTCCATTTCACACCTATTTGTTAGATGAAATTTAGTGAAACATTATTCTGAATCATTGGGTCTTGGCAGTTTTTATACTTTCTTGAATTATGAAATTTGACGAATCGTCTCGTGTTATTCAGGTATTTATTCGTCGTAGCATTCCAGTTTTTTGTTAAAAGGGTAGTCGCTGACCGCGGTGTTTTTAACATGAAGCGTAGTCCGGGTATCTCAATAATTTTTAAATCACAATATTTTTTCGTGGCTTCACCTGACTCACAAATATTAGTTCTGTTCGTGCTATATATTTATCATGGAAAGTTCTGACCACTTGAAACAATTGTTTCGCCACTTTCAAGCGTTCTTTTAAATTCAACAACTCTTCCATTGATTAATGAAAATTCGTTCCTCTCTAATGAGGTGGTGGTGTTCAGGAAGAGAAAAGAAAAATAGAACCTGGTACACGACGATAAGTATGGGCCAAGTTTTCATCTAATTGGTATTTCACCATCTTTTACAAATCTCATTTCCATGAGTGACGCTCTCTTAGCGTGAAGCGATTCGTATTTTCTTGACGTCATTTATTTTTTGTGCTAGCGAGTTTTTTTTTTTTTTTTTTCCAACTGCCAATTCAGTATTATAAAAAGCTACGCTAATATATGATCGTATAATTCGTTGGTCTAATTTTTATGAGTGTTTGCTTCTTCGTCGATCCGTGGCGTTTTTATTCGAAAGTAAATGTTGAAGATTTTTTGTTACCCGGATTGGACTATTAATAAATAAATCAAGGTATCTACAGATTTTTTAGTTGATTTAGTTATTACAAAATAACTGGACCTAGTTCCCACCACATCTTCTAGCTTCCTATTGACATACTTGATTTATTTGCAATATCACAATTGCTCTGACCTCGAGAAATCGGTTCGTTTCCTATATTTTCCTATATCTTCAATATACAAGGCTATAGAAATTCTAAGGTATAATTATGATTACGTGAAGGTGCTGACCACATCTCGTTTTCCTTCAGAATTATCATCATCTTTTTTAGACAAAAACACGACTTGACTAATGGATGATCAGTCTGTTTGACAACCCAGTCACTGGAACCGAGAGGTTTACCTGTTTACCAAGTTTGTTGATATTTTGTCGGATTTAAAAAAAAAAAAAAAAAAAAAAAACCCCAAAGGTCAGTTACGTGAATAAACTTAAATCGTCAAATAGAATCTCGATTCTTTTATTTAAATTTCTGATCTCCGTACCTTTCTTCTTTTCAAATCTGTTTGTGCCGTCGGGTATTCCAAGGTCTGTGTTTACAACTTACAGCTAATTTAGTTTGGGGGAATACACCAAAACGATAACGATGCTGTGCGGTTGATGTATGAAAAACTCGATGGATTATTGACTCATTTTTGACTTTGAAGAACGGTCATCAGCCGCACCGCATACAGTGCTCGATCAGTTGATAAATTTGTTTTTTTTTTTTTTACCTTTTGTGTTTCAAAATCGACAGAAATCGACGACATTATACTTTTTGTACTTGGATTTTGGAAAATTTATATCGAATCTATAAATAGGTATATGTACTCTGGACCTGGTACAGGTACCGATCCTTTCACTCAATTTATTAATTATTTAAAATGAAAATTAAAAGCAATTCTCAGGTGGGAATGACCATCATCAGATGTATAACGTTGTACATACATATTAGAGGTGGTGGGAGGACATGGGTAGGTGCCTCAAACGGGGACGCAAAACGCGATCGGCCATGGCCCTGAACTTACTAGAATCAGAATAATCTTAAGGACGTATCGAGCGTCGAATATATAAATGAGCCATTCCCGATTAACAGGCGTCAGTCGGGTGTTTCGCTGCAACAGATTGCAGAAGTCGTTCCTGGACTTATCGGTAGTTTTTTACTATTTTTTTTTTTTTTTCCAAAATATTTCGCATCGTATTGAGTCAGCGAAAATGATGCTATACTTAGTTCTCACAACTTACCTGGCAGGACTCACCCTTGCTACAGTTCGTAAGTATATTTTGTTAATAAAAACCAACCCTAATTAGATAAAATTCGCATCCCCATAACGATTATCAGTCTTTGCTTACTTTCTCCTTAGGCAATTATGTGACACCATATTTTATTATTCCAGCGACTATTTTATGAAAATTCCAGAATTCCTAATCGATAAAATTATTGATATGGTGGACAGGAAATCTTTGCTTTTAATACTTGTAAAGGGTTCTCGAATATTTTGCATTACAAATGATTTGAAAATAAGAATAAATAAAATTATCGCATAATACGCTTCTCGAAGCACCTTTTTTTCCATGATCTCGCGAGTCAAGGCTGAAGGTCTGAATAAACTTTTTGTAAATCTCTGATCCCCTGTAACAGAGGAAAAATTCAAAAGTCTATTATTTCCGACGATCGCTTAAGACTTGATCTTACAACTTCATGATTACAGCCTCTTACATGAAAATCTGTGGCCGAAGGAATCCTAAACTAGATGAGTGCGTCCTCCAGAGCGTCGACGGCATTCGAGATAAGTTAGCGGTTGGGATTCCTGAGTTGGATGTTCCACCAATAGAACCCCTAACTCTGGACGAGATCGTGCTCGCAAATGACTCCTCTTTCAAGGCTATAGCCCAAAAAGTAAAACTCTACGGATTCCGCTACTTCAAACCTGAAGCTCTCCACTGTGACTTGAAGAATCAGAGATTCGACATAGACATATCCTTCAAGGAAATCAAACTCGACGCTGAATACGATGTAGCAACAAGAGTCGTGGTTCCTATCGCCGGAAAAGGGCCCATCAACATTGTTGCTGGTACGAAATTTTCTGCTTTATTTAACGCCTTCCAATTTCTTTCTTGAACTAATCACCTTTCACCAAAAAAAATGCATCAATTAAATCTTATAGTAATTCAATTGTATCTTAAACGTATAAATCTGCGTCATTCGGGAAATCATTTAGATTATTCCATCGTGAGATTGGCCGAAATATGTCGAACGTGGTTTATTGAAAAAGTTCATTTCATCAGAGGTTCTTATATTTGCGCAAGATATTATTCTGAATGTCAAGTATAGCTGTGGCATTAATTGAGAATAAAACTATTATCGATTGACCCCAGGCAATGTGTCTTGCGCAGGTTTTTTCGGCATCGAAATCTCCCACGATGACAGTAAATTTTTATAGTTTTATCCAGGAATAGAATAAATTAGCTAACATTTCATTGTTGGACATTCTCCTATTTCTCCGGCTTAATTCTAAACGCATTTTTATTACATATCCGATTGATATGCCGCAAACAAATTGGCATATATCGAGTGTTAATCGCTTTATAAATTATAGCTTGCGCAAGTATTTAATCATTTATATGTATGAGAAAATTAATGAAAAGAATGTTTCACCTTGAAATAAAAAGAAAACCTTTATACGACGCAGCGTTAATTATACTATGTTTATACTTCGGTGGAATTTTTTTTTTTCTACGATAATACGATCTCTCGAGTATTCATATAACACGCCGTTTTTCAAGATTATAAACCTAATGCCATTTAAACAACTCTTTACTCAATACTACTAAAAATATCGATTTATAATGATCTCAATAAAAATCGGGTCAATGAGATAATAACGGAGATTTTATGCCTGCGGTATCGACATGGATCGAAATGTGTGACGAAACTGATTCGCTTAATTCAGTTCTTATCTTTTGATTATTATTATTTAGTATAGCAATTCAATGCATCTACCCAATACTCACGAATCTCGTTTCTTGCAGAGGATGTAACAGCCAAAGTGACCCTAAAGTATCAGCTGGTGAATCACAAGGGAGCAAAGTACCTATTCTTCCCTACGATGACGACGAAGTTGAACATCAAGGACTACACTTCGCACTTTGTGCCTCGAGAAGGATCTGACGGAGCTTTGGCCGAAGGAATAAACGCTGCTCTGTCCGGAAGTCGACAGGAAATCATAACCACGATTACTCCAAACCTCGAAAAGGTCATTTCCGAGCGTGTACTTCAGATGTCGAACAGAATCTGCAAGCACTTTACATACGACGAGCTCTTCCCTGATCGCGAATAGATGAACATCTTATAGAAGCCGAGGGCATTGAATAAAACGCGGCTGAAATCGATAGGCAACTAAAATCTGAGTGATAAGGATTAGACGCGGTTCAACATGCCGTGAAATTTGCTATTCCTATTTTCTTCGAGTTAAATCGCGTTTACCTATTACTAAAGGTGAGACTTTGATCCTACGACGCGAGTACCTTACCGAAGTTTTATTTTTTGCATAGATTAGTATATATAATGTATAAAAAATCGTTGTAGAATTGGATATGCATGTAGTACGTAGTATGTAAAATTGTAAATAATATACACATCCAACCAATGAAGAGAAAAAATAATTTCACAATGTATCACACCTCAACCTTTCGAACTTATGATTGTTATCTCATCCAACTAGTTATCCTCGCTGTAGATTTTTTCAACACAAGATCTTGAGACTCGAGTCTCTTCACTTCTAGCAGCAATCCACCGCTCACGATGATCACAATACTCACCTACTGCATAAATCTGCTCAACATGTAGCGCAGATTTGTAATTATTTGAATCTAGACAGAAGGCAGTCTCTGCAATTTATCATACGAACGCATACAAACGGATTAACCCCTCTTCTTTCAACCATATGACGCACTAATCTACCAGCGATCTTCTGCACACATAAACCAATCACTTTTTTTTAATTAGATTTATGCATAAGCCAATCTGTCAGATCTCCGGTGAATAATTTTTTTTTTTTAATTTTCCTTCAGCTATGCGCTCAATAAATAATAAATTAATAACGTGGCCATGGAAAATCCTCACCCACATCTCTGCAATTCGTTAACAACATAAAAGTTACAATGCTAGATTAACACTTACCTCATCAAGTTGCATAAATTCTTAGACTATAAGCACCTGTGAATCCCAAACGATGATAGCGTTACAGACAATTTACAAATTTGGTAAAAATATTTCCGCTACCTAAAATTCCGGAAAATTTTTATTTCACGTAAATCTAATATTGCTACACTACACCATAACTGGTAATTGGCTACAATTGCATCACGTATCCATCTCTTTGATGAATATCGTCAACTTAGAAATTAAATCTTAACTATAATATAATTCGCATATTCGAAAGATTTTTTTACGAATACGGTAAGCAACATCTCACCAACAGAAATCTCTAACTATAATAGTTGGTGAATTTTTTGATTTCTTTCTATTTTTTTTTTTTCTCTTTTTGCCGTTCACTTCATCAAAATCAGAGGTAAGTATAGGTATATATAGGTTCTTAAATTTACTATCATACCATATCCAGGTAGATATAGTATATGTACCAGGCTAATCGTCCGGGAACAACTGTTTGAAAGTAAAAGGCCCGACGATGTTATTGGCTAGTTCAAGGAACGCCTCGGACAAGGCTTTTTCTATCAAAGGTTGTAGTTCTCTGATAAAAGCGTGGAAGTTGCTGTTAATAGCAGAATTCACTACATCGCCTAGAGCACGTTCGCCTCCAAAAAGATTTTCGAGACGTAAATTTCCCTTTCCTATTGATATCTTCATGCGAAAATCTGAGTAGTGAAGATGTTCCTCGCCAGATGCGTCCTTAGTTAATTCTCCCTGCAGTCTTACGGCTCCTGTACATCCGGTGAAATTACCTCTCATAGGACCCGATCCTGTAATCGGTAACAGTAAGACTTTCCCATCGATTTGGTACATCCCGTCGACATACAAATGTGGAAGATCAACGTCCACCTCAAAACGCATCTTGTCCAAATCGATCCTGAAACAGAAATGATGAATCATTGAACCTCCCAAAGACTTAACCGAAATTTCAGATTTCTTAATAATTTGTAAACCAAGATACTGCATCGATTTTCTTCGTCCAAGAAGAAGGTCTGTTCTTCCTAAAACAATCCCTCAATCATTGCTATCGAGAATCCGAAATTAGTTGGACTATCGATCAGGCATAAGTAGCTATTCACCTTCTGTAATTACTATGAGTTATTAATAGTCATCACTTCCGTAATTGAATAGTAAATAATGGTTATCAATAGTTATTTTTCCTTCAGTGATGATTAAGTTCCGATTGTGTGGCATCCGTTCCAAGTATAATTATATAGTTATTTACAGGGAGCCGGACTATCGTCGAAACCACAATCACTCTATCGTGAAAGTATTGAATAGTAATTGCTGTTTATGATTAATTCAAGGATAAAATGATACATCAGTTGACAGTTTTAACCATCTAACGTTTTTATGGTCCCGCAGCTGCCATTGTGGATCGAAATGTTGGATAAAGTAATATTGCAGATTCTCAACCCGGCAAATTTAGATCACATAAAGTAATCGGTAACCAAATGGCACCACGGTCTTTCGAGGTCTTATTGCCTCATGATTCGATGGTAATATGCCATTGTCTTGTATACCATAATTTTTTTTTTTATTATTTGTTGTCGTTACGTGCGTTCGATTGTTTTCTGTGTATTTCAACGTTTGTGTCAGGGACGCGGCACGCGCGTGCTAATGTGACGGGAATATAAACGAGATGTTTACCCCTCATGCTACACTGTTACATATCGAGTGAATCATTGATGATCACACATGCTACCAAATGGCATATCCTCCAGGATAAAACAATACTGACTTGTGCAAATAGCGTTTCGAATGGATCAAATCACTCGTCCGAACATCAAGATATCGTTATAGTCATTTTATTCAGCAATTTTAATGTACTCATTTTTTTCCTTGAAAATTGGAGAAAAAAAATGTGGAGAACAGCCAAGGCTGCGTGATTTACGATAATTCACCTACGACCGGAAGAAAAAAAATCGCTCAACTATGAAAAATTGTTGTTGAAAAATAAATTACTCTTATATAAAAACTGTGCTGCTTCAATCAATCTGCATCGCGGAATTCCTATACATTATAGTTTGTGACCAAACTGTGACCAAAGAACGATATTTCTTACTTCAGCCTTCTCACGGTGAAATCACTGGCACCGTAAGCGTGAACGTTTCTTGCCGTGATTTTGATTCCCGTTCCTTCAGCAGCCACCAATTCTTTAAGCAGCAGTGGTTCCAGAGAAGGGATGTTGTGCTCAGGAACTCCCTTAACCAGATATGGTCGAAGGTATTCTACGCTTTCGGTTATACAGGATTCTACATTCGGATCCTTCCGCTTGCAGACGTGAAGAAACTCGGCTATAAAAATAAAACCATGAACAATTATGTCGTCTGTATCATCTGAAGATTTTATCGAAATTGGCTCGTGTGCAATCGAGCATTAATTTTTCTGTCTCTAGTTGTTGGGTGGAAATACTTTCGCGGAAACTTAGTCTGTAATCGATTATCTAACGATCCGGTAGGTCGATGGATGCGCTTCGGAAATAGTTTCGCTTGTTAGTTTGCTTAACAAGCGGTTAAACTTGAAGAGTAACCCATATGAAATTTCTAAACTTTCCTAGAAGTTAATAAACTTGATTGTTCTGTATTTGCAACAGTCGCTTGTCATTCGATCCACCAATTGCACAGGAATACATGATATAGTCGACGATACCTGCAATCACCTGAATTTCACAACGTGCTTCGAAACTTTCAACTCCATAATTTAGTCTACCAATCGTCTCAACATCCGAGGTGTTATTAATCCCCGTAAAATATGAGCCCCAAAATTCGTGTCTAACGTTACTTTTCATCCCTTATTTCTCGATGCCTAAGACCACCAAATACCCGCGTCTTCGTTTGTGGGTGAAAAAAAGAAGAATTCAAAATACCATAAGTTGTGGGTGCATTTACTTACGGAGCTCAGTAGCAAAAGCTGTTGTCGCAATTGCCAGAAGCACAGCTATCGTCACATGCATCATCTTCGATCAATCGAACGAACCAAAAATCGAAAAAATTCAAATAAACTAAAAGACGAACGAGAACAAGCTAAACTCTTTGGCTTAGCTTCGGGCTTAATCGACACAAACCAGCCAAGAGTAGAATGGTTTTTGATGGTCTCGTTACAAATGAGAAACATGAAGCCTGCCCGAAGACCTTATAGGACCTCCCTACCTCCCACCACATTCTGGTAAAACTATTGTCTCCTACCCCAAAGCCTCGACGATATTGCACGTGATGGACTGACCAGTCCAGGTGACAATGACAAAGCGGGGCCTCCAGGTTGCAAGATCCATTCATCGTGGAAGCTCTCTGGCCTTGGCCTTCGACAAAACTTTTGAAATTGAATGGCTGAAACGACATCGTGCAGGGTAGCGGGTCAATCTCCAGGGTCAGCGGATTTGCATCAGTGGGCAGGTTTCGGTGCGAGTCAAATTGGTATCAAAGTTGGTCCGACTCTGTAAGAAAATTAGAGCAATGCAGTGTACAAATGGCTGACTGATCAGGCCTTCCTGTTTTTCGATTACTTCGTTTCTCTTAGTGACCTCAGATCGGAATTAGGTTTGATCGCATGCGATCTGTATATTCTGCACGCAATTTTACATTTTATTTGCCTTTTAATGTCGAATCGCAACCTCTTGAAGTCACTCATTTCGGACAGTAATTACGATTCCCCTGCGTGCAGAATTTGAGAAAATGTATACATGACAGGATGTGTGGAAGAAACACAACACGCTTGAGAGACTCATTTTATCTTAGAGATGGAAAAATAACATAAACGATAACGAGCGATTATAATTAAAATGTTTAAAATTTCAGGCATGTCGACTTGCTTATAACGAGTCACCGTGATTCGTAACTTTTCTTATTGTCGCAGACTACGCAAGATGCGAATATTAATGAAAAGTACATCAGCTAGTTACCAGATGGTCGCATAATGGACACAAGCACTATTGAACCACTTGACAATTGGACTTATAGACCAGTTTGCCACACTAACGTGCCTAAATCGAACCTTCATAGCCCTGAATCGTCAATTTTCAATAGCTTCATATTTGAATAGTACAGCCACTTCGAATCTTCCCTTGCAAAAGGACATTCATTAAAAATTCCCAGTGGTCGTCCTACCGTTTTTATCTTTTGCCAACTGAACGCCAGATGCGAACTACAATCAATGAAATACGACAAATTACAGATGAAAGCGTGAGACTATGAGCGAATGATATTAGCACATTGACTACCTCTCTCCCGACTCATGTTACGACATTTTTTTTGTTAACTATCAGCACAGCATTACTTAGAATAGAAAAATTAGACCACTCGTTGTTGGATTGATTAACCAGCAGTCATAAACTTCAGAGGTATAATTTTCCTAGATAAACTATTCTGGTTTCCCCGTACAATAATCGAGGTACCTGATGACAGAAACGATCTCTTCTATGGGTTATTAATTTTTTACGTAGAAATGGTAACCTACGCAATTAATTCGCATGCGCAATTTTTGAAGCAATATACGCTTGCCTAAGTCCAAGGCATCCACAATCAAGCAATGTATGTATATGACATTACGAGGCAATTTCCGCGTCTGAGATAATATCCTAGTCTGACCCTGTCATTCTGGTTGTATAATGATCTCTCTGAGTTATCCGACCTGTTACGTAAGGATCATGCCCACTACGTTGCTGGTATTCGCGGTATCGCCATATGATACCCAAAATGAATATCTGCAATATCAATGATATGAACATTGCTTTTCTGTGTTAATTAAAAAATGTAGAATGTACAAATTTCTATTAAGATCTGCCGAATATTTCTTTTTTCCCAGCAGACACTGGATACGTGTGCGAACTGTCTCTGCGGTATGAGAGCCTTCCGCGTTCTATGTGGCGCATCAAATCATAAGCGAATTACAGCAATTAAGTTTTCAACGGAACTTGAAATGATATAAAATTTTCTTTCTAAAGCTGCGAATTAGTGGCATAATTGGCAGTGAAAAAGGCATCGAAACGTGATTATTTTTTTACTCGTAAATAACGTGTAGAAATATACCAGTTTTCCAAGGGCTAGAAGATGGAAAATTGTTCGAATGAAGTCAGCTTAAAAATTTCAAAGCTTTAGTATGCGACGCACGTATGAATACGTATTATACCTACATACGCAGCAAAGTAATGGAGGAAAATTCTTCGGATGCTAAACAATATGGTTTTTGCGTTATTTGAATCCCAGCATATCTTCAGACGGAGGAAGCTTTGTCGATTTCCTTCATTCCATATCAACATATTTTGTGGCTTACATGCATAACGTGTCATGGTGTGTTATAGTACATCTATAACATCGATTTATCGAAAACGAATAAAATTAATCGTTGCTAAGAAGATTCGCTTATAATTTATTCGAATCAATGGAGATTCCAAGAATAAAGGAATCCATTTTTATATTTAATAAATTACTCATTGAGAACGAGCGAATTAGTTATATTGAATTTATTTTTAAGGCCCAGAGCTGCAATCGGAGTTTGGTACTATATTTCAATGGATAGGGAAAGGGGAATTATCATATTTTATTTTACGATTTTCCAGAAATCATATATAGCTGCAAATTTATCAAACTAAACTCAGGTACAGATTCCTAATCCAGCGTGAGCTCAACCCTTTTTATCTCTAGATATCAAGGTACAAGTGTTATAAAATTTCTTCGGAGTCATCAATGAATTTTCAATTCACAGAATTACATAATAGAACCTGTTGGCATCATAAAATTGAGGTATCAGTGAAGTGTTAAAGCTTTAGACTATAAAAAGATTTGAAAAATCGCGCATGTAAACTTAGTGACTTCATTTGACTTGTTCTCACATTCTCCGAACTACTTTGGGATTCGAATATGTGCGTAGCTTACTGAAAAGTTCAATTATACTGTGAATATCAGGTCATTTTACAATTTTAACAAATAAGGGAATGTGCACCTCACATTTCAGCCAATACATCAATATCGTATGCAATGCATATTTGTAGACGACTCTGAAGAAGTGTTGTAGCCCTTGATGTGTCGGATGAGAAGAACTGACGTTGAACTAGATTCTCTGAACCCTTCCAGAATTTCATTCAGAGATAATGTTATTGATCAAAGTTACATAGTTCACGAATCATACGCGACCCTTACAGTCTTAAGCGACGAGGGGCCATTTATACTAGGAATGGATTTTTTGTCAGATAGAAAAATTTCTGAAAATTTCATTTAACATAGAATTTATTACTAAGCTGCATACCTGTGGTCGCAGTACATTCATGCGTGTATAAAACCATGAAGGGTTAAATATCGTGAATGTATAAATTACTTATATATTTCCATTCAGTTATTTCGTTTTCAAATTTGACAAAATCAAGGGTATAGGTGTTAAAATCTTCTGTCGTATAAACTACAGCCTAACTATCTGGGACTAGTTGTTTATAAGTGAAAGGCTTGACGATGTTATTCGCGATGTCCTGGAAAGCCATGGACAAAGCTTTTTCAACCAAAGGCCTAAGTTCTCTGACAAAAATGTCGAAATTACTATTAATAGCGGAGTTTACAACGTCACCCAGGACACGCTCTCCTCCAAAAAGATCATCGAAATGAATATTCCCTGAGCCAACCGAAAATTTCACTCCAAAATCCTTACAGTACAGATGTTCCTCGCCTGCTTCATTTTTCCTTAATTCTGCCTGCATTCGGAAGGACCCTGTACAATCGGTGAAATTACCTCGCATAGGGCCAGACCCTGATATTGGTAGCAGCAATATTTTCCCTTCCATGTGGTACTGCCCGACGACATACAAATGTGGAAGACTAACGTCTGCACCAACAACCAGTTTGTCCAAATCGACTCTGGAACAGTAATACAACTCTTCTGACATTTCATTTACAGAATGATCTTCGCACTCGCGCTCTTCCGAATAAACTACAAAGAAATTCGCACTGTGCAGATGAATCGCTGATAACAGAACTTTCGATAGCTCGTTATTTCACACGAGGCGACACTCTGACTATTTCAAATTGAGCCTAGAGGTGCTTCTTCAGTTTTCGAATTAATTATATTCAGTTGCGAATCTGCACTTATGATTTCGCACTTATATCGATCGGTAAGGCACTCAAACGACAAGTATTAAACAATATAATTGCTATTTGTGATTCTCTCGCGAGCCGAATGATCAATCAATTGCCACTCATAACTACCTAAAGCACGTTTTATGAATCTGCAACTGCTATTTTAGATAAATAAAAATGAAAATATTGAATGAAGTCATTAATACATCAGCGGATATAATGACACCGTATTAACTGCAAATATTTTTTATTATTTTCCTTACAAATTCAGATCATAAAGCAATCAATGAACAAATGGCACCACGCTGTTACGTGGTCTTATATTGCTTAATGATCCGCTAGTAATATGCCATTGTCTTTTATACCATCATTGTTTATTATTTATCACCGATTGGTATATGTGCGATATCAACTCAATAATATTGGTAATTGTTTGAAGAACTTCCCGCATTAAATAAACTACCGAATAAAATAATATTAAGGAACTTATGTGAGGTTGTTCGGTGCTTAAGACCGCGAAATTATCATTGGAAAAAAAAAATAGTACGTGTACACCTAAACATCTTTGCTTTTTGCCTGAATGGTCAAAGTTCCTATGGCTTGAAAAGCAAGAATCTATATATAAATATAGGTCTTACTTCATGTTTGAGACGGTGAAATCGCTGGAACCATAAGTATTAATATTTTTCGCTGAAAGTTTGATTCCCGATCCTTGGACGGCCACCAATTCCTCAAGGAGCAGTGGTTCTAGTGGAGGAATGTTGAATTCAGGGATTCCCTTCACTAGGTATGGTCGAATGTGGCTTATGCTCTCGGTTATACAGTTGTCCAAGTCCGGATTGTTCCGTTTGCAAATATGTATAAACTCCGCTGTGTACATACAGATAAATAATGAATATCTTATAAATTTCATCTCTTAGCAATTATCGAATGAGTGGAGAGGACCAGAGATTTTTCATCTTTCTTCTTGGCCTCGACTCTCGGCCGAATTAAACTTGACCATATTCATTTCGGCCTAATTCGCAAATGCAAATGTACCTGTGTCACAACTTGCTGTGGAATTCTGAAATCCACAATTCAGATTACTAATGATATTACCCGGAGACTGGTGAATTCTCAAGACTAGGCCAAACTTCGATCTCGATCTCTTTCTCGATCCTGACAATCGTCGAATACTTACTTCTTCTGTTAGTGTAGAGGAAAGGAAAAATTAATGGCTTAGAACTGGAGGGTCCTTTACTTACGAATATCGGCAGCTGAAGCTATTCTTCCTACCGCTAGAAACACGGCTGTTGTCAGAAAAATCATCTTCGATGATTGAAAGAGGAAATAAATTGATAAAGGAACAGCAAGAACGAAGGAGGCCTCTCCAGACGAGCTTTCGGTTTAATAAACACCGACAAACAAACGCCACGATAGTTTGAAATGGTCTTCTTGCAAATGAGAAACACCACGTCTGCTCGATGCCTTATAGAACCTCCCTACCTCCCACCATATCCTGATAAAGCTATCGTTTCCTGTCTCAAACTCCAGCTCATGATGCATGTGAGGGACGGACACATCCGTAAGACTTTGACGAAGTGGGGACTACAGGCTGCAAGCTCTGATTATCGTGGAAACGCCTCGACTTAATGGGCCTTCTACGGAAAAGTTCAAATTATAACACGCTAATCACAGCAGTACGGTAGCACATGGACCACCACTGTCCAGAAAATTCATAGCAAAGTCAGTTTTTCTAAAATCCAACACTTTACCAATGCTCTAAGCAATTCACCTCTTATTTTGATCTTCTATGCTGAAAAGCTTATTGAAGTCACCTACTTGGGACATTGAGTTCCCCCATAGTCAGTCTAGAGTCAATCTTACACTCTAAAGTCGAGCTTGAAACCGTTAGGCATCAATTTTTGGTAGATGTGCTACCCGTAAGGTGTTTGAAATCAAAGAGCTTCGAAGCGTTCCCAAGTCTTAATCTTGACAGGTCCACCTATACATCCTGCGATCTTTGAACCTAATTTTTGAAAAAAAAAAAGATCCTCTCCCAAGGCCCTGGCTCCTGTAATCAAAAATCCAGCCGTATACGTTGTGTGATATTGTACTACCTACCAGGCAATTTCTATCTCTGAAATAATGCCCGAGCCAGGTGACAGGGTCATGATCGTATAATTCTAGCTGTAATGCAGTCTCCGAGCTGCCCAACATGCTCTCTATGTTACAAAACAGTTATGCCAGTACAGTGTGCTGCTACTTGTATGTAATAAAAGAAAAAGTTTAACGGCAAATTAATCTAGTCAGTTGTACCATTTGATCTTTCACTATTCAACATAGTTGCTGCCGATATCGTAACTTCTATCGTAACTAAAATTGAATGCCAAAAGTTTTCTAGACCTAAGCAACCATCCATTAAGTTTTGATCAGTCTTGATGTATAGAACTCTCAAACGTTTCCCTTATTTCCGTCAACAGTTCGAATATATTCCTCAACTGAGTCAAGCTGCAGTATGATATTACGATCTAAGATGATCCAGCGTTAAAAATATCCAAATAATCCTACATCATCTCTTCATTGCCCGACAATGACAAGTGAGATAAGTTGCTGTCATAGATGTTACAAAACATCTTCGTAATAGAGCTGATTGATAGCTGTGTTTAAAAATCTTAATCGTTGACTTTGATCGTTGGTTCGAAAAATGCGAGAAACATTCCACGTAACATTTCACAAAATTAGCTCGTGAGCGTAATGCAAGTCTTGGCAAAAATACATTGTTTTTTTGTTTTCGCTAGCTAGCAGGTAGCGATTGCAGATGTATCTTACCCATAATTATGGCAATTTCCGGATGCAGTAGAATCTAGTGTACTCCTGACACGAGATCATGCTTCTTTTCCTATGATCAATTGTCACAGAGGCTGTAATTGAATCAATTTTTACGAAGAATCGATCATCAGCTATCTGCGATTTGACTTTCCCCAATTATTCAGGCCGTAGAATACGACCTTTCGTTTCCTGATTAAGCCTGAAAATGACTACAGCCCACTTCTCATCCACGTCAATTGTCATACGGTTTATTCAAACTTTGCAGTAATTGGAAATGTTTAAATATTTAACCTTGTTGCGATTTTTGCAATACCATTAGGATCGCTTATAATCTTGAGTGCAACACGCGTCGTCGTATTAGCAGCAATTGCTGCAATCTGAATGACTATTTCCTCGAATGGAGTGTTCGAATGTACAATGAAAAATGATCCGCTTCGCACATTATCACTGATTTCATTCTTAAACGTTGTCATAGATTTCCTGCAGGTCGTTAATCACTTGTAAACTGTTATCTAATTTTTTAAGAATGGTTTCTGAGTGATATTTGATAAAATTTGTTGATCTATCGTTGATCATTTATTTCTACCAAGTATTGAAAATTGCAGCATCCAACCAGCTGTATAGCAGATCTATCGTGAGCCATCATCTTATGAAGATAAATGTACATGAGGTGACGTTGAGATATTTGTATTCTTTCAGGCCAGAGAATTTTCCCCAATCGACCTTTTGGTTTGGATTAAAACCCTCGTCACATATCTCCGGTAGCTTGAATGTTCTGAATCGTAATTAATGACAGAGTTTTACGAAACAAGAAATACGGCGTTATTCGTTGTAAAATTTATTCAATAAATACACACGTATACAAAAATTGTAAAAAAAAAAAAAAACAAATAAAAATAAAAATAAGAATGCAATAGCACTAACTAACGACGATCTTAACAAATCAAAGCTACATGCACGTGGTTCTATATCTTAATCTAATCACAAAGAAAAAAGGAAAACTACCTTACAATTATACGTTATATAAAAAGTGTGAAAATTATTGGGTAATGATCGATGATTTGATTATTCGACTAATGAAATGAGGATTTTCGAATGCGTTAATATGTTAATGCGTATAGACAACAGTTTCTCGTGATAATCACGAGTTTTGGTTATAATTAAGCAGCACGGCCATAGGCCAATAAGTTCTAAATTGACGAAGCTAGCTTGCCGTTATTCTAACGATCACCATAAACCTGAAATATTTACCTAATGATACGGCTAACTCATACTGCCATTAACTAGTATTGGGTAAGAATTGAGAGAAAGAATATGCAGAATAAAATGAAATAAATAAAAAATTAGAAATTTAACATTGCCCTGATTCCCTGCTTCTAGGAGGTCGCTTCTCACCAGCGAATTTGGCAAGGCTATTATGATACGCAAAATATGTATACATGTACTGTACATGCACATAGGCCTGTGGGTTTCCTACATAAGTATCTATATACTTTCTGAAAAGCACCAAAATATGTATAAATTTACTTGTTTTTCTTTTTTTCATTCAATTATTTACGCAGGCCAGCGAGTCTGTGGCAATTCATCACGAAAAGTACTTCTCCGCTATCCTTGAACTGGTTTCTTTTATTTTGAGGTCAGACCGTTGTACGGAAATTATAAGTAGCAAGAGAATCACAAGAGTACACAATTCTTCGTCACAGACATCTAACTGTCTTTCTAACACCATTAGGTGTCCAGTTATATCTCTGCAGTGTGCAGTGAAGAGCAGGTACCTCGACTGACGTATGTGTACAGCCAGATTGAATGGACTCTGAGGTGACGCCTAATTGGCTTGTCTTTAAGGTGAAAAGCTTCAATTTTTCTTGTTAATACAGTTAACTCAACGATGGATCCTAGTCTTCGATCCATGCGTCGTACGGTACCTGGGCAAATAATTTCTCGACAAATGTCGTCATTACTTGGACCAGTTTACGTCTGAGATCTGGTTTCATCTCTTTCAGAAGTTCTTGGCTATTGCTGTTGATGAATAGATTGAGCGCAGCCTCTGTGAAATGAAAAATCAACGTAAAGTGGTGGGAAACATCAATCATGACGATATTAAAATTCGATGAAAACTAAATGATTCGATAGTTCGAAATGTCGCACTGCAATACTTACGAAGAATCGTATTTCCGTCGTGAACGTTGTCTACTCCCATTCGGATGTTTTGCACGCTGAAATCCATCTTGATCTGCTGAAGATGAAGATATTGTCTGTCTCCAATGAGGGTGGGCCGAGCTCTGATAAACACCTTAGCTTTTACACCCTCTGAAAAAATATAAACCAAATATAAGCAGGCTGCGGGTAATGAGTGAACGTGTTTCGTACGGAAGTGAAATAAACAGAGTGTGGAACTTAGGCGTCGAGCTGTAAACTAAATAAATTACAAGATAACTCGACATTCTGGGTATATCTCTTTTCAAAATCCATTCTAGCAGGATCAATTCAGGCAATAGACGCCATAGATCACCTGGTTTCAATCCAAATCCAAATGGGTTTACGGGGTGAGAAATTCGCGTGATAATGTGAGCGTTAAAGCAAAAACAGAATGACACAAGTCACATTCTTCTTAAGAATCGATTTTCGAAAAAATCTGGTGTCTAATTTTTCCTTACAGCGGCAGATATACCGCGCGAGGATACGATGAACCTAATTACGCCTGGATATTGGCAGCATGCGACACATGCATGTCGTCCGTTGCCTTAGCTTGTTGGCGACTTTGATTGTTTGTTGAAATCAACATCCATACGTTAATGAAAGCAAAATTTCACCAAAAACTGATCAGGACGTAATCCTGGAGAAAGTTGAAAGGGGCTTAAGCCTCTGAATCTTGGCACAAAATAGAAGACCGTTTTCGTTCCTGGAACGATGATTCAAACTTTTACCTTCGAAATGGTTATTCGTTCGATTTTTATTTCTGTACTATTCAGTATCCGACAAGTTTCAAGTTTACAATAATAATTGTCATAATTAGAAAAATTGAAAAGTCATTCTATCGTCGCAAATAGAAGCTAGTAGACAAAGCCAGGCGACATTTTCCAATCTCTACTACTTAGGTTCGAGTTTTTATGCATTTGGTACAGGTTTTCTGTTTTTCAAAATCACCAGCTCTTTTTTCCATCCAGACTTACTGTTAATTCATCCGACCAGAATCGGGTGCCCTCATATTCGCGGAAAAAGATACTTCCACGAGATGGAAAAAAGACAAACTGATGAGCAACATTGGATCACCCTCTATTGACAAGAATTATTTTGCCTCATCTACTATAATAGAAAACCGCGCTGATTAATAAGAACCACAAGTCGTACCAACGTCCCGGTTTTTGTCATGCAAATTTCAATGATAAATGGTAATGATAGAATTTGCGTATGCGTCGTATAGTACGGTATCTCGTTTTTACTGTACATTATACACTATGATTTAAGATTTACCGTATTCTCCCCAGTAGTCACCGGCCCCACTGGCCTGGACCAAGATCAGCTTCCCGCTGGATCGGTAATTGGCATTTGCTCTTATGCGTGGTATGCTGAGGGCCAGCTGAATCTGAACTTCGTCATCAGATATCCGAGCCCTGAGTCCAGTGACACGTAATATGGAGACACCCTTGGCTTCGACATTTTTAAACTGCGCCCTGTACCCATCAGGACCTCCACCAAGAGCGATGTGAAGTTCATCCAAAATGATGGGTTCAACTTCGTTAAAGCCGAGTTGAGGGAGACCTGCATTACAGAAAAACAATAAATCATGGCTGAAATTTCCCTCATTTCTGATCCTTACATTCCTCCGATCCTAAGATCCGGATAAAATCATCGGCGCAAACACTTCACTTCGTAGTTTGAAAAGGGTAGTAATTCAACGACGACAGAACCAACGATATAATTAATCATAAACACCCTAAAGGAGATGCTATATGAATATGTATAAGACAAGCGAGTAAAGTTCCGAGTTCTCTGCCGTCTAAAAGTGATTGTATATTCCTAGGCATGTCCGGTGTCCCAGCATAGTCAGCACGTCGAATGTAGGACAGTGGGTGACCATTAAAATCTACCGTTACAACCTGCTTTTTTTCTCTCCAAAGTTATGCATGTTTGGCATGGTTCTGTCCGCTGATCAGATTGTAACAATCTCTGATTAGTTTGGAATCTTTTGATTAAGCGACTGCAATAACGAGATCGATATATCTCTGTACGAGTAAATAACGTCCGGTATTTTGGTAACTTTTCTGTGTTTCACACATTTCTCATAGATAACGAACCCGTCAAATGCTTTAGAACTCAAAAACGTATAACGGTCCTTGAACTTACCGTGTTTGAAGTGTTCCGCCAATACATTCGCGGAACGAGCCAAGCACGCTTCAAGATGTGGGTCCCGCCTCGAACAAGGCTCCAAAAACTCTAATCCTCTGTATTTTCCCATAGCATCTACCCCGAATAAGCAGAGCACAAAACTCGCGCACAAAACTAAAGCAACCCTCATTTTCTGAGATGGTATAATGAATAATGAGGGACGTTCTCACACTGTATTTTTATTTAAAAAATGGTAAATTGTGTCACTTATTGTTCGTCGCAAATGTAGGTACCGATTTTACGCACCTGACCTCCGTCTTCTTGAGTTCTTCTCGAAGAATGTTGAACGAGAAGAGAAGCGCTCGGACTTATATCGCCTTGACATTGCCCCCGGTGGAGGACTAAAGAGTGGGGACCACGGGGCAAAGACTTTCTTCCATATAACATAAATAATTTATTACTTACTCCTTATAAATTTATATTGTTTTCGTACTGTTTGACGTGAGTCATTACGAAATGTTTCACCAAACTACGCAGATAATCTGCTAATAATTACTTTGGGGTTTCCAGCTCTGACCTCAGGTGAATTTCATCCAAATTTCATCTTCCTATTTCAGTCTGGTCTCCTCCGTTCCAAAGTCGAAGAGAGATTTGTCTGTTTTGCTTCAAAGTTAGTGCGTCAATTATTGAGAGAACCTTTCTTCGGGCTGTGAGAGTGGCTGGTGTACTTTTTGATGTGGTTTATTTTTTACTTCCTTTTTTTCTCTTTCGTAGTTGACGGCATATTACTGCGTCTACAGACCCTACATCTTTCAATGAAAGTTTAAACTCTCTACTGTGATGATTGTCGCCTATTTTTATAATACCTATACTGGTAAGTCTCCACACCACGTGACTGACAACTAGCATAAATGAACGCAGTATACGATAGGACGAAAAAAATGATTTTTAAAACCAGTTCTATAAAATAACATGTTGGGTATTGGTAAGTGTGTTAGTAAACCTGTTGACCCTCGCAGGAACCTTCGATCACCGAAGACATGGTGGTAAAAAGGCTTTTGAATTTCATGAAGATACAGAATCGTGGAGATAATGGAAAAACTCCGTCATTACACCGTGTAACCTTATACCGATAATGAGCTATAAGTATGTGCAAAGGCTCGTAGAAGAAAGCGCTTCAGCTGATAGACGTCATAGGCAATCAGACGGCTGACTTAATTATTAAACAGCGTTGATTTGTCCCCGTTACCCCCAGGTCGTACGAACTTAGGCATTCAAACGTGACTTACCTCATAAGCCGAATGTACGAACGAATTATCATACAGTGTATAAGAGCGGTTGATCAAAATCGCGATGATTTGGATACGCTGAGATCACACAATACCAAAATTCTGATAATTTTTTCAACCTAGGTCCGAAAATTGAGCGAGTGACTATCCCTGAAGGATTTTAAACCCCGATCCAAGATTCAGATTGTAGATACAGGTACTACGATTCAAACCATCCAGAGTAGGGTTTTGTCTAATCTTTGTTATCGGAAAAGCGTAAAATCATTGTGGGGAGAGTTGGGTTAAATCCAGTTACCGAATATGATATAGAATAAGCAAAAGTTCGGACGTGCTAGGGGTGCTCGTATAAGATCCCCAGATTATTTGCATTGGAAAAATCCTAAGATCTTCGAAAAAAACTTAGAAAATTTTTACTTCTATGAGATAGAACAGATCTGCGGACACTGACCTAGGTAATGATTATTCGAACGTGTAGGTATATTCGAAACTTTTTCAATTAAGTTCGTTACTTATGATGGTGTAGCGCTTGCGTCAAAGAAAATAATCTTTCAGAGTAACATACGTCACGTATAATAAATCGATTTAAAACCCGTTTGAAAGTATAATTCGAAGCTTATATTGTCCAATGTTCAATATTCAATCCACATCTCATTATCCGTTATTACTCATGTTATGAAACAGGTCCCCTTTCGGTCTAAATTTTACCAAATCGTTGTCAAAATTCACGGAAAATGTAGTCCGGAGTTTTAAAAATTTGAGAAACATTAGCACTCGGCTTAAAAATAAAGAATCGTATTGATTCTTGCAAAAATTTCGTAAATCACTCCACGAAATCAAATCTGTACAAAAAGCGGTCATCAGCAGGGCAAATGCAGAGGAAGGTTTTGCTGTATATTTATGTGCAGCAGGCCTCCAAGTATTCATATATTTTTAGGAAGATAGGCTGATTTTTACTGCAAGCAGCGCGGAACATGCAGTGCTTACTAATGTCACAATTTTCACTAAAAACAATGGTATTATTTTTCTGAAAAATACCAAACGCGATTATTCAAGACAATGTCATTTCAAGTGGAAAAACAAGTCGGAGAAAGACGGTCAGAAAATTTCATGAGTGCTCGTTGCGACTCACCGTACGAATTTCACGTCTGACATTTTTCGTCAAATTTGAGACTCCACTCTTATTCTCCATTCACAGAAATTGGGGCAGAATATTTTATGGAACTGTATTCGTGCTTTTATAATTTATGACACCCTGTATACTGAGACGGTCAAGTGTCCAGCCAGTGTGAGAATGCCAGGTTAACGACCCCGTATACAGAGACAGGAAACAACGCCCCAAGGCGAACAGCATCCTGACATAAGAAACGCGGTATGAACTAAAACTTTTTATTATCAAATCTTGAAATTCAGAGATTTTTCCGTGTTTGACATCACCCGAAACTCATGACTCGTTACTGTATTGATTTTTCTGCACTGAGGATATTGTATTGATTTTTGGTAATTGCATACAGAAATTTCGTTATAGTGAAAGTAATGGCAAATAATCGTGGAATTATTATTCTACATTTATTTTTTAGACTGATTTCTGATTTTCAAAACACAGAATTGCAGGTAGACAATTTTATCTTCAAGAGGATTGAATCTTTCGCCAGTTTAACGTTGATTACGTATTCCCAAAAAGCCAGTATAATTCAGAACTGCTATAACCGTGAAGATTTCACCGATAATCGACGCTAACAAACTTGAACTAAAATCGTCAGGACTAATAGTAAGCAAAAAAATGATGCGGCCATAACTTTGTCTTAATAACGGTTTAGAATCACTGATCTTCGATATAAATTATTGCAAAAGCTGGATTCCACGTACGTAGTGCTCATGGGAGAATCGAAATACTCGAAATGTAAAGACCATAACTGAGGACACCATGGAACCATGTGAATTCGGTTTTTTATCATATAGCAAAGCACGCTGCTCTGTCTCCCAAAATCTACCTTCGCCATTGCCTGACTAGAGCAGGTGATAGTGAAAAAGGGGCTTCATGATACGTAAATGATATAATTATGAGGTGTTAAGTATTGAAGACCCAAGTAACGTAGAGAGATCGTTCCATGTGAATTCTCATCCCAGCTATAAATTGTCTCTACCACCGTAGACTCATAACGAAGCAGCTACTATCTGCAAAATTCCATTCCCATCAGGTCCCAATGACGCACTTGGGGCGAATTATATGCACGACGGAATAATGTAAGTACTAAAAGATTCTCCTTTGTTACATACGTTTTATGTCTCATTTTTTGTTTTTTTGACTAAAAAGAAAAGAAGAACTATGATGATGATTAATTTGAGGAAATTTTCAGTCGCTCTGATTAGTTATGGAAAAATATTTATATTTACACACAGGTACTACACATGTTATTTACAGATAATGTACACGCAGAAAAAAAAAATAGCGTCCAATAATCATAAAATATATTATAGACTGTTCGATGATGATTTGAACATCTTTTCGAATGGGAAATCTTTAAAGGCTTTACCAAAGATCTCTGTAAACGCGTTGGATACCAGATCGTTTATCAAACCTCTCATTATCACAAAACCAGGTTGCCACATTGTGTTTATAATCCTGTCCAGCATTGATTCAATTAATTGGCGACCTTGCACCAAATTCGTGATGTGGAGATCAAGGTTGCTTATTGTCTGAACATCGATATATGCCCGCAGTTTGGTTCCTGGCTTTCTCGTGATGGTCGTCGTCTGCACCAAGTCATCTGCAAAGTGAAGCATGTATAGGTATGGGTATATTTAATAAATATTCTCACGTGTGTCCTTTTATCCTTCGATTGGATTTTGGATTTTGTTCAGAATTATAAAAACACATAAAACTTATTCGCATTCATGTCTTGAACACTAATTCCAGATCGATTTGTGCCCAAATGAAAAAAAATTTCTGGGATCAATGCCACATTAGCACCGTGAGACGTAACTGCATTAAATAAAAATCTGAAGACAAAGCCAACTCGACTATTGGATCAGGTGCACATCGAGTTTGCTAGCCTTTCACCAAGAAGAGTACAGCGTGTACAGACGTACTGTACATCTTTTCATCGAGGATTTCCATAATTAGTAAAAGTATAGACAGATACTTACACAACGTCAATGTGAACTTCCCTTTGTTAGTCATTCTGCGTCCAAAAAATTGAACACTGAATTCGTAGTCACCAGCTAAAGCCTTTTCAGGAAAACTTTGTGTGTATTGCACCTGAAAATTAGAGACATGTTAATTTTTTATTTCATATTGTATGTAGGTAACGAGCAAAATAAGATCAGTTTAATGTAGTGACATTTGAATTATGAACAATCTACTTTACAATTTAATTCAAATTCTGTTTAATATTTCTCAAATAAGGGAATTGGTCATCATCAGGATGTGATGGCAATATCTAGCAGTGGGGGTACGTATAGGCAACCCGATTTCTGTCATGTGAGTACAGTCGCCTATACGCTGTATATGCCACATGAGATCAATAGCCGAGAATCACAGCCTAAAGTCACCATATTCTTCCTTTTTTTCTTAATTAGTAGAAATTTCAGCATTCAGTTGCGTTTGTGAAATTTCATAATCATAGAAATATACATTTTTCTATAATTATGAGAATATTGAAACATTCGAAACTGACTAGGGCAAAATGCATCTAATCAAGATAGTCTAGTATATTACTTATCTAACGTAAAATTGAATATGTCCCAAAGACGTGCCTCAGCTGTCCCCATCGTATAACATGTATTTCACTTTCAAATCTGACGAACGGTCAACCGTCGACGTGTTACTGATAATTTTATTCAATTTAGATGAGTTATAGTCTTATGAAAGAGATCGATATCTATCATTTCACTAAGAATTATATCACCAAAATATATAATTAACAAAAAAAGGATTCTCATTTATGTAAAGAACAACCGAAAGCTGTATTGAAATGTCTCTATGTTAGAGATATTCGAATTTTAATCCAAAAGAGCCACCAACACCCTGGTCGAATATCCCCGTTTTAGAATGTTATCGAATGCATATCAGAAGTATTGTAAGAACGAATAACTTTCGTATTTCATTCTGGCATGTTTTAGATTCACGTTCTATGATATTCTAGGTGTATAATTCTATCAATTATGTAATCAGAACAAATTAAATCATCAGTTAGCGTTTCATACACCTGAGTAGGTGCATACCTGCATCCATTAGGCATAATGGTAGAATGGAAAGGCGTTATTTTATTAAATTTAGAACAGGGACATTTACCATATATTTGGAAAGATCGCTGACGAAACGAGACACTTTGCTGGCGGTCCAGCCAGTCTCTGTAACGTTTCTCAGGGTGAGGCTGAACCCTAAGAACGGACTACCCCTACTTGCTGAAACCTTGCTCGCGAAAAAGGGATCGAAGGGTGCCACGTTGTACTTAGGAAGTCCAGTCTTAAAGTAGGGTCGCACTGCGTTAAGTCCTTCTCTGACACAGGCGTCAAATCCGTCCTCTCCCACGCGACAATTTTCGAAGCTCTCCTCTGCCGGATAAAAACTTTGTTTAAATATTGATTTTCATTCACGTCATGCAACGAAAATATGATCAAAATACAAATATTTCGCAAAACTTGGCCTCGGTTCAGGAGCCCCAACTCCTCCGATAATTGCAAATATATATTTATGTATCTACTACTTCTAGGTACACTTACATAATTATGACTTCGGTGATATGTGTACTTTTTTTTTTTTTTGTGTATTGAGTCATTGGTCTACCTATATTCTACTTGTGAAATACTGTATTTCTACGTTCATTCCCTCGATTGATATATTAGAAGAAAAAAAAAACCATTGGTTCTTGCCAAGGAGTAAGAGTCAGGACTCGGACGAGTCAGGAACCAACCTCATTTTATTGGGCTAAAAAATGAGCAAAAAATCAGTCTCGCATCGTAACGTAACAATCAAAGAACGACTTTCACCTTGGACTGACCAATCAGGCGAGATCATTTTTCATGAAAATGGCTTTTATGACCATATGAGGACGAGATGGGTTTGATCAAACGATATGAGCAGAGACCAGTCTTAGGACGTCGCTCAAATTAGCAATTGTTGTGTCATTCCACCCGCCGTGAATAGAAAGGAATTTAGCGTTAATTAAAATTAGCTTTCTAAGTTATCGCACGCGAATAAATTAACCTGGACGCATATGTGAAAAAAAAAAGAATGAAATCGAAATAACCACGAGGTGAAATGAACCTTAGAGTAGAATTTTTCAGGAGATAATTCCGATGAAACGGACAGAAAATATTTTCGAGATCTGATTACACAGAAATATACCATACCACGTAAAGTCGAGATGTCTGCGTCACACCCTCGACATTCTAAATGGTTAATTCAGGGTAATGATGATGGTGATTTGATCCATATAGCACAAAACAGAAAGCGCTTCTGTTGATAGTTCAAGTAATTATCGTCGCCAATAATTTCAACCGACAGTATCAGAAAATTATGAAAAACCAAAAAAATTTGCTTTCTTTTGCCGAAACCGATCAAAAGGGAACATGCAGGCATAATCCAAAGTGATAACTATAAACAATCGGAAGACTGCGTCTTTGGTTCACCGGAAAAAAATTACGCCATGTTTGGTCTAACCGAAATTTCGTCGCAAGATAATCACACACTGCAACTAGTACGCCGATTTTCCGAATAGATAATATTAACACATTTTTTTAACGTTTTTTGTTTTTTCTTTCCACGCAATGGAGTGTCGTAATATTGGCCCGTCACTTCGATAATGTATTCGTTCTGCTTAATTCTGCATGTAATGAACACCACCAATATTAGTTTTTCGAAATTTGACACTGTACATTACATTCTGTATACCCAAGCTATCCAAATAGTGATTAATTTTCTCCCCTATTTAGTTATCCATAAAATATGGCTTTGCAATAGAATTTTATAGTTTCTGAGATAATATTTTGTGCTATATTTTTCCGACGCAGTTTTCTCTGTGATTCGATTACGTACAACACTGCGCTTACACGCTGTAATTGCACGTACCTGGAGTGAACTTCATTTCATACATATATATTTTGCAACATTTAACGTGTTTGAATACTTGACTAACTCTTACACAATTTACAATCTAAATGAGAAACATGCAATAAATATCCTGAACACTTACTAGATCATAATGCCATACAGCAATTGAGATCAATTTCACAAATGCATACTCACCGAATTCCTGGGCTATGCTCGTCGCCCATATCGAGCAAAATACACTGGTTAATATTATCTTGATATCCATGATATGGGCGGTTTTTCGTTGATCAAAATTCTAAGAGTTCTTTAACGAATTGGTCCCAGTTCTGACTTCGACGTGTTGTCTCAGGTAAATAAAACGTGGCTCAAGATTAACCAGTAGTCACCACCACGCGTGGTGTTTGCCAGGACTTTCACTCTTCATATTGCATCTCAGTGGGGCTTGCGTAGGCCTGAATACTAGAATCCGGTTACAGTGTTCATCTTAGAATTTAATTTTTTATATAACATAACTGGGTGAGAATCTCTGGTCTGTCTGTCACTGTCGGGCAATATGAAACATCTGTTTAACGAGACCTTGTATGTAGATGCCAGCGAACTTATCTGGTACCAGAATCAATGAATTATCAAATTTTGTTGACCCCTTCTAAGGTACGTAACATTTTTTATCGTCGTCCTTTCACATATTTCACCAGCCCATAGCACAGTTTTAAGCCTAGAAATAGACTGGAGGGTTGTCCAAGTTAGTCCAGCAACTATCCAATTAGCAATTACTTGTGGAGATCAGAAGAAAAATATAAGAGAACCATGGTTTTCACAAAAAGTGGATTTATTGTTCATTTTGACAAGGAAATAAAATAAAAATTGTAACCGGTACGAAGATCTTTGCATCATCGTGAAGCGTCTCGATCAGGTTCATGTGTTTTACTTTCATCGCGCCGGGTATGTTATATCACCTTTGAACCTAGTCAGGCTCCAGTGTGGAAAGTTGAATAAAAATCACATATATATGTATATTATTTAGTTAATTTGTATGTATTATACCTCAAGCTAGAAATCACAATTTTATTCTTGGAGTCGGTGAGTGTTAGGACGTCTTCACAGGCTGAGATTCATTTTACTCCGAAGAGATTACCCGCACTAATTGCAAGACAATACGGTTGATAGAATGAATAAGAAACAAAAAAATACATGGAGGCATCTAGACCATGGATTTCGCAAGTTAATGATACTTGACAAGAATCAGTTTACTGTGCCGCAATATGTGGTGATTTATATACAATTTTCGAAATATAACAATGGGGAGTGAACCTGTACGTTGCCCGTTATGTAATTCCATCACAAGCCGCTGTAAAACTTTCAAAAATACTACTTATGGAAAATAAAAGAAGAAAATCTTCACTATGCTGATTCTAGCTTCTAGAATTTCCACACGTCGTGCCGCGCAATTTGTGTCATGAAAGCTGGTGTATTGCTCGCAACTAGCCAATACCTCTTATACGACTAAGCAAGAAGCGGGAAACTTCTAGCCAGATATTCTTACCTGAGTCGTTTTAACTCATTTCGTGTAATCTTTTACCTTTTCAAATTTCGGTAACACCAAATTCTGCGGTCAACCTTTTCAAATGGAACTCGACGACGTGGAGTTTCAGAGAATGCAGCAATCAGATCCCTGACTTGGTCATATATGTAGTAAGGAGAAGGTAAAAAAACCCAATCCTGTGAATAGGTTTTGCATTATTTGTGAACAGATTTTTCATAATATGATCACGAACTTCTATACCTTATCTCTTTTACCATAGAATATATCCAGACTTCAGAGTTATTGCCCTGTATTTCAGAGATCAAACATACGAAACAAGTCGACGTAATAATCATCAGCATGTGGAGCGAATGACATCCTGGGTGCCAGTTACTCCACAGTCAATGACATCAACTTTGAATCATCTTTCGAGGCGCTCATCAAAATGCTCACGGACTTCTGCAGACGTGCATTATTACAGATAGATTAGATTTTCCTGTTCATTTTTTATCAATCATTCATTTTGACAGAGGAATCATTTACACACGAGTTGTTTACAGACACTGTACACAAGAAAGAGACCCGAATTCCTTCAAGACATATTATGAACGTTTTTAGATTTTTTCCTGAAACATTGACCAAATTGGAAAGCCTTCAGACACTATGCCGAAGATCTTAGTGAAAGTATTAGGTAGATAGAGAGAAAGGATTCGATTATCCGACCAAACAGATTCAATAGAAATATTCAATTCCTGAAAATATTTTCACCGAATTTTTTGTCAGTGAATTAAATCTCATTTGGTCCACCAAATCCCTTTTACTCGCGTACCAAATCGGTTATCAAACCTACCAGTGCAACCAAACCTTAGCTGCCACATTGAGTTTATTACAATCCTGCCCAAAATTCCCTCGATGAGTCAGCACTTGCAGTATATTGGTAACGTGTAGGTCAAGATTACCTATCGTCTGCACGCATCTACGATTGTCTTTGGCTTGAATTCTGGTTTCCTGCAGATCATTAGAAGCCCCACCAAATCGTGTGTTCAGGGAATCACGTGTATTCGTATGATATACATGAAATACTTTCACCTATATCGTTTAATACATTGGTGTATACTAAAGTCTGTCAGTTTGTCTGTGGAATAAGTCAGTACGAATAATCGAGAGTTAACCTGATGAACAATTAAATGACACCTCGTATCGCCCTGTAAGCTTGACTTTGCACCCTTGACACTAGGTAGTGGGAGGTATGTGTTTGCGAAGTTGCAGACTTCGGAGTAATTTTCTATCGCCTATTTTTGTAGCTGCAGTGTTTTGGAAATTTTTTTAAAAAACGCGACACTGACTCGAATTTTGAGGGGTTTGTACAGCGTAATTAAGAAAAGGCAAAAGTTCAGCCCATCTTGTCATTAATTGACGACCTAACTTCTAAGTGATTGACTTTGTAATCTGCAAAATAACAAATTTTGCCGAACAGAATCTTATGAAAGTAGGTATACCTACGTAAACAATTTTTATTCAAAACTATTCTCAGACACTTAAAATTCAATGTAACAGGATCCTCGTTTATATAAACCAAATCGAAAGCCGTACGAATATCTCGAGACGAGATGAATTTTGAAAGGGACAAAAAATTCATTCAATCTATCGCACCTATGGCGGTAAGTGAAAAGTACTTGCATTAATTAAGCGCGTAGTGCTAGAAATCTTACAATAGTGGCTATCATCTTGTCGATTCATTGTCAGTTATACGCGAAAAAAGTTCCTTTTGTATCCTTTGGGCTGTTTGAAATGATTTCAAAAGATCCACTACGTAGGTATGATTCCTTCCTATTCTCTTTCTCTCCCGCTGCCTACTATTACACTGCCTACGCTTACGAGCATCACAGCAACACTGTACCCCTTTCATAGTTGCAATTTATTTATTTATCGTAATTTTCTCTTAGGTATTCTAATTTTTGAAAACTCAAATTTACCGCCTGGTTCAAAAAGACAAATAGTTTTCCTTCAGACAAGCAATATCAGCCTGCTTGTCACAATAGCTCAGGTAGGTATACCACATGTGAATAGTATCGCCTCCTGGCTTCTTTTGTGGAATATAGTACAGACAGGCGAATAATGGTGATAATTATCGACTGAAGCCGTAACATATAATCGATTCGCCCTTTTGGAGCCCTTAGTATCATATCTCGAGCAGAAGTAACGTCGTCGAAATTTGGTTCAGCAGTAATGTAGTAGTTACCATCAGACGTGGTATTGCTTGGACTTTCACTCTCCACATGAAATCTTAGTAGGGCTAGGCCACGAATCTGAAAATTTCGCTTACCGTGTTTATTTTCAATTCTGATTGCAGCTACATAACTGGAAAAGAATCTCTCATTTATGTGCTACTAATGAGTGAGGCTGGATGATGCAGGGACGTCAGAATAATGAGACACCGCAAGAAATGGTACTAAAACAAGAACCAGTGATGTTTATAATTTTTTTTTACTCCTTGACCCATATACAAATCGATTTCAATCCATAGCATTTTCAATTCTCGGGTGGCACAAGATACACCTCTGGACCTCGAGGCCAATTGAAAAGAAAAATCTCAAGTAAATATGTGGGAATCGATAAAAAATATGAGAAAGTCCTAGACTTTACACAAAGTGGTACGTCGCTAGATTCATTGTTCATGTTAACTAACATATACCTATATAATAACAACTTTGAAACGGCGTTCAGCGTCGCGATCAGCTTCACATATATGGCTTTCATAATACCCAAGGGGTTATATCATCTTTGAACCTGGACAAGTTATGTGAAAAGTTGCATTATAATTATTCTGAAAGCCATGCATACGTTTCAGAAATTTTATTCGCATCTACGTAAACTGTGTAAAAGTGGAAATGGTATGTAGAATGGTTTCATCGATAATACTTACGATCAACAAAATGGATCAAATTTTATCTCTGTTGGATTATAGAAGAAAAATGAAACGATAACAAAGCTAGGTACATTTGCTCGATGATATTCCCGAGTGTTCACTCTCTTGGAATCAATACCACGCCAAAATTTTAGAATATATGTTCAGAATGTTCGCAATACGTAGTAGAAACCAAGCAGTGAAATGACGTACACCTTAGACGTCGTATTATGTAATTCCATCGCAACCTGTCGTGAAACTCTCCAAAATTTTATCCACGGGAGAATAAAACCAACAAAGATGTATAGGTATACTTACGATCAGTTTTCGCAATGTAAAGTCCTTCTTTTCTCATTCTCATTCTCACTTGGAGACAATTGAACATTTCCATACAACAATCTGTGCGATTCGGGGCGTACGTTAAAAGTTAGTTTCCTAAGTCAACATCTCGTACAACTAAACAATGGCGAAATTGGGACAACATGTTACTGACTAAGTTATTGTAATTCACTTCTCGGTTCAGTTCCTAATTTTGTTTTATCGTCACTAAAGTCAAGAGTGCATGCTTACGATATTCGCGATGGCATCACGGCCCTCGAGGTAAACTAAGAATCAGAACGTGCTGTTATTATCCCTAACTCTAACACTGGCAGACAGGTGAGCAGATATCGCTTCCAGCTGTTAGTACGAGTGAAAGTACCCTGTAAATTGCATCTGCCAATGCCCCCATGGCTTCAGTCTACCAGCAGTGTTGGGTTTAAGAGCAATCTGTGCTATTTGGCGAGTACCAAGACGTGATCAAAGTCACTTGTTACTCGATACACGAAAAAGCTTTTATACGTGATTTGGTTTATGAAAGGCTAAAACTCGCTTAAATGGAACGTGTCACAATTTGCTTCCTATTGGCGTTGACAACCGTCATCGCTTTAGGGATTGACGAAAAACGTAAGTAGTAATCAGTTAATTAAGAATTATAAAAGTGACTGCAATCGCTTCAACAAATAAAAATTGTCTAGGACCCTACGTAAAACAGTGTTCAAGAAAAGATCCCAAGCTGAAGAAATGTCTGATCGATGCACTTAATCACTTGAGACCATTTCTCCGGGATGGAATACCTGAGATCGAGCTACCTCCCGTCGAGCCTTTCCGAGTGAGCGTCAAAGATCATTATTGAATTTCTTTTATGCACCAATTCATTCATCGATCTATTCAATAACTTATGGCATATATTCCCAGTATTAAAAATGATGAACAATATTTTCAAGCAAAGTAGAGTCACTCTCACGTATAGATAACGGTGCAAAGTTTAATTGGAAATATTGCAACTTACATAACACAAGACAGCTTTTCACGTAGTAGAATACGTAACTGGTGCCGTTCTGGGTGACAACGAGATGAGAACAGATTTTCTAATAGAATAAAGTGAGTCAGAATGGACCACCAAATTCCAAAAAAAATTTCTTCATGTTTCGCTGCTCGAAAATAGAAAATTTCTCTATAGAGTTCCTCTGTTCCTTTTTTCGTCTGCTATTCAAAAAAATATATTCCAATTCTCTGAGAACAATTTCCGTTATGGCTTGAATTTCGAACATCTTTTGAATTCATGAAATGCTGTCACTTTAGTCAAAAACCTAAGAATCTATTCGATCGTGTTTTTTGTTTTTTCGTATCGAAGTACCAAATACCAATGACTCGAGACGTCTTAAATTTTTTCATCAAAGAAGGTAGAAGAAACTCCTCGGTTCATCGATCCGTGCCGGTCCATATCCACTCACTTTACCCTATATGGTCCCAAGCTCCTTTACGTCATCTCTTTTCCCTATAAAATGTGTGCTGCGACTACAATTTTATACCATGCTATATCCGAAACATCATAAACTGCTATATATATATATGTCGTTCTATCCGCACATAGATCGACGAATTAACATTGTCATTGACTGGTGGACCGAATGGCTACAAAATACAACTACGAGAAATGGATATACTGGGCGCAAGTAACTTCACAGTAAATGATTTCAACCTTGGATCATCCTTTGTGGCGCTCATCGAGATGCCCGCTCTTATTCTGGACGCGCATTATTCTAGGTCCGAAACTGTCTTACCATATTTACCATATTTTCTGAAACCCATCAGTGATATTAATAAGATTGAAACGGTTAGCTCGGGAACCACCGTTCTCTGTAAAACAAGTGGAATTCGTTCCAAAAATAAATGGCAACTGATTACAGCTCAGGCGTTTTGATCATTCTACCTGCTAGTGGAAACGGTACCTTCCACGGTGTATTCGGCGGGGTTCGTGCCGTCGTCAAAGGTACCGTTAGCACTAAGTACCATAATGGTGGGACTTACCTTAACGTTGAGAAACTGGACCTCGATCTTGCAGTGAAGGATATCACTATGCAAGTTCACAAGATCTTTAACAACAACAGAATTTTGAGTGAGTTAATTGCGATCGAATAAAAATGTTTTTATGTAAGGCGAAAAGCGTACCACTCACAAATGCATACCTATACCTATGTTAGTTAAAAGTGCATGTGCGAAAATGTGACTTGTACTTTTCTTTCAGCGGAAGCTATTAATCTCTTTCTGCGAGAGAATGGACAGGAAGTACTCAAGGCTATGGAACCTCAGTTGAAAAAAGAGCTGTCAATACTTTTCTCTAGAATTGTGAACCAGCTACTACTCAATGTCCCTGTAGAATCATTTCTTAGCCCATGAATTGGATAGAGAACCGCGGTCTTAACTCAACAAGCCAATTCAAATCGACCTTTCTTTTCGTAGAATAACGCCGAATGTTTCGTAGCTGTAACTTGGCTAATAATTTCTTTCGATCGTAAGAAGACCGCTAGTTTCTTGCATCCACTTTCTATTTCACGTCACTTTTAATCGCCATGGTGAATGAGATATCCACAATGAAAGTTAAGTAGGTACATGTGCGCCAAATCCGTAGAGTAATCTTTAATAATCAACGAGTACGTATTATGAGGCTATTCAACATCTCAACTGCTACAGTCATTGAAATAAGGCATCAATCAGTATTCTAATTCTCGTTTTGTTTTTTTTTTTTTTTTTTTTATATTACTACTGCTGAAGTTTAATCGATTATAAATCCTATTGTTTATTATTGTCAAGTAGTGAATCGCATAATAAACATATAATCATTTTATTTCGCATTCAAAGGGAACATCTATACGCACACTATTAATATTGTGCGTACGTCTAATTAACGCTTCCTATTTCCCAAGCTCGATAATTCATACCATATACAACAAAGACTAACGAGGTGTATATGTAACTGATTTCACCACCACCTAGATTCAGTAATAAAGTAATATTGCAAAGCCCCTTCAAATCTCACAACAAATGTTAAACAAATTATGGCTTTAGAGCAAACACATTAGACCAAACTCTAATCTCAACCCTTTCAGCCCAAATGTATGCTTGTAACTATCCATCGTCATAAATCACTCGTCACCAAATTTATTCAGGATAAAACTATGCTGACTTTCTCTACTATTCGTGAAGTATTTCGATATGTTTTTTTTTTTTTTCATTTGGATTTCTGAATTTATGAACGTCTAGGTGTCGCATAGTGAAATAATGGCTCTATTGCCACATGAAGAGAAAGAAATAACAACGATGGTAAGATTTAGCTTGGTTTTAATTATAATATTGTTTGCCATACCATCATGAGTTTAAGAATCATCGATCTTTGAGCCAATGATAATAGTTTGTTTTTATATCAAATTCAAGAAATCATTTGCAAATCGGGTATTAACTATATGCAATCCAGACATAAGTTATGTTATCCACACCTTATATATGAAAGCAGGAAGACATTCGCCAGATTAAATAGCAGATTATCATTGATCTCATAATGTTACACAATCTCGTCTTTGGAGTTGACGAATATCTCTTCTGCAAATGGTACTTAATTGATATGGAAATCATCCAACAGATTCGAAAGTCAAAACTAAAATTGCTTCTATGGCACCAAGATTAAAATTCACGATCTTATAAAACCTCAATCAAACTATAAAATATTATGTCTCTGAGTCTATTCCGCCCACTTGCAGCATAAATTAAACCTCACTCGATGACAAATTGGTGTAAGGAAAGTTTTACTTTTGTAAAGACTGAATTTTATGCAAAATATCGCAGATATGCCCAAAAAATTCGTTTACAAAGAAGTCAAAAATGAACTTATAGATCCATATGAAGACATTTATTAGGAATTAGGGCCCACCCGTATCACATTTCGATCATCTCAGTTAAAATTTGGTCTAATGAGGTAAACGAGGATCCGCAGGGTCCATTTGCAAAAGAACTTGAACACGGTATGAAATCCAGCAAACTGATAGTCTACCGATTTCCTCAGTCTCAAAAATCGATAAGCATGTCAGTCAAAAAGCCTCGAAACATCTGAAGAGCGGGATACTACATCCAGATTTTACGTTGCACAAAATGCTGAGATGTTGTTTGTAACGTAAAATAATGCAAATAATACTGCAAACGAAACTGCAAGCATTTAAATTCGCTGTTAGTTATTAACTACAGGCAAAGAAAATTACCCCTCTGAGTATAATCGGCATTAAAATTACTCTTCCCTGTAGCAACATGGTATTATCTGTGCAGATTGCGTGGCTGCTGGTAGAATAAACCGTAATCCACAACACTTAAAGAAATCCTCCATAATCACTACTTCCATTACTACTTTGTAATGAGTTATGGTTAGGCAACAAAAAAATAAATCATCTCAAAACCTAATTATTGATAACTATATGTATCATAACTGGAGACAAAAGTCGAATTGCAAGGATAGTGTAACGTGAAAACTTGTTTGAATGTTTGGGTGGCATTTTATTCGCTTATTTTTTAACAAATCTTATGTTAAATATCACTAAATAAAGAACAAATACATAGATATCGAGGGTTGAAAATCTAGCTACTAAACAATAGTCGTATAAACTACAGATAAATTAAGATGAGAGGGGTTTGAGGGCGTGAAGAAAGTCATCTTGTCAATATTTGATGCCTGTGGGAGTCGGGTTGTTAAAGAAATCCAAAGAATCGTTGGAATTCTCCCGATTACTCTGACGACCGATTTATTGCGAATATTAACAACTCAGATAACCACACTCCACGTTTCAACCCTAATTTCCGATATAAGTGAGAATCAAGCGAAGAGCTTGGAGTACGATAATTTTGAGAACGCGAGGTTCGTAAAGTCTGTCAACTGCTTGTCCCACTCACCAGCAGCGATGGGTAGTAATTCATTGTAGAATAGTGGCCAGTACTCGTTAATGAAGCTTCGTGCTACGATATCTGAAATTTTATTAAAAATCGGGTAAATTTAGAATTTAAAAAATAATAGTTAGGCAATAACAAATTATGAAAAATAATTGAGGAATCAACGTTCTCTCAAGCCTTTCACAACGTGCATTACGCGACTGCATGTGACCGAATAAGGTTTTGCGGTGTACCATCTGCGGTATTCATCGAGTTCTGTCAGTAATTTCCAGTATGCTAATTAGCTTGATTGTTGTTTTGAGATTTTATAAAGCTGAGTATTCATATTCTGGAATTTTGTCCCCGAGGGCAAGGTTGTGATCTCTTGAAAATAACCGCAAATAAAGAATCATCTAGTCGAATCAGTATAAGGCATGCCAATTCAATGCTATACATTTATAAAACGTTTGTTGAAGCTTTTGACTATTAACGATGCTCGGGGGTATTTCTTTAACGAATAATTAATTATTATGCCGTAAACTTCGCTTATTATTCTATGAAACTATACATTATGTTCATATAAAATTGACCTTTGAACTGTGTAAAACTATGCGATATATAATTATACTCACTGATGTTATCGTTGCCGTTGAAGAGATCGTCGAAGTAAACCTTCATCTTCTCGACTTCAGGTAACATGATAAAGTGCTCTATGACCCATCTATCGTTCTCAATACGACCAGTAATGTCCCAGACGGTTTTGACACCCTCCATGCTCACGTTGAAAAAACCTTTCGATCATGAATGAGAAAACAATTAGTTTATACTATCTCTGAATATTCTTGCTCATTATTCTATCCACATATATCTAAGTTTTATTTATAAAATGAACAGCCACGAATTTGGAAAGTTAGTTTCAAGCATGTCGTATATTATAATATACGGAATACGTGGATCCCGTGCGGTTCTTTGCATTTGATAAAGTATAAGTATAATAATTACGCACCTTTTCCTCCAAGTTTGAAGTCGTTGACGCGACCCTCAGCCTTGTATTCACCCTCGATGTAAATTCTGGGAAAAGTGACTGCGACTTCTAATCGATGCCTTCCTTCGGTGGGTGTTGATTTAACGCTTACTACTCTAGCCCTCGATGATCCGTAAGTATTTACGTTCTTCATAGACAATTTTCCGCTTACAAAGGCATTGCCGTACTCTACGTCTTGTGATTCAGTTGTAAATGGATCCAACACAGGAATATCCAACTCGGGGACGCCTAGAAGTTTTTCAAATCAAATTTAAGGTTCGGAAATATTTTTCCTCACTTTTTTTATTCGCATAAAAATCATCCGAAGATTGAACCGCAGCATTATTTATTATAACAAATTTTTTATCGTAACATACTATTTTTTTTTTTTTTTTTTTTTGAGATGGATGTCAAAACGAAGAGATTGCATAGGCTGATTTTATATTTTGGAACTCGGAGAGACTCGAAAACAATTTTCGAAATTCATAAGTCCTCCGCATATTTTAGTATGAGATGTTCCATTCATTGTACACTTACCTTTAGCGAATTTTGGGATTGCGTCTTGAATCGCATCCTTAAGACATTCGTTGTGATTCTCGAGTGTTGTACTGCAACGTTTCAGGTTTTTTGCTGAAATTATAGAATTAAAGTTTATTTACTAACCAATTGCGAATGAACGATCAGCTTTTGAAGAATTTACATAACAAAAGTCTTCGCAATGAGCTGTATAGCATATTTCAAACATAAAACGCATGTATGTCAGGATAATAAACCAACAACGTGACGTCCGAGACAAGAAATAAATTTGAACGCGTTTTTATCTTCACACACCTGTTTCATGTGACAAGGCCAATCGCTTTCAATATGAATTATACGCATATGTGTGTAGGAAACTCTATGGTCACGAACCAAGACTTTGTACCCAAACCTTTTTATCTTATTGTCAATTCCGAAACTTGTTTTTGAAATCCGGCTGAGATACATATACCTGGACATGTCTAATTCGTGAGAAAAGTTAAATTAAACGTATCTCAGTGTCTAAAAATTCAGCTGAAAATCAGTCGGTCGATATGTTTGAAAAATGACAGAAATTTTCGTAATTGCGATAGCTACAAGCCTCAGGATTACCCCAAAGCTAACAATAGATATTTTCTATTCCTTCGTCGCCTTTTTTTCACCGGCTGGGCTCAAATTCGGTGTGAAGATAATTCCGAGAGTAAAAAATTGAGATTTATTGACCAATTATACGATTCATACAATCGAACTGAATAACTAAGGCATCGGTTATCATGGTGCAATTTAAACAGATACATAATCACTTGCACAGGTATATAAAGTTATGAAACTCTCGAATGTATGCCGAAGTAGAATGTCGCATTGCCGAGAATGGACGTTATTTTTCCTTTTTATTTAGCATTAAAGGACTGCACCAAAATCTTCGTTGATCTTTATATATGGGATGTTGCATATTCGGGTGAATCAATGTGATTTCGGAGTTATAATCTAATTTATCATAACGCTTCGCTTAACCCAAACCAGCACAATTATGCTCTCGATTAATGAGGATGTAACTTTATGTTCGAGCACCAAATTATATTCTTGATATCCTCAGACAACCTTAATCGGCCAAGGAGACGATCCAAATTTTTATAGTAAGGTCATTCCTGAGGTCATTCATAAGCAAAACTTCGAACTGCTCTATAGGATACTTGATCGTATCGAGTTTTTCAATAATTCATAGTCTCCGTTGTAATTTGACTATTCCGCGTAAGTTTAATCTATAAATCGAGTCTTGCGCTTAAAATTTTCTTCTGTCAATTTGCGATATCCTCCGGATGGTACTGTGTTTTTTTTTTTTTTTCTTTTTTTTATGAAATCAGAACTGTTTGTTTATCTATTGCAAATATCTTAATAAACGATAACGACGTTTGAATTCTGAAATAATGAAACACGTCGAGTTTCTCTGTATCATGATCACTGAATCAATTGATAGTATAGGGCTATAAAATAATTATAAATTCAAACCGTACGTAGTTCGACTTCTTCGGCTCCCAGTGCGACGGATAAAACCGCGCAGAAAATAACTGCTACACGCTTCATTGCTAAGTTTGAAAATTACTGCTCGAGAGAATTTCAACAGTCACTTTATATAGTATCGTGCCAAGGACTTTGAAAACCAGCATAGCAAGATTGCTTGTTGTTCAGACCCAACATATTTTACTGAATCCTTCCTAGTGTGCGCGTCTACACTATATCATACTGACGCGATTTGCCCGTGATTATACGCCTGAACACATTAAGAACTTTGGTGGAACGTGAGAATATAATTAATATGAAACCAGTTACACCTTATTGACTGACAGGGGTAAAAACTCTCCGAAAATAATATCTAAACCAAGATCCAGTATATTATAAGATTCCATTCAAATTGAACGTCTCCTCGCTAAAGCTGCTGCCACGAAAGTTGAAGGCATAGAAATCAAGGTCTTGCTATTGAAGCTACAGACGATAGTCTCTCTCCTGACGCTATTTCATATACCAAGGATCGAGGGATTTCAATTAAATGTCTTAGGATATGGAATGTCTGATTTTCACTCCAAAAACAAGAATGTCTTGCAGACATGTCAAGACTGACGCATTTTTTGTGACTGTATGTTATACTCTGAAAGTTTGATTCTCAATTCACATGTAGATCTACGACCATTGTTAAAACGTATAAAATCAGATCTCTGTACGCCCAACTCTAAGCGATGGTACAGACGAATATATGTGAAACTGGTTTAGCGGGTTTTTGCAATACTATCAAACCAGGACCACGGTAGTATATTGAATCACTAATATAATCATCGTGATTTCATGTATCACATATTGAAAATACGATTCTGTGTGAATCTGTGTGAATCGAGTGTATTCAAATGTCACTGAAAATGATCGTTCGGTGGTTCTTGTGCCTCTAGGAACGTCACACTAAAATTTATTCTTCACTTCGAACACTACCTTGTAATCTTTACTCAAGGTCTAAGGTTTAATAAATTTTTATGACCTACATATGATTCTTGTCGTCTATTGCCTGAGAATTGGCTGATCAATAAAACTATGATTTCGTATACAGCGTGTAAAGAAAGACAAGAGAAACAACCCGAAGGAGTACCTACAGCATATCTTTGATACACACATAATTGAAATTGGCCATTGACCTCACGCGCTCGTTGTTAGACTTATATCGACTTTTTCTAACAGCGATATCGAAATTAAGAACAAGCTTTACGATGTATAGAGTTCATGGATTTACTGCGCAGTTTGCAAAGGCGCAGTCAGTTATACAGTTAGAAGTTTCACATTAATCATGAAAATACGTCTGGCGTGACCCTTTGTTGTCAATCGTGACCCTTCGTGATCCAATTCAGGAATTGATCGATGGTCACTTCGGTTCGATGTATAATAAGTTCTGTGAAACTCGAAACTGGAATATTGAATGTTCTCCAATTTCATGCGGCACAAATTCTCAGAAAAATCTCATCAAATCCATTATCGTTAATTACGATCGTGTATATACCTATGCATTCGAACTATACAACGTTGAATCAATGCCGATGCGTGGTGAATATCAATTCAAAAAGTACAACGATAATTTTTTCACATTTGAACACTATTATAGCTATCATGAAACTCGACAGTAACTTCGAGGGGAATCGTGTTTCCCTAGATGAATACCTTCGATGCCAATTAACACTGAATATTTGATCAAGATACAGATTTTTTTTTCCAAATGACTATATCTCACGTCCTTGGAGAAGTTTTTTTATACAACTACACAAGGTAAGTTACATACGCTGTGTATCTGATTGTAAGTCTAGTCCAGTAGACGGCTCTCGTAAAACGGTTTTCTTCATAAAGTGGTTATCCATGATCCCACACTGTCAACCTCGTGATGACGTCGTTATATGAGCCCCTGGGAATTAAAGCGATTTAAGTAATTTTTTTCAAAATTGACCGATACCACCCAAATTCTTAGCGACTCAATGTTGATGAATATTTAAAGTAATTGTAAGCATTGATGAGCACAAATACATAACATCCAACATTACTCCTACTACTTCTGAAGAACCCTGCAAATAATATCTTATAATCAATGAAATATGATGCATCATTACGCTGATGAACCTAGAGTAGTCAGAAATCGAAACTTGGAAACCGAAAACGGCATGAAGTCTCGAAATCGTCATAGCAGATGGGTAGACGGCTTTTTTTAATCTACTAAATGTTTGATACTATGCATATTTCCAGGGACCATCGCAGCTATAGAACATCGCAGTATAAATTGTAGAAACATGAATACCCTGGAAATCAATTTCTGAAGTACAGGATTCAGAATGGCATGTTAATCGATGAACGCCACTGCAAAATGATGTCAGCAACAATTACGAGTTTGTATATTCCCAACATATAACAGACAATACAGAAATGTAATTAGGTCAGTACAAGAATTATACCTCACTTATATCATACATGGTCAATCAATTTTCATCATACTCTGAATATGGAACGAACCATGTCGAATATTTATAGGTATGAGTTGAGACCTTCATTTATCATCTTCAGTTTTCAAAACTTCAATAATGTCTTCAAACCACAAGCCCTACTCTTAAATAATCAGAGAATGATCAAATTTTTTCGTCTTATTTAGAGATGTTAGATTAACTTATACAGCCTTTTACAATAAGTTAATACATTATGAATTCTACTAGTATATTCGGTTTCATGATCTTAATCTAGAATCCCCGAAATAAAATGACAGTAATGACTATTGAGTTATGCAAGATTTTTCTGTGGATAACTTCTAGCTCCAAGGTGATATAATTACTAATTATCAGAACAAGAAAGGAGGGCGTCGCTTCGGGCACTCGAATATCTGTTCCCAGCCTGGAAACATGGGATACACATTTCTCTAGCACTAATTAACGTATAATTTCTAGCCCAAGAGGACCCTTATGTTATTATGAAAAAGTAGAACAACATCAATCGGCTTCTTATTATTTATAATTCAATATAATCATAAAAGAATCAAACATATCGATATATCAAGCGTCTAAATCTTTGCAGGACATTGAACCCATATTCTTATACTATTCATTTACATAGGTATGTTTTATATGTATATTTCTGCATCAGTATACCCATGTTAACTGTGGTTTCATGCTTAAATCTACGTGTCGGGTCTTTTATACCATTCAATTAAACCCGCGGTTGTATGTTCCAGAATCTACGCCCCCATGGCAAAGTTAAGAACTATCTTGAGAGATCCGAAATGTCGATAAAGTAGAAGTTTCCGTTTAGTGCTGCCAGCCGCGAGATCATGACATGCCGTCCAACTAACAGAGGCTGCGCGGTAGCGTCCTCTGCGCTCTGCATTCACTATTTTCGAACTAAGAAACCATTGATGACTCGGTCTACTTTGGTCTGTCAGGCGAACGAACGGAGGAACAGCTGATTAGCGTTTTCACGTGGGCAATCAGCTGTGAGCAGCGATGGAAGATTTATCAGCAGAAGAGTCAGCGATTCCGGAGATCAAGTACGAATGTAAGATTGTTGTGACAGTTTAGAATTACCCTGTTTCGTAGTATCAATAAACCGTAGTTTTCCGGTTTTTATAAAACGGGATAGGCCCCCGGCATTTGTGAACTGAGTAGAAGATTTGGCGCGAAACTATTCTAGTTTATAAAAAGTCAGTGACGGAACGTATTTGGCCGTAAAAATTGACACAATCGCGAATAAGGTGAGCTAGAAGGCTCAAAACCCTTTGGAATTCAAAGTTATGCAAATTTTTCGGTTTTAATTCGAATCTCGTTCCGTGTAATTGTTTCCGTTTGTTGCGTAAGAAAATACAAAAACTCGCAATGATATTATCTCTTAATGTTTTACTGTTTCAGATTTAGACCACACGGCTGATGTCCAGTAAGTATATATTATGAAAAGAATATCGATTATATTTTATTACGATTATTTTCGTATCAATAATATCTATTTAAATTCAATCTGCTACATATCCATATTTTTTATGACGAATATAGTATAACGAAAGAAATGATGGAAAAATTGGTACGTATGTACAGCAGTTCCTTATTTGATGTTATTTCCGGTTATATTTGCGTTCACAAAACACGCACCGTCATATAAGAGCTACGTCATCTCGACGAATAGAAATTCCTGAAAATTATACGATCTACTTATCATCGTTGACCAAAATGAAATGACAAATTTTCGTTGTAATTAATGTGATCGAATGACTTGAATTATCAACTGCGTGAAAAATCACGGGCAATAAACATATTTTTTACTCTTAAACTGCGCTAAATTACGCGGCAGTGAAGGAATAAGAAAAAAAGAAAAACAAAAGAGAAAGAATAGGAAGACACAATATTCGACTTTTGTAGATTGCACGCGTGGGGGGATAGCCTACAAGAGGCATTCGAACAATGCGCAATGGCTATGTTCGGGTACATGACGGATTTGGAACGTGTTGAAATGACGGAGGTCCACCACGTGGAAGCCGAGGGACACGACCTCCCCAGCCTGCTCTTTCATTTCTTGGACGAACTACTTTTTATGTTCAGCGCAGAGCCCTTTATCATTGCTAGGGTGCGTCCACCCCGTTTACTAAGAATTTAGGCATAACCTGCCGACTTTCGAAAGTATAAGATGTAAAAATTTCCTATTAACCTTGAGGCAACATAGTTGTCTTCGGACGTGAGCCGAGCCGGTAATAGGTAAAGATTATCAAAGAAAAATGACCACATAATATACATATGTATACTTTCGTCTTGTAAACTAAATGATAAATATCATTTCATTTTTAAAATATCGCGTCGAACAATCGGCGCTATTCGTAAAAATAGCCGAATACATATCATACAGACTTGACGACGTTACAGGAAAGAAACAATGGCACACCCTGTATGCAGTCGATTCGAGCCGTTATATTTGAGTATACTCGAAATTGTATAACATGTGTCTCCACTTTACGTCACACATGACGCCGCTGCTCGCGTACGCGTTGTACGTTAGCTGGTAGTTTAAATTCAGAACTAAAATAACGATCAAGACTGAAAACTTGCATGAAAAATAACATCTGTCCGATGTTTTTTTGTTTTTTTATTTAATTGTCAACAGATTTGTATATTTTATTTGTAAAAAAATAAAATACAAAAAAAATGTTTAATTAATTTAATTTGTAATTATCTTTCTTCTTTATTCTCATTAGAAAGTGATAATTACGGAAATGGACCAAGAGAACTTCAAGATCAAGGCAATTGCGTTAGGAGAAGAATTTACTCTGGGAAAACATCCTCAGGGAACAGAAGTTAAGGCTATCACCTACTCAGCAATGCAAATATTCGATCGTCCGGATAGCGAGAGACCAGAACTATTCGTGATCATCGATATTTAATACTCTATGCTTTAGGAGAGCTATACTTCTCTGACGCCTTGCGTCGTTGAGGCATTTTAGACCCTTGGGCTTGGGAAATACTTTAATTTCGAGGGAGGGAGAGCCACCTCTCCTCCTCCAGGCCTTTTGTAGAACGTAGGGTTCGAATAAATACGTTACGAAAGAAACACCGGGCCCCCTTCTTAGCCTCAACGCGCAGGGCCGTCTCAAGATACACGCGGACCTCCCCCTTACCCCTTCCTTAATTCCTCCTCCCACGATGCTCACACAAATATGTATTTTTAATTTTTAATCGTGTATTTCATATTTTTCTATACCATGTATTGTGTTTTTTACTTCGGGTGTCTACTGTGTCGAATTTCTGATGCGGTTCCACAGATTGTTGCAATGTAGATACGAAAATATCTGTTATTAAACTTACTATATAAATTGTAATATACACAAACGGAAACCGTTCTTTTGTATTTTATAGGATGTAATCTATTGCAGTTTTTCAAAATGACTATATGGTAATAATAACGATTAATTGATTGTTTCTAAGTAAACTAATACGTAATCAAGAAGATTTCAACGATTGATCTGCAAGAACCCGTTGCTCTTCATAGAATAACAAGTGGTGTGTAAGCCCTACGATGTTATTATAATATACTACGATTACAGAAGCATGAAGGGTCATAAGCATCAGTTAATGTTACAATACTGTAACGATATTCATATTCGTATGCACGCATGCGTTCAAGATCGGAATAAGTGTCCATATCTTTCTTAAATATAAATCCCACTATATGGGATGTAGAACCGTTAATCATAAACGCGTGGCATTTGTTTCTAATCTTCTATATTTCCGGTGTGAGAGTATGATTTACATATTCTACGACAATAGAGCAGAGGGAGTTATATAGTATAGCTATTCGTATAATCAACCGGCTGTACTTATTTTGAAAAAATTCAGGGGTCTTAGATTCTAATGGATTGGGTAGGAATCTGTAAAGATCTCAACAACGGGTCATAGTATGTGCTTTATTTTTTTCGGAGCCCCATGAAGACGCTTAAAAATAGCATGATAGCAGACGGTCCTGACGTTATACCATCCCTACCCTCGAAAGAAGCAGCAGTAAACTGCTTGGTAGTTGGGCGAAGGGACTGCGACCGTATACGTGATATGTTTTTCTGTGTTACGAAAGTCCATATAGAAAACTGTACAATTGTACAGATAAGTGGCTGAAAATTGAATAATTTTGAAAGCGTTGAACTTCGTCTGTTTCTTGTTATTTTATTTTAATTATTTCTTTTTTCTTATCTCATCCGTCCGTTGCGTATCTCTCTATGGGGGGGAATCGAGTGCCAACTTAACGTTAAAACTTAGAAATATCTCGCCGGTTAACCCTTCGAAAAGGGTGATCGATCCAAATGGGGAACGCCTTAGACAGTGAAGTTATTGGTGCCGGAATATTAAACTGGTAATGAGGAAATATTATAACATTTATTCCCCTGATTAGAAGGGATATTGTCAGGGGCTGTTGGCAACAAAGATTGCGGGAAATACGAGTTGGTGTTTTGGCGCGCATTCGCTTTCTCCTCGGCCAGCAGATGGCCCTTGCCGACACACACACACGCGTCCGTCTAGTCTCCTAGCTTAGCCAGTTGCCAGCGCGACCCAGCTCACGAGCCGGCCTCGTGTGCGAACCTGAATAATAATTATTATCTTGCCATCCGTTAGAGTAAATATGATCCTCGTAGGCTCGTATTAAAGCTCATTGTATCCCGCGGGTCCCGATATTTTTTTAGCCGATATCTACCAACGTGTTCAAAAGTTACAGGGAAAATTCTAAGGCCGTGTGCTTGGTAGAAAATGGATACCGCTCGAATGCGGTAGAGACAGAGCCTGGCCGCGAGCCCGTACGACTTTAGATATCCTTCGAGCATTAAAGCGTATCGTTATTTTCGATTTTTATTTAATAAACGTACGCCCGACGCCACGTTACATGAAAATGACTCTAACAAAAGGTCGTTAATATTAAAACATCTATCCGGAAGAAGACATTCTCAAAATACACACGTCTCCGGAACCGAGTAAGTAAAAATTTCTCACACAGTGTATATCACCTATCCCTTTTTCGTACTGGTTTAACATTTGTCCTAGCCAGCCTAAGTCATCTTAAAACAATACAGAATACGCCGAGGTGAATAACCGATACAAAACAATGAATAAAACGTTACAATTAAACCGTATAAATATGTTTGGTAAAAAAAAAAAAAAAAAAAAAAAATTACACGAGCAGCCGCCCTTTAATACGTGTCGCCGAAAAGTCCTCGCCGCATTACCATACAAATTTAAAGAATTTCAGATCAATTTACAGGCTCTTTAAATCCCCGGATCTACGTCCTAGCATTTCAACTATTTTAGAATTTGATTAAAATTGAATTAGAAATTATTTCGCGAGGGTAACACCCAACGATCATATTATACCTGTTCATGGATCAGCGTGTAATATGTTACAATTTATCATCACTATTATCGTTATTATTATACAATTTTTGATAATATTTATGAAATAACATTATACGCGTTTAATAGAAAAAGATTGGATAAATTTATGCATGATTTTTCTCTTCAAAACAATTGACAAGCTCAATTCATTCTTAATTTAGAATTTCGTCATATTAATACTCCTCCAGCAAGTCCCTTGATCCACAGGGGTGTTGTTGTGATACTCAATTTTTATTTATACAGCGGCTGAAATTTTACAATGCCTCGTGTTAGGAGACAAGTGGTCCTCGAAGACCCAGCTGGGTCTGTCACACCCGATATGGCCCACACTAAACTAGGTAAGAAAATCAACATTCATTCTTTACTTGTGCACTTTCATAGGCCACAGAGTTTTAAATGCCCTCAAAAACAGGATATGTGAATATCTAATACTCTTAATGAAACTACGTCGTAACTAATCGCAGCCGATACCAGACTTTTATAAAGATTTACAACAGCTGGAACAAGTTCTAAACTTTGTTGGTATGATTTTGATGATCTCGTTTCTGGTTTTTAGATTAATATTTCATTTCAGAATTAATTGTAACAGTTTAGTCTCAATTTGAAGGTCAATAATCTGTTGTCACAAATCTAATTGATCGAGGATTTTGAGAGTCAAGGATTAGGTAATGATTGAGTTATGAGTAGGAAGATAGCGTGGGCTCCATTCCCTGTCTCCAATTTTTGAATAAGCATATCTGTAAGAAATTTGAGTCGAATGAATTTTCCTTGTAACACTCAGTGAAGTCAGAGCCACTATTTATCGACGAGGGGTCTATGGACGAAGTTCAAACGCAGAGGATAGCTGAAGAAACACCGAGTCCCCATCTCCAGGATCATCAATATGGTCAAACACCGAGTTATCAAATATCAAGAAGACCCCCACAGCCACCACCACGTGCAGAAGTAATATGATAATCCAATTGCCTTGATTTTTGTCGTCAATAATTTTTTTCTTCCCCACAGTTTGTTTACTTTTGTATTAAATCTTCAAGGAACACGCAGCTCTTGTCCTTTTTGAACCGGAGAATTTCATTTCAGCTCATTCTTTGTTCTATTTTCAACTAACAGAATTTCACTCTACACGAAAAACTTTGTGAAATATATTTACACTAAATTAACTCTGGTTGGTAAATATACATGCGAACATCTGTTGCTCTTCTTATTTGTGAAGTTGGACTTTTTCCTAACAAGGACTACTCTGTTAAGATCTCGAAACATACTTTTTTTCTTTTGTGACACCGCGTTATTTTAAGTTGCATAGAAAAACGACTTTAGAAACTTTGTATCTCTATGATTTCTGAATCTATTTTTAATACGCTGAAACCTATGTTCTTCTTGATATGATTTTGACATAATTACCTATTCCATGTCACTCTCACTTCTAACATTTGGAATATGTCTGCCATTTTGTCACTTGCATCAGTATGCTTTTACATGACTGAAAATAGCCGACTTATTTACTTATACCACGCCTTTCTAGCTTCAAATTAATAATGAAGATGTACCAAACAAATTATAGATTGTTTACTTCCCGTTAAACTCATTTTTTTTTTAAATCTTCAAATACTTTTTGATTCCATAACATGAGTAGCATTAATAGCGGTTCAAGCCTTTCAACCATGCTATAGAAGCACAGAAATGTCTCTCTTGGAATAATCTGCATAATACCATTCCAAAAATCTGTAAGAGTTAGTTTATAGTAACGGTTTCTGGAAATAAAAATTTACTGCATACTTAAATTAGCAGTTTCTCACTAGGCAAGCCACTCTCTACTAACTTTGACTCAATACGAAAGAAGTTCAACTCTCCAGATCAAATCCTTCATTAAAAAAAAAAAAAAAAACTTCATTACTTTGCAAGCTATAAATTCCTGAATCTTAAGGCTGGTGACTTTATCAGTCAGAAATCTATGCGTTAATCTGTGACCATGAATGGGAATTCAAAAAAAAAAATTAGATTTTTAAAGTACTCTTGAAAATACAGCTTGGCTTCAAATTTAATCATTTTTATTATTGGAGTGGTATTAGCATTGAACTTCACAACAAATGGATACAAGTATGATGGATTTATTTTCCTCGTAGATTTCCGTTCAAGCGGTTAAAAGAAGACTCAACTTAGAAGTTGGTTCTACAGGAACGAGTCAATCTGCTTTTAAAACTCCACGTGGAAAGCGCAGACGATCTGGTTCAAATTCCCTAACTGGACACACGCCGACTAAAAGTGAGTTATTTTGTTTCACTAAAACGCATTCCAGGTTTATGTTTTCTCACAGCTTATTACTTTGGCCAAGATAATGTTCCATAAGGCCTAAATCGAGCTCAAAGACATACAATGTGTTTTTACATCTCATGTTATTACTGTAAAATCGAATGGTCTTTCAACAAAGAATATTTGATGTAGCTATAACTGAATATTTTATAACTTTCAGATAAGACTGTTGAAAGGACAAGATACGATACATCTCTAAGTTTGTTGACCAAGAAATTTATAAACTTGGTGGAAAACAGCCGTGACGGTGTAGTGGACTTGAATGTTGCTTCTGAAAAATTGGAAGTTCAAAAGCGTCGTATATATGACATCACGAATGTGTTAGAAGGAATTGGTATACTGGAAAAAAAAAGCAAAAACAATATTCAATGGAAGTAAGTCTGAGGTCAAACTAGTTTGAGTTATCCTCACAAAATACGACGTGTTTTTCTACTAGTATACAAAAAATGAATGATGAATTCTATCTCATACTCTCCACAGACTATTTATTAAATTTTGAAGACTGTAATTTTTAATCGTCAAAATTTTAGGGGTGGTCAACTGCCGGGTGAACAACTCGACGTAGTCGATCTGAGAAGAGAAGTCGCTGACTTAGAAGCTAAAGAAAACACATTGGATCGGCTGATACATGGGGCTGAGAAAAACTTGCGTGAATTATGCGCCGACAGACAATATGCCTATGTAACTTACCACGATTTACGTTCGGTTACTGCTTATCGAGAACAAGCAATCATGGCGGTAAAAGCACCACCCGAGGCCACCCTCCATGTGCCTCAGCCAATCAGTGCGTTTGGGGAACCAAGGGTGATTTTAAAATTGGATATTTACATTTGTAAACAAAGTTCATTCGCATGTGGCAATAATATTTTTTTTCCATATCATTTTTATGACCTTTAGTATTTGCTATCAACATTTTTATCACACTTTTTGTCTGCAATTATAAAGATAGTGAAGACGCATCGTTCTAGTACTGATAAACAGGCTTGCTAAATTTCTCTGTTTTAGCTGCAAATGTACATGAGGTCTTCACACGGTGAAATCGAAGTGTTCTTATGCCCGGATGACCCGGGCTTAAAGGTCTCGAATAGTCCTAGCCGTCCAACGACGAATCCTCGACCAAAAATTCCTGAAATGCCCTGTCTGCCTCCCGAACTGCTGGTCAGCGGGGGTGAAACCCATATTGAATCCATACCCTCCACAACCAGCAGAACCAGCAGAACCACAAATCCTCCTTCTCCTACGCCTACAACTTCCACGGGCCTCAGGGATGCACTTCTGTGCGAATCTGATGATTTCGGTCCAATGGGAGGTGGCAGATTCCAACTACAAACAGAAGATCAGAATGCCGCACCAGGTATGATTTATCATACTTGTAGCTTCTCCATATGATATATGCTTATATTTTTGCATTACCTTGTATCATTCATTTTACGTAGTTCAGAAAATTTCAGCTTACGTGTTTTTAAAAATATTTCAGTTTCTAATGTTGAGTATAACTTTAATCAGCTTACAGTGAGATAACGCTTCTGATCGTAGAATATTTTAATTTATCTTCTGAACTTACATACATTGTACTATCATGCAAACACATATCTGCTTCATAATTCTGTTTGGTTTTTTCTGTTTTTCTTTTTTTCCTTTTTATCAAAAAATCTAAGACGATACAGCACCATCAACTCTTCTTCTTCGAAATCTTGCTTCAAAGTTATCTTTTTCAGTTAGAAAATTTGTATTTTAATGTTTTTTTTGTAGGCAATCGTCTAATTGATAAAATAATGACAATGCTCTATTGTCTTGACTGTTATGCATTTTCCTGTTTCTAGATATTAGAATAATATCTATAGCTATAAATTAGTAATATACTTGAGCTCTGAACCTCTAAAGACGAGTAATCTGATTGAGCTTTGACTAATGCTTGCTGTCTATTCATGCTTTTGTGATCAATGCTTAATTTTGTATTCAAATTCTGGGTTGTAACAAGTGTTTCATTTTTATGCAATCATTTAAACTACTGAAACTAATTGGCTTATTATATAAACATTTACATAGCGTGTGGTGATAGACTATTATGGGATTTGGATTGAACCTAAATTGTCGTTCATTTCTGTAACTCTAGCATGGTTTTTTTCAGGTACCTTGTTATTTCTTTTTTTTTTATAATTTTTTTTTCTTTAGTCGGCATGAGATTTTATCATAATATTGTTGTTTTTTTTTCTCTTTCTTTTCCACTACTATTGTATAATTTTATTTCTTATTCTTCAATAAATACTGTTATTAAACATTCGTTGGGTGTCTTTATATTATTTGAGATGTAATCAAGGTATGTACCACTGTTAGATATCGGCGCTCAATACAGAGTTCTAGCTTACAAAAGTATTCTATGCTCTGTCCATTTGTGTCTTCATTCTCGAGCACTCCTCTGAATAATGTAAAGATATGCATTCAAAACGGTGTAGTTATCATCACTCAGTACAAAGCCACGTGCCCGCGTAAATATGCTGATTTTTTTCTCTAAATACTCTCCAATCTCGTAATTGCCTTCGAATTCTCGTTATTCTTTTTGTTCCTGGGCTTTTGTGTTGAGATTTTAAAGATGTTAGTCAAAATTATTGTGATTGAAGCCTCTGGAGATTGATTCAATGGAATGAGATCATCTGCAGTTCCCAATACCTTTTGAAATGTTAGGAAATAGAGAATCCAAATATTATTTGAAATGCAAGAATAAGGTAGCTGAGAAAAATATTAACTATGATCATAAATAAGCTACGTGAACAAGATTGAACATTTGAGAAAGCATTGAAAGCTGAAAACCTGAAATTACATTATCTATTATGGTCAACATTTTACTTGGCTACCCTCGTTGATCTGGCAGCTGATGATAGCCGCTCCCTGTTGGAGCTCTGGCTGTGACTTGTGTGTTATTTCAATGAAAGTCACATCACAGGCTGAGTTCTAGTTAGGTAACGGTTTTGAGCAGCAAATTATATCAAAAAAGGTACGTTTTGAAATATTCTTGCATTTTATGGATTCTTGTGGTAATTATCTCCTTTTCTCTATGTACTTCAATCGGCCGAGAGTTTTAATATTTCAAAATTATTGTTAAACTTTGTAAAATCATATTATAACTCAATTATACTTGTTTCTAAAGCGAGTCTGAGAGCATTGATTCAGATAGAATAAAACATCATCTTCATCGGATGAGAAACCCATTTAAATTGCAAATTGAAAGCATGCTGTATTCTTATGAAGGATTTTAATCTGCGAGAATCAGATCTTTTATAATGATGATAAAAATTATGTCATGAGTCTCTCATGACTCAGATATAGTATGATTGCTTGTTTTATACATTATAACTACAACATACGTCGTGATTAATGCATAATAATGCACTGCCTGACCCAATTGCCTTCTGCTTTCATAGAAACAGTTTTAGTGCATGCAAACAATTCATATTCACACCTATACTCATGGATATCAACGTCATACTGCTTTTAATGGCTAACACCCTGGCTTATGGTGTACGAATCGCTTAAGTATGTACAGTCAATTACTCTGGCTTGTACTGTGCTCCTGGTGATTTAATATGTCATTTTTAGTCCGTAAAATACGGGAATCTGTTTCACCATTTGTTTAAAATTTAAGGATTTCAATTTCAATCAAGCGAAATTGTTAAACAAATGATTATTTTTCACAGAACTCCTAACGACCCAACGACACTATTGATTCACCTAAAGTTAAATTCGAAAATTGTTCGGGTCGAAGAAATTCATTGAATCAAACATGAATTTGGTATATATTTTAAAATTTGTTCGATTGCTTGTTTCAGATGTGAGCATGCTCGACTTTGATGAACCATTACTCTCGCTGGAACCACCTCTCTCAGAGAATGACTACTCGTTCTCGTTAGACACAGAAGAGGGCTTGTCAGATCTCTTCGATTTCCAGTTCTAGGAACGCCATTATGATTACAGTTTTTTATTCTGGGTTCGTCTCCGAGTCAAACTTAGAAGTTACAAATATAACTCTGTACCTGAAACCCGTGGAGTTCTAACTCCACCTTAGGCCAATCATGAGTTATCTCTACCTCGAAAATGAACATCAAAACTTTATACTTAGAAATAAAAATTACCATCTCAGGTTTTATACAGATCATAAGTCGTACGCATTGGATAGGACGTATGTTAGAAACAATTTATAGAAGGATCCCCATTTGTTAGGATTGCATGAAAATGTTTATTCGAACTGATTATAAACCACCAGAAGAATAAGAGAATCAGAGTATATTCAATAATGATAGAAATAAAAAGATTTCAAGTAGAGACATTCATTTTTCAATTGGCTTCCTTTGGTAAGAGAGTTAATCTGAATAGTGGAATTAGACCTCTATGGCTCTCCGTTACAGAACTGAAAGTTCAGTAGGAGGAATGCAAGGGAATATATATGCATAATATATGCGTGTTACACGCATGGCAGAAGAAAATTCGGATTTATTAATAATAAAAACCAAATCCGGAATAAATCGACTGTCCTAATTTTTTATTTACAAACAAAAATCTTTCTCCTATCACACGCTCATTCAACGTCAAGTTTGCTTTTTATTATAAATTTTTTTTTTTTTTTCTGTACAGAATATCGGCGACGTGTTCCATTTGAAAAATGATTGCGTGTTGTATTTTATATTTCATGTTATTTGGAATTTTGCTAATATTTTTTCAGCTTTGAAGAGTCTGTATTTGTTTTATACGTACTTTATTTTATTTTATTTTTATTTCTTTTTTTTTTTTTTGTTGAACACACAGAGGTTTATCGTATTATCTCTACACGCTCATTGTGTATAGCTGTATTATATTACGTTCATAGATTGGATAACGGGAGTTTTTATTTTATGAATGCTCGCCGTAGAGCGCGGCCACACTATAAAGTTGTTCAAAAGAAAAAAATTATATATTTAAATACTTATCTTATCTCAATCATTTGCATTATATATATATCCTATAAATATTGCAATGAATTCATTTCCTTTATGTATATTCAAGAAAGAAAGGAGAAACGGATATAATGTCGATTAAATACAAGAGATTTCCTCACTCTAAATGTACTATTATCTGCAGTTTTACCTGTTACCCGTTTAAGGTATCTGTAATCAATGGAGACGGACTCGTGCATCGTACAACAAATCCTCTAGATTATTATCACATGTAAACGCATATTTAATATTATTATTATTATTATTATTATTATTATTATTATTATTATTATTATATCATATAAGATATTACCAGGATATCGTACTATTCTGGACCCAAATAAGAAGCTTGTAAAGTAGATGTTTCTGTATTGGTACGCTGAGTGTAATATGGTAAATTCATTGATAAAAATTCACATGTATGGAGTTGAAGAAATTTTGATTAAAAAAAAAAAAAATGTTAAAGATAACACGTCGAGTTACTTATCGCCAATTTAGGTCGAAAAATTATTGCAGAAGTATATTATAATTGTCGACAGAGAGTATAACCGGGATTTTATAAGAAATTTAATTAGGGCTAATTTATACATATATATAAAAATCAATTAGAAATTAGATATCGACGTAATAAATTCTGGTGCATAATAGTTTTGTATTATCCTAAATCCCAACTTGATAACATGGAAAGAATACATTCATTGTCGTGGAATTTGACATACTTTTATCTTTTTGTATAAACGTGGAGAGTATCGGCCTCCATGGTATGGTGAATGAGTCTTGTAATTTGATAAATTTAGGGGAGAAAAGAAGAGAAAAAAAAAAATTCTTTCTATTTCTAATATTGTAAACATATTTGACAAAGTGCATAGGGAAACATCGTCTTTAGAAGTATCTTACGGATGTACCCTAATGTAGAATTTAGCGTACGTCCAAAGCCATAGTGCCTACACAACAATTATCACACATTTCTCAGATTGTAAATAATTAACATATAAAATACCAAGATCGCGACGTCGAGAGAGACAGACAGAGAAAACATAGCCGACTCTTCATTATGGTTATAATAATAGGATATACATATATTGATTAGTTATTTTTAATTATTACAATCATTATTGAATTAAAAGATGTTAGTTTATATAGTTACTTATTATATTGCACTGTAATCAAATGCTATGAAGGGTAATACGGGACATTTTCTAGGAGTCCGGTGCTAATTAACATAGGAGACAAAACTATATTAACACCTAAGGTCGTTAGATAAATAACTTTGCCTAAAATTTCCAAGGGTCAGCTTTAGTTCAATTATTTAGTATCCTACAAAGCTGAACCACGGTTGTTGTCTCTCCCTATCCATGGAAGTGTCAAGTATCACGCTATACTGCTATTCGCTGTAACTCCAGCGCATATTCGGAAAGAATTACATTAGTTTTTTCCACATTTACAATGTATGAGCACGCTTTTTTTATAAGTACGGTATACGCGACAGGCATTGTCAGTTTTTGCCCGTGAATGAATGGCCCAAGTCTTTTCTATCGATAAAATTAAAGTTGAGAAATGTCAAGCGACTAAAGATCATCTTCAGATTATTGACTGCAGATATATTTTGCGATGTCGTCGACGATCAATTCTCTCGTTTAAAGTCGCCAAACAATTCTCAATATTAATTTTCTTTATTCAATAGATATTTTCTAACGCTATATTTACACTATACAGTCTGTTAAATGATTTAGACCTAGCATTGTACCAAGTCTAGTCTAGTTTGGTGGACAAGAACAAATACCCGTACGATTTATCGCGGTTGCGAATTTAACATACTTAATCATGCAGAAAAAGCAAATAAACGTACTTAATTTGCATATTGAACGTGAATGTATATTGTTTAATATAAATGGATTTCCAGCAGTAGAGTTAAATGCATCAAATTTACTCATGCGTACATAGTTTCGAGAGATATTCTGAGATTGATAAGAACTACTAACGTTATTATTTTAAACTTGTAAAAAAAACATATAGGAAGAATAATAGTTTGCATAACATAGTTTAGAAAATTGTTTTCTCAGGCTGTAAATGGGGAATGAGGACAACAAGGATTTTTTGTGTGTAATTGATACATGGGTAAATTGTTTAACAGACTGTTTACAATCGGTTTGGAAAATAAGCATAATAATGATACACCAAATTGTACCAGCTGGCTTTCGAGCCAAACGTCGGATCCCCGGCTAGACCCTGCTGAACACCAGAACAGAAAGTTATGAAATATACCCTTGTGTAACGTGATACGAAAGAATATTTTTGACTATTTCTTATTTCCCGATCTTATGAATATCCCAATACCTCACAGATGACACTTAGTTAGAAAAGGTATCATAAATTGAGAAGAAAACGTGGTAAATTCGATAAATAATAATTGCGAAAACTTTAGCAATTAGGAATAATATAAATGAAATTAGCATCAAATTGGGGGATATTCCATCTAATACCTCAATAAATTATACTTTGTAAATGAAAAAATTTGTAAAAAGAATATTTCCTTCGTTTTATTTTTTATTTTATTTTTTTAAACTATCTTTATTTCAGATTGCTGTTTGTCAACGGCGTAGATAAAATTGTCAATTGTTTGAACAGGTCATTCAGGAAGTTTATACAACCTGGAAAGTATTTGAAGCATTTTATCTCCGGTATCAAAAAGATGAAAATCAACATCTCGCAACGTCTGCTGTAATGGCCTGCATATAGATAAGAATTCGATTTCTTCTCAAACTTTATGTAGAAAGACGGTAAAAAGCTCGTAAAGTTTATCTAATGGCTGTATCGGATATAGATAAATACTTGTGGTTATTTAGGCGCAGGTTTGACAATCGTTATTTAGCTTTATAAATTCGTTAAATGATTCATCCTATTAGTCAGACATTGCAAGATATTCAAATATATGAATCTGAGCGGTAATAATCGTGGGTATTCGCGCGCAGTATTTGGATTGGATCCCGAAGTGCATTGCGATATCGCTGCGCGTGCGCAATGGTAAAAAAGAAAAATGTCGGCAGTTGGCAGCCGCCGTTTCTAGCCGAGAAGACCGACAGAGATCTGGCTAAAATCGCGGTGCATCCTGGCACGCGAATGCCGTATCACGCGTGCCGAAACCTCCGTGGTTATTGTAAATACTTGTGAATAGTGTATTTAGTTTTAGTTTTACGATAAAGTACCGTGAAGCGATAAAAGAACACCGCGGAAAATCTTACTGTGAGTTGCGGATTTCCGCGTCGCGTCCTATCCAACGAATCCCGGAACTGTTTTAGCTGCTCCCGCGCTAATTATACGCCGCTAATAATCGATACCCGTGTTTATTCAACGCCGAAATAATCAAAGTATCAAATAATTAGTGAATATCATATTAAAATATCAAACTCTCAAAAATCTCTTTGTGTTTTCGTGTTGTCAAAAAATATTCGTCGGGGCTGCCATTGCTGGTTGGTTGCCTGCCGCTGTGTACCCCCTGCCTGAGAAATGTCATGCTAAGCCGCGAAAATAATGATATCAATTTAAACTAACAAACATCATTACATATTGTTCGTTAAATATTTTTGTGTTAAACTAGTGTACGATTAATATATAAAGTGTTTGACAAGGCTATGAAGTGGCTAGCGGGAGGCGGGGGCGAGCCGGCAGCCCCCATGCAGTTGCACCACCCCTCTGCCAATGGCCACATACCCACCGTTCGTATATCTCAATAAATAATCTTTAATTTTATCTCACAAAAACGGCTTTCCAATCTTCTCCCTCTTTCTCCCTCCCGTTCTTTGTCCCCCCCCCCCCCCCTCTCTCTCTCTTTCTCTCTCTCTCTCTTTTTCCTCACTCTCCCTCTTTCTCTCTCTACCATTCACTTAATTAATTCTTAATTACCGAATGTCAATATACACACACGGAATAATATTTCACTTCGTTATCTTCACAGCATTGAAGATATACATAATCAATAACAAAACATTTCATAATTTCTCATTATTAATCACGCTACTTTTTCGGCATCAAATGTCTCATGCAAATATATCTCTCTTCCTCTTACTCTTCAGCGATGTGAATTTCTGGAAAAAAAGTCAACGTTTCTTTTATTGTTAAATATTTAATTATGTCGTTTATTTACATATTTCTTCATCAGGAGGCAGAGCAATGTGCACAAATTATGGCGGGTGGTGACGGAGTCCGGATCCAATCTGGTCAGACACCCCAAATGGGGGTTGGCAGAGCTCAGGATGACGCCATGGTCGGTTACGTCTTTCAGAGACCAACCGAACCTGAATTTAATCCTCAAACTTCGAGTTATCAAACTAAACAGCCGGCCAGAGCTTGGGCTCTTGCCGATGACACTATTATCGATAATGTAAGAACTGATTTAAAATTTTCTGTTCTTTTTTTTTTTTTTATAAACTAATTGGTCGATTATTCAATTTTCATGATATTTTCAGCCACATTATTTCTCCGTAGATATTTGTTCTTTGTTTTTTTTTTTCTCTTCCTTTTTCCTGAACAGTAAATTTTCTGCTCTAAAACATCGCGTAAAATTGATGGAATTTTTTAACACAAAATTTGTGTAACAATTCTGTAAGTTGAATAAATTACCTGCATTGATATCTCCAGCTAATTTTATACATTTGAAATTGATTTCAGAACCATGACAAGTGGAAGTATCCAATGACCAAGGTGGGTGTGCCCCAACAAAGCCAACCTCAACAGCTTGGATTGCAAGCTATGAACAATATTCATTTACCCTACGAGTTGCACACCATGCAATTGAAGGTTAACAGAATTTATAGTCTATACCTTTCTCTTATTTTATTCAATCACATTCGTTTTTGGAACATTGCGAGAAGGCTCAGTGTTATTGACTCGTTCTAGTCTTTATTGTTTAACTAAATCTACCCCTCTGCACATATTTCTATATCGGCTTAAGCCCAACAAAGATTCATAGCGAGTAAAGAAAATTACAGTGCGAGCTCCTTGTGTTTGATATTTCCCAGGAAGGCTTCCCCATGTCTTCGAGCAAGAAAAAAGTAAAAGAAAATTGATTTTTGTTCGTTTTTGGGTATAAAGTTCTTCAGACATTCTCCCCCATCATTTTTAACTACTAACTGAATGCGTCATAAGATTGGGAATCTAAAATTAGTTGGTAGAAGCTTCTATATCTAACTCAGAATTCGTATCAACGGAGAAAGTTCATGGGATTTTTTCAATAGCTTCAATTTATCACAGCCGTTTATTAGTCCCTTCAAATATAATCGAATAAAAGTCAAGATTCAAGAGCCATCGCCTCTTGTAGCTTCGAGCAGTCGGAGAAGAATCGGTTATTCCTAAAAATCTGATCAACCGCTGTTAGAATAGATGGTTTTTTCGTCTCTGATTGTAAGAAGAAAAAAAAAAAAGCATGAGATGAAAAAAAACTTTTAATATGATTTCAGAAAATTGTTAAATAATTCATACAAGTTACTGGATTCAAATTTGTTTCCGGAAACAAATTGGCTGTTCAAGTAATTTTTGATTATCAAAAATATGTCTGTCCATCTGTTACATACTTGTTTACCGAACAATTACAGGCCAAAAAATCTAAAAACCAACCATGTATGCATCTGCAATAGTACGAACTTTACATAAAAAGCTATGGCAGAGCTTTTCTCGATCGATTCTATATCTAATGATAAAAGTTTGTAAAAAACTTGCTTAATTCATGAATCTCATAGCCCGAGTTTGTCTATGGGAACAAATCGTGTCTTCAGTCAGGCATTTACTCAAATTTCAATATTAAGCTGCGATTTCTTGCTCTTTCAAAAGTTTTAAGAAATCATTTTTTATTCAAAGTTCATCTCAAGACTTTGCGCACTGTTTTTGTACATTAGAAATTTCAATCACCCTTCTACAATAGGCACATAGATATCATCTAAAAACTTGACACAGTGTTACTGCAAAGTCATCAAATTATAGGCATTAAATTTAGTCCGTTATTAAATACTGTTTTCATTAATTAATAGAAACAATACAGTTTAAATACGCGAGGTATATATTGGCAAAAACAATTTAAGCACATAGGATTTTTTGAGGAACTTTATTCACAGATAAAAAACAAAAAAAGTTCGAACTCCGCGAAGTCTTCTATAAATATGTTTCTTGCGTCTAGTTCTTAGTTATTATATTCTCTGGTCAACGTAACAAGTAGAAATACTATTTAAGCAACTTTTCCGTAATTACTTGATAAGTTAATTGTAATAACAATACTAAAGCGAATTTTTTTTTTTTTTTTTTCTTTGTGATTTTTGCAGGGTGGTGGTCCAGGAGCTGAGCACTTAGTTTATCTGAACAATCAAATGACGCCTCAGCATCAAGTCGCTCTATTTCATCATCAACAACAACAGCAGCAACAGCAGCAGCAACAACAGCAACAACAACAATTTAGAAATGGGCAGGTGAGTCACGATGTTGATAATAATTGCAATAAAAACAGTGATTTCAACATCGATAAACATATGAATATGTTTATTACTGTAAATTGGTACTTTGCGAAGTCATTCCAGTAATGAACAATAATTAATGGCAGGTATAACGCGGGCTGGCAATAACAACCAACTATTTAATATACAAAGTCAACTGATTTACTACTGTGTTACCTGATTCCGAAATTTATATTAAAATCGATAAATAACACAGATAATAATTGCGATACGGTATAAAAAAAAAAATAAAAAATTGAAAAGTCAAGTCTAATCAGAATTTCGTACGACTAATTTTAGTTTTGATTATTTATTCAAACTTTTATAGCGCATTCTTCTGAAATTCATTCATCAGTTATCCGAACTCCAACGCTCCCCAGATTTTAATTAAAAATTCTAATGTTAGCGATATGAAGAGTAAAACATAGAAAAATTCCGTTGAAATCTCAACGATGATTGATGAAGCGATAGTACTTATTTGAAAATGCATTTGTTTCTCCCTCCGACAAGCACATGGTCAAAATTCAGCCTAATTCAACACCGGATTTCGAAGGTTTTAGAATATCTGTTTGCTCCGGTAAATTAAAGTTATTCAATGAGTAACAAATGAGAGAATAATTATTTATGCAAGGTACTAAGCGAAGAAAAACTCTGTTCCAAAAATGGAAAAAATTTTTCCTCAAAGACATGTGTTAACATATTTCGAACTTGTTTTCTAGTATATGAGTCAGTAAATTAAGGCTGCGATTTTAATCATATGCCGTTTCCTACACGTAATTATTAAAGTCGTGTAGCAACGTTACAGTTTCATAATAGATCGTTCACTGCTTTCACATACAATGGAATAATAATTCTATGGCCAATTTACATATTATTAAACTTGGATCGTGGTAAAATTGTTTTTTTTTTTCGTTCTTTCTTTTATTAAATTCGGTTTACAATATCTTGTTCGAATTCTTGTTAATAAGAAAATGACAGAGATTTCATGCACGCTTAAAAATAAATAAATGTTCACAGAACCATTTGGCATTGTTGTAGCCGTGTTTTGACTATCAAATATTCTCTATATCCCGAAAATATTACAAAAAAAAAAAAAATTCTCTTTCGGAGATGATTTTTGTTTCCTAAATACGCGATCCTATAATCCTATTATACGATCAAACGTAAGCTCTAATCCCTACATTTCATCGTATACGTATAATCCTTTCCTGCAAAATAATTGCATAAAAAAAATAAAAAAAAATGTGAAAATAGATTATTCATAACGTGCAAAGGTCCTTGTATCGCGCGAAAATTACGAGACAAAATTTTAACTGGCGATCGATTAATTTTACTTCCAACGAATTTTGAAACAAAGTTACAACAAATTCAGTATATGCCTACACATTTACTTAAGTGGCACATAAATGCCCACGCCTTTTTAACCCACGTCTTAAATCGCCCACGAAAATCTGTTCTGGGTGCACCACAATATATTTTTTTAGTCCAGCTACACAACGCGTCGTCAAAGGAGACTGCACTGCGGTACCCGCGTGTTGCAATTTATTCGAAAACCGGAATTTTCAGTTTTACATTCGTACTTCCGCACAAATGATTCAGTTCGCGTAGGTTTTCGAATACAAAATACGTTATTACGTATCTAGTTTTAGAGAATTGCCATCTACAGACGAACTGTTTCTACATCTTTCCAAAATTACCAAGGAAAAAGTTCATTTCATTATTATTACCATCACGGTCTGAATGAAAATAAATTCGACAATTACGTATGTGTGCTCGTGATGAAATAATAAAAAATATCAAATTTCGCGGTAACTAATTGATCTGTATAAAAAGTAATAGAATAAAAGAAAATTCTCCTGGCATTAAAAAACATTGCGCTATCTTTGGTCATGTATGGTATTTATATTAAAAAAGTAATAATAAGTTTCTCGGATGAGAAAAACGCTCGCGGAGGAGGCCAACAACTAGAAGTATTTTTTCTTATTCTTTAGTTTTATTTTTATTTTTTAAATCTTTTTATGGCATGCATACATGAATGATAAATGATTTTCTTCCGACTAACATATTCGATCTATTCTCAGTTTTGTGTCGTATTTCTTCGTTTATAATGCCTGAATCTACACCTAGTCTACGCGAATGATCTCGATTACAATTGTCCAACCTTAGGGCTGATTTTTGATAACCATAAGAATGCAAGGCTAACAAACGTGCGGATTTTGACGAATCGATGTCAGGGACAAAATTTGACCATTTGGCAAGCCAAAACCCACCGCGAGGTAGTGACCTTCGTTAAGTACGTACAGGCGTGCAAAATCTTTTACTTTTATTTTCACCCACTCCCACGTTACGACCACTGTATTATAAAGTTTATTTTATACATTAACTATACGCTATAAAAATAAGAAGAAACAAAAAGAAAATCTTATTTCTCGTTCTTAAAAATAGTCAAATTTACTCCAAAACTAAGCGGGAATAATTACTACAGTTTAAAAGCGTATTAATAGATGGTTTCATAAATTTAAATCAAAATATAACTCTAGGATGAATTATTTGAATCAAATTGAGGCGGGAAAATAAATAAATAGCTTTGAATCGAAACTGACAGAGAAGGAAGGTGCGAGAAGAACCTCGTGTGTCAAATATTAACGTGAATGTGGCGGATTGGATTTCTGTTTGATCAAAGCACCGGTTGGCGGCGCTGAGGTCGAGCGTCGTTCTTTGTTTCGCAAAGCAGTCTCGAGCAGGCCGGCTTGTAAATTGTAGTAATTCAACGCTAAATATTAGCGTGGGAGGTAGTCGCGATGTCAAATTCTCGATAAATAGTGAAATCCAGTTGAATACCGGTGTAAAAAGTTTCATCTTAGTGTAAAAAGTGGTTAAATTAACGGATTAAGTGCCTAAGTTTTGACAGACGCTTCGGGAAGGGAGAGAGAAAAAAACACACACACACACACACACGCATACTCACACTGACGGTTCACGCCGCCAGTGCCGTTCCGTTCGTTCCTACTCGAGTTGACGCAACCGCCTCGTGTTCGTAAGATCGACTTTAATACACCGCCTAGTTTGTTTATTGGTTAAAAAGTTCATATATTATCATATCATTCAGTTTCTAATATATAACCAAAAGTGTAAAATAACCTCAAAAACGGTGGAGAGTTTCGGTGTTGGATACGGCCAGGGCGCGAATACAGGCGACTGGATGAAGCCACCGGGGGACCTATTTCTTTACTGCGACATGAAGGATCTGGGCGCAGATATGGTACCTACCTTAGTTTTTATTTTACATATTTCATCATAGCCCACGGCTCAGACCGCCTTATATACGATGCCATAATTATTTGCATTCAGAACTATGTAATCTTGAAATTTTCTGGTATAATTCAAATGTAAACAAATAAGATCTCGATGTGCGTGTCTATTAATTACAAACAAAGCTTATTAGGTTGTTGACGATTAGGAATCGATTTATTATCTACGGGGTTTTTAGGAACGAAATGATTAAATTTTAGTTCAGGAAAGCTTACATACGGTATTTATAATCCGTAAAAAACGATTTGGGATTGGAAATTTTTAGTCCATCGTAATAACGCTCGATAAATTGATATTTAATGTCGCCGAGTTAGTTTCGGGGCTCTTAACTACATACTTCCACATGTTATTTATTAGTCTCTTTTCTCAATCACCAATAAATTAAATAATAATCGGATCAATTATTCTCTTAGAAATTGTATATAATTCAATTTTTTCTAACTGCGAAACGTCATATCATTGATTAAAGCTCTTAGTATTCGAAACACGTGCTCGAATGGGCTCGTAGTATCCGTTCTGAAACCAATTGCAAAACGATCTTCGTGATCGTATCTAACGAACAAGTTATTTCGTACGAGGTGTACCTGCGCACGGTGCATAAAGAATAAATCACGTCCATTTGGGTATACCTATAATACGTATTTACGAACTCGACTCGACTCGACTCTCTTACGTTAGATATGAATTCGAACACGTCGAGAGAGAAATAGAGATCGAGATATAGAGAGAAGTTGGTATAAATACTCGAGCAATGCCGGGGCCTGAGTTCATTGTTTACATTTAAGCCGCGTTCACACCGATTTATATAGAATTGAGATTTACGGGGGATCTGATACTAGTCTGACGGTAATACAAGTTGATTCGCATCGCGAGATTAACAGCAGCAGCAGAAAATCTTTGTAGCTACATAAAAGATAAGCAACAAGTTTCAAGTCACAGTTGGCAGCCTTGCAGCTGTTTTCTCCCTCGGAATAATTATTTCGAAGCTAGGTATAATTTTTCCCGAATGACACCGCGTTTATTATAACTTACACGCTTTTATTTTTATTCGCTATATTTTAAGGAACTTGTAAGACCGAGGCGCCCTTTCCCACGAACTACTACCCCGCGTTTATTTAACTTTTTAACTCTTGGACGTAGACTCTAAAGTGTAAAACCTACATAATGGTCTCGACCTTGCGTATACCTGCCCACAAACCGGATATACTCCGTCCGTTCTATACTTCTCGACTTTTATACACGTCAGATCGTTGTATCGTACGTGTCAAGATTCAGATCGCGCATCTTATTTTATTTTCTTTTATTCTGTTTATTCTTATCTTTTTTTTCATTCTCAGCTTCGTATTATCCCCTCTGCCCCTCCCCCCCCCCTTTTTTTTTTATTTGTACATCTGGGTACATTTTCTTCCGCGTTCATCGCCGGTCAATGTACACCAAACTTTTGAAGATTAGATTTTTACCCGTTTATGGACGCTAATTCTTGTTCGTCCTTTCTCTCGTCAATTCTGTTTTTATTTTTATTTTATTTTTTTCGTTTTCTATAACACGATTCAATTCAAAACATGACGAATAAATTCGTTCGAAAGTTTTCACGTATATTCATCGAATTATGAAATTTCAGACTCACTCGAGGATCCCTTATAAATTTGAATTGAATAAATAAAAAATAACGTTTCGGTGTTATGATTATTGTTAAAACTAACTACCAGTGAGGTTTGAAATTTTAATGCAATAGCTAACTACCACTGAGGTCACGTTACTATAGGGGAATTTGAATAAAAATCAACTACCAGCTGTAACAATGTCTCTGAATATCGATTCGCGTGAGTCACTCTCTATCTTCCCGTACCTCAGAGATTCAGGGACGACGCTATTACACCTAGCTCCTGTGCCAGTTGCGTAAATATCAAATTCTACATGACAATAATTTCTCTTTTTAATTCATTATTACATATATGTATATATATAAATTTTTAATTATATTTCTTTCACCGTTATATTCTACAGCGCCCGTATTACACAGCGTTGATATACGTTAAATAAATTTCTCTTATTTTTTAATTTTTTTTTCTTTTTTCGTATAAAATTTATTCTCTCAATTACCTAGCTGAAGATTTATCACAATATCTAATTACGCTCGTTTTTAATAACACCGTTAATTAATACCTAAATATATCGTTGACGTTATAATTACAGACAAAAATATAAAATTCAATGAGTTAAAATTATGCAGTCTACTAGATAAATTTTCTACAGCAGTTATTCAATTATTATTATTATTAATATTATTTCTTTACAAATTGCATCAATTTTTTTTTTTTCTCTCTCCTAATGAATCTGTATTCGCAAGTGCAAGGGTCCTATACGTGCGGCAAATGATAATATCATCACTATTTACTTTTATTTTTTTTTTCATAAATCGTATTAGTTTTAGCTCTGAATAAGATTTACTTTTTATACATACATTTTTTTTTTCTTCTTTTTTTTTTTCTCGCATTTACTTTTGTTTTCAAACTCATTCAAAGTTTTGCAATTTTTCCATAAGCTTTGTCCCTCGTCCTTCTATAAGGTTGCCTCTCTGTTGAGGGGATGCGTACGAAAAGAAACCACCACCACCACCCCCCCCATCGCCTTCCTATTTTTCTCGAGTCACATAGCCGCGCGCGCATTTCCACCGGTAGTTCGTACACACGCATACATATAGGTATCCTTCTGCTCGGAAATTGGCTTTCATAATACACTTATATTATTTTATCGTTACACGAATCATATCACATATTATATCATCGGTATTAGATTAATTTCGTAACTGAGTCGAGAGAGATGACGCTCTTTATTTATTTATTTATTCTTCTTCTTTTCTTGTTTGCATTTATTGATTGACGGCACTTCTCTGTTAGTTCCCGTTAATATAAGTGGATAAAAATTATAATGAAATAAATGAATAAATAAATTGAACAATCAGCAAACTTACAGTTGTGTTTAGCATATATATATGTCAGTAAAATCAAGCTATATATCCAAAATTTAGATTGAAAAAAAAAAAGCATATTTCGCGAGACAATAGACAATCTCTCTTTACGCTTACGCGCAGTATGACGAAATTTCGAAGTCATTTACACATAAAAATACCCTAAACGAAATTTTTCTTCGCGAATAATTACTTATACCGTGAAGATTCGTGAATGCGGATCACTTTTTGATGCTTCACAATGAATTGACAATGAACACAGATTCATTCAACAAGTGATCAGCATCTATAGAATCAATTAATGTTACTTTGTTTTATTGAATTTTATTTATTTCTGTACTTTCGTCAGACTGAACCATCTTATTGCGGCGTTGTGAAAGTCGGGTGAGATCAAAGGCACCGTATCGTGCGGTGAAAAGAAACAAATCTATTGTATTGGTGTTTTAGTCTCGTCGCATATGGGGAAAAAAACATTCCGCCGGATTTAGACATGATATAGACATCGCTAGGTTTTGAAAGTAAATATGAACGGGAATAATCGAAGGTGCCTCTTACGTTATTTAAACTTGGTCTGTAGGTACATGAGATTGAAATTTTTGTCTTATACCAATATGTACACGACAATGTCACTTCACTTAGAAACCTTGGGGACCAAACATAAATCGTGTCCAAATGACAGGATAGCAAAAAATAAAAGTTATGAAAAATGAAGATAAAAAGAACAACAAGCCTTATGGCTTATACCCTTGCTTTAATTCTCTTCGATATTGTTATCGAGGATCAATGTCTGTTCCTCGTCATCCATCGTGTGTACGAACACTTAGGTTGCTATAAAAAATGCTCATCTATACTTATACCTATACGAAGTTAATGAACTTTGGTATTCCGTTGAAAAAAATTCAGAGGATCGACGATCTTGCGACTAATTTTACAGCTACAAAGTTAGAATCTTCGTTTTATCATTTTGCTAAGCGAAACTAAGCTTTTTTTTTTTTTGTTCATATCCTTCAGCACCTACTCTGTGTCTCTTTAACCGATGCTCTTATTTGAGATACTTACTTGAACTTTTGAAAAAAATTTCAATTCAATATATTACGCCGTCGCAACTGTCCGAGGGAACTTTACCTTTATAGGTATCTGTTTCTTTTAATTAAAACTACTATTTGAAATTATCGATCCGTGAAACGCTCAGAAGACCCTGCGGGGTGATTCACTGCTGCAGACTCGCTAGACGGACGCACCCCTCGACTAGCTCGGATAATCCCTGCTTGGAAAATAAAGAAATTTTACTACGCAGCTGTACAGATGCATTTTATACAGTTTTTTTTTTTTTATTTTCGTTTTTTGTTGAAAACAGTCGTCTTTTTTTTTTGCACTGTATTTATGATAACCTATCTAATCAAAAAGAGAAAAAAGAAACGCTATAAGACGATCTGCACTCCGGTATCACTGTATTGTTCCAAAAAATCTTGTACGCTCGAATACGTATTTTTTTTTTTTTTTTTTTTTTTTTTTTCGACGAAAAAGATGAAATTTATGCGACTCACAAAATATAGAACATGAACGTGTTCAAATTTCTTCATCTTTCATTTCTCTTCTTTCTCTGTTTTTTTTCTCCCGTATATACTAGACCTGTAACAGGGTAGGGACAGGCTTTGCTGAAGCCAGCCGTGTCTAGTAAACTATCATTCCGATGCGGTGAGGGTAAGTTATCGGCTTTCGAAGCACAAGGGTTGAATTGCTACTGGTCTCGTAGTTGCTAGGAGCGCAACGCCTGCGCCGCAAAAATTTCTTCCTGCACTTTGATAGCCGATGGATTCTCGGGGTACATTTGGACTATACTTTTTTCAAATGAAAATCGTCAGCGATAGAATGATGAGAAAAAAAAAAAAAAAAAAAAAAAGAAGAAGATAAAGAAAAGAAAATAAGACGAAATAGACTTGCATTTTATGTACACATTGATTTACTCTAACTATAATCGTTAGATACATGCGGTGAATTTATCGCTAGAAAATTTCATCGCAAAATATCCTTAATACGGAGTAGTTATCTCGAGATATTCAACTCGGTAGACCATAGCTTGCCGCTGCTGATGCTGCCGATGCTGCTGACGAGGCGCTATACGGCTTGGGCAACCGGTTACACCGCGAGTAGTAGTCAACTACGTACGTTCTATACGTACTCCAATGGTTAGTCGTCCAGGAGTCTCATTGCGAGGGACGAGAACTGTGGAGTGTGTAGGTACATATAGTTATACACGTGTAGTGTCGTGGTATACTAACCGTGTACCATCTACTTCGTGCATATACGTGTGTTTAAACTACTTCCGAGCAGCGTCGTACAAAGACGAGCGACTGAATGCAGAAAGAGTCGGAAATGAACCCGAAGATTTCACCTAATTAAAATAATTTCAACAGATTTTATGTGACTTAACATGATTTCTGCGGAAACTATATATTGAATTTATTGATTTCTAACTGTCGTCTCCTACGGTATTCTTATCTATCCTCAACGATCCCGAAGATTATTTCGCTCGTTTAATTTCTTATAAGATTTCTCATTTTATTCGTATACATATAACTTTCCTCAACGAATAATCCCTCTCGATTTCGGCGTGGGAATTTATTACAGGCTAGACGTTTACGGTTTACAATTACCCTAACCCTGTACCACTGCAGTTGCCAGACTTTTCTTTCACTACTAGCTGTTACTGAGTAGCTACGCGAGTAACAAAAGACTTAAGAAGAACGCATAAAACCAAACCAAATAATGATCACCCTCGGTTTAACCCTTTGAAGCTTAAACCGTAGTTTTTTTTTTTTTTTTTTTTCCTCTAAAACCCTCATAAAACCAATTTTCGCATAAATCGCGGTCTAAAGATGATCAGATTCTTCCACCCTTCCTAATTCCCGGATGTTAAAGAATTCGGAGAATCTTAACTTTCGTAATTTATTTGCAAATTATTATATTATAATTTCGAATAATTGGGTTTCCTGAATTTCCAAAAGTACAAATTTTATGCTGAATAAAAAAGAATACTAAATATTTTTATAATTTTTTATAATTTTTTATTCTATCATCTTTTGCTCCCATTGTCTAAATCTTTAGTTACGTCGCTGTTTAGATACGTGACTGTTTGAATCGTTTTCGTGCGAATGTAGCAGTTGGTGTATTACCTCGTGTATAGTTGTTTACCATTACCATAGTAACCGTTTAACGCGTCTGTACACATACGTATAATAACTTACAGAAAAAAAAACAAAGAAATCAAATAAAATGTCTCCGTTTATGTGTTAGATAAATATTATGTAGCTAAGTATAGAAAAGTATAGAGATAAATTTTTTATTATAAGATAAAAAAAAATAAGGAAAATAAATAAATTGAACGAAATAAGTTAGGAAAAAAATGATTCCTCACTGTGCAGTGTTAAAAAAAGAATAAATAGCAATACATCGTAAACCATCGCTCGTTGTCAGTCTCATAGTCGCGATCCATTACCGCTACCGTAATATATCCTATCTTATAAAAATTTCTTTCATCCCCAACGTGAAACATCGTACGCAACCATCTACCTCCTCGCACACCTTAGTGTCCAGCGTTCAGTCGACGGAGAAGGTCTCCGTCACAGGTGTGCGAAGAAAAGTAATGGAGAGGGGATACCGCGATATGGACTGGACTGGACTGGACTCGACTGGACTGTAGAGTAATAAAGGGGTTCGGGGTGGGAGGTTACGTACACCTTTTGGTTCGAATCACTCGCGGAACGCGAACCTGGTGGGGGTGGATGAGGAGGTAGATGGGGGGGTTAGAGTGGCCGTGACCCGTGGTGCGTGGGGAGGGGTCGCTGCCCCATGGTGTAGAGGTATTATAGCTCTAGCAGTCTAGCGCGGACTTTGCTCTCTCGCTTCTTCTTCGTCTTTGGGTGAGAAGCGCGTCCCTCTCAACGCGCAACGCGGTCGATAGGTACGAGGAGGCAAAAACCCCACTCCTTTTACCCCAAACCTTACTTGACTGACTTTACTTCACTTTATTTTACTTTATTTTACTTGACATGACTTAACTCCTTCCGAACGTTCATGTAGCGATCCAAACTATATGATATACTATATAAAAGTATTTTAATTTCAAGAAGAAGAAGAAGAAAAAAAAGAAGAAGAAGAGAACGAAGATAAAATTACATGCGATACAGTCTATAAACCAAATAAAAATAGCAATTATTTAGCGATACTCTTCAAACAGGAAAATATGGGGATCACAGGAGTACCCAGTTGGCCAGAATACAACTTTTTGGTGATTAATTCATAATACTGCAGCCCTTGTGATACAAATCATCCCTTACTTGTCGTTGCTCACATTTTTAGCTTGATACCAGTTTTTTTTTTTTTTTTAATATATTTCGGCGTGATTATCATTGCAAATATTTGAAGATGAATTGTTTTTTTCCTTTGATTACATTTTTATATATATATATCTATATAGGAAAGATGATCAACGGTCTAAATCCAGGTGTAACTTATTTGCGAACGCTATACCAGGTAGCAAAGAAAGTTCCTACTATCTAATTCTTATATCTGCCTATATAGATTGTTCTATTTTTTTTTGCTTTTTTTTTTTCTATCTTTCTCTTTTATTTTTGATGGCGTATATCGAGAGCATTCAATTCTATCATGCGGTCGATTATCATCCGAGAACCGATGGTTTGATCTTGTGGTTTTTGCGGTTTGTCTTTACGCCAAGCTATCTTCGATTACTTTATATCGTTAACATTTTCTTTTCGGGTAGCGTGCGACTTTATACAGGTAATCAATTATTCATTTCTTTAATTCGAATATGTAATAAACCACCTTTGACCTGACGATCTGCGATCCATTTTAACCCTATAAAATATATTTTTACATCAATTTATATTTTCGCGGAAAATAAAAAATCTACAATATTTTAAACAATGAATGATTTATCAATCGATTTTACAAAATCCATACGTATTTATTGGTCATATGGTATTATTTATTATTTCAGATCGCTCCCTCGGCGAAAAAACTTTGGGGTGTAGATGAAGGTGGCTCCAAAGATGAGGGTGGCGTCAAAGGCGGTGGGATACTTCATCTGGGAGATCATCAAATGTGGCGAGATTCTACATGGAGTACGTCAGGTATACTTATAACTACTCGTATACATATAAGGCGATATAGGAGTCATAGGAATTTGTTTTTTTTGTGCAATCGATTGAAGTTTTTTTTTCTTTTCTTTTCTTTCTTTTTTCTATGTCAAACAACATTGATTTCTTAAGTATGTATACCCCGAAGCTCTCCGTCGGTTTTTTACCTCTCGAAAGTCATCGATGTTTGATAATGATAGTCAGCAACTTTTTTTTCTCCACCTCCAGCTTCTCCTCCTTTTCCTTCTTCTTCTTCTTCTTCGTTTATCGTTTACCCGATTTATGCACACCTCCTAGTCTTTCGAGTACGCGGTAGCGCCGGATTCATTGCGACAACATTAAACTGGGGCGTCGATACTTTACGACTACGCGTTTACAAGGCCTAGAAATTATAGAATTAGGTACAGGATGGTGTAAGGCACTTTCCACACTAGATTAACGCTTCTATAATCGGTTTAAACATCCGTTCGGGTCTCAGATTTTCATGAAAAAAAAAGACTATTCATCGATTTGATTTTTTATAGTCAAGAACGGATTATGGCCTTCAAGATATTTCCGAAAGATCAATCAATAATCAATATCCGCATTTCACTTTCCCTACATTTAATTCAATATCAGCGAATCAGTGTATTCACTCATTTTTGTTTTAATTTTATTTATCGTTTTCGCAAAGGGAGGAAGACCTAGTAAATTTTCCATGAATTCTTCGACTAATCATAAACCAATCTGTGAGGATGCATTTTTTAGAAGATTTAGTCTGATTTTTATACAATTTCATGAACCATTATTCGTAAGGATTATGAACTTTTCACAAAATCAAAATTTTGCGAGGATTTTTTGAAAAACCTGTTCAAAATACAAGAAGCATTGACCTTTGTCCGTTGATTTTACGTGATTTAAACAACGTGTATTGAATGACATAAAACGCGATTGATTTTAACAGTTCTTTGAAAAAAAAAATGTTCTCTCCTAAGTTTAATAACCGGAATTATTTCAAATAAACGTGTCTGTAACCAACTGCTTATAATAACCGAAGATTTCCGACTAGATATCGCCTACTAAAATATCTTATCGAGCCTCTCAAATTTATGATAATAAATTTATTTCTATATCGTATATCAGTGAATTAAATAACTACCCTAATGAATTCGTGTGTAATTATTATACGGTTACAAATTAATAACGAAAGTTTTTCACCCCCATTTTATGATATAATACGTTCATTTGATTTCTAAACGTATGTAACACGCGCGAGAATCAAACTCTTTTAAGTCGAGTTACAAATTCGTTTCATAATACCAGTAATAGCTGTACCTGCGTAACATACTTACCTGCATATTATAGTTTATTTTGCATATAACGCCGCGAGTATTCACTTCAATAAAGGTGCTGCCAACGCGTAGGTGAATTTTGCGATCTGTGGTGTACCTAGTAGGTAGGGGCGCCGGACGCACGACGGTACCGATGGGTGCAACGCGGCTGTTGCCATGGCGACAGACGCTTGTTAGCGTCGGTGGTGGTGGCGGCGTCGAGGGGGAAAGTGGGGGCAACGTCCCGCCGCCACCCAGGGCCGTCGCCCACCCATACGAGCCACGGGATTATTGGTTCAGATTTATTAATGAAAAAGGAACTAATCGATATACATGTATATATATATATATATATATTTTTTTTTATTTTTGTTTTCATTCTATCTCGGTTTCTATTACTTAAAAGATCAAAGCATCATTTTCATGCTTTTCAATCTCGACTCTGAACAGAGTTGAAAAATCTAAAAATCAAACTGCAGGTTGAGTGAAATGAGCTTTTTCTTCTTTTTTTTTTTTCACCATTTAATGAATTACTTAATTCATGATTTATCTAGGAAACTCGTAGCTGACTCGTAGTTTATATTTGAGGATAATATTTTTATTCATATAATTTTTAGTTTATAATTGATATTTTATTTATGAGGTATCAGATATCAATAATGATATTTATTTCAGACAATGCTGTATCACAACCGATCTCAATGGGCACGGGAAGACGTGTTGGCGTTGGAACGGGATACCACCACCAGACTTCGGAGGTTGGGGCAGTTCTCAGTCCCAGAAGCAGGTATGTAAAATTTTGAAAAATTCTATGCGTATTATTCTATAGCGATAGGTACGACAGAATAGGAAGACTTATTATATAATTAAAAACTGTAAATCTGGAGAAAATGAAAAAAATCTCGAATTTCCGTTTCTACGGCTATTTTTTTCTTCTCGCTGAAAAGATGAAAAGAAACTGGCTTTTTGTATTATGAAAAAAATTCATTCTTATCCAAATTTTAATGATACTACTACCTCGAATTTTTGATAATATTAACACAAACTCGTGTTTACTATTCCCCTAAATTCTGAATGATCGTCGGCTAATTCATATTCTATAATATTATCTTTTTTATTTTTTTTGATTTTTGCAGCGAAACTGGTGGTCTTGGTGTCAAAATGGTGGAATACGTTCTAGGCTCAAGTCCCACCACCCCAAAAGATTTGGAACCACGAATGGGAGCCTTGAGATTGGTAAGTCCATGAAAAGAACAAATAAAATTAAGTAAATAAATAAATAAATAAATAAAATTGAAGAAAAATATTTTGTATAGCTTTAATGCAATGACTTATAATATAATATATAAAAGCTATACCCACATTGAAAAAAAAAAAAAAAAAACACTTTCGAAAAAAGTTTTTTTTTTTTTTATACTTTCGAAATAAAAGCGGCAAAACAACGCTAGTATTATAAGTCTGTTATTCCGTCACGTTCAGTAGAGCGATTAAACATCGTAACAGATGTACACAGAGTACTGAATTCGCACTTTGCCTTTGTATCTATAGAACGCGGACGGAGACAAGAAAGAGAAAGAAAAGGGTTCGGCAAGCCCTTTCGACGGGTCTAAGGACGACAACGGGCCTCAGGGCAACGGACTGGGCCCTCAGAATGGCCTTGACGATGACAAAGGATTCAAGTGAGTTTCACATCATACAGGCGCACACGCGTCTCTTTCTTTCACTCTCTATCCGTTTATCTATCTCGCTTTGAATTATCAATTAATTAAACGATTCCTCGACTTGTGATAAAAATTTTATGAAAATGAAGAGAAAATATGCAATTTAATGAACAATACACGTATAGTCGAGATATTTAGCCGCCCATATGCCAAGGGAGCGCGGAAACAGAAATAAATCGTTTTCCTGGTTTGGCTCTCTCATTTTAAAACGCCTAAAAAAAAAGATAGGAAAACTTATTACTGTAGTAGTGATAATCGTGATAAAATGATCATTTGAGCAGCTGATTAATAGCTCGAGATTCACGTTCATTATTGAGGGTATTTTATGAAGTGTATTTTTTCATAGTTCGGGGAAACTAATTACCGGTAGAATCTTCTTCTTTTTTTATCTTTGTCGTAGTAATTGATTAGAGTCTTTAAAGCTTGCATATTCCATCCCAAAAAAAAAAAATTATCTTACATATTGCGAAGACGAAACACACCGTACGTCTTTTGTCATGATTTGACTATGTGCATACTGCTAATTGCTATGTGTACGCAAATGATGAACAGGATTTCCTTTAACACGGAACACCTCGGTCCCTGATTCTTTTCGGTAACCTTTTTCCTGAAGTTTAATTCTTCGAAGCTTTAAGTTATGTTATAGTTTCGGCGTATTATACGGTTTCTTTCAAAAATCACTCATCAAAAGGAGTCATAAGATTGAACAAAAAAAATGTCTTTTTTTCTCGCGAAACAAAAAAGAAGAAAAAAAAAAAAATTATTTAACTTTATTTCGAACGCATCTTACTTGTCTATAAAATTAACGAAGTTAATAAATGAAGTTTAAAAAAAAAAAATTACCACTCTTAGAACGGGCTTAATAGTTAAAAAACCGTAGCAGATGCCACGCACGGACTATACCGTAATAGAAGGCGATAGCTGTCAAGGGCGGGCAATAGCACGCTACACGCTCTCCACGCTGCCGATGACAGCGGACAACTTCTGCCTCCGTATATCCCCTCTACTTATTCAATTCTTTAGTTATTTTCTCGCAGATACTATCCCGTAGAGTTTAAACTGCGTGTTTTTGCTCCCATCTAACGATCGCCTGGCGAACCAAGCAGCATCGTAGTTATCGATATCTGCATTACCTACCTTTTCCGCGCGTTTATCGGCGGTAGATAGAGATTCTTATCAAAAGATCGTATAAAATCGGAACGAATTCTTACGCGATTTTGATTTACGGTCAATTATTTATTCATATCGGCGGATAAAGACGAAATAATTATTCTCCTACTCCCGTAGAATTTTATTTAAAAAACTACGATAATAATTAGAATAGTTTTCGTTTTTTTTCGAACTCGTTCAAAAATTAAAAAATTTCGTTTATCCAATTTTGTTGCTTACCATTTTCAAACATCGTTTCATACTTTTTCAAACTTTCTCAAGATCCGAATTTTCGATTAGTAGTTTTTTTTTTTTTTCAGTCCTTAAAACGACCTCCTAAAATGTAATTCATCTCGTTAGATTGGATCTTATCGATCCAATCTGTATATACGTATTGCGGCGTATTAACAAGCCAAATATATTTTTCGAAGGTCAAGATTGCCGAATTGTTATTCGAAGGTATCGTATTAGGCATTCATTTGTTTCTACGAGTCGTATTTTTTTTGAATTTAATTGTGCTTGGCAGGTATATAAAAATCGATCAAAAAATAATCTAGAGCTCGTAAAATTTATCTGACTATCATGCTTTGTTCTTATACATTAAATAATATGCACGAACCGCGTTCCCACGGTTTATATTCACCGTATACGCATATATGGCTAGGTACCATACAATGGTATTATATTTTCGACATTTGATATAGGGAGTTGAAAATTTTATCTTGGTGGTCAATTTTGCAATGATCACCGAAATGGAGCGAGAAATTATTCATTTTATATTATTATTTTCATTTCATTAGATATTATTACGTAATATATTTCTCTCACATTAAAGAAACACTATTCCGATACGTTACTTATATGATTATATAGTACATAGACGCGACATCGGAATATAATTACGTAAATAAAACCGCGTAACCTCATCCCCTTTTTTGATCGTTCTGTAATATTCAACTATAATCGCGATATTTTATAGTTTTTATTAAAGTTTTGTTATCTCTGTACCCTTATTAAAGAATCGAATCTTAAAAACTCGAAATTTAAAGTTATCGCATTTTTAGGAAGTAAAAAATTCGTAATTAAATTTATTCTCCAATATTTAATAAATCCTTTAATCTAAGGGTTGTATAATTTTATTTATTTTTTCTTTTTTTTTTTTTTTCCTATATACCAAAGATTTTATCAATTTCAATTCTGTACATGTATGGTACGGGAGAACAGGGTAACTGAATCTAGAAAAAAAAAAAGAAGTGTATCAGTATGTTTGTTGAAAAAAAAATTTTGATTTGGTTAAATTTCTCATAAATCATTTATAACTTGCATCATTACGCATATACATAGGTACTTATCTAAAAAAAATATTTATTCGACAGTTACAAATTTCAATGCCAAATTACGTCATATATTTTCTAATATGATGGATGGGGGACCCTCTATCCTCTACTCCCTTTGCGGTAGTATATAGTTAGTTTTATTTATCGCAAACTTCGGATACTTTTATAACACGTCTTTTTTTTTTTTTTTCTCTTTTCTTTTTCTTGTTTACCGACTAAATATTGTTTTCCCTTTCACTATTGGTTACATCGTTAATATTTTTATTATAATTATAAACAGCATTTTGGTATTATTGAATTTAGAGACTATTGCGAGAAAGAAAGAAAGAAAGAAAGAAAGAAATAGAAATAGAAATACAAAAAGAAAGAGAAAGAGAGAAATACATTAGGTACGATTATTTCTTGAGGCAGAGAAATCATCAGCACTAGTCATACGATGATGTGATACACCGGTTTGTCATATATCATGCTTATATGTTAGTTATAAGCGTATAAAGCAGCGAGACATATTGTATGGTGGTAATGAGAAGAATAATTTAACGCGCAAGTTGTTGCATATATATGTATGTATATTTGTGTATGCATAATACCATTTCCTAGTCCTTCCGAAGAAATTTTAAAAGAGAAAGGAGCATTAAAATTTGAAGAGTAAATAAAAAATAATATTAAATGATTATCATATTCACGTTGTATACGTATTTACTTTTCCTTAAACATATACCTACGTAGATATTATATACAATTTAGGATTACACAGATTGCGCTAACGATACGTTAACATGATACCAAAATTTCAACCTCGTTCATTCACCTCATCGTTTAAAACAGCCCTTCGTGATTCAAGTGGAACACACAATACCCCTCATCATTTAATTCCTCAATTTTTACTTCTTTGCGAATTGGATCCCACCGTAAGATTTATTTATGCTTCTTACACTATTTCTATATTTTCTTTAAGCTTGAACTGTTCTGTATCCTTTCTTTATCTCTCTTTTTTTCACCCTTTCAGAAGACCTTGACGGGGTCAAGTTTCCAGTTTTAAGTTTTCATCTTTGACTCGGTCGATACCATTCGGGGCAAGCGTAGTTTGGCGAACCAAACCGACCCTCTTTGCGAAAAAAAGAAACAAAAAAAAAAAACGAAAAAAAAAATTCTTTTAACTTCTCCCTACTTACTGGGGTAAAGGAAAAAAAAAATTGGTATTTGTATACGCGCATACTATACAGTACTCGCGGCGAGTGTCAATTGTTTCTCCCTTTATACTTGTTTCCGCTTTTGTCGGTCTCTTCTATCGCCTTTCGCTTTGGTAATTCGGCGACTCGTCTCTCTTTTCTCTTTTCTTTTTTCTTTTTTCTTTTTTCTCTTTTTTTTCTGGGATTCCGTACCGCGCGTTTACGATATCCTAAAAAAAAAAAAAAAAAAAAAAAAATCGTGGAGTGAAAATAAGGAGGGAGGTGATTCGTATTCGGGACTCAGAACGTATAATTACGCGTTGAGTATTATGCGAGGCTTTCTGCAGGGGCATTGTACTTTTTGTCAATTTTAACGATCGTTTAATGAGAATTTCTAAACGCGGAAAGAAGCCTCGCTTTAAAATTTACCGGTTTTTCAAATACACACTATAGAACAAAGTAATACACGTTGCGGGTTTAGCTGCGAAGAAACCACGAGTTAACGTTGAATATAATCTGAGAAAGTTCTCACAAGAATTTAGGGGACACTTAAAAATAAATTTTTGTATTGCCGAAAAATTTAACGTCTATGTTACTGACCACAGTTACGTTCAACCCGCAGTATCCTCAACTCTAAAGAAACTTACTACCTTAACGATTACAATGATAGTTGAAATTCGTAGTCTGGGACAGATTTTTCATTATTATTATCATTATTTGATGAGGAACTTTAAATTCTCATTACTCTAGTGTGGAACTAATTGAATTAGTATTAAGAGATTGATTTCGTGAAGCTTTTGTTGCAAAATGAAATTCGTCATTTTTTATCCTGCATTTTACCTTGCCGATTGATAATGACGATTAATAAAAATATATATTTTATCTTTATTCCAATTCCGATTATTGCAGTGATAATTTTCACAATTTCTTACCCGATAATTCTATTATTTCAGGATAGAGGGCAAAGGAATGAGAATTTATTTGACATTAGGATTATTACACGTGTTTAACATCTGAATTTCGATCTTTACGGAGTCTATATTCGCATTATGACATCATATGATATTACATTAATGTCTGATAAGTGAATTCTCAGAAATGAGGAAAAACAGAGAATTATTTATGGGGTTTTTTTTTTTATTTTTTCTTTATATTACTTGTTTTTATTTACTTTCATAACTGGCATTTGTTGAGTGGGATGACCACGGAATTCGGAAAAGAAAAAAATCCTATACTTTGATAATTGATATTATACAGGGGTTTTTTTTTTTTCGTTGCTATAAGTCACGTGTGGGTAGCAGATGTTTGAGATTCTTCACAGTTGTGCAGATTTATAATATTCCTAAAGATAACTTATTGGAATCGGACGGGAATTTTTTTTTTTTTTTTTTTTTTTTCAAGAGTTAAAATCCTTGAAATATCTTGAAATTTTATTTAGAGTCTTGAATTTCTTTCAATTCACGATATTCTACATATGGTCTCATATGAAATTGATTTTGTAATTTTTTAAAAATGACCTGAAATTTGCAAATTTAAATTTCGCAGACACGATGTAATATGTATAGATATTAAACTAATGCATAATTTTCTTCATTTTCAAATCTAATAAAATAATAAAAATATTTTTGAAACTAATATTTTTAACAACCCTTCAGATTTCACACAACGAATGTAAGGAAAAAAAGCAGTAAAATACAAGATTATTTACGGTTAAATTATTTACTAAATCGGAAAATCGTATATCCGTTCGAGATCATCTTACGTTATAATTAACCATATACCAGATTCCAGACATCTTCGATCCAGTAGCTTAGCTAAAATCAGGCAAAGATTTTTTTGCAATGTAGATCATTACTATTTTCTTTTTCTTTTCTTTATCTTTTCAATTCCTGAAAATTAGAATATATGCTTTTCTTATGTCGTAAAGAACGGTTCCCCTATGGATAAGAATCGCGGGATCGATTTGTGTGTCAATGTATTTAGCGTGAAAACGTGAAATCGGAGGCGGAGTAGACATGACTGAAAATTCAAATATTGATATCAAAGCTTTGTCTCCCCCTGGTACTATCGATTCAAACGACCTGCCAGCTAGGCAATACTTGTATACTTGTTCCCATAAATTAACGTCAAAAATCACCCGAACATTTTAAATCAATCCTCAAAAGGGTGCCAAATCTATCAGCTACAGGTATTATGCTTCTCCACGCGTATCTAATTTTATATACAAATTTACTCATTCGTTCTCGTTTTTTTTTCTCTCTTGCTTTCTTTTTTATATTTCGCTTTTTTTCCTTTTTCACTTCGATCGCGATGGCACGCCAACCTGTTACCGCGGCACAACACATATTATGAATTATTGTGCTTTTCACGTGATATCTATACTAGGGTGGTCCTAAATTCGGTCATATTCGAATTTCGATGTTCTCATGGGCCAGAAAGTTTCGAAATATATAAAAGAGAATCTAGTCAGAACCCCAGGTTCCTATCTTAATTCGAACTACTGCCCCAAAGCCTTCGAACTTTCCCATTTAAATAACACACGATTTTTAGTACTTCGGGGTTATTTTTTACTTCCTATCGCATTAGCGCTTCGAATAATCTGAAACTCCGCACACTCCTTACCTATAGTAGTAGGTATCTGTGAAAAACTTACAGATTTTTAACGACAATATTTTATTCATCGCAATTTGAAGATAAGAAATTTTTTATGATAAGCTCTCTAGCTTCGAAAATTATATCGTTTAAAATCTGTCGAATTTTCATGTAATACCTACTACCACACGTAAGGTGTGTACCAAGTTTGACATTTTTCGGAGCCATACTGCAATAGGAAGAAAAAAATTAGCCGCGAAATGTCACAAATTTTATTTTATTCATATCGAAAAGTTCGAAGGCTTTGGGGCGGTAACTTAGAATTGAGATAGGTGCTCAAAGTTTTAGCTATATTTTTATTTTTATTTTTGTATGTATTTAGAGACGTCGAGATCCTGGTCCATATATTGTATATATATAAGATATATCGCAGCTGTTCGGTTTATCCTATTTATGAGAATGTATAAGAAAGAATAATACCGTTTTTGGCAATAGTGAGAACAAGTAGGCGTAAAGTATACAGGGTGATTGGTTTTAATCGATACAGGGCGATATCTCGAAACCGAATAGACAAACAGAAAAAATTTCTCCACAAAAGTTGTAGGGTTCGGAGGGGGAAAGAACTGAGTAAAATCAGATTTTCTCCAGATGACCTTGCCGAGCTAAAATCAAGGTCAACTTTTTTTTTTTAAATGGAACCCTATATTTTTCGTTGCGGAATCGAATAAAGCATTCAATTTTGAATAAAAAATCATACGGATACATATCATCTGCAGTCAATTGTTGCGGAGATGAGAGCTGTGCAAGATGGGAGTGTCGGGGCACTGGGCTAGTTCGGCGTTGAGCTCTTTTCAGACAATTTTCGGAAGCCTATTTCTCGTGAACGAGTGGCTCAAAATTTATCAGACGGATTTCAAATTAATCTTCGAATCTCGAACTAAAAACTCATTGAAACGATTTTAGATAAATTGTGTAATTCGACGGCTGCAGACTTTCTAAGGTGAAGTTGCGAGAGAACCATTCAATTTTCATCGAGATATGTTTTGAAAATGAAATATGCGATTGTATTCAAAATTTACAGGTGACATCATTAGACGTCCAGGAAAAGACTCATCGAGGGAATTTTTTGATCTCTGGTTTTTCCAGAAAAAAAAGGTGAAAATTTCGCAATTTTATTTCTGTCGAATCTAGACTCCGAAAATAATTCACACGCAAGCTGATGACTGGAGAATTGGATTAATCATTATGAGAAGAGCTATGCAAGATGGACAATTGGGGCGCTGGGCTAATGCGGCGTTGCGGGAACGCTTACGTACGAGACAATTTAACCTAATCCAGGAACTTGATCAGAAGTACTAAATGACTCTTTATGACATACAGGTAATGAAAAACAATAACTTTATTGAAGGAATTTAATGAATTTTATAATCTTTTTCTACAGTGTCTTCGCTTCTTCAATTACTTTTCAAATATTCCCCCGTTTGCATCGATGCACAATTGTAATCGTCGCTGAAATTCGTTGACTGTTTTTCTGAGCATTTCAGCGGGTATTTCATTACACGCCGCAGTGATGCGGTCCTTCATATCCTCGGGCGTTGTAGGTTTCTCAGCGAAGACGATCCCTTTCAGGTAACCCCACAAAAAAAAGTCCGGTGACGTTAAGTCCGGTGACCTTGCTGGCCAACGCACGTGGCCATTTCGGCCCATCCAACGTTGCGGATAATTTTCGTTCAGAAAATCCGTAACAATGCGGGCGTAGTGAGCACCAGCCCCGTCTTGCTGGATCCACAATCGATCCATAGTGTCTGGATCAACGCCTTCCATCAATTCTGGCAGTTCATTTTGTAAAAGATTTAGGTAATTAGCCCCGTTGACGTTACCCTCGAAAAAATAGGGTCCCACCAGGTGACCATCTACAATGCCACACCACGCGTTGACCTTCCAACGATGCTGATTTTCAATCTGTCGCATCCAGTGGGGATTCACATCTGAATAATAGTGACAATTATGCCGATTTAATTCGCCGGTGTTTTGAAATGTGGCCTCATCGCTGAACATAACGCGGTTGAAAAATGTCGGATCGCGTGCTAATTCTCCCTGTGCCCACCTACAGAATGCTACCCGCTGAACCTTATCATTGTCTGACAGCTCTTGGTGAAGTGAAATGTGATAAGGGTGAAAACGAAATTTTTTGAATATTTGGACCACTTTCCACTGTGATATATGCAATTCACGACTTATTTGCCTCTGGCTGATATGGGGGTCCATCGCAGCCATTCCTAATGCCGCATACGTTATTGGATCTTCGGCACGCGATTTTTTTGATCGTATTCTCTTAAGAGTTCCACCGCGTGATCTGGGTACTAGTCGCTGTATCGTAGAATGGTTGGGATGCCGCCGATTCGGGTAATTTTCTTGATAGGATCGCGCTGCTGCTCTCGCGTTTCCTCCAGAGGCACCATAAGCCATAATAATGTCTACAATTTCGTTTGGCTGATAATCTGACATTTTTTTGATTTTCGTTCCGTACTATTTGTCGAAGTAATCAATGATTTACATGATGACGAGAACATCTGTCATAAAATTTGGAAAATTGTTTTAATAAATTTATTGTTTTTTTCATTGTTTGTATGTCAATTATTTAGTCGTGAATTGCATATTTCACAGTGGAAATATTCAATTTTCGTTGTGTGAGGCTAGCTATTACTAAAACATCCGGACAAATAGTACGGAACGAAAATCAAAAAAATGTCAGATCTTTTACAAAATGAACTGCCAGAATTGATGGAAGGCGTTGATCCAGACACTATGGATCGATTGTGGATCCAGCAAGACGGGGCTGGTGCTCACTACGCCCGCATTGTTACGGATTTTCTGAACGAAAATTATCCGCAACGTTGGATGGGCCGAAATGGCCACGTGCGTTGGCCAGCAAGGTCACCGGACTTAACGTCACCGGACTTTTTTTTGTGGGGTTACCTGAAAGGGATCGTCTTCGCTGAGAAACCTACAACGCCCGAGGATATGAAGGACCGCATCACTGCGGCGTGTAATGAAATACCCGCTGAAATGCTCAGAAAAACAGTCAACGAATTTCAGCGACGATTACAATTGTGCATCGATGCAAACGGGGGAATATTTGAAAAGTAATTGAAGAAGCGAAGACACTGTAGAAAAAGATTATAAAATTCATTAAATTCCTTCAATAAAGTTATTGTTTTTCATTACCTGTATGTCATAAAGAGTCATTTAGTACTTCTGATCAAGTTCCTGGATTAGGTTAAATTGTCTCGTACGTAAGCGTTCCCGCAACGCCGCATTAGCCCAGCGCCCCAATTGTCCATCTTGCATAGCTCTTCTCATAATGATTAATCCAATTCTCCAGTCATCAGCTTGCGTGTGAATTATTTTCGGAGTCTAGATTCGACAGAAATAAAATTGCGAAATTTTCACCTTTTTTTTCTGGAAAAACCAGAGATCAAAAAATTCCCTCGATGAGTCTTTTCCTGGACGTCTAATGATGTCACCTGTAAATTTTGAATACAATCGCATATTTCATTTTCAAAACATATCTCGATGAAAATTGAATGGTTCTCTCGCAACTTCACCTTAGAAAGTCTGCAGCCGTCGAATTACACAATTTATCTAAAATCGTTTCAATGAGTTTTTAGTTCGAGATTCGAAGATTAATTTGAAATCCGTCTGATAAATTTTGAGCCACTCGTTCACGAGAAATAGGCTTCCGAAAATTGTCTGAAAAGAGCTCAACGCCGAACTAGCCCAGTGCCCCGACACTCCCATCTTGCACAGCTCTCATCTCCGCAACAATTGACTGCAGATGATATGTATCCGTATGATTTTTTATTCAAAATTGAATGCTTTATTCAATTCCGCAACGAAAAATATAGGGTTCCATTTAAAAAAAAAAAGTTGACCTTGATTTTAGCTCGGCAAGGTCATCTGGAGAAAATCTGATTCTACTCAGTTCTTTCCCCCTCCGAACCCTACAACTTTTGTGGAGAAATTTTTTCTGTTTGTCTATTCGGTTTCAAGATATCGCCCTGTATCGATTAAAACCAATCACCCTGTATACTATGGGTAGAATTCATACAAGCAAATACTTACGCGTAGTACTTATTACCTCATTCGCGTCAATCACCTCAGTTATGCAAGGTGAAAAAAAAAAGAGAGATATAGAGAGAGAGAGAGAGAGAAGTAGCAGAAGAGGCGAAGAAGCAAAGAGGAGAGAAAAATTCTATGAATAATGGTAAATCTTTACGCGAGTATCTCTAACCACAGTAACCCACTGATCGATCGACACGAATTCTCTATTGCGTAAGCTGCTCAATACCGATGCCGTATGTGGTACCTATATTATACCCGTTGCCAGACGGTTCTCGGCGATGAAAACAGGTCGAAAAAAACCTCGACTTCTTATTTAAGAAACACGAAGAAAAAAAAAAAAAAAATGAACATTTATTTTATATACGATTATTTTAATCGCTTTCGGCACGCTTTTGTTAATATTTGTGTTGTTTTTTTGTTTTTTTTTTTCTTTCGCTCCTGCTTCTTCAATCGTATTTCCAATTAAATTGGAATTAATACTGCATTACGAAAGACTAGTTTTTCATAAATTTCTTTTACACTTGGAATGAATTTAAAAACTAAATGCAAAAATTTTTATCGAATAGCTCGTTCGGTTTGTTTCAGGAATTATAACAAGAATAAAAAGAGACCAAAAAAGATACACAAATTTATAATTTTTTACGAATTTTAATGCTCAATTGTTGGTCCGGCAGAAGGTTTACAGTTTTATATCTTGATTTAATTTCACTTTTCGAACTTTGTAAAGAATCTCGATGAATACCGACAGCGATCTAGTGTCCAGGATGTAATATATATCATAAAAATTTGCCAAAATCTTTTAAAAAAAAAGTTGTAAAAATGAAAGAGAGAAAAACAGTCAAGGTATTGAATAGATAACTCGATGAATATCCTGTTTGGCGTTTTTCTCTTATTGGCATATCTTTTTATTACGGAAACTCAGGTATGCCTTTAAAGACCAGAAACTGAGAAGTCCTGTTTAGTATTTAATCGAACGAATATTATCCCTCTCTACTTTCGTTGTTAGAGATCGAAGGCAGTGGAACGGCGAGAACAAATCTACGACGAAGGTCCCTGACATTTACGATTGCGGGTGGTCAGAACGACGTCACTCTCTTTATATAGAGAATATTGATGCAAGGTGTTTCACAGATACAAAAACGGAAAAAAAAAAAAAAACAAAAAAAAAAGTCCAAAGTAACAGGATTTTACATCACCTTTGCTAAATAAATAAACTTTATTCACACCTATTATTATTTCATTTTGTTTTTTTTTTGTTTTTATTTTTATTTCGACGAAAATCTTGGGGAATTTTGAACTAATGAATCGGTTTTTGGAAGAACCTCACTGCGTCTGGTAATATACTGCTTAATTCAGAGGCAGTTGAAAATCTGTAAATTGGTTGGAAATACCTGCAAGGAAAACTCGGTAACGAGTGTAACGACACGCTTTCAAAGTTTCTAATTCTTACTGAGGTAATGAAAGTCGTGGTAGAGAAGCTGGGATAATTGTTTAGCGTAATAAAATGCCAGAAAATTGTCTCCTGTAATCGAGGTGTATATAAATAAAACTATAAATTATCTTAGTAACGCGACTAATGATTTTCGTAACACTGTGCTTTCTGTTATAAACGAACAAAAAGGAAACAACTATATACTTGCATCATTTCAACATGCCTTTTCACCATTCGATTATAAGAAATCAAGAAAGTGCAACTCCGTATACTAAGATACGATTATTGATCGTATAGGTATACGTACAGTTTAGTCAAGAAAGTTTTGTTCCCCCATTTGATTTCTCAATTTATCAAACAATTCACAGACTATATCGAACCTATTTTATTTTTTTTTTTTCTTCACTTCACTCCGCACACAAATTTCGGATTTTCAGAAAAGGTTCAAAGAATTATTGAACAAAATTCTGACGATTTCTTGTTTGAATATGAAATAATGAAATAATGAAAAAAAATGAAAAAAATGAAAAATCAGTTGGAAATGACTGTCCGGTTTTTCTTTTTTTTTTTTGTCCTTGTTGCTTATTCATCCCTGAGACTATAATAATCTGGGTCAAAACATTTTTCTCTCCCCCTTTTTTTTTTCTAAACTTTATTTAACCTTTACTCCCCTCGTTTAATCATTTCTCTCTCTTTCTTTTTTTTTTTTTTTTTTCTTTTATTTTGGTACAGCTATTTTGTTCGAGCGGTAATTTTTTTTTTTTTCTATAAATACTCGGTCGTAGCGTCCTACATAATCGGTAAGATATTTTATCGAAGAGAATATATCGTCATCGTTGAATAACATTATGATTTCTTGTTTCACTCTCACTACACTTGCGGTGCCTATAGACCCGTACGTACGGTCATCATTAGCATATGAGTTCCTCAATGCTATATTCTTTTCTTAGCACGAAATGAATACCGATTTAACTTCTTAGTAGAATTATTCTATACGTTTAACATTTTAGCGGGTTGAAAGTTCCGAATTAAAAATTCGGAAGTTTTAAAATTCAGAACTTTCACCCCAACCCCTGATTACTAGTAGGGAATTAAAAGTAGATTTGATAAATATTAAAAAATAGCTTAAGAAATAAATAAAATCAATCTAAGAACCCTCGATTTTGATATTCTGTTAACAGTCGCACGCCTGGTAGCAGGCAGCCTTCACCAGGCGAGGAGGAGTTCCAAAAGAACGTATCTGCAACCCTTGCTGTTTCTACGGGGGCTGGGGGCGTCGTACTTCTTAAACAGGGAGATGTCGTCGGTAGTGAGGAACACTTTATGGCAGCTTTTGGTCCTGCTCCACATCATCTACAGCATCATCAGGCTCCGCCAGCTCATCATTTACCTCATCCACATTCTCATGCTGCTCAATTATTCAGCGCTCAGGGTCCTCCACCTCAACAAGGACCACCACCTTCTCAACAACAGCAGCAACAACAACAGCAAGGTCCACCACAGCCGCAGGACACTGCAACACACTTTGATGTACAAGTGAGTTTTATTTTCTTACTTTTTGACTAATTTTTATCTTCTCGTTCGTTAATTCGTTGAATAATTAATTTATATATCGTTGGATGGTCATTCGCGATGATTTTTTATATAGATATATATATATATATATATATTTTTTTTTTAATTCAGGTACCAAGCTTGACGATTTATATCTCAGCTTCTTTATGTTCTTTGGATATATTGAAAGTGTGGCTTACCGATTTTTCGAACTCTGCGAAATTTGAATGAAGAGAAAAAGATTGAGATTTCTATCTTTAATTGCTCGGGTATTTATATTATGGATTTTTTTATTTTTGTTTTTTTTTTTATTTTTCTTACTCTTTTTCTTTTTCTCAATGAGTTTAACGGCGTATTTATGCGAGCTGCAATGTAGATGGGTACATTAAAATGAGATGGTTTTGAGTCTAGACTGAGGTCGTTGAAACGATGCTGAATATTTTTCTAACCAGGAATCGGGAAGTTGGGGAGGAAAATGCTGCAAGAATCTCTTGCGAGTGTTAATTTGAAGGTAGGGTTATTTTTAAGTGAGGGGGCGGCGCTAATGAGCTACCTCCCAAACCTCGCAGAGTTTTCGTTCGTACCCGAGTTACTTTTACGCATACTTCGAAACTGAGTAATCTCGAACAAAAAACAAAAAATAAAAAAAAAAATCAAAGGCATCGGTAGGTAGAATATTTTCGAACAAAGACAGTTTTCAACTTTTATCAACTTTTCAAAAATACTCTTCAGCTATTAAACAGTCATTCTTTTAATATACTTTCAAAAGTTCAAAGCTATCGACGCAACGAACCGTTACCACTCTTATCCGCAATCCTTTCGGTTCATATGTATTATAAGGCATACGTTACGTATGTCCAAAGAGTCCCTGTACGTACGTCGAATATGCTTCACTTTTATTGTCTCTTTTCTTTTCTTCTTTTTTTTCTTTTCATTTTAATTATTTTTGATTTTTTTTTTGTTTCGTAAAATCGTACAAAATCGTACTAAAATTTTTGTTAGCTCCCATAAAACCTTCGGGATGTAAACATTTAAAATTCCCAGTTTTAGTCCCAGAAAAATAATATTTATAAAATTACAATAGATTTGAAAATTAAATTCAAGCCTTTAATTTTCTTTTTCTCATAGTTTCAACCTTCAACAAATTGTATTACATATTACCGCCCACTATAAGTTTATTTTTATCTTTTCGTATAGAATATTGTCGCGGTTCTCCATCGTCGGGAAGATTGCCAATTTTTATTGTTTATTTATAGGATAAACTTTAGACCAAAAGCCGAACGAAATATATATATTTTTTTTTTTTAAATCAATTAACGTTTTATCCTAAAATTAATGGAAATATAAAAGTCTACTTTATGAATATCGCGATAAAAAAAATCTTCGGATTATTCTTACTTATTATATTTATTATAATATTCTAACTACAACATCGAAGACGCGGAATATATTTGAATCGTAAAATTATTCTGCTAATTTTTATCGAGTTTTCAATTTCTATTATGGTGAGGTTTCGTTTAGCCTCAAAGTCTGTAGCAGCAGCAATAGCAGCAGAAGGAGGTGATGGTTCACAACCTAATTGCGCTACCAGCGGGGTAGGGTATTATAAGCTTTCCGTTCGAGAGAAACTTGAATGTTCGTCATCTCCACGACAATATATAAATCATCGAGTGACAGTTCACCGTCTAGCAGCCTCCTCCCTCCCTCCCTCCCTCCCTCCTTCCTTCCTTCACCACCACCACACGCTTTGAATCTATTCGGAAAATGGAACACCGCGATATACATAAGACCGCTTCTACTACCTTGACGACTCTATATTCACGGAACAGCAAAACCGACCGCTTGACAAAGAGCTATTCTCTAGAGCTAGGCGCTTATACACTTCTTCGATCACATACTAGATTTATGCAGATTTTATACTCCTTCCTCTTTCTCTTTAACGTGCAGCGGAAATATCTCGAATTTCATTATTTGTTTTTCAATTAAGAATTTTTTTTATTCATTTTACCTTTTCTCTTTTCAATCAGACGTATACATACATGCTAAAAGTCGATAAAACACAAAAAAACAAAAAGACCAAAAAAAAATAAAAAATAAAAAATTGTCATATATCGCGATAATTTAAGGAATATTTTATACGTTACATAGTTTAGAGTATAACGAAATGAAAAATTTATATTCATGTAAATTTTTTGTATTCATACATATTATAATATTTGAACCGGCGATGTGGGTGGTAGATTATAGTTAGGCCCGAAATGCAACCGCGCGTTTCACGTAATAGATGATATGGTTCAAGTTCACGGCTGGAAGAATCGTCCGTGAATATATTTGAATTATAAATTAAGAAAGAAAAAAATAGATCGTATATATATATATAGCGAAGGAGGAAACTACTTACGAAATGTCATCGTTCTGGGTAAACTACGTTTCATATTACGTTAATAGTTTTATTTTATAACAGTCTACAAACGTCTTAACTCTTGCATATATATATACAACACTGTGAGTATTCACTGGCGTATTACTCGCAGTATATTTAAGGATTTATCGCATTTCACGAGGTCGAGGTGACTACAGTTTATACATATATTTTCGAGGGCTGAAATTAGACCGATCGTAAAGTTATAAGAGCTGTTTCTACATATTATCACAAATACATCATAACTGCAGTTAGATATATTATTCATATACACGTAAACGTGCTAAACAACTCAACTGACTCGTTGGGATAGGTCAAGTATTTACCAATAATACCTACACGTATATCAGGGTTTTCTTCGAATAAGTTAATAAACTGATTGACAAATGACAAAATTGTACAAACTATAGGTAAAAAATTTATGACCAAAACCGAGAGAGAGACAAAAATAACTTCAACCATTAATTAGACTAAAAATAATTATACGCTTTCAACGCGATGACGTATACTTTTTATTTTTATACCTATATAATTGAAAAATTCTATGCCGCGGTAAGAATATTTTGAAGAACGAATTTTCCTTCCGGGGTATTTCTTTGATTCGAATAAACGAGAAGCGGATGATAAAAAAATTTCAAGTTTTGGGTCCAAGAAAAAAGAAAAGAACAATATTGTCGTTATATGTTAGATTCTTTTTTCTGAAGTAATGCTCGTAGGTATATTAGGCTAATACCCGTTAGCCTAGTTTTTATTTCATTTGTTTATTTTCTCTCTTTTTTTGTCAAGTTTACCATATCCGTGATCCGTTAGGCAAATAGATTTATGCTCTTATGTCACTCGGTTACGAATGTTACGACTGTATAGTACGAGCGGCTACCACGAGTTCTTAAAAACGGTAAAAAGAACTCCAGATAGTAACCAATGAATGAGTAGCTTTTGCTCTAGTCTAACCGTATATATATATACAGTCAGTATAACATGCAGTCTGTATAAACCATATTACGACTTCGTGTCAAACGAATAGATTGAATTTCAATAAATCTTTCCTTGTTTCCATGGGAAACCTGCAAGCTTAAATTGAAACTATTTCAATCCAAATTTCGGCCCCTAAATACTTTGAGATTCGTATTTTAATCGAATGATTTAAACCGCGGTTAAAATTGAGTATTTTTTTTTTTTTTTTATTAAATAGTTATTTTTTTAATTCGTCAATCATATCTTCTTATGAAACTTGATTTCCTGTATGGGACTGATTATGAGTTCTTTATCTCTTTCGGTCTCTCTCACGAACGAACGAACGAACGAACGAACGAACGATTAGTTAGTAAGAGAAATTCGCGATCAACGGGGGGCTCAGGCCGCGTTTGACGTCGCGACGCGGTGACTTAACAACAAACAAAACTCCGAACTATACGAAGAGTTTTCTACGTTGCACGAGTACCACGAGGTACAGTCTTTGACAAAATTGCATTATAGTTGCGAAGTGTACTGAGGAGTAAGATCCGCGGGATAAGGGAAGAGGGAAGGGAGGACTCGTGCTCGGCAGCGCATGAAGCAATTCCCTCTCTCTCTTCTTACAAGTCCCTATAGCTGTCTTTCCAACTTTTTTTTTTCCTCTTCTCTTCTCTCATCTTCTCGCTCTTTCTCTCTTTCTTTCCCTCGGCTCTTCCTCTCGGTCAACGTCGTCGCGGACGTAAGGCAAAAGGTGCATCAGCCGACTACGACGACGACGGGGACGCGGACGCGGACGCGCGGGTTGTTGACTTGATGCCCATTGAGCATAAAGAGCATTGACTTCCTCCGATGGAAATCTGTATCACCCACCCTAAGACTTTGCCTTCCTTACTTCGCTTCGACGATTCTTTAAGTAAGGTGAGGGAATACGGGAGGGGAAGGTAACAAACTTCCGCACAATCTAGGTAGAGAATTAACTTTACTGTGCGAACGCGACTCTACGGTATACCTCTACCTCTACCTCTACCTCTACCCTATCTTTTACACTGCGTAAATCCTATCTACATATAGTAGGTATGCTCCGTCTCGAGAAGCTAAGGAATCTTTTTTTTTAATCTGACTATAACTTGAAAGGTTTTAGTAGTATAAATCTCTTTGAAAATTATGAAGGAGGGATCTTCTGTTTCTTATGGAACTGATCCTCGCCCGGTATTCATTTTCTAACGCTTCCTTTAGTTCCTGCAGATTTCCTTTTCCCTCCTCTCGTGGAATTCTCTTTTTCTCCCTTACCTTGTTTCGTTGTTTTCCTCGCTCTGTTTGTCGAAGAGAAGCTGGGAGGCCAGAAGCTTGTCACTCATCTCGTGATATTTTTGGGCTTTGGCTTCTTACGTAACGAACCTCGTGGCGAAGTGTCGCCGCACTTGACACCCCTCTACAAAACAGGCGGGTAAAGAAGAGAGATTTTATTTTCTTTTTCTTTTTTTTCAAATGATTTTGCGTTTCGGTAATGAATAAAAATTGAACTGATTCGGTTTTTTTTTTTTCTAATACATAATGGCTAAGAAAAAAAAGAAAACATCTTTAAACAGGTCTTCGAGGAACGCTAATTGGAAATAAGAAAGAGTATACGTGTAAAGACAAATACAAATACGAAGAGGAGGAGGAGGGGGGGGGGGGGGGGGGCGTTGAAAAATTTTTGCTCGATCTCTCTCCGTTTAAATTTTATTTATTTTCTATTTATCGTTTAGTCTCAAGATATCGATGTCCGGGATACTTGGAAGTGATAGACTCAATATTTACCGATGAAATAAAACCGAGACGAATTTATTTAGACCCGCGGGTCGCTGTGCCTCACTTTGTACCAATGTACATAGTGAGAGAGAGAGAAAAATAGTGGGGAAGAAAAAATAATGAATAAGACACGCGCGGTGACCCAAGTTGTGATACTAATTAAAATGGATCACCCGCAGAGCGAATCTAGGCTAACCCCTTCGAACCTCGTTCAGCCCTCTCAGCACCCTGGCTTAAGCCTCCAGTCACACAATTTCGTGTGTGAAAACACAAAGAAACGCTAAAATCGTGACCAAGTGCAACTAACACCGAGCGCTGGTTCTCAATGTCCGTATCTCCAGACGGGGACCTTCTTTCTTACACATCGAGTGGGCTTATTAATTTCGTATAGGTTTTTTTTTCTCATTTCTTTAGACTCCGAGACTTGTATATGGTATATAATGACGCATATATACTCACAACTAGAGATTTGAGAACATTTCATTTAACGAATAGAGGGATGTATATATAGATGTTGGTCGTTTTTTTTTTAATCAGTAAACTAAATTTTTGGTTTTTCCTTTTTCTTTGCAAATCCCGTATTTTTCTATACATCCCGTAAAATTTTTCAAGATCCGAAGATTGAAAAAAAAATTGATTGATTAATATGTTGAAGAAATAAACGAATTTTATTCAATAGACTAGAGAGATTCTATAGTTCGCCCTGTATAGTCTAACTTCTACAGTTCGTGAAAAGGAAAAACAAAAAAAAAAAAGTAATTAACCACAGGTTTTTAAAAGTCATTTTTCAGTCTATTTTTCTACCTCTAAAAAAAAAAAATTCATATTAATAATAATAATAATGATAAATCAGCTGTTCAGTGGTTCTTCGCTAATGTCTCTTTCACGCGGAATGACTGACAATGTTATATCATCTGACTGTTCCGAACGGTGTAAAAAAAAAAAAAAAAAGAGAGAGAGAAAAAAAAGGAAAGAAAAAACTTTAATCGAATTTAAATGAAATTGAAGTAGGTGATCTGGAAGAGTAATTAAATTAAGCTCTTCATACGTATAATAGATATACCCTATATATATACTATTTAAGTATTTTTTTTTTTTTTTTATAGCTGGGTGTTACACCTATTCTTCACCACCATTAATATCATCATTTCTTTGCGGCTATACTACATCTATATAATATATATATATATATATACTCATACCACTCTATTCGGTAACGCAATTCTCAATCGAATTTTATCCAACCTATGCGTGCCAAGGAGTTCCTTAGCCAGAGCTGTTGGTAGGCGTGGTGTGCTTCGTGTAAGGGTTGGCCGGGTGTTACACGCCAAGTCGCGTGTGTACCGTTCATCCCTCGGAAAGCGAGGGTTCTCAATTTCTTTTTTTTTACAGTTTTTTCACTCTTTCTCTCTCTTTATATTTTCTTTATTTTTTTTTTTTTACTATTATTATCCTTGTTTAAACCCTCGTCACGTGTAATGGCGATCATAATTTATTTCACCCCGGAGACAGTGTAAAGATTATACATCTTCTATTTTTCTTTTCTTTGTTCTTCCATTTTTTTTTTTCGTTTTTTTTTTTTATTTCTCGTTCTTCAATCACTTCTTCAATCGAAGATTCTCTTAAGCCATGTGATATACTTTTCATTTCAAACCTTTCTTCGGAATTCATTCTCTTCAAAGTAATCTACAAACCCTCACGTACGTCTCTGTTGATATATTTACGCACTTGAAGTTATGTCGTAAAGACACGCGACAGGTGAGGCAGAATATGTCGTCGAAAACTCGGATACATGCGGTAAAATCGCAATATAAACCACTGCTTTTGTTTATTAGGGTTGAAACTATAGTTTTCATTTTTATACTCTTTATAAAGATTCAAGTACTCCATGCATATCCCCATATTCCTTATACACCCGTCTACATCGTAACAGAATAATATAAGAAACAACGAAAAAAAAAAAAAAAAAAATTACAAAAATTCACAACCCAATTATTAATTAACATTTTCTTTTCGTTCTATCGGTCAATTCTTCGTAAATTTTGTTCACTTGTATACAGAAAATTTTCTAAGTTTATGGATTTTTCACCTTTCCGGTTAATTTTATTTTATTTTATTTTATTTTATTTTATTTTATTTTATTTTTTTTTTTCTCGTACCGTTAGAAAATTTCTAATCATATCGTTTTATCATATCAGATTATATATATGTGTAGTATTATCTAATATCATATCGCCGTGATTCTAGACCTGCTAGACAATGGACACGGTAACCGCCACGGGCTACGACACATTGTAGCAGCACCAAAGACCTTCCTGACTTTACCTCGTCCCTCGTATTTTTATTTTTTCTTTTTCTTTTTCTTTCCTTCTACACTCACACGCTCTTTGCCTCCTCCTCGCAGAAGCTGACTCCTCGAGTGGTTAGCTCTTCAGTTTTTCTACACTCTACTCCGTCCTTCAAAATTAGTTGGTCTATCCTCGGGGTAGAAAAATAATAATAATAATAAGTGAATGAATAAATAAATAAATAAATAAATAAATAAAAACTACACCCCTGAGGTATTATTTTTATTGTCATTATATTTTCGCGCCGTATATATATTCACGGTTTTATTCACCAAGCTCTACGATGTTAATCGACTATCCTGGCGTCAATGGACTATTTTTACCTTACCTTACCTCACCTCACTTTATTTTACTTTACTTCATTTTAGTTCACCTTCCCTCGTTAACAAACGCACTAGCCCAGGACGTGAGCGTACATAGGAGGTACCCTGGCAACTCGACGCGACTCTAGGGACTATATGGGAGGTATCGTGCGTGACTGTATGTTCTGTATATAAAATACTGACACAAATGTGTACACAGGTATTTTTCCATATCCAGATGTGCAAGTTTAAAAAGGAGAAAAATAATGGTGAAATATAAAAGTAAAAAATGAAAAATAAATACGAAACTCATCATCCGCGTAGACAGTTAACAGTTGGCGAATGAATATATCATTTATTATTTCGAACTATGAATAATTAGCACGTCATCTACAGTGCAGTAGACTTTCAATATTCACGTCGAGCTCAGGACCTCGGTTGTTAGTTTCAAATTTCAAACTCTTTCAAAATCGGGATTTTTCACATCGTCGAATAAACCGCAATCAGTGCAGCAATAATAACTATATATTATAACTACAACTGACTTTCCACTCAACGTATACACAAGAAGTTATACACATACTAGAAACTACTATCGAACGTTCGTCACGCGCTCCTTCATGTAGGTATCGCGAAACACATGCGACCTTGAAGAAATAAAAAAAAAATAAAAAAGAAGAAAAACAAAGGGCGGAAATTAGTTTGCAGCAATTTTGAATCATTTTATCAGAAAAATTCTATGATTGTACAATTTTTTTTTTTTTTTTTTTTTCAATCCTTTACACCACCTATGTTGAAAAGAAAAAAACAAATGAAAGAAAAAATAAATAAATATGGTTCCTGGTGACACGATGAAAATACACCTTCAGTCAACATATCACCTATTCTCACCTTCGCTGGCTCACCGCGGCGAAGCCTCCAACCTAGGGGGTGGTGGCGAACCAAGGGGTGGTAGCGGGCAGACGGGGTGGGGGGGATATGCACGCGTCACGCGGCGTCAGTCAAACAGCGAGTGTAGTCAGTTCTGAACCGCCTTTCTATGCGGTAGCCAAGCCGCGATACCCAAGTCCGTATAATAAAACGTGTAACGTGATTGGCCCTGACTTTCTTGACTGGCCATTTGTCTTCTTTATACCGTGTCCTGATTGAAATTATAAAATACTGTAAATATACGTATAATATATTCAGACGTAGTCCACAGTCCTTCGGCTTTATATTCGAACCTGCAGTGTGTGAATCCTTGTTACTTTATATGTTTACCGCGTGAATTCTTTCCAATTATATTTTCTCTTCTGTTTTTTATCTTTTTCTTTTTTTTTTTTTATTATTATTTCGCGCTCGGGGGTGGATTTTTATTAGCTTCTTTTTCTTCTTCGTCTTCTTCGAGTGTTGTTTTATGGACTTTTAGAGAAAGAGAGGGAGCAGAGGGAGGAATAAAAACTTGGTTGTATAATAGAGGAAAAGCAGGGATTTCAACGTCTCGCGAGTCATTTTCGCGGGTGGATGAAATTTGAAAAATTTAAAAGAAACCGAGAGTATAATAAAATTTTAGAGGGTGGAACGAACGCTAGCCTCGGCTCGGTTAATACGGTGCGAATTTGTTCGAGAATAAAGAGGGACAAGAAGGGATAAAATTAAATCTTTATATAAACTAAAACTTTGAACTTCCGGTCTCCCCTGCAGTACAAGCCGGGTTTAACTGGTTTTTGCAGGACGAGAGGAGGCTGGCCAATTGAACAATTAACCCAGTCAACCAAAGATGAATGAATCAACGTCGTCGTACGACCCGCCTCTCTAACCCATACTCAACAAGTTATTTTTTAACAAATTTTATTCATATACCTAATTAGTTGAACAATAAATAATTACAGAACTTCGAACTTTAATATAAATTTGAAAAAACAAAAAGAAACAAATTATTAACACGGACCTCTTTCATAAGCATGTATTTCATACAGAGGTTCATTAACCGGGCAACATTCTTGCCCCAGTAATAAAAGCATATGGAGCAAATATACAGGGAGCAAAAAATAGAGAAATAAAAAAAGGAGAAAAAAAAAAAAAAAAAACAAATCTAGACACAAGTACATGATATATTTTTGATCGAGTGATAAGAACACGTTTCTTCATAACAAATATATAAATATATCATATGTGTGTGTGTGCAGAAAAAAAACCACAGCGGATAACATAGCCGCAAAAAATAAATAAAAAAGATATATATAAAGCTTTGACGAACGTTTGATGTAGTTAATTAAACGAAATAATAATAATAATAATAATAATAATAATACCAAAAAAAAAAAAGAAAACTCACGGATTCGAAAGATAGGGGCTGTACATGAATACATTTCAATTTTCATTTTTGATAAATGACTAGTGCTATAAGAGTGATACAGTGCGGCGATCACGAGTGTGATTACAGCCTTTGGTGTCCCCTCGTTTGAGGTGGAATCCTCGAATACAAACATGGTGGTGTTAGAATTAGACGCTTTATACGCTCAGGTTGCTCCGCACACTAAACTTCTGAACAAGCGATTTGTCGGCGCTCATCACTGGCTTGGTCCATTGAAAGAAGCTCTCGTAGCACGACTAGCAGCTGACAAGGTACATATTGCACTACATTAACTGGATGCCGTATACGTACTCGTGCTTTTACATCGAATTGGAAAATCATCAACATTTATCACAACGAATTGATTTCCTTCTCCGAAATCCTTTCGATTTCATTGAACGAAGAGCGCGCTCCTGCGATGAAAAAGAAATTTGAGAAAAAAATGTTGAAATTTTACTTTTCTCAAATTTTTTGATCATTCGGATCTTCCTTCATATAAATCAAAACTATTTACCGAATGATTATTCGTCCATTCAAAATATTCTTCTCTTGGAATGCGATTTTACAATTTTATGGAAAGGCATATCATCTTAATGACGGCCATTAATCATCATATTGAACCTGTACAAATCATTGATTAGAACATACATAATAAACTAGGTATACATATACGCATAATAAATCTCCGAGAAATAAAAGAAGACTATAATACCACGTCGAACTATATAGACAGAAAAGTTATCTGCAGTGGGGTGGTTAGGCACGTGAGAACCAGGTGTAAGATTTGCGCAATTCCGGTTTCGTTGACGGATTGCGTCACGCAGGCGTCGTCGTAACTGTATCTCGCAAAATGCCCGAGGGATTGTTGCTGTTCGCGGTTTAAACGTGATGCGGTTCTTTTTTTTTTTCTCCTTTTTTTTTTTCTAACCGATCATTTTCATAAAACTAGTTGCATTTCATCAATAAAAATTTCAGTCCTCTAAAGCGTTGAATTTTTCGCTCTGATTGTCCGCAGACACTGCAAGACTCTCTATTTGTTGTTCACTTCCTTCCCGTTATTTTTTTCTTTTTTTTCTTTTCTTTTCTTTTCTTTTATATACATACACCTTGTATATAATATATTTTTATCTACTAGTTAGTCACGACGACGCGTGATGCTTTTTTTTCTTTAAGCACGTACAACTACGACATAGTTCGAAACCGATTTGTCTTTATAATTGGAACGTTTTCTGACCGTCTGTGTATGCAACGTTGTGTCATTCGTATGTAATCTGAAAATAATTAATTCGGTTTATAGGTTTCTTTTTTTTTTTTTTTTTTTTTTTTTTTCTTTATTCTTTACAAAAATTTGTGTATATAAAATTGAGTCAAATTTTTTGGGAGTTTAGTTCAGAACAAAGTCTTTAGACTAGTTTTTATTACATTTTTCAATGAAATTATCTTCATATAACGCGTTCTTAACTCGTTTAACCGTGCAGCACGCACTTCTCCGAATTGATTTATTCAACTTTTTCGAATAAAGAAACACCGTCAGAATACCGCAGGTGGGGGAGTCTAGTAGACTCGAGTCAAGTCAAGTATTTGCCTCCAGGTCGAAATACTTCTCCTGTATTATATGACGATCGCGTCTAACCGCGACGCCTTGTCCATACCAAGTCATTAAATTTTATATAAAATTAAACCTAGCTCGGCTTTAGGCCAGTGTGACGCGTGAATAAATGATTGGAAGGAGTAAAATAAATCGAAAAAATATAAATAATGATAATAATAATCATAAAAAAAGTAGGCAAACTAACTGCCTGCCAGAAACAAGTTTACTCTTTCTCGAAACAAATCTTCGCAGCCTCACATCACGATCATCTATCAAGCTTTGTGTCTGCATATTGGAGTTGGTCTTAATTTAGTCAGATTCAAATTTCAATGCTCCCATGGACCAGAACGTCTCCAAATATAAAAAAAAAAAAAGTCACAAATCGTGTTTTATTCAAATGGGGAAATTCGAAGGCTCTGGGGCGGTAACTGGCCAATGGGAGCATTGAAATTCAAAAATGATCAAATTTAATTAGGGACCACCCTGTATATAATGACGAACCGTGAAAGGGACATTCCCCGCATGACAATAAATGGACAAAACGCGATAGCAGCAATGAATGACGATAAAAAAAAATATATATATACATGAAAAGTAACAACGCAATACAAAACTTTAGATTTATATCATATATTATCATAGTTATAATCATTTTTCGCAAAGTCGTAGCAAAGTATAAAGTGCGCAAGTGAGCCCCCTCGTCGAGTTAGCAGCTCGAGTTTCCGCTGACCCAAGTGTAATGATGCGACTACGGTATAGGAATATGACGATCCTCTTTGCCGTTTGATTAGCGCATAGGATAGGAGAAGGCAGTGTTTCGTATAGCTTCACTGTCGTTCTTGAGAACGTTGGCAAAAAATAAATCAAGTAAGGAACAAAAAGTATATATTCTGCTCTACTCAACAGATTGCACACGCCACGTTCTTATCAAACAGCTACCGCAGTTTCCTGTCCCGTTCCTACAGCCTTGCGGCCTGCGCAACAACGGAAACCATATTTTCCTTGCTCTACTCTGTATAGCTAAAATTGATAATCAGCTCTCACCCCAGAGCATCATTGTTCTACAACAATTGTAGAACTATCAACATTTATTTATTCTTTTTATTCGTTTTTTTTTTTTTTTTTCTTCTCATTTTTCTTCCCACGATATTCACGATCATTTCGTATTTCGTGTATAAAATTTAACAAGTTGATACAGACAATATTTAAATATATACCCATAGCTTGCTTTTTAGATTGCTTTCGAGGCTTACAGACGCAATTTATTTCACTGTAGTATATATTTGTATAGAATTTCTATATAATAATGACGAACATTTATAGTGCTTGGTAAAGCATTAAATCAATGTGCCGTAAGATTTGTTCTTTCTTTTTTTTTTTCTCGTTTTTTCTCTCGTCCTTTCTATATCTTTCTCTTGATTTTCAATCAACCGAAGTAATTTTAACGGTGAATATTCTTCGGAAAGATGAATACTGTAAATTTAATCTTTGTAGCGATGGGATACTTGATTTGTGTTGGTTTTATTTTTTTATTTTTTATTTTTTTCTACACGCGAATATATAGCGATTCGTTTACTATTTACGTCGATAAATATTTACCGTATATAGAGAATCATGAATGGGGGATACTCTTGAGACTTGAATAATTAAGAGATAAGAAAATCCTAGATTTTGGAACATCTTCAAACTCGCGCCTACCTAGTCTGGCCAATAAAAAGAACCGCAAGAATGACAAATACCGTAAATCGTTTGACACACGTTTGCGCTTCGATCTTGAGTGATCCTCTAACTTCAAATGAGCACACGTTCGTACCACGTGCGAAACACCGCATGTGCGAGCTTTTAAACTAGCACAAACCACACGTAGACCCGGTTTTTATCGACTTAAAATTACAATAACAGGAAGAAAACCTAACAAGTACACCCACCTACTATAAGGTGTACAAATAGAAAATCATGTCACATATGTCATCGTACGTGAGAAAACGGTGTTATCCACCTTCACCACCGAGAGTATGGCATATATAAAATGGAAAACGGTTCATTGATCGTGTGTCGGTGAACACACCAGTCAAGGTGACGTTGCTGGGCAGGTAGAGGGGATGATGGAGTGAGTACAGGGTGCGGTAAGGGGTTTGGTACCATCCACTGCTATACACCCTTCTCCACGCGCCACGTGCCATATTTAAAAAAAAAAAAAAAAAAAAAAAACAATGGCCCACATATCAACGAAGCTTGGATGAACTACATACATGCCTGGATATGTAGATACATATATTCACGGACATAGAACGACTCGACGAACGTAGGACAACGTGCAATCAGGATCTCCAAAGGTTGTAGCATTTCATAAAGGTCGGAGTCGTCCATCGCTCATCCACCCTTCTTCACTCCTCGGGGTATTGAAATCACCCTCCGGCACTACGGGCATAAGAACAGAACGTTGTCTATCTGTGTATGTATACGTATGTAGGTGCAATGTAGGTAAAATTCTGAAAATTATTTCAGAGACTTTATTCACCCCCTTTTTATTACTATTTTTGCTCGTTCTTTTCATTTTCAATTTGTTTCATTTTTTTTTATTTTTTCTTTATTTTCATATCGTATTCTCATCTCCGATTTATTAAACTTTGAAAATTCAGACTTCTAAAAATGGTCATAGATAAAAAGATTGCAATCTTCCTACCCTTCACAAGACTTTATACGTAGTTTCGTGTTCATTTACGATTTATGACAATCCACCACTCGAAGAACATAGGATAGTGTAGTTTCATACATCGCATGCGGTGTGGATATGTGCGTATGATATAAAGTTCTATAAACAATCATATATATTCAGAAATCGATTCTTATTTTTCTATCAAATTTATAGAAGATTTTATACTATTTATGGTTTCGCGATTCAAACTTTACTCATACCTATAGGTTTCACTGAACGAAAGTACGAAAGAACGAAAAAAAAAAAGAAAAAATAATGTAAAGAAAGGGGAAAATATCTGTGCTTTTCTAAGCTCTAATCTCGGCCCGACCTTCGACGTATATCTGTAATATGACTATGGGCGGTTTTTCTTCTCCTTTTCGGGTCCCTTGAACCCTCGCTGACGTATCATCATGATTTGGGTAATATCTGGTGAGTTAGGAAGGAGATACCACTAGCCGGTATAACCTAGTCTATACCTGACATACGTAACGTCCTGATAGGGGACGAAGAGCTTAAATGATCCGTACGAGAATAGAGCGCGAATATATGTTAGAAGCACATGTGTATCGAGCGTTAGGACCTGGGGTCTGGACAAACAACACGATGTAGGGTATATAGAGGACTGGGAGTGATAGAGTAAAGGCAAACAACCGGGACGCGATAACGGGCCAATAAAAATCAACCTGCAGAATGTTTTGCGGGTATATAGTCATCTACCTACCCACCTACCTACCTACCTACCTACACCCGGCCCACGGAGAGGTGGTGAAGTATATCACTGTCCTAATAAAACAAATTGACGGTTTCACTTCGTCACCCTCGATTGTTAGCGCGACGACCCCCTCTGACAAATGAGAAGAGGGAGAGAGGGAGATATGCAGCTCGAAATGAACCCCGAGTAGACCATCAAACATTACTGTCGCGTATATATACATATATACATATTATATACATATGTATATACAGAGAGAAAAGATATTCCTACTGTAGTAATACCGGAATATTTTAGCGAGGAATGGCTCGTTCGTTGTATTCTTTTGACGTTTGATACGACTGCAAGGTTTAGGGTGGACGAGGGTGGGTGGTATTATTATAGTACCCTATGAAAATGAGGTGTGGCTGACAACGATGAGACCTAGGGGGTTGGTGGCAGGCCCATTACCACCGTCGCCGCGCCCTAAAGGCCATCCGATAATAAAATCTTTCGTCATTTGGTTAAAAGCCACCCCCCTCCGCACAAGGTGCGGCCACACGCGATTACCTGGGGCGCGACTCCTTTGTCGTCAACCCCTCGCTACGACTTTTATCTATCTCAGGAGAGAGAAGAAGAGAGGAAGAGAGACTGAGGAGGTATTCGTTTAATTGAATTCCTACATTCAGGTATAGCTATTTGTACGCACATGTATGATATATGGGCCCGTGTCGTGTCACACAGAACTAGCCAGTAAACCAAGGATTCTAAACTGTGCTAAATTCACTGAAACTTTTCTCGAGGTTGAAAAAGACGGGGGAAAAAAAAAAAAATACATGAAAAATATTATACCAATATAGAAAAACTGAATTGTACGCGGTACTGTTGAGATAAGCGAGTAAACGTGGTGTTTAAAGTTAGTACCGCCTCGTATACGTACATGTACGTAGAAAGTTTAGCTAGGCTCGAAAACTAGATTAAAGCACCAGCTCACGACCGGCAAGTGAACGGGTAGGTATCTCGGTGTAATGTGTTTACAACGCGTTTTCACTCGCTTACTATAATCCCGAATGCTAAGATAGTTGGATCCAAGGCAAGCAAGCAAAAGCTCTTTGGCATCATAGTGTTACGGAGACGGCTGGCCCAGCTTCCAGATTATAGTTTTGGGCGAGTTTTTGAAACGCCCTGTATTCCGGACACGTATATATGTATAAGCATACAGATACCAACGAACCAGGTGAACTAACGGTTCGCACTGGGGTCCGCGGTTGAGTAACGGACTTCGTGTGGCTATTAGTTGTACTTTTATTTCATGTTTCAAGGTATGTAGTGAAAAACAGTAGATCGGTATGTATAACACGTGATCATCGCGATGCTGTTGACTCTTCATTATCGCATTCCGCTCAATTTCGTACAAACGTTATTACCTGGTACTTATTTATACCCTAGCTGTCTCCGATTTATGGACATTTATACATTTACCTGCGATCATTGGTGAAAGTAAGCATATGCCTTTCGACGACTAGGTACCCGGCATGTAGCTAGTCATCGTTTAGTACCTGAGAAGATTCGAGGATTTGTCATAGCTTTTTTTTTAATGAAGTACCTTTCATCTACTGTGACTGGGAACTTCGTGCAACCAGGAACTAGGAACTTGGAAAAGGTTGTCACGGGTGAATAGCTACGGTTTTTCTTTTTTTTTTTTTATATGGTACGAAACATTGCGCGGAGTATCGGTCTCCGTTTTTTCCTCTCGGTGCCACGTTCAAGGTCTTCGTTGTCTGTTTTATCGTGTATATCTATGTATGCTTCAACGCACACATAACTAAATCCATGTGTTGTCCTGTTCGTTCGTTCGTTCTCTTCTCGTGACGACGGTTAATGGTGAATTTGTACGACGGTACCGCAATTGCCATGATGGCGCAACCAACCACTACGTTGTGCTCGTCGGGGAAGGTGAACGTCCGATGGGGGTCGTTGACCTAACCAGAGGAGCCCCCCTGGTTCCCCTTCGTTTCGTACCTCCGGCACTTGACTCTTCCGGCAACGCGGAAACTCCTGAAAATCCAACGGCTGAGATTCACCTTCGTTCGACATTTTTTTCTTTTCTTTTCCGCTCTTCCTCATACTCCTTCTTTTTCTTCCCATTTTTTTTTTTCTTTTACTCAAGAAGAAGAGGGAGAGGAGTTTATAGAGACTTGAGGATCGTCGAGAAGCACTAGCCTGGAAAGGGAAGGAGAAGAACTCTTCGTGGGTCAGTGTTTCGCCGTTTCGTTGCGATCTTACGGAACGACGATTCCTTTTTTAATTTCACCTTTTATTTCTGCTTCCGGTCGGTAGTTCTGCTATAGCGATTTTTTTTCATGGCAACAAATTATTGTATTGCACTAAATCTTACCACGCCTCGAAAATTATTACGAAAGACAGTTTACGGTCTCTTAAAAGTTTTACGGAATCTTAATCTAGAATAAGACGTTCTTCCGTGTTTCAGGAGGTGTATATCTTTGCACCCTAATATTCTCCGAAATAGGTATTTCTCTCGTTTTTTACGAACACATTTTGTATGTTTTTTACAGGTCTCGTAGTCGTTCCCCTCATTCCCCTAAAACGTATTGTTTCGTTTCCATTCCCCTATAAGTACCTTCAGGTTTAATGTATCCCCTAAGTATGAACCAAAGTACAACATTATCCGATAAAATTTACGTTTTTCTAGCAGTTTCTTAATCGAAAGTATAAAATTATAACAAAATCGGAGATTTTCGTTCACCGACAATCTGAGTTTACATTTATCGCTTTAAATTTTTCAAAATGTTTTTGGTGTTTAAAAAGTGAAGAAAGTTTTTCTAAATTGAAAGAAAAACAAATTCGTTTATCACGAACTAGTTATCAATATTTTTTACCTAGCTTCAGCGTTTTTGAAATCTAGTTCGAAATAAAGAATACCAAAATTTTGGGGTGGGATCGTGAATTGTAAAATAAGCAATTTCTCCAAAACTCTTGTTTAATGTTGGAGAAAAAGAAAAATTACATTCCTTTCATTTCTTTCCAGCAATTGTTTCGCAGTCAACAACAAGCTGCGACTCCCCAACAGCTTCAACTTCTACAACAACAGCAACAGCAGCAACAACAGCAATACTTGGCAGCATCTCAAGCGCAACAGCAACAACAACAACAACAAAATTTTCCAACTGCTCCATACACAGTAATCAGCGGACAGGAGCCTTATGTTGGAGCATTAATTACCGGTGCAGCACCCGTTGTTCCCCAGTATTATGGAGTTGGACCATGGGTATATCCCGCCGGCTTACTACCGCAAGCTCCGCCAGCTGCCGCTCCTCCACCCCCAAGAAGACCCTTGACACCTTCTTCTGCTGCTGCAGCTGCCGTTGCTGCTCAAGATACAGCAAACAACTTGGCTCAAACGGTTTGTACCATCTTAGCTGGGCATTTCACTGTGCTGTATGCACATGAATATTCTTACTTATTATAACATCACTCGTTTAAATATTGGGATCAAAATCAATCTGCTTTATAATATTTGAATAAAATACATTTCAAGGAACGCATACACCTGGAATATATGGAAATATATATAATTATGGATGTTTGATTGGAAAGAAAGAGTTGAAATTATGACATTTTTAGGTCCAGGGCCAGTATCAGGTAATACCTGCTTACTACGATCAAAATGGTTCCATAGTAATGGGAGGAGTTCGTGGACTAGGATCAGCCGCAACTCCGATGCGACTAGTTAGTCCAGCACCAGTTCTCGTTAACAGAGCACCATCGCAACCTCAGCCAGGTCCTCCAGCACCTCCACCACCAAGTCTATATTCTCAACCGACTCCAACATCGCATAGCAATGCCACACCTGGAGAGTGTTTAGGTGAGAAATACGGGTTTAAAATTTATCAAGTTTTGGGTCTTTGAAGAGGATAGTTTTAGAGTATTATTATTTATCATTTATCATTTTCTAGGCGTTTCAATATTCAGATCTAACTCAATTATCACTAGAATTGACAATGGTATGTGTGTAGTTTTATCAAATAGAAGAAAATTATTCTGTGGAGAAAGAGACGATATAATGATGATAAAATTCAATTTGAAGTTAACTAATATATTCAGGCAAACATCCTCTTCGCACAGGCCTCCTTATCGCGCACACATATACTCTACACATACCCCCAACATTATTTTCAATCATCATTTGTAGCATGAATCCAGTTAACTCATACATACTTTCCGCTTGCCTATGTTTTCGTTATTATTTATTTTCAGTACAAAAATAGGATATTCCATTCATCCTGGGATAATACCATAGGTTGTAAGTCCTTTCAAACATTGTGTAAAACATTATTATTGTTACCAAATCATTTGCTACCACTTATCAGCATCAAATCAATCATCAATATTAAAAATACTATCATTTTATTATCATGTTTTTTCCCTCTCCAGTTCGCATTTCTGTACAAATGTTTTGTCTGTGTGCATATATGGAAGGTATTTGGGAATTCTTATTCAGACATTTACTTACACGATTTAATCTCTTGTTCAAAATCAACGTTCAAACTTTCGAATTATAGTTAGAATGATTCGGTCTTCACAAAATATTTCAAATACTTATTGAAGTAGGCGGTCATAGAATTTATTAATTCATATCAGAAGTTATCATTGAAAAACATAAGAATCGTCTTTCGAACATCCCAAACATTACAAATTGTTGTATCGTATAATTGGCTGATCGAGAGTCTAGATAATTTTCGAAACAAATTTTTTTATATTTTTAGTTCAATTCTTAACAATAATCAAGTTGCATAATTGAATAAGCATTATCAAATAACCGGAGTTGATATATATGTATATGTACATATTGATAAGTACGCGGTGTGTTAACATTGTGCCTAGTGTATATGCGGTGCTGAATAGCTAAGCTAATAACAGGTAGAAGGTTTGCAACATTGCTAATTAATTAGTAATTAAGAACGCGTGTGGTCTTGGGGCTTTTGGTGCAGGTCTGGCGTGCAGTGCAGCAGCTGCAGTGGTGCAGGCACAGGCACAAGCAGTTGCCGTGCAACAAGCACAACAACAAGGCTCTGGATTAGCTGCTGGCTTAGCAGCACTAGGGTATGGCGGGTCCCCGCTAGGTGCACTTGGGTCTCCCGCCCAACTACAGACTACAGGTATGCCTGAATTTACAGACCGAAATGAATTAGGGCTGCATGGTGATTCGAATTTTACCACTGTATATCATCTATGTTTCCCGTTGGACACACCTTTCTGCACATATCCATTCATTACCCAAAATATATCATTGCATTTTTTGTATATTTATGATTCAGGATCTTTTATCATTAAACCATCTTCTGTTCGCAGGATTAGGTCTCGGAGCTTCGTCTACTGGAAGACGGGATTCGTTTGATAGAAATACATCAGCGTTCAGTCCAAGTCTTGAATACAGCAGAGCCAAGTGGCCACAGAGCTATGGTGCACTTGGTAAATAAACCGGAATAATTCTAGGTTTCCTCCCTTTATCACATCTTCTCGACTTTCGCACTGATTTCAAATTTCCACATCAAATCCATAAAAAAAATTCGTATTTTTACCTATACACCGAATAGCATGTCTCTACCAATTATTTCTGATAGCAACCTTGCAATTTTGCAATAAACTGATGCCTGGTGAAAGAATTGTCTGAGACTCTGGTATCAGGATTATAATTTCGAGTTTATTGAGCTTTCTTTTACTACATTCACAAAGAGCCATAAAAATTTTGGTTGACATGAAAGCTTCATTCATCAACTCAACACACCAGATAAATTGATAATAATCTTTGATTTGGCTTTGCAGGAACAGTAACTGCATCGCCAAGTCCTCTAGGACTATCTTTGACACCACCTCCTGGAGGACCTTTAGGAGGTTCTTTGGGTGGATTGGTAGGCGGTGCTAGTCGTGTTTCTGCTGCCCCTGGCGCTGAGGCAAAGTTCCGCGCAAGTGCAGTACCTGCTTTAACAGCTAACGGTGTTTTTGGATCCAGTAGCTCGTTGTTTCCGACTTTAGTTGGCAAACCTGGACGTAGCGGAGCAGCTGGAGTTGGAGATAAAGGTGCTGGCGGCAGGTCTCGTTTGCTCGAAGATTTCAGAAACAATCGGTTGGTTATTTATAAATTTTCAGTTATAATAAACTAAGGAAAATCATATATCCACGGGTATGCTATAATTGGATAATTTCAAACTTAATGGTATTTGTTTTGTTCCAGGTTTCCGAGCTTGCAATTACGCGATCTAGCTAATCATATAGTGGAATTCAGCCAAGATCAACATGGCTCACGATTCATTCAGCAGAAGTTAGAGCGAGCGTCTGCCGCCGAAAAGCAGCTAGTATTTCAAGAGATCTTGGCATCCGCTTATTCATTAATGACCGACGTGTTTGGAAACTACGTTATTCAAAAGTTCTTCGAGTTTGGCACACCCGAACAAAAATCTACTCTTGCCCAAAAGGTGAATTATTATATCTATCACTGCTCCGTTGATACTGAATTTCTGATATCCAAATGACGATAAATTTGCGTGTCAGCTGACTTTTCAGAATGATTGATCATGAAACATCTGATAATTACTTCCGTGATCTTTGCGGCTGAATCCTTCGCACACATCTTGTAATTTACATTTGTTCTATTCTCCAGGTTCGTGGTCATGTGCTACCTTTGGCATTACAAATGTACGGCTGCCGTGTGATCCAAAAGGCGTTGGAATCCATTGGGCCTGAACAACAACAAGAAATCGTACGCGAGTTGGATGGTCATGTTCTGAAATGCGTTAAAGATCAGAATGGAAATCATGTGGTTCAGAAATGTATCGAATGTGTCGAACCTCGTGCTCTTCAATTCGTCATCGGAGCCTTTGCTGGCCAAGTATATTCATTGAGTACTCATCCTTATGGGTGCAGGGTCATTCAGCGTATCCTAGAACACTGTACTCCCGAACAAACCCAGGGAATATTACAAGAGCTACACGCTGCTACGGATCAACTTATCCAGGATCAGTACGGGAATTATGTTATCCAACACGTACTTGGTTAGTAAATATCTTTTATTAACTTTCAATGTATTCGGTGTGATTTTATAATGATACTTTGCTGCCTGCAGCAAAAGCTTCGTATTAGAAAATAATCGAAACAATTCATGATAACTAAAGCAACAGCGATCGTCTTTATTGTCTATCGGTATTATTGTTGATTAAACTGCTTTTGTTCACTTGTAGAACATGGAAAACTAGAAGATAAGGCCCAGTTGATCGGAAGTGTGAGAGGAAAGGTGTTGGCGCTATCTCAGCATAAGTTTGCCAGTAATGTTGTGGAAAAATGTGTCACACATGCCACCAGACAGGAACGGGCCGTACTTATAGAGGAGGTCTGCGGCTTCAATGATAAGTAAGTTTATACATGACTCTCCTTTTCACAATTAATTCGCCAAAATTTTTCGGGGATATAATTAAACGTTTCGTCGTTTCACTTTATAGCGCTTTGAACGTTATGATGAAAGATCAATACGCTAACTACGTTGTCCAAAAGATGATTGACGTGGCAGAACCAGCACAACGCAAAGTTTTGATGCACAAGATTAGACCGCATCTTGGAAGTCTTCGCAAGTATACATATGGGAAACACATAATTGTAAAGCTTGAGAAATTCTTTACGAAAACTGCGTCTGCTATGGGAGTTACTACACCGTCTGGCGCTTCTGCCGGAGCTGGAGATCTCGGACCTATCGGTCCCCCAGCCTCCACTGCTGGTTCAGTTTCAACTCCGGCCCAGCAACCTACTCAGGTTTTATAAATACGACAAAAATTCTTCGCACATCCCTAACAAAACCAATTCATCACCCGTCGATTAAATATCTCGCTTCCACACAGTATTGCAAATCGAAAATAGAAATGAATCGTTTTTATTATTTTTTGTTTCTTTCCACACAAATGATAAATTATCATTTCGATATCCCATATAATTTTTTTTTTTTTGTTTTCATCTGATTGAATATGTATTTTATATTCTCTCTGTGAAAGTAACATAAACGGAAACTTTTCATTCTATATAGGTAGCTTCTCTCGTTTCGCGTTTAATTAACTCGTCAATTAACATTTCTATTTTTGAATTGTAGCACCATAGAGATTTTATGCAAACAAAGTATGAAATCCAGTCATTCTAATAGAATGAATAGATTTTACATTGTTCAAAGGTTTGTTTGCGTGTTTTTCGAGTATTAAGACTTCGAGAGTATTTGCTTAATAATTTGATCAGGAATAAACCGAAGCAATGATCTAGCTGTGTTTATCTTTCTCGGTTTACTTACACTTTGAGTTATTATACACAAACATGTTTCGCGCGATTTCATATAGTAGCTCTGAGATTTCCTTGATATATTATAAACGTTGCTATCAAACTTTTTGACCAGACACGCTGTTGCTGTTACATTATTAATATTTCATTATTCTATAGAAAGATTGGCTGGGTTTCACACGTTGAATTATTATTCACATCATATTCCCCCTCTCCCTCCTACCCTCCGCCCCCCATTCCTTTCCCCCTTCCCCATGTTCAAGAGTAACGATTTGAAATAATCAAAGTACTCATTTTTTAAAAAGTCTATATTTGCCAGAATTGATTCTCAGAATTAAACTGTGCAACTCTCGCTATGGACGTTTTTCAAAATGACTAGACTAGGATTATGGTAAAAGAGATGAAGAAGAAGAAAAAAAAAAAGATGAAAAAAAAATGAAAAAAATAATAAATAAAATAAAGTCGATTTCACTGTATGTGACTCAAACTCGATAGAAAGTTGAAATGTCTAGACAGCTAGGGTAGACCTTAGCGCTGCATGCATTTATCAATGTAAGCGATGGGTAGAGTATGACATATAACTATATATGCTGCCCCCGCGTGAGCGTAGTATTGTTATTCAGAATACACGTTATAAAAAAAAAATGCCCATTGGTTGGTTTTGACAGAGGAGACAATTCAATAGGATAGTGCCAGCTGTTATTTAAAAAAAAAAAAAAAAAAAAAACTAGCGTAGCGTTTGACATGGGAGTGAAGTTGAGCACCCCTGACCTGACCTGACCTTTGACCTCTGCCCCCCTTCCCCTAACTTGAATATTTATATAATATAATTCAGTCGTTAATTCTTTCTTTTTATCGAAAAACAAAAATATATCAGTAGAGAAAAATATTAAAAAAAAGAAAGGAAAAAAAAAACAACCAACAACAAGAAACAATCTGATAAATCAAACAAATATAAAAAAAAAAATTTTTTGAAGGTGAAAAAAGCCACGGAATATTCAGAAATTTTTTTTTTAAAGCACCGTTTTCTTTTTCTCCTTCGAGCAAAAATCATGGTAGTAGCCGAATTTTGTAAATTGTGATATAAATAATTAACGAATGTGTATAGGTGTACCCACGCGAAGAAACCGTAAATTCAGTAATAATTTTATTTTCATCCCTCTTTTTAAACGGACACTGTGAATATTGTGTATTATAATAATTACTAATTAATTAAATTTAAATATGATTTATGTTCTAATGTCAAACATCTTCTGCCCAATTGTAAAATAAGAACTTTTGACCAAGAGACGCTCTCAGCAGAAAGCAATTGCTTTTCTTCCCCAAACCTGCCCCCGAACCCATCCACCGTTCGTGGAGTATTTGAATATAATTGAATTTACTTGTATATTGTATAAATGGAAGACTATCGCAAAATCAGTAATTCAGCTCGCACAACGTGTGTGTAATTTTACCCCCTCATTCCGAGTGTATTATATGATCAATGTGTGAGGCTCGAAATGCTCTTCTATATATATATATATATATAGATTTTCACAGTGAACAAAAAGTAGCCAAGTTTTATCGGGCTGAACTGTACTTTCAATTTCCTTCAATCTTCATTATAGAAAACACTGTCTCTATTGGATTTTAATGAAATTAATATGTATGTTCTATTTTCTGGATATGATATAACATAAATTTTCTAATTGTCAAGTAAAAGTTTCTTATCTAAAGCACACTATTGCATTATGCAGTTATAAGTCGGCATCAGAGCCTTTATTGCATATGTCAGCTAATTGAGCTTTGCAAAAAGTACAGCCTATTCTTATAACATCATAATCAATGTTGCATTTCAGCAGAACTAAGCATAGCAGAGGTAGCCTGCTGTAAATTTAGAAATCTCTATCAAAACTCTTGTTGACAAATTTTTTTTTCTTACCGTGTGAATAGAATAAAACTTATGGCATACACGAATTTTTTCCTTTTTTTTTTGTTTTTCCAAAGTAAAAATATTTCTAGCTCATTTGCCAATAGAAACAGGGGTGTCGAAGAATCTAAGCGAGTTGCGCCGACTGTAAAATGTAAAATATTTCGTTTATATAAAAATAAAATAAAAAAAGGCAAACAACTCAGTGTACCAGAATTTTGTATAAAAAGGAAAAGAAAAAAAAAAAAACTCAAACAAAAAGAAAAATAAAGTCGCGAATTTCTTTGTAAGATATTGTAAATAACAATTAATTCATGAAATTGAGAATTTCTCAGGTACCTTCTCTTCTTCACTGGGGGAATAGCGACTAGCTATTTATAGAAACATAAAAGAAAATAGTTGAAAAAAATAAAATAAACAGATAAAATGAAATCAGCTAGTGGACTAGTAGCCCAAAGACGGTACTTATTAAGTTAGAGACAAAGCTTGGGTACGGTATAACAATACTTTTAATTTTTGAAGCACCGTCTACTTATCCAATAAAATATGGAAGTTAATATTATCAGAAGGCATTTCGAGAAGAGCGCATAACTAATTAGACGTCACACAATAACCGGACTGACAGACATTCCAGCCACCCCTCTCGTTGACAGGATTAACACACAAATTATAAATATTAAAACTATTAATGAACATATTATATAGTATAAGGAATACAATACAGTTCCTTCATCTGTAAATCACGCGTCATCTGTAAATTAAAAAAACGCATTTTTTATCGCATTATTATCTCGTCGGAGTAAACCAACTGAAAATCTAACGCAAAATCTCTCTCATGTCTTATTACTAAGATTATTATTATTATGTTATTATAAATATTATTTCATTAATGCCTCTTTCTATTAATTCATTATTACTATTACTAATCACTAGGATACATATATATATACATATACATAATAAGCAAGCCCTCATAACAGTTTATAAATATGATATAATATAGACACCCTGACCTTACTTAATGTTTAGTATAAACGTTAGTGGAACATTAATTATCTAACTGCTATATCTTTATCTACTTAAGCTCCTTCAAATTATTAACAATTTTGATTATAAATAGTGTAAATTTTTTATATAGAGTGAAAAAAAATGAAAAAAAAAAAGAAGTAAAGATATTGGTCGTTTACTCAACAGAGGAACGACCATGTATAAAAACTGCATTTAATACACAGCCTTTCAATCCATCAAATATCTTCATTATTTTATGCCTGGTTTACAAAGCTACATTATATAAGGAGGCATGCTCCGTACTTTAGTGTACTACCTACTTTGTTACTAAGCAGTCTGTTTTCAAACCTGATCTCAGTCTGATTGCGTCGTTAAAACGTCGCGATACTTAACTGTTTAATCAATTTCTGTAGATTTGCAACGATTATTTATTACCCGTGTAAAACATTTTTAAACAAACCGAAACTCTCAACATCAGCTGAAACAAAAAAAAAAAATTTACTCACTATCCGTTATACGTTTCTATAATTTATAACTCATAGTCATTATATTTTATAATAGAGTAATTCGATCAAACTTTTTTTTTTACAGTCATTGATAGTTGGGCTATGTTGTCGTTTTTGAATTAAGATCTCATTGATTGTGAGTAGTTATTAGATACCATTGAGTTTTTACGTTTAAGGATATACCTAACTATTTTCTTTTTTATATTAGATTTCATAATTTGTGAATCAGGCATTATTATTCTGGTGTTGAGCTTTCATTAATATTGATAAACTGAACAATTGTTTGTAAAGCATTGATTTAATTAGACTTTGCAAACTTCATAATATAAATTACTAGTTGAATTTGCTGTAAGGTAGTCAGATATGTAAACATACTTTGACTCTCTTAATGCAGAGATAGCCGCCTTCGTGTGAAATAATTGTTCGCTGTATAGTTTGATAAATTATTTGTAATAATATTCAAATTTCATCCACATAATAAGTTCACTATAATATGAAGAAACAACATTTACTTTTGCCCAGTGATTACCATACAGCGCCTAATCGTCTATTTGTAAATCTGTTAGTAATTGATAACTTCTTGTACATTCTAAATCTAACGCCAAATACATATTTCCTGCAAGAGGCTTCGCACTTATCAAATGAACTTGTCAAGCTTTGCAACTAACTGATGTAACGGTTTTACTAAAATCTTAAAATTTTATTATGCTTTCGCGAAACCTGCGCCCACTAAAATTTGAAAAGTCATGAATTATTCTTCATTTTTATGGGCAATGTATATTCATTTATTATTGTAAAGCTTCTCTTGGAAGTCAAGAGAGTTTATGTATTAGGATGTGACGGCGTAGCCTTGGGAATAAACTAAACGTGAAGGCTTCTGTCAATAAATATGGCAATTCGCTTTTCATAACTTATTGATTCTTTGACAACGCTAGATTCAGGATTTATGACAATATAATTTCTTGCTGACTCTTTTAAAGTAGCGGGCGCTATCATCTCGAAGAGTCATTAACTCTTAAATAACACTTTGAAATATTGAGTAGCATATAAATATTGATTATATATATAATATATATATATATATATATATATATATATATATATATATATCTATATATATCTGTATATGTATACCTAACTTTAATCTATCGATATGATATAAGTACTATTTAAATATTGTAACAATTGTATATGATTTTACTACACGCTAATTGTATTATAAAAAGATCTGCGACCTCCCACTTGTAGACTCCCACCGGTTCTGACTGCCATGGCGCTGGACACACAGTTGAAAAACAAAACAGTTTTTGCAAATCTTGAAAGTACGGGAATGGTGCGCCCTGATGTTAAGACTGATGTACAGTAGCGCGCTATTCTCTCAATCACATATTCCAATACACAAACACAATTCAAGTCTTAGAGATAATTGATAACTGTACTGGTTTATTTTATGCTGTTCTAAATAAATAGCAATATCTGTTTTTGAACATTTCATGCCGATAAAAATCATGCCTATAGTCAATGCTCGAACAACGATACTGGACAATTGACAAAATCACGTACAACAGTTGAGCTGCAAATACTTCAAAGAGAGAAATCTGTTTAAATCCTCGTTACATTGAAAAAAGAATGTGACACGATGAAAATATATTTCTCGGAAAAATTGAGAAAATAGTATTGCTATCTATTGATTGCTGCGTATAACTATAAACCAGGATCGTTAAATGTATGGTCGAGAAAAGCAGTATATTTGAAATATAAAATAAATAGATAAGTGGGATGGACAGGTACATGGAAAATTGCATAACTTGTATATTAGTGTATAGTATGTAGAAAGATGAAATAGCCACAAAAATCATTTTCGACAATGTTTTTTACAATACAGGCAGAGCAGTGTGAGTAGATATGTCATTGTAAGATTTAAAGCCAAGCAATCAATATCAGTTCATAGTGCACTAGTAAATATCCGCCGCTCACCTGATATAGATCTATAGATTTTAAACAGCCAGAAATAGATGATGTCAGAGAGTATAGAGAAACTGGATCTTACAAAATGAATGTTTTTACAAGATATAATGGTAAAAAGCAAAGCAATCCTTAAATCAACAATATTTCAGTTTGTCTAATTTTTCTTCTTTTCGTTCTTTCTTTTATATTTTCTTGTTTTTGACACTAAGTGGTAGATTAAAGTGTATAATAGGAGGAGAATGTTGGATACAGAACTATTATTAATAATTTGTAAACGTTGTCTGGTGAGAAAAAATAAATATAAAATAATAAAGACATCCTGAATATTATGTTTGTCAGTAAAATGATAAAGCTAAGCTCTTTTACGGAAGTAAGACAGCATGTCAATATTATATAAAAGCTAAAAAAAATTATTCATTTCAAAATATTCCATGTCTGTAAATCTTTGTTATTTATCAAATTCACCAAACTTCACCATTCGTCATTGCCAGATACTACATGGAATTTATAACATAGTGTACATCTTGCTATTAATATTTGTATATAACATTCTTTTCCTGCATATCCTTGAATAGAGGTAAAGCTTTGACTGCCTTCGGATTATATTTCACTTCATTTTGTCACTAGTGTCGAATATTTTTTACTGTGTTACTTGGTAGCAAGCATAGCCATTACGTTTCATATTGCGCCTTTTGCGCATATTCAGAGAGGATTTTTTTTTTTTTTGTATTTCTTCTTCTTTCTCTTTTCTTTTCTTTTTCTGATTTCAATAAAGTTGTAACTGCATTTTACACAGAAGACTACAACAAGATAAAGTCTATCGAGTTATACTTAGTGTTGTTTAGTGCGGGCTTCATGCAAGCCATGTGAAAACCACCTTCGATAATTAATAAAGTTATAAATAATCTATTAATCAAGTTATAAATACTTCAGTATAGTTATAAATAATGTTTGTTTTACTACAAGGGCAGATTGCGATGTAGATGCAGTTCATTAATCGTTACAATTATTAATTATATCGTTTTTGTCGCTTGAGTTTTGTTTTTTTTTTTTTTTTTTACGCAACAAGTACCTATCTTAGATCTTATTTATTATCGTCCCCGCCATTCAGCTCATAACTAATTGCACGCAGGATATTTTGTGTTGATAAAATTTGAATAGGCCGTTACTATGAATATACCAAACTTCATGTGATAGATTTACATGTATTTTTTGAACAAAAATTAGTTTAAACTTTGTACCAAAATCAATTGGGTATATTTTTGGGTTCGTCTTATTCAATGAAGTAAATTGATATAGTTCAAAAGAAGTGAGAAATTGCGTCCTTTCTTAATAATTATTATTTACTGATCTGGCAATGAGAAAATAATGAAATTTACTCCAGAAATAATTATCCATACTTGGAGTAACGGGGGGGACAGATTAATGATGTACCTCTCAATTATTTGGCATTGAATTAATATCCTAATAAATAATACGATTTTTTACATTTTTTTTACCGCGCTATGAGTTTTGTATATCTATAGGAACCGTTCTATAATTATTTTGAAGTCTAATATGTAACTCAGATAGCCCTGCTAGTTTGTTTTCATTTTAGCAGCATTTCATTCATAGCTATACACCACGCTACATAACACATACATATTCACAAACAGAGATTCACACAGGAGACACAAGCATTTTAAAAAAATGGTAATGAATTAACGGTAATCTAAATGTAACATGTATATGATGGCTGTACAAATGTAACATTTTTTTCCATTGTGTATGATGAAGAAGTTTCTGGAGGAGAAAAAAAAAAGAAAATGGAATAGTTGGGAAAAAGACGCATGTGCGATGATCAATATTGTTTCGACAATAGATCGATCAATTGATTTTACCCGCAAGTGATTTACCAATAAATATAATTACTCTTAATTAATAATGAAATACCATTTCTGTAATAACATTATGATATAAAACCATACATTGAATGGGAATTACCCGCAGCTTTGGCTTTAATCTTTCACCTCTTACCCTTTTTGCAACTCTTACACGTATTCCTCCGATATTAAATGCAATATTTGCAAAAGCTAAAGCAAGATTGATGTATGTACATATTTTCTATTTTCTTGTCACCAGCTTCTAGATTCATTCCGATGTCCCATCAGTATCTATACAATATACATACATAAACTTGTTTGAATTCAAATCTTGCATCACAATCAATGTGGAAATATTCTTTGGTAGATCATTGATCTGCAAATAACAACGCCTAATCTTTTTCTATGAATTATATTTATTTTCGATTGTACAAAGTGTGTTCATAAATATTTTCCGTTATTGTAAATAGCCAAATCCTTGTAAATAATGAGACTACCAATCGTAGTCAAAACATTCTTAGAATTAGCCCAGCCATCCATCATTTAAATGGCTACATTTTAAAGTACAACAAATTCATTTCAGTTTTTCTGTAGTAATTTATAATTGTCATTTGTAGAAGTTCAGTCATATCATTTACATAAAAATTCATTCATAAATCAACTTTTCAAACAGCTAGAATAATACAGTCTCGAAGAGAGTTTCGAGTATGTGGAATGGCTACAAATGCTCAACCAAAAGCTGGGATGAGATTTTGGAAACAAGCAAAGAGCATTTGGGTATCCAATTTCTTCCAAGATAACAAAATTGAGTAAACTTCGACTGCTCTTTAAACAATTAAATGTAACTACGTAAGTAAATTTATCCATATTTTCGAGTATTTCTATGGCTCTATAATTTAAATTCGAGCTATACATACGCTTTGCTGCATTTAAAAACAAAAATAAAGGATTAAAGGCTGAGTACAGTTTAGATTGTTGTATCAAGATTTATTATTTCAACTTTCATTAAACACATGTTCGCATTATCTCACAATCTATAAGATTTTCGTATATTGTTTTTCCTTTTACTGCGTAAGGAGTAAAGAAAAATACGTACACACTAACTTTAGACACAATTTGTCAGAACATTTTTTTCTTCTATAATACAATAAATCGTTGATGCTTTGGGAATTTTTTTTTTTTCTTTTAATTACAGTAGCATTTCATCACCGTCTTATCGATCTGCTCTTTAAAACGCAATCGGTAAGTAGTCTAGCAGAGCGTAATCGACAATATCATACAAACCGAGCGCACATAATTTCGTATTACCGATTACAGCGAATTTGAAATATACGGAGCTCATTCACTTTCTTCCTTGGAACGCTCGCGCTCGGATCGTCGTGATTTCTTCTTGCGCCGGCTCGGACTTCGCGATCTTGATTTATGTCTACGAGAACGCGATCTTGATCGGTGCCTGTGCCTGCTGAAGTAAGAATAATTTTCAATAAAAATCTTGATACAATTAATGTGGATTAAAAGAAGATTGGATAAATAAATAAGTTTGATACCCGATTTATAAGGAATGTGATTTACTATGTTACCAATATTTGATAATCATCTTTTTTTTTTAATATTGAATCACAAACAATGGTAAGAAATGAAAGTTATCATTTCTCACCTTTCCTTGTGGCGATGTTGCGATCTTGATCTATCCCTGTCCCTCTCTTCTTCTTTTGCAACAGACTCTGTGTCCCTTTCTCTTGTCCGATCTCTGGGTGCAGATTCCCGTTCTCTTTCTCTATCACGATCCCTGTCTCTCTCTCGTGCAACTGAAGAGCTGTCCCTCTCTCGGTCTCTCTCTCTTTCCCGCTCTCTACCTTCCCTAGGATCTCTCGGTGGCATAAGGGTCGGAATTGCAATTGGAGGAACCATAGTAGGGATGGTTTTTGGCCCAGCGTCCTTGTCTTCAATCCCTTCCGTTAATGGAATGGCAAGATTTGTAGGCTGCCATGTCTGGAATGAACAAAATCACAAATATTACAACAGACATGTATTATTCTCCAACCTTTACCCATCTAAGTGTTTTAAAACTTGCTAGTGACAACTTTCAATAATCAACCAAACTCTATAGTACAGAATAAAGAAAAGGCCTACTGGATCATTTCCCCATTGACTGTCCTGCGTAGGTTCATAGCTCTGATAGTAAGGATCAGTTTCTGGAATATAAAAGGGTGGTGGTTCCCCCGCGTATCCAGGGGGTGGCATATCAAATGGCGGTGGCATTCCTGCTCCAGGAGGAGGAACACTCATGTCAGGGAATCCAGGTTTCCTAGAATATTCTCTCCTGTCCGCAGTCATAACTTGAATAATGTTTTCCTTTGGTGGTGACTTGTCCAAGTTTCTTCTAGAAGCCAGACCGGAACTTCCAATTACATCTATAGTGCCTGCCATCTTCCGCCCTGGCGGTGGTCCTGCCCTCTTGGGTCCCATGATTCCAGAATACTTACTATTGTCATTAGTAATTGCTACTTGAGGCACCCGCATCCCACCTCCAGGATTATTGCCACCACCACCAGCATTCAGAATTAATCCTACGCCAGATTCGCTCCTCATTCGTTTTTGCCTCTCGCAATAAGCTCGCCATGTTTCTTCGTTAAAACCGTAATTAAAGTAGTCCGTAATGTCAGCTCCCGGCTGTCTCCATGGCTTGTCTTCAAGCTGGTCTAAGTTGAATTCATGCGCTGGCATTCCATTGATAATTCCAATAGTTTCAAACTCATCAATGCTAAATTTTCCAGGTTGTTTATTCAGCTTATCCGGTACCCCAGTTGTTGCGGTAAGCAGCCCACTCCTTTTGATATTAAGACTGCTATATGCCGGGGTTGATTTAATGTCTCCAATGACAACATGGACATCGTCTTCGGAGTCTGAATCACTCGCAGCTTCTCCATCCTCTTGACTCGACATTTCTTTTGTGCCATTTTCATTGCTTCCCAGATCTGCATTCTTGGTTTCACTTTCTAATGGTGCCAGTCGCTCGTCTTCTGGAAGTCCTAAATCTTCGGATATCTGTAATAAAGTATGTATGGGTATTTTTTTCCTAAAACTCTTTTGCAAACCCTGATCTTTCCTTGAATTGGGCACAAATATCACATCCTTGAAGGTTATATCTACTTCAACATCCTTAATACGATTAAAATGACCCATCTACTTCAGAGATAAATAAATCGAAAATTGTATGTAAAACTTATGTGGCATAAAGCTATTGTCTTAAGTTTGTATTTTCTTAAGCTACTGAAATAGTAGCGAATATCAAGTGATTAGATACACGTATATACGATGATTGTGACAAGTCAATGAAAATAACCTAACTATAGTAAATTGATACTCGCTAATAATATCAGATGGTAACCTGAGAGTTGAAGACTGTTAGTCGAATATCAAACGCGGACAGTGAAACGTACTGTAATTACTACGGTCTATCGGCCTTTAAATTATATAAATATATTGATATATAGGTTATGTATGGTATTTACTCCCGGTGGTCTTTCAGTGAAAGGTAATTGCTCGGCCAGAGACAACGGGTCGTCTTGTAGATCAGCTTCTTCATTTTGTGGGTTTATTAAGCTTGATTGAACCGTCGATGAGTCTTTTCCGTCTACCGAATCACCGTATAACCACTGATCCTCGTTCTCATCCGCCATTTTTCTAATTCCCGGCTACACCGCTTCCATGATGTCAACAAGCTACTACGAGCTTAGAATTAGGTATTAAAATCGTTACTTTATTTAACGATACTTTTTACACTTCAAGGCGAATGATGAGCCTTCGAGTGTGATAATTCTATGATTTAATTTAAAGAGATATAACGCGTGTAACATAGTAGGTTACTGTGATTATAAATATATTTTATATACCGGGTGACAAACCGGAAATTATAGGCAGACATCTTTGCTTTAGAGCAGTTCCTGCTTCTTTTAGCCCGCTAGCAAGATGGGTGAGTGTCTTATTTTCGCAAGCGAAACTATAATCGAAGTGCATCTGTGACTATCCATTGATATATCGGTTAATTGAAACTATGAATTCGTGCTAAAAACCTTCCTCTCCGTGCTGCAGTATTTATATATACGAAATTTTCCACATAAATATAGAAATAACACATCGCCCTTTGACGGCGCATAGTGTTGTGATAATTCGACATGTGATTTTGACCAAATTTTTAATACGTACTCTGCTTTCATTACTTCAGCAGAACGTGAATCGCGTCTCTAAATTACACTTCCTTCTATCATTTGCCAATTCATTAGAATTAGTTTTCTCCAATTTGTTTCATGCGCGTACTTATGGAATACAAAAACTACGAGTCATAACCTCACTTTCTCAAGTCTTTGCATTAGTCAGAGTATGTAGCTCGATAATATCCACAACCTAAGTTGCTACTCTTTCTTAAGGTATATCCCGGGATCATTGGCATAAAAGACGTGCTACTGGAGGCAAGAGGAAGCCCCTCCGTAAGAAGAGGAAGTTCGAGTTAGGTCGCCCTGCCGCAAATACCAAACTTGGTCCTCAGCGTATTCATACCGTAAGTTATATTTTATCTTCAAATCTATTCCTATTTTTTTGTTCATTTACTATCACCGAAAAGTTAGAATGTCTAAAACATACACGTTTCTAACCACCTGAAATGCAATTAAATTCAGTACTCTTAGCATCATCTACTTAAAGCAATACTTGTTCATAATTATCGTAGTTATACGTAATTCATAAAAATTTTGTTTATTGCTCTGAGAACATTATATTAGCACTTGACTATCCTCAGGGATACCTAAATTGCATAGTTTCTGAAATGACACTGATTGCTTTGTTGCTTTGAACCTGTTTGTGCAATTTGAGGTCTAAAACTCGAAAGCTAACAATTCTTCTTATAATTTGATTATAATGCAACTATTGTACATCTTATAACATGATGAGTGAATTTTTTGTGTCTGAGTGCCATGAGGACACCTTTCCCACAGCGTTCTGAAGTATCATACTTATAACAATGTTTTTATTTTATTTTCATTTTTTAATTTATGTGTATTAATTGGCTGAACTTATAATTTTGTTGTAAAGGTACGCACCCGCGGAGGGAACAAGAAATTCAGAGCGCTTCGTTTAGATACAGGTAATTTCTCCTGGGGATCGGAATGCGCTACCCGCAAGACCCGTATTATTGATGTTGTCTACAATGCTTCGAACAACGAACTTGTTCGTACCAAGACTCTTGTCAAGAATGCTATTGTCACCATCGATGCCACTCCCTTCCGTCAGTGGTATGAGTCACACTACATTCTACCCCTGGGACGTAAACGCGGAGCTAAGCTGGTATGTTGTAGAAACTGATCTTTGTCCTCTTAAAAATGTATGTAAAAAATATCCAGCGGAAAGAATTGATACTTGGGTTGATACTTTGATGATGGGATGGGTTGTAGATAAACTCACTTGCTTCATTTAATGGTGATATTCTTGATGTATTGGGTAACATCTCCGAGTTCTTTATCTAGAACTTGGTTTAAAGATTTAAATAGTGAACAACAATGAGACAATGATTATTATCCATTTACCATCAATTGGGTGTTTTATTGGTATAGAAACTTACTAAACGATCAAAGAGTCACAAAAATTCACCAGATGCTTGATATTGGTATTTACTGATAATGGCATCATTTTAAATTGGGACTAATAACTTTGATGGTAAATTACAGACAGAAGCTGAGGAAGAGACTTTGAGCAAGAAACGATCGAAGAAGACAGAACTCAAGTATAAGTCGAGACAACGCTTTGCCAAAGTAGAACCTGCACTTGAAGAACAATTTCAAACTGGACGAGTACTTGGTAAGAATTTATCCATTGACTACTGCAAATAAATGAGAAATATTGTTTCTCGTCATGCTTGAAGTTATCAAGCGATTTTCGAATTGTTGTAATCACCTAGTATTTGTCTGGAAATAGATTATTTCAGTTTTATTAAACATGGCTTAAAAAGTGGAGTAAAATTCTAGACTTGAGGCATCGAATGCTCGTTAATAGTCGATTGCTATATTTTCACAATACCTGATCATGGAATTCATGAATTATTTATTCGTAAATCGGAGAAACATGATGATCACCCTTACCTACTCTGAGTGTTTATGACGACACATTTCCCACAGCGTTCTGAAGTAAATTACAAAGCGCTTAGACTAATTAGCCGTTTTATAAGGATATTTACTAATTGAAAATCTAATACGTTAACAGCTTGCGTGGCTAGCAGACCCGGACAATGTGGAAGAGCTGACGGCTACATCTTGGAGGGTAAAGAACTCGAGTTCTACATGAGAAAGATCAAGAGCAAGAAGGCGAAGTAAACTTGTAACGATCTACAAGTGAATAAAACATTATACAAAATATAAAACAGTCTGTACACATTTATTCAACATGATGACACTGGTAATACAATGGTTCTCAAAACTGATCTACCTTACCCTTCGTACTTGTAAATTTAATTATTTATCATTGTGATATTCTGCAGTTATTTTAAAAATGATTTTCACGTATTGTGCTGCATTAAAAATTATTCAACAACTCTACGAAGCAGCGTAGTGTATTTTTAAGGTGATTGCTGCATTCACAAGAGTTTCGCGATACGTACTATAACTACATAGAAAATCGAGAATAATTGCTGCACGCTGCTGACGGCAAACTAGTCTCGTAATTCGCCGAGGATCGCAAATTTGGTGTACGGGGTACCAAATAGGATCGCTATCTTGCAGTGAAATTGGCGAACTACTTTCGCGGCAATCATTAGTCGATCTTATTATATGCAACCCAAACTACGAGACCGGCGTGCGCGTTGCATACGCTGAAGCGTACCATCGTTCGCGGCAAAAGTAGTTTGTCAAGTCATCCGCGAGATGGCTATACCAATTCGTTTACCGAACACTGACTTAGGGTAACAGCAGCTGTCGTGGAGTCAGTGGCTCTTGTGGCGTCGGAGAGTTCGTATAGGGGTAGCGCTAAAGAATCATGAGTGTGATACGTATCTCAATAGAATTACTCCGAACGCAGAGAGTTGTCGCAAAATACCGGGTGATTCCTCACTTACATCGCAGTGATTTGGGTAGCGGTCCGCTACCCACATCACTGTGATGTGAGCGAGGAATCACCTGGTACACATTGACGAAAAGTATTCGCAATTTCTAGTTTTATTAGTAATTAACTAGCTGGCATTAATATTGAAACACTCGTTATTCTGTTACAGTTGAATAAGCTTCCATTAGACTCAAAACATCTCCGTCCAGCAAGAATTCTGTGCCAATTGTAACGTATGCGTCTATATTGGACTCAGTTCTTTACGAATTACTTGTATTAGGGTAATTACGTGGTATGTTGTAGCAATACGAAACATGTACGGTAAACACATAAAAAGAATCGATGAATTTCAATGGGTACACATTTATTTTCAATCGACAAATACAAATGCTACATAATTCTAACAATGACAAATATTGTATGCATATGCTGCAGTAATAAAATAAAAGATACATCAATTATTTGTTTCGTTATTATCCATTTTCCCCTCCTTATGACTGTTTATTTCAAATAAACGAGGGGTGATCGAGACGAGCATACTAGTAGAAAAAGTAGAGTAAATACATTTTTATCTACTTGAAAATTCACGATAGAACCTCCTCGGGTCAGATGGTCTCCTGATATCAGGCCCAATTTTTGAGTTGAAATTTTTCTACGTCGAAAAATGCTCCTGGTATCAGGAAAACATCTGACCCGAGGAGGTGTGCTCAAATTTTTGGTCGGGGAAAAGAGCTGTGTATCGACACACGCATGCATGCGCTGCTTCATGCATGTCGCTATATCGCTTATATATACTAGCTATTTTAACAGTTTGAGAAATTTTAAGTCGAAAAATACTCCTGGTATCAGGAGAACATAAAACCCGAGGAGGTGTGCTAAAATTTTTGGTGGGGGAAAAGAGCTGTGTATCGACACACGCATGCATGCGCTGCTTCATGCACGTCGCTATATCGCTTATATATACTAGCTATTTTAACAGTTTGAGAAATTTTAAGTCGAAAAATACTCCTGGTATCAGGAGAACATAAAACCCGAGGAGGTGTGCTAAAATTTTTGGTGGGGGAAAAGAGCTGTGTATCGACACACGCATGCATGCGCTGCTTCATGCACGTCGCTATATCGCTTATATATACTAGTTATTTTAACAGTTTGAGAAATTTTAAGTCGAAAAATACTCCTGGTATCAGGAGAACATAAAACCCGAGGAGGTGTGCTAAAATTTTTGGTGGGGGAAAAGAGCTGTGTATCGACACACGCATGCATGCGCTGCTTCATGCACGTCGCTATATCGCTTATATATACTAGCTATTTTAACAGTTTGAGAAATTTTAAGTCGAAAAATACTCCTGGTATCAGGAGAACATAAAACCCGAGGAAGTGTGCTAAAATTTTTGGTGGGGGAAAAGAGCTGTGTATCGACACACGCATGCATGCGCTGCTTCATGCACGTCGCTATATCGCTTATATATACTAGCTATTTCAACAGTTTAAGAAATTTTGAGTCGAAGAATACTCCTGGTATCAGGAGAACATAAAACCCGAGGAGGTGTGCTGAAATTTTTGGTGGGGGAAAAGAGCTGTGTATCGACACACGCATGCATGCGCTGCTTCATGCACGTCGCTATATCGCTTATATATACTAGCTATTTTAACAGTTTGAGAAATTTTAAGTCGAAAAATACTCCTGGTATCAGGAGAACATAAAACCCGAGGAGGTGTGCTAAAATTTTTGGTGGGGGAAAAGAGCTGTGTATCGACACACGCATGCATGCGCTGCTTCATGCACGTCGCTATATCGCTTATATATACTAGTTATTTTAACAGTTTGAGAAATTTTAAGTCGAAAAATACTCCTGGTATCAGGAGAACATAAAACCCGAGGAGGTGTGCTAAAATTTTTGGTGGGGGAAAAGAGCTGTGTATCGACACACGCATGCATGCGCTGCTTCATGCACGTCGCTATATCGCTTATGTATACTAGTTATTTTAACAGTTTGAGAAATTTTAAGTCGAAAAATACTCCTGGTATCAGGAGAACATAAAACCCGAGGAGGTGTGCTAAAATTTTTGGTGGGGGAAAAGAGCTGTGTATCGACACACGCATGCATGCGCTGCTTCATGCACGTCGCTATATCGCTTATATATACTAGCTATTTCAACAGTTTGAGAAATTTTAAGTCGAAAAATACTCCTGGTATCAGGAGAACATAAAACCCGAGGAGGTGTGCTAAAATTTTTGGTGGGGGAAAAGAGCTGTGTATCGACACACGCATGCATGCGATGCTTCATGCACGTCGCTATATCGCTTATATATACTAGTTATTTTAACAGTTTGAGAAATTTTAAGTCGAAAAATACTCCTGGTATCAGGAGAACATAAAACCCGAGGAGGTGTGCTAAAATTTTTGGTGGGGGAAAAGAGCTGTGTATCGACACACGCATTCATGCGCTGCTTCATGCACGTCGCTATATCGCTTATATATACTAGTTATTTTAACAGTTTGAGAAATTTTAAGTCGAAAAATACTCCTGGTATCAGGAGAACATAAAACCCGAGGAGGTGTGCTAAAATTTTTGGTGGGGGAAAAGAGCTGTGTATCGACACACGCATGCATGCGCTGCTTCATGCACGTCGCTATATCGGTTATATATACTAGCTATTTTAACAGTTTGAGAAATTTTAAGTCGAAAAATATTCCTGGTATCAGGAGAACATAAAACCCGAGGAGGTGTGCTAAAATTTTTGGTGGGGGAAAAGAGCTGTGTATCGACACACGCATGCATGCGCTGCTTCATGCACGTCGCTATATCGCTTATATATACTAGCTATTTTAACAGTTTGAGAAATTTTAAGTCGAAAAATACTCCTGGTATCAGGAGAACATAAAACCCGAGGAGGTGTGCTGAAATTTTTGGTGGGGGAAAAGAGCTGTGTATCGACACACGCATGCATGCGCTGCTTCATGCACGTCGCTATATCGCTTATATATACTAGTTATTTTAACAGTTTGAGAAATTTTAAGTCGAAAAATACTCCTGGTATCAGGAGAACATAAAACCCGAGGAGGTGTGCTAAAATTTTTGGTGGGGGAAAAGAGCTGTGTATCGACACACGCATGCATGCGCTGCTTCATGCACGTCGCTATATCGCTTATATATACTAGTTATTTTAACAGTTTGAGAAATTTTAAGTCGAAAAATACTCCTGGTATCAGGAGAACATAAAACCCGAGGAGGTGTGCTAAAATTTTTGGTGGGGGAAAAGAGCTGTGTATCGACACACGCATGCATGCGCTGCTTCATGCACGTCGCTATATCGGTTATATATACTAGCTATTTTAACAGTTTGAGAAATTTTAAGTCGAAAAATACTCCTGGTATCAGGAGAACATAAAACCCGAGGAGGTGTGCTCAAATTTTTGGTGGGGGAAAAGAGCTGTGTATTGACACACGCATGCATGCGCTGCTTCATGCACGTCGCTATATCGCTTATATATACTAACTATTTCAACAGTTTAAGAAATTTTAAGTCGAAAAATACTCCTGGTATCAGGAGAACATAAAACCCGAGGAGGTGTGCTAAAATTTTTGGTGGGGGAAAAGAGCTGTGTATCGACACACGCATGCATGCGCTGCTTCATGCACGTCGCTATATCGCTTATATATACTAGTTATTTTAACAGTTTGAGAAATTTTAAGTCGAAAAATACTCCTGGTATCAGGAGAACATAAAACCCGAGGAGGTGTGCTAAAATTTTTGGTGGGGGAAAAGAGCTGTGTATCGACACACGCATGCATGCGCTGCTTCATGCACGTCGCTATATCGCTTATATATACTAGTTATTTTAACAGTTTGAGAAATTTTAAGTCGAAAAATACTCCTGGTATCAGGAGAACATAAAACCCGAGGAGGTGTGCTAAAATTTTTGGTGGGGGAAAAGAGCTGTGTATCGACACACGCATGCATGCGCTGCTTCATGCACGTCGCTATATCGCTTATATATACTAGCTATTTTAACAGTTTGAGAAATTTTAAGTCGAAAAATACTCCTGGTATCAGGAGAACATAAAACCCGAGGAGGTGTGCTAAAATTTTTGGTGGGGGAAAAGAGCTGTGTATCGACACACGCATGCATGCGCTGCTTCATGCACGTCGCTATATCGCTTATATATACTAGCTATTTTAACAGTTTGAGAAATTTTAAGTCGAAAAATACTCCTGGTTTCAGGAGAACATAAAACCCGAGGAGGTGTGCTAAAATTTTTGGTGGGGGAAAAGAGCTGTGTATCGACACACGCATGCATGCGCTGCTTCATGCACGTCGCTATATCGCTTATATATACTAGTTATTTTAACAGTTTGAGAAATTTTAAGTCGAAAAATACTCCTGGTATCAGGAGAACATAAAACCCGAGGAGGTGTGCTAAAATTTTTGGTGGGGGAAAAGAGCTGTGTATCGACACACGCATGCATGCGCTGCTTCATGCACGTCGCTATATCGCTTATATATACTAGTTATTTTAACAGTTTGAGAAATTTTAAGTCGAAAAATACTCCTGGTATCAGGAGAACATAAAACCCGAGGAGGTGTGCTAAAATTTTTGGTGGGGGAAAAGAGCTGTGTATCGACACACGCATGCATGCGCTGCTTCATGCACGTCGCTATATCGCTTATATATACTAGCTATTTTAACAGTTTGAGAAATTTTAAGTCGAAAAATACTCCTGGTATCAGGAGAACATAAAACCCGAGGAGGTGTGCTAAAATTTTTGGTGGGGGAAAAGAGCTGTGTATCGACACACGCATGCATGCGCTGCTTCATGCACGTCGCTATATCGCTTATATATACTAGTTATTTTAACAGTTTGAGAAATTTTAAGTCGAAAAATACTCCTGGTATCAGGAGAACATAAAACCCGAGGAGGTGTGCTAAAATTTTTGGTGGGGGAAAAGAGCTGTGTATCGACACACGCATGCATGCGCTGCTTCATGCACGTCGCTATATCGCTTATATACAGCGTGATTCTCAAGTCGCGGAAAAGATTTTACATGCAGATTTCCTATCAAAATCTAAGAATAAAGTTCCTTATCAAAAACTTCGAGGGACCGCTCGTTCTTGAGTTATAGAAGGTTTAGTCAACCCAATCAGACGGCCGTAATGTGACGTGCTCAGTCTCGTCGCAATCCTGAAAAATTAATAGTGCCCGCGTCGCATGAACTTTGCCTGAAATTTCGGTTTTTTATTCCGTAATTTTTAGTCCTTACGTCGTCCGGTCGGTCATTCTCGTGCCCCGCGTCGTTCGCCCCGTAGTTGACGTTGTCCAGGTGGTCAAACTGTTGACTTCCGATCCCCAGGTCGTCCGTTTCATAGTTTTTACTCTCGTGGTCTTCGGGTTGTTGATTTCCGTGATCCAGGACTTTCGACCCGTAGTTTACGTTGTCCAGGTGGTCCAACTGGTGACTTACGTTTCCCATCTCGTCCGCTTCGTAGTTTCCACTCTCGTTGTCCTCGAGATGTTGATTTCCGTGATCCAGGATTTTCGCACCATAGTGAACGTTGTCCAGGTGGTTAAACTGGCGACTCACGTTCCCCAGGTCTTTTGCTTCGTGGTTTGTACTCTAGTTGTCATCGGGCAGGTGATTTCCGACCTCCAGAATTCTCACTACGTTTTTGACAATGTCCAGGTGTTCGAACTGATGACTTTCGATCTCCAGGTCGTCCTGACGACAACTAGAATTTAAACCACGAAGCAAAAGACCTGGGGCACGTAAGTCACCAGTTTGACCACCTGGGCAACGCAAACTACGGGGCGAAAGTCCCATATCATGGAAGTCAACAACCCGAAGACAACGAGAGTGAAAACTACGAAGCGGACGACCTGGGGATCGGAACTCATCAACTTGACCACTTGGACAACGTGAACTACAGGGCGAGAGTAAAACTACGAAGCGGACGACCTGGGGATCGAAAGTCATCAATTCGAACACCTGGACAACGTCAAAAACGTAGTAAGAATTTTGGTGGTCGAAAATCACCTGCCTGACGACAACTAAAATGAAAACTACGAAGCAAAAGACCTGGGGAACGTAAGTCACCAGTTTGTCTACCTGGACAACGTCAACTACGGGGCGAAAGTCCTGGAGGACGGAAATCAACAACCCAAAGACAACAAGAGTGAAAACTACGAAGCGGACGACCTGGGTAACGTAAGTCAACAGTTTGACCACCTGGACAACGTCAACTACGGGGCAAACGACGCAGGGCACGAGAATGACCGACCGGACGACGTAAGGAGTAAAAATTACGGAATAAAAAACTAAATTTCAGGCAAAGTTCATGCGACGCGGGCACTATCAATTTTTCAGGATTGCTACGAGACTGAGCACGTCACATTAAGGCCGTCTGATAGGGTTGACTAAACCTTCTATAACTCAAGAACGAGCGGTCCCTCGAAGTTTTTGATAAGGAACTTTATTCTTAGATTTTGATAAGGAATCTGCATGTGAAATCTTTTCCGCGACTTGAGAATCACGCTGTATACTAGCTATTTTAACAGTTTGAGAAATTTTAAGTCGAAAAATACTCCTGGTATCAGGAGAACATAAAACCCGAGGAGGTGTGCTCAAATTTTTGGTGGGGGAAAAGAGCTGTGTATTGACACACGCATGCATGCGCTGCTTCATGCACGTCGCTATATCGCTTATATATACTAACTATTTCAACAGTTTAAGAAATTTTAAGTCGAAAAATACTCCTGGTTTCAGGAGAACATAAAACCCGAGGAGGTGTGCTAAAATTTTTGGTGGGGGAAAAGAGCTGTGTATCGACACACGCATGCATGCGCTGCTTCATGCACGTCGCTATATCGCTTATATATACTAGTTATTTTAACAGTTTGAGAAATTTTAAGTCGAAAAATACTCCTGGTATCAGGAGAACATAAAACCCGAGGAGGTGTGCTAAAATTTTTGGTGGGGGAAAAGAGCTGTGTATCGACACACGCATGCATGCGCTGCTTCATGCACGTCGCTATATCGCTTATATATACTAGTTATTTCAACAGTTTGAGAAATTTTAAGTCGAAAAATACTCCTGGTATCAGGAGAACATAAAACCCGAGGAGGTGTGCTAAAATTTTTGGTGGGGGAAAAGAGCTGTGTATCGACACACGCATGCATGCGCTGCTTCATGCACGTCGCTATATCGCTTATATATACTAGCTATTTTAACAGTTTGAGAAATTTTAAGTCGAAAAATACTCCTGGTATCAGGAGAACATAAAACCCGAGGAGGTGTGCTAAAATTTTTGGTGGGGGAAAAGAGCTGTGTATCGACACACGCATGCATGCGCTGCTTCATGCACGTCGCTATATCGCTTATATATACTAGCTATTTTAACAGTTTGAGAAATTTTAAGTCGAAAAATACTCCTGGTATCAGGAGAACATAAAACCCGAGGAGGTGTGCTAAAATTTTTGGTGGGGGAAAAGAGCTGTGTATCGACACACGCATGCATGCGCTGCTTCATGCACGTCGCTATATCGCTTATATATACTAGCTATTTCAACAGTTTAAGAAATTTTAAGTCGAAAAATACTCCTGGTATCAGGAGAACATAAAACCCGAGGAGGTGTGCTAAAATTTTTGGTGGGGGAAAAGAGCTGTGTATCGACACACGCATGCATGCGCTGCTTCATGCACGTCGCTATATCGCTTATATATACTAGTTATTTTAACAGTTTGAGAAATTTTAAGTCGAAAAATACTCCTGGTATCAGGAGAACATAAAACCCGAGGAGGTGTGCTAAAATTTTTGGTGGGGGAAAAGAGCTGTGTATCGACACACGCATGCATGCGCTGCTTCATGCACGTCGCTATATCGCTTATATATACTAGTTATTTTAACAGTTTGAGAAATTTTGAGTCGAAAAATACTCCTGGTATCAGGAGAACATAAAACCCGAGGAGGTGTGCTAAAATTTTTGGTGGGGGAAAAGAGCTGTGTATCGACACACGCATGCATGCGCTGCTTCATGCACGTCGCTATATCGCTTATATATACTAGCTATTTTAACAGTTTGAGAAATTTTAAGTCGAAAAATACTCCTGGTATCAGGAGAACATAAAACCCGAGGAGGTGTGCTAAAATTTTTGGTGGGGGAAAAGAGCTGTGTATTGACACACGCATGCATGCGCTGCTTCATGCACGTCCCTATATCGCTTATATATACTAGTTATTTTAACAGTTTGAGAAATTTTAAGTCGAAAAATACTCCTGGTATCAGGAGAACATAAAACCCGAGGAGGTGTGCTAAAATTTTTGGTGGGGGAAAAGAGCTGTGTATCGACACACGCATGCATGCACTGCTTCATGCACGTTGCTATATCGCTTATTATACTAGCTATTTTAACAATTCGAAAAATGTCGAGTCAAAAAATACCCTTGGTCTACTGCAAATAAAAAATCGCCGGAAGGGGAAGGTGGAAAATAAGGATGCATTTGCTTATTATAGGGAATTTATTGCCACAGTATCGATACTATATTACTGATTGTCAAAGTTATGTAGTACATAATCTACAATCAGTTATATTACATTACATACAATTTGTAATTGTTTCCTAAAAATCCATATGTAACCTACGTATACTTATATCTAAAAACTAGGCTCAATATGCACTTGTTTGCTGCAATTAGAACAGAAACCTGGCTGGGCGGAGATATTTGGGTTCTGCTAGAACGTCATTCAACTGTAACAAAATGTGATAATCATCATCATTATTCAGTAAATTAGTTCGAGAACCTGTTTTTGTCAATAAATCAATTGTCTATTTTTCAACAACTTCTTTGCGTTCAGAGTATATTTTTATTGAGATACTTGGCAGTTGTTTCTCGGTTATATAACTCCCATGCGAACCCTTCGATGCAATGAGGGCTACTGACCCCACGACAGGTGCTCATACCATATGTCAGTGCTCGGTCTTGCCCGACTACTCTCGTCAACGGGGCGTCAAATGGTATCGCCATCTTACCGTAGGATTGACGAACTACCGTTGCCGCAAACACCAGCACGCCTTATTGCATGTGGCTCGCATGCCACTTTTGTGATTTCCAACTAGAGATTGCATATAGTAAGGCGTACTGATGTTCGTATTATCAATAGTTAGATAAATAGTATAGATATACTTGGAATTCGATCAATTCAAACAGGTATTTGTATCAATGCAACAGCATAAAATGAAAAATGACCAATAGCCATTTGCTTCATTATTTTCAAACTTGACTTTCCTATGATTCTTCGTTTCTAATAAACGAGAGTCGAATGACACACAGGGACAGTAAGGAATAGAATCAATAATGTTATTCTCTCGACAATAAAATAGTAGCAGGAAATTAGATCAAATGCATTTTTAGCTACTTAAGGATTCGCGATCACCTTCTTGGGTCAGATGTTCTCCCGATACCAGATACGCAAGTTTCGACTTAAAATTTTGGACACGTATGCATATACACTATTCCTTTTTTTCTGGAAATGTTTGAACTGGGATTGAACTTGATCCGTCTGTAACAGAAAGACAAGTCTTCTGATGCAACCGGTACTCATCACAATTCCTCACTTTTCCAATTTTTCGGTGTTTAGGAATATTTATATTATAATGCGCGTCACTTAAGGTATAGCTCTTATTATACTACAAACCTATTAAATCCACAAAAAATCACTGATCCCTGCTGCATAACGTTGTCGTGAACAGGTGAAGCTACCCTGAACACAAGTCAGTGCACCCAGGTCAGCCGGCGGTGCCTTGGGGTACGAAACTGGAAGACTAGAAAAAACGCAAAACGATCTGCAGCTTGCGTACGCTATTACAATATTTGATTCTTGAGATCAGAATACATTCAACATAAATCCGCGAGAGTGTTGAACGAACTTTGACTTACTCTTGAACTATATACTAGCATATTGAAAAATAAAGGACTTTCAGTCTTCCCGGAGATCGGTAATGAGTGTATTTCGATCTTTTGTCAGAAACTCAGACAGGATAGTTGATACAGCTTGCGACGCACAGATGATACAGGATAGATGATGACTTGTATTCTCATTATTACAAATTACGATTTACACTATCGGATTTCAAAATTGAGAGCCCTAGCTTTCGTAGTGTATGATTCATCAGGGAAAATTGTCATAATATACGACAAGAATTGTTCTATAGTTTGAAGATCCACTTTTCTTTCTCCCTTACAATGATTTAATTTTTTCCAATAATTATTCTTTATTCTTCGGAATCGGAGTGGAAAAAAGAGCAGTATTTTAGGGTGCTATTTGGAACACTTATTTTCAAGGATCTACCACTTGGTTGTAATGATCGTTCAACAAATATAATATAAGTACAAGAATTTCGTACGGGTCAGACTTCTACTACAAACTTGAAAACAAATCGTTGTTGTATATTGCTGTGGGACAAGTTTTGATCAATTTTAAATTTCGCTGTTATAATTCTGTCCGTCAAACAGAAATGGCAAGCGTTTAGTCTTATATGCTTTTTAATCCGACTAGAAATATCTTGAAATCACGTCAGCATATGTGCTACGGGAAGTAAAAGCGCACATACCTTGACGACTGGCCCCGAGGAATGAATACCGGCCGATTGGGTATCGAATAAGTATAAAAGTAGGTCTACCTCATTCGCAGTATTAAGAACGAATGAAAACTGGAAAATTTTCCCAAGATGAGTGGAAAATTGGTAAATCTCGAGACCACTTCGATCACCTTTAAACCTTTTTGCATTTAGTGGACCAAATCCAAAAGTAACGCGATGCTTAAAGAAAAAATTTCAGTATCAGATATGCTATATGTAAATTTGGGAATTCTCTCACGGTGCACGCCACTGAGAGGAACAAAAAAGCAAGAAGAAAAAAAAACGGAAAAAAAGTTCCGAAACGATCGTAAGAAAAAGAAGCCGCTTTTTTCCATGCAAAAGTAATAAGAAGGTCTGTAGCGAAGAGGAGATACCTACTCGTGAGTTAAAGGGGGACGAAGAGCAGTACATACTACAACTTGCCTAGCATACCTCCACCCAAACCCACATGATAAACTAAAAGGGGTACACCATGGGGGTACAAAAGGGGTATCTCCCACCCCAAGGAAAGAAATATACGAAATTTCTCCATAGCCCTCATAGGCTGCTTAGACAAAGAGAACACAACCAAGAGCTAAAACCTGCAAGGACGAAGAACGAGGATGAGGACTCGGCCGAGGCGTTGAGGGGTTGCGGAGGGATGGGGCGGGGTAGAAACGCTCGGCAAAACGGGAGGCGAAACGTAGGGAGGCTAGTTTTTGCCCCAAGAGTTCCCTGCCAGAGTGGGGTGGTGGCAGGGGCGGGAGGGGAGACCGGCGGATCGTTTTTTGCGGACTTCTGGAAGGTGGAGCGCGATGTATAAGCTTGGGGTATGGGGCTAGGGTCATGACGCTGGCGCTGGGGCTGGGTGGGGTAAGCCGTCGTGGTGGGGTGGGTTGAAAAGGCCCGGGGAGGAGCCGTTGCACTGGCGGCTACATCGGCGGCGGTGGCAGCGGCGGCGGCGGCGGCGGCGGTCGGCGAAGTGGTGGAACTGGTGGAGGTGTCGACGTAGCCTGACCGAGGCTAAACAATGTGCAGCCCGAACTCGAGCTGCTAACGTCGCTGTGTACCGGATATTTTCTGTACACAGAAACGGAACTCTTTAGCTAATTACAAGCTTTGCTCGTGAAAAGCCAAATACACATTTCCGCTATTCAAAAGTGCATTTTCAAACGTGCGCGTAAGAGGACGAAAACGTTATCGGCTGATATATGTTTTCGTGATTTCGGTTACATATCAATTGATGTGCTGCACGTTGCGTTAATTGAACAAAGATTCGTTTCTTTCGCATATTGAAGACAGAACATTGTATAATTTTTGTGTGATCGGGTTTTGTTGCGTTGCTGTTTGTGTGTAATAAATAATATACTCACCCTCCCCGTAGTATTGAAACTCTTCATCACCCTTTGTCTTATTAAGTTTGTTTGATGGTTTGGTATCGTTACAGTCTTTAGATAGTCGTATTACGTACAGTAATTGATATAGCAGTGGTGTCGGTACGTAAGAAGGTTCCTGCCTTTGACAGGATTAATAGTGATATGATAAGAGATAATAGATAGAAGAGTGAATGAGCTATTCTAAAATAGCGAAATAGATTAGATCACAAAGAATTGACTGAAAAATTGTCCGGCAATCGATCTTAGTAGTATATCCACGCGGTTCAAAGGTGCAGGGGCGAGTAGCGCAGGGCTTATCTTAAAGTTGCATGGATTTTTTATTTTAATCGCCCCGCGCAAAGACGTTATGGATGTACACGCCGGAGGGTGCAGCAGCTCGTCTACGACCGGCGAAGAGACAATCCGCGGCGTCGCGACGCCATCCCCTGCTCCAACGTGCACCGCGGCGCCGACCCCCGCCTCCGTTGTCGCCGCCGTCGCAACCACTGCGACTGCATCAATCAGCAACGTGGTGTCCAGTCCAACGGCCTCTCAACTACCCCAGTCCAGTACTCAACAGCAAAATTCTGGACCAAGAATATTCAGCAGAAATGTCAACGGTACTCGTAAGTAACTATGACTATAACACGAGCATTTTCTTCTCTCATTGAATACCTCATAAAAACTTTTGATGAAATCTATCTCGCTCATAAACGATCATCTGTAGATGTAATGGGGAAATACAAGAGGAAGAAGTCCTACTGTGTGGAATAATTCGCTGCTAGAATTCGTTGCGGACCGTTTTTGCAGTGGGACTTCAAATTTAACTGATTGTTATAATCACTAGCTGATTTCGGTTAGTCTTCTCACAGTCATATAAAAACTCTGGTTGAGTGAAACGGAATCACAGAAAAAGTGTAGAAAATTCCGATTTATGATTACGTCATTATTATTATAGATGCTCGATGTTATAGCATCGAGTTATATACAGGGAATTAGTGACTTGCTATTAGCTCAAGAGTTTGACGTTAAAACTAAGTTTTACTCCAAAAGTCTAAGCCGCTTTGACCAACTCTCTGCGCACCTTCTCCGTGTATTTAAAGCCATCACCCTTTTTATTGCCACTGTTCGGGAAGAAATTCGTTGATAATCTGCGAGCAATAGTCTGATTTAATAGTTGTCACTAAAATCCGGTTTTCCATGGATCCAAAATTCTCTCGATTACACGATTAGGTTTTCAAAACACTTTGGGAAATGAGTTTCAGGTAAAGAAATCCAATACTCAATGTCGCGGTTCCTGTTTTCTCTTTTTCAAATTCAATACACCGAAATAGGATTCTGATAATTTCCATCGCATCATGGAATTAGCGTAACTGGGTTTATCTTCGCGAAGTCTGAGACGAATATTGAAGAACCGTTTATCCCGTAGATCGATTCATCTATGATTCATTGCCGGATTTTCCCTGTCGTCAAGTAAAGCGTGGAAAAAATTTACAAGTAAAAGCTTTGCACCCACGACAGTCACAGTTATCACCGTTCTGGCACAGCAGCAGCGGCATGATGTGCTAATAAAGTCTGCAGTTTGAGAAGTTTTCAATTACCACTTGTCAATCATTCAATATCGTATATAAAATATATTTTATTAAAAAGAGAAGGAAAGTAAGAACTGTAAAATTCCTACTTTAATATCGGGAATGAATGAAATTCTCGAATCTAAATCAATAGAACTTCAATCTCAATGAATATTACGTTATCCTGCATCTTCTACCTTGATAATAATTTCAAGATATTTTTTAGCCGGTAAAATGTCTAAGCGAAAGGTTTCACTAATTAAAGAAAGACAAAGGATAAAACTTGAAACGAGAGTATTCAGATAAATAATAGCACGCCGTTTTATCTGATTGAGCTAATTGTGATTTCCGAGAGTCAAGGGTTTCGCGTCATATTCAAATGGTATTAATTCAAGATCTAAGAAGTAGGTATAATGATTTCGCTATAAGAATTCTGTACAATAAACTAAATGACACATAATTCTGAGATACGAGATTCCGATGGTGAAAAAGATCAGATGGGTCAAACGGGTCCACGGAATTGAGCGGCGCGTCCGGAGGGATGAACTGCAGCTTTTATTAGATATGTATACCTAATAAGTACACCCGGTTAACGCTTCGTGTTCCGGTGACGTATTCAATTCATTTTTGGTGCCACGGAGACCGCGGAACGTATATATATAGGTACAGATGCGGTAGAATAGATATGTTCAAACAAACGGGCGGACGGGGACGTACATTATGTTCCTCACAATGCGATCGGTCTGCTGACTGGCGGTGGGTGGTTGCGCCCCAATAGCATCTAATTTGTGAATACATAATATATCTATAGTAGACGGGGTGCTGCACACATAGGTGAAAAGAGAACGGGTTATGACCGCGGACCTAACTACATATACCTACCCGTTTTTTTTTTTTTTTTTTTTTTATATTCAATTTTTTGTCCTTTTTCGTTTCCATTTCATTATACTTTATCAAATAAGTCGGTTTCGTATAATAATGGCCTTATTTGATTCTCATCTCTAAGATATGCGCGAGTAAGTTCCCTGTTAGCTATACTTATAAAGGTATAGTCTTCCTTATCTTTACCTGTCGGTTATGGGCGCAGGTAATAAGGCTGAGGATTTTATAACGGCCTAAGCGAACACCTAATGATCACGATAATTTACTGAGCTGAGAATTTAAGAGCTAGTAATACCTCTGTAAGTACTATATTTATGTCGATTTTTTCGGTTTATCTACATTATACGATTTGGTTGCCAGCAAATACCATGATGTCGTATAACGATGGACCGAGAGTTTTTATACAAAATGTCATTTTCAGAGTTTAAAGTAAAGGACATCTCGAAAAAGGCAATAAAACTCTTGAAATCACTATGGTTCACACGTTTGTTAGACACGTAAAAATAAGTCGACAATATTTCGATGGTTTACTAAACTTTGCGAAGAAAGTATGATCACAAGTTCAAAATTAAATTACAGAGTAAATACTATACCAATAGTATAATACTAGTCGTAAGACTCCTAGGGTAATGATAGCCACTCAAATTATAGGTCATTACGAAACAGTAAAAGATTATCGCGCACCTACACCGATTTTTTCTTACGGAGAACACAGACCATTATTCTGGAATCAGTTATATGGGACCCAAATCTCATTTTCTGACATTTTTAGAGTCTAAAGATTTTCCTTGGAAGCCCAGAATTTCACGCACAGATACATTCACAACTCCTTTCGTATGAAATAATTAATCAACAAATGGGTGCTTTGCCTTCAAGTATTATCTGCTCGCTGCAGGCTGCAAAATTATGTCGAGCACTTTGTAGAAATTATCATGAATAATGTATATATACGTAAAAGCAATTCAATTTAATTCTCACCTCACAGATGCCCGTGATTAAGTGCGTAGTTGGCAAAGGCCGTATGTCTCTCTGATTAGCCTGTCAGATTATATACCCACGAGATCGTTCGAACTTTTAACTCCAGGTGAATCAATCAGAGTAGAGAGATTTCTGCATTCTACAAAATATTCATATTCCGTTATTCAGCTGTTTTATCACTTTTTTTTAAAGAAATTAAATCCCCGATGCCTTAGATAGGTTCTTCAATTGTGTCAAATGAAATAACCCGGATTATTTCCGTGATTATAAATTGAGAAACCGAAAACACCGAGTGCGTCACTTCTTTCACTTTATCGTGGACAGTAGGTAGACGAGAAGTAGATTTCATTGGATATTTGAAAAAAATATCCGCGCAATTACGCGGAGAAGTAGTGACGCGCCTCTTCGTAAAAAATTAGAAGAAAAAAATTAGAGGAAAAAGAAAAAACAGTTTATATATATATACTTATGTGACTGGTTAGAGGTTCGCTGTAAAACAATAAGAAATGGGATTCCATGAGGCAAATAAAGAAACACATCATACCGTAGAGGACGCTGTAAGGATAATCGGCTGCGAAAACAACGACTATAGAACAAAAACACGTCTGGTAAAAACAATTAGCGTAGGTAGGTTTGGCATAATCTGAAATCGTCCCGTGCTTCTTAAATGGTAAAAAGCAGTTTAAAAAACACTCAAACTTCGCACTGATGCAGGAGCCAAAACTTTCATTCGAGTTTCTCAGATTCTATTTACTGAATAATTAATTGCTTTATTTTTCTTAATAAACGAATATTGATCGGTAAATCCCACCCTTTAAGATTTCGGATCAAAACGTACGAATAAGAATTTTATAGATTGTGTTAATCTCATTACGAGAATCTCGAATGATTTTGAGAAAGAAATTGAATCGTCTCCTCGGTATGATAATTATAAAGAAATTATACCTATCGATGAAACAGTAAATCCATCACTTGTATGCATGAGATAGCATCGAATAATTTTTCGCACGGTAAGATCACGATTAAAATTCAAAGACACGCAAAGAAGTATAGAGCGAATTAGGTCAGAAAAAAAAGTGAAAAAACAAAAATTAAAAAAAGATCAAAAAAAAAAGTGGAAGCATCGAACCTGTAACCTGTTTCCCATGGACCCAAGAGGTCGGGTTCTCCCGTGTGAATAAAGAACTCGGGTGTAGCTCAAACGAGAAAATTTTTTTCTATATCTCTTCTTAGCTTTTTTTTGACAGAAGCCGAGAGTCGGAGCTGCCGGAGGAATACATTACAAAAAGAAAGAGGTACACCGAAGGGAGACACAGGCTCGTTACGTAAGGGGTGACATTTTTTGTTCTAAGTATTAATCCGAAAGGGTGATGCACGCCGGCGGTCGACCTGAGGGTCAGGAAAGACGTGGAGGGCAGCTGGACTGTACGACGGACTGGCGGATGGACGGTCTTGGCCCTTAAACCCCCCTATGCGCTTACGTATGCAGATCGTCGACCCCAGGGTAGGGCCTTCGTCTCGCGGAAAAAACGCGCTCCTAGCTAGCCTAGCGTGAATAAAAAAAAAAAAGGAAAAAAACTTGAAGATGCACCCGAGATCTCGCGGGAATATTCAGATTGTTTTTTTTTTTTGTTTCATTACAAAACAGTTTTTTTTTTCATTTCATTCTTCCTCTTTTTGCTCCCATACCTACCGTGATGATTGCGCGCGGTGAGAGGCTGCACATCAACATGCACACTTAGAGATATACATATACCTGCACTTACCTTAGTCATGCAGGATATCAAACTCTGTTGTCTAATTTCTAGGATGGGAAACTCCGTGTGTTCTTGTTCTCAATGACTAATATGTGATTATGGTATGTAGGTATATACGTGTTTAAAATCTAGGTGAGCATGTATTCTGCAGATAGATCTCGCGAGTATACTATCGTGACTAAACTTGTGCTCGGTCACGTTATTCGATCAGTTTTTCAATCCGTTGTTATTTATTGTTTGCAACTAGTGATCTGGGTCTTTCTGCAGACTGAAATAACAAAGATCACGTTCTGCAAATAATTATGACAAGATTTTTATGGTATCGATGATTTAGCTCTCATTCCGCAGAATTCTGACATTTTGCCTTTTTTTTTTTTCATAATCGGTATAATGACCTAAGGTCAGAAACTTTTGGACTAAGGAAGATAATAGGTACCTGCAATGTTCAGAAAACTTGGAGGGCCGCATATAGTCTGTATCAATTCAATTACTTGGATAATTGAATCTTCTCTTCATTAGATATATATATATCACTTCGAGGGATCTCCTTTACGTCTTGAAAGATAATAACATAATTAGTTGAAAAATTCCAACAACTCTTAGGTATAATGGTATACAGCAGCTTACTTAAACTGTTTCTGTCAACTGAGGTACGGCCGCTTATTAGGTACACTTAGCTTTATCACCTTAATGGTTTCAAGACGTTCGAATAACGAGAACATTCAACAGAACTACACCTCGTTACCTTGCGCCAACTTTATTCTTAAACAAACACCATGTTGGATGTCTATACGTATGTGTTTACCAAGTAATATTAAGTATCGAAATTATTTCTTAGCAGCTATAATAATAATTCACGATGATCTTCTACACTTGGTGCTTCACACAATGACGATATAATTTCGCAATATTTGTAAACGTGCCTTCATTCCAACGTAACGGTTTATAGTAAAGGATGAGCAAGTTTTTACAACAGAATTATCGATAGATATAATAGCCTTTTCAATTATTTTCATATTTCCTCTCTCTCTCTCTTTACGTTGAATCAGTAATTTTTTATTTTCAATTTTTCTTACGATGCTGCTATGAAAAAATTTAAAACGATCTGGGAAAACACATTAATTAGTACATTCACACACTATGCATATAAAACGCTGCTCTCATCTTTAGCTCTGAAAAAATATCGAGACAAAAATTAAATGCATACAGAACGTGCGAAACAGGCTTTTCGTATTTTAAATTCATGACGAGATATCAAGGCAAGCTATACTTACATCTGAGTAAAATTAAACCAATTATATTTATCCTCATTTTTTATAGCGCTTCAAGGCTTTGACGATAATAATTTTTTGATCTTCGGGCTCGTGAGACCAATAAGAAAGCCTGATATAAGCATAAATTAAATAAACGTGCGATCACGGCTCATTGAATAAATATTTAGCTGTCACGAAACTGGGAATTGTTCATAGAAGCTGCAAGCATTTCACATTTGTCAAAAAAATTCCCATTTCAATGCGTATCTCAAAGAGCATTAAACAAATCTAATTATTTTTTAGTCAGCTAGAAGTGCAGGCTATAAATTTTCGGATAATAGAAGAAAGTTTGCTTATTCAATGATTCGAAATTGCAACATGTCCAATTATAACAATTCGAGACAACAACAATATTTTCTGATAAAACATCATCGTGCTAAGAAAATTGCACAAGATATGGTAGTTTTAAATTATAATTAAAGATGTCGTCGTGCAAGTATCGATATACATACATACATATATATATATATATGCTACTATTCTACACTATACGCATAAAAAGAAACCCGCCATTTTTTTTTCACGGTACATTCTGAGCACTCTAAAGGGGACTAAGGTACGCAGTATATAAGGTACATACATACATACTTATATATGAATGTACATTTATTCATACATACTCAGGGGTAGCTGCAGGGTAGGCAGGCGTGTTTTTGGGGCAGGACTTTCGTACCTGACCTGCCTACCATCCCTAAGCTCTACCCCAGACCTTTAGGGTGGTTCTAGTTCACCCTCCAACCGTTTGACAGTTACCGGTTATGCTCTGGGGTCTGAATTTCACCGGTAACTACCGCTGGGGGGGGGGGAGGTAAGGGGTTGAAAACCCTTTGGAGAACAAAAAAATCATGCGTTACGTGCATGAAGAACAATGCATACAATTCCCAAAATATACTTAGTACCTCTAATGCACAAGTGGCCACAATAAACGATCCTTCCTCGTTACAAATCGTTATTCTACCTGCAGCATTATCTTTGCACTCTTATTTCTTATGCATGAATGATTCAATTCTAGATCGTTAAGCTTTGCATAAGGTTTGACGTTGTACAAAAGGTGTCAACTGGGAATTTTTTGATAACGGTAATCGTTATTATGAGTTGAGAATTTAATCGACGCATAATTTTTATGACGGTTAATTAGTTGAAAATATTTAAAAAATTTTTGAAAAACTCTGGAATTTTCTAAGCTATAGAACTTCGGTATATTATTAATGACTAATGAGTACAATGAATTTTGCAAATTATAAATCATGATGGTTTTATATGTTCGTCTTGTCACTGGTATTTACAATTTATGGATTTTATAGCCATAATTTGATCTGCCAAGAGTGATATATGACGGATAAGGAGAAGTTGAAGAATCCTTTATATATATATGAAAGAATTTTTTACGACCGACCATAGTTGTCATCACTAAATGCTACTACAGGTTCCCGATCTTAACTCCGATACGTTCATTCCAAGCCGCAGATATACCGTCCGGTTCTCAGGTGACTTATACTTTATTTCTAAAAACTGTCGAGTATAGTTTGGTAAAAAATTGACACAATCTACCCAATGCACAGTAGGTATCCGCGAATCCGATCGAATCTACAGTAAAATCGTTTATGATATAAATTTCGATGAGAAAACATCGCCGTTAAAATCAGAAAAAAAAATCTTTAAAATTAAAATTTTTCGGTAAGATATACCTGGACAGAAAAAAAAAAAAAAAAATTGGACACATCATTCGATATCTTGTACGACTGTGTAAGAAATCAACTGGCAGTGTTGCGAAAGTTACAGTGCAACTCAGCTGTGTGCAAGATGTAATGGTAATTGTAATCTTAATCGTAATCGTAATCAGGAGGCGTAATTAGCGGAATGGTGGTTTGGGTGGCGCAGCTTATCGGCATGCTGCGAAATCCGGAGACTCGTGGACCACGTCGACTCCGGCGTCTTCTGTGTCTCCCGACTCCGTAGCGAGCGTGGTTCGCTCTATACTTCGCAGCCAATAACAAAAACAGGTCTAGTTTCTTAGAGCGCGTTCGCAGCGGTTAGTATTTCGTTTTTTGCTGGTATTGTAATCAAGGAAGGGTTAGGTGAGTTTTTGCCTCCTCGAACAAAACACAGCAGATGGACTGAGTCGTCGGGTAGCCGCTGTCAGGATTCGAGCGACTGCTTGGACGGTGCCGCGGACTTCTTTGCACGATGATGATGGCCCAAGTTCATTGCGCGGGAGCATCGCGCGGACAATAGCTATTTCAAAAACTCAGCTTAAACATTTTATACATTCTACAGATTTTATATATCTGCAACTCCACATAGATATCCATGCAGGCCTTTAAGTAACGAAAAAAGGCCTGGAACTTTAAGATAAGGATATTTGAAAAGTTGATGATTCCACTTACGTCATGAGTTCATTGAAACTTTCGATGTTAAGTTATAGGGCAGAAAGTAAAGTCAATGAATCATTATTGAATTACGATTTAACAATCCATAATCTTTTCTGCAGGTTCAATGTTCTCGGTGAATATGTCATAAGTTGAACAAAAAATGAAATATGTCATATTCATTTCACGACTAACGAGCATAGAAAAGAAACCTAGACAAATATAGCCGATAGAATATAAGAAACTTACCTCTTTTTCAGGAAAATAATAATATAGGTACGCCGATTAGCTGTGTATCTTCTAACCGATTACGTTACATGACATTTTTACCATGATGCTAAGTCTGCAATGACTCGTTATCATTGAAGTATAGTAGAAGCTTATAGACAGTCGAAACACTTTCTTTAGCAAATTATGGGAATTATCCTAAAAATTAGCAAAAATGGTTTTTCAGTGCAGATAAACGTCTGAGTTCCATTGGGATCTAGCAAGTACCTCTGCAACGCACAACTCGATGAAGACTCGAGAGCATTAATATTCTGGCAGCGTGTTTTTTTTTTTTTCTTTTTATTTTAAGGCTAAGTACGTGCAAGCATATTAAATGGCGATTGCTTCCATTCATAATCCTCTTTTCTTATTTTTTTTTCTCGTTTTTTTTTTTCCTATTCTCTCGCTGATTCTCACCGTTTAGTTTACTAACTGGAATAGAGGTAGGTATACTGGTGGTTCCACGGGTACGGGGAGCGTCTTTTCACACCTCTGTTTATAAACTACATCTTGTAGACGCTGTTCTTTTGTTTTATCTGAATCAGCTTGGCCCGCAACGCGGGAACTTACTTACATACGAGTTCTTTCTCTGCGTACTAAACCGTGTTTATCATAGTCCGCGCGTTCGCATTACTCGTGTATTTGAAACGCGAGAGAATCCAACGAGCCATTCTGAAACCCACGCGGAAAGATTCGCGCTACCGTAATTAAACGAGGAGGTATATAAACCGCAGATGAGTTCATTGTTCTTTAAATTTAGCTGCATAATTTATGATTCAAAAATACGAGAAACGATGAGTATGCATAATACGACCAACGAACCGACTGACTTATACGAATATTAATTACTAATCTTCAGAGTAATTATGGATATTTCAACACCATCGCATTATAGTTGGAACAGCTAAGCCACGGCATATCTCATTGATATTATAAAGAATCAGATCCGTTTAATTCCCTGTATGAATTTTCTTGAACTTTTTTCAAAGATCCTAATAGCCTCGATTTGAATTAGATTATAGAGTAACGTTCGCAGACAGAAATCTAACTTGATCATATGAGGGAAATAAAGCAGTATATAAAAACGTGAAATTTGTCAAGCAACTCACGTACGAGACAGCAAAGTACCCAAGTACTTTTTCTTACATATAGGTGTATACGTTTTGTAAAATACGTACAAAGATACAACTGTCGAAAGTCGCAGACAGGTATACATAACTGGCATTCACAGGAGTCAAAAAGTTAGATTTCGTTTTCTCGCGTCATCCACGTAGATTTACGTGGTGCGTCAAGAAGCTCAGCTCGCATCACGTCCCGTGTTGATAAAAAGTGCTTTATACCTAAAAAGTCGTTATGTAAATGACCGGTCGGTAGAGGCACATATTGTCTACCCCCTACCCTCAGACCGCTAACCACAACCCCAGACTTCCATCCTCTTTTACCTCCCTGACCGACCGTGCACCAAGGGGCCCCGTCGTCATATACCGATGCTCTTCGTAGAAAGAAGTGCCTTTTCGTCCAACTAAAGAAACTGCCATTTAGAGAGGGACTGGGTTGAAAAAAACCAGCGACAATGGGAATGAAAATGGAAGAGAACCGTTCACATTATTTATATACCTATGTATATTCAGAGATTCCACATCTTTTCAGAGATTTGACTATAGTGATTAATTAAATTTACCTACTTATACGTAAAGGAACTGTTCCTGTACAGATAATCTCGCGATAAATAAATTCTGAATTCGTTCAATTTACACTATTACCATTATCACCAAGAATCTCTTCTGTCTATGCAGAGTCTCTCTAAAGTCACTCCTTCCATAATGAATGAATGAAACAATTATCTATAATCCTACAACAGTTCAAAACCAATTATCACCTCGTAATTCATATCGGAAATGGTTGTATACAGATTTATCAATTACGTCTTTCCCTCATATTATCAGCTAGAAAGCACTGTCCCGAAAAAAAACCCAAAAAAGAAACGAATTAAATCGGAACAGTTTATAATGAATCTAGACAAATTCTTCCTATTCTCATAATTAGGACTTACAGGTTTTTATGGTCACATCAATAATTGTGAAGTCTGATTATACAATTAGAAGCCTAGCATGATACTATATCCGATGAAGAGAGCGAATAAAATCATTTATCGGTTTTTGTAGTTGCACACGCAGCTCTAAAGATTTTTTTTTCTATTTTTCAAATCAGGGAAGAATCAATCATAACTTTACGGAATGGAATGGCGCTCTTTTTTCGCGCCAATAAAGTCTTCAGTTTTAATAATAATTTACTTCCAAGTTTTTAGCTATAAATATTTTCCGAAGCCTTCTTCAAGGATGCGAATCTTGAGCAATGAAAGAATTTTTCCGAATGATTATCCTGTCGTACCCTTGACAATCTCGATTCTGTTCATTCGAAATCCCTGCGTATGAGAGTAGGACTTGGAATATCGGACCTGTACGATATCCTACAGGACAGACCTGGGCGCCGACTACACAAGCCAAGGAGGAGAGTAGCGTGAGACCAGCGCAGCTCTGGACTGACTGGCTCGTAATAAGACCGAGGGCTAGTTTTTTCTACCTTGTATTAATTTATACGCGGTACGAGTGTGCACGCCGCCGCATGCTACTTTTTCACTCGTTCCACGAAATTTGCAAGAAACTAGTCGGATACCTACACAAACTTCTGCACACGCATTATATACCACATATATATTTATTTACTTACTCACCCAACCGCGAGTACACGCATGTATATTCACATCCTCGGGATATGGCCGTATGGGTGATTCGCCACTTTTTAAACGGGTCCAAAAAAAAATCCACCGTGCGTGCAGCACCTTACCCTGTACACATACAAACATTTACGAGTTTACATGCAGCATAGTAAAAGTGTATGTCTAGATGGATTTTTTAACTAAAACTTACTATTGGGTTTAGCAGCCTGAGTCAACTCAGATATGGTAGGTCAGTAATAATGAGATGCAAGCGAGAGACGTGACTTGACGTCTCCTAAGTTATTATACTACTGGCTCAAGCTTATCGCTGAGTAATGTGCCTAGTGGAGGTTCTTTTTTACTTTAAATGGTTTTTACGCATTAAATTTGCGTTTTATACTCATGCGAGGATTTAGTACTCATATTTCAACTTGAGAAACCGCAATTAGTACATGACCGTCTATTGCGACAAATTTTAGATGATAATTTCTCCCGAAATAAATCGTTGCATTTTTTTTACGAATCAGATGATCCATCGAGTTCGTTGAATTATGGGAAGGTAACATAATAATAGGATAATATTTAACCAGAAATTCAAAAAACACATTCGGGTCCGCTGAAATGACGAAGAGAAATCGTAGCTCGAGACGCGTAGACCGCTCGCAGGGTGGTAAAAAACTAGGAGTTTTTTTTTTTTTTTTCGACGATGTATACGACCAAAAACCGTGGGCGACAAGAAATCTCTAAGAAAGAAATTGAAGGAAACCGTGTAATATATTTAGTCATTTTTGTTTTGCAGTCGTGCAGACTTCGGTTCCTCAAAACGAAGCTGAACTTCAGCTGTATCGCGTCATGCAGCGAGCTTCTTTGCTCGGATATTACGACACGTTACTGGAGATGGGTACGTAATTGACACATACCTATAACTACAGGTACCTGAATTATAATCATTTCTCTGAAAAATATCTGGTTAAAGTTTCTTGCCTCAACTTCGACAGTAAGAAATATAAGACATTTTCGAAAAAGGTGTTCAAAGTTACAAGAATTCATCACATCCTTCATTTTTGTATATCAATTAACGTGAAACTGAATCGTTGCACGAACAGGAGGTGACGACGTTCAACAATTGTGCGACGCTGGAGAAGAGGAATTTTTGGAAATTATGGCACTCGTGGGAATGGCCAGTAAACCTCTCCATGTAAGAAGACTGCAAAAAGCTCTACAAGAGTGGCTCACAAATCCCTGTGAGTTTACAGACATATTTGATTCATTCGCGTCCTGCAGCGAATGCAATATTATATCACGAGTACATGCCATGAAAATTGCCCTAAACATGTCTCTATTTTTCAGCAATATTTCAAACTCCAGTAATACCTTCGAATCCTAACAATAAGTCTAGTATAGCGATGAGTTTTCCGTGCATCAGTCCAAGAGCACAGTTTCCTGCTCATAGTCAAACGCAGTCATATAATGGACCACTTTTACCACTCACCCCTTTGCCGTGTCGAAGCTCCAGTCCTGTTGTTCAACCTCCTAGTGCCAACACTTCGACTACATCAACGACATTTCGTCACACCCCGAGTCCAAGTGCTTCCGTATCATATCCCAGTGCGCAAAGTCCTGGAGTTCTCCAGGTGAGATGCACAAGTTTCTGTAACATGTTCATAAAGAGATTGAAAATTCGATGATAGTATAATGCAATACGTGCATTTTATTTCCAGGTTGGAACTTGCGAGTCTTCCTGTGGAAGCGGCACCACCTCCAGTCCTGGAGGAGCTGGTGGTGCACCTGGAAGTCCCACGCAACCTGTTCCCGCTCTCTTGCAATCACAGGTCCAAAGATTGTCGGATGCAGCGGAGCGGTTAGCAGTCACTTTGAGGCCGCGTGATCCGAAACCGCATAATATTAAGAAGAAGATTTGCAAGGACCTGGAGGTCAGTGTCTTGGTCCTCGACGGATTGAAATATATGCCGGTGAATGCTTTTTCGATTGATTATGATATTACAAATGTGGTCTTCAGATGGTGATGGCGATGTCCGAAGACGACCCGGGTCGTATGGATGAAATTCGAAAGTACGCAGCAATCTACGGAAGGTTTGACTGCAAGCGAAAACCCGAGAAACCTTTAACGCTTCACGAAGTTTCGGTGAACGAGGCTGCAGCTCAGATCTGTAAATTCGTACCAGCGCTTCTCACCAGAAGAGACGAACTTTTTCCTCTAGCTCGGCAGGTCGTTAGGGATTCCGGATACCATTACTCGAAGAGCCAATAGTGAGTAACACTCGATGATTTGAAAACGTTATTTTCTTCAAACTATTAAGTAAAGAAAAATAAATACCCTGAAACAATTTAAAACGCGTGTATTATGCGTATTGGTTCTGCGCGCGGAGTGATCATCGGTTATTCTTGCACTACATTTCGAATTTGCATCTTTTTCGTCTTCAGTATATCTCAGAGTATGGAATTATTCATTCCTTCCCATGACTCGGAGCAATTATATCCACCTACATACCCACAGTCACGACGTACTCCATAAACGCTAAAGTAAATTTGAAGGAAGAAAAGAGATGATAAAACTTACCGCAAGCTTGTAATTCTCGGGTATATTTCTTGTTCGGTAAATGTACAGTGCTTAGGAGAAAATCATTTACAGCATCTCGATGACGAGGCCACGAGAAAACGGCGATGATGGAGGAGATGCAGACCGAGCTAAACGGTATCGTCTCAAGCTAGAGGGTGAGAGTGAGGATTCCACGCAGGTTAGCCCTCCCCATCTGCTAAAATGATCACTCTGATCACTCATGCATCGCTCTTGTAGCATGCCTAACTAACCATATGCACATTAATAATGACTCACCCCTCCATACCGCTTCGGATTGAATCAAAGGTTAAGTATGCTATCATATTCGTTTTATTGGCTTTCCTGGACTAGGTATACCTATTTGCTGCGCGTGTGTACCTTGTATGTATTATAAATATGGTCAAGAGTTGACTACTGCACGCTTATGTATACGTAGCTACTGTGTTAGAGCTTCTCCTTAAATCGCTCTCTACTTGTTTATCTCACCTGTTTATAAATTCTGGCCAGCGCTAGCCCATTCATGATATTTGTTTTTCAGTGCGTTCTGTTTGTTGCACTTGCACTTGTACGCCACAACGAAAGAACAGGATCGCGAAGAAAACATTGTCCTCGAGATTAATGGTTATCGTTATTGGAGTCAGTAAGCAGTCACATCAAATTAAATGGAAACAAGTATCCTAGAAATCAAGTGAATCTCTTTTTAGTTCATTATCACAGACATTTAACAGCCTTAAATCAGCTTTTATCATTCGTTCAGTATGCAAAAAACGAGCAATATAATCATTATTGAAACAACATATACTGAATACAAACACTCTGCGTATAAATTAGACGTAGATAGAGATGATCTAGTGTGCATGACCGCAGTTGTTTGTTTTGCATGTTTTCATCATTCCAACATCGAATTCACTTTTGCATGTTTTTCAGAATAGTATAAAATAGTTGGCCGGTTTTTACTCGGCAATTGCGACAATGTTTTAATAGAAAAGATGCTAATCAACGTGAATAATCAATTGAAATACTAGATTTCAGTGCAGAATAGTGAATAACTTTTATTTCCGTGCTACTGGTTCATAGACTGTAATCTTTATAAACTAGTGGCATCAGAAGTAACTATCCAATATATCGGAGATTTTACACAATTATACCTCGAAATACTACCTACCTACCTACATCGTGACGTTCTATCGATATTACTATCCGATTCCCACAACACATATTCCGCATTCCGCACATATTGCGGTAATAGTCCTTCTATCGACATTATTAATTGACAGCGAATTCGATAGAGATCCATGCAATACGAGAATAATTTAGCTACAGTCACTGCAGGTTTTGCAGTGATATTTCGCAATACAGTCGTCTTATGAAAATGATTTAGAAATCGGACACGTTTTTGAGTCGTCTCAAAAAAAAAAAAAAAAATGTCTGATAGGCATCCCAAAAATAAAGTATAATGTCGGATATCCTGAAAAGATGTCTCACAATCACTCAAAGGGTTGTTTGCGAGTTTCCAAAAATCCTAGTCTTTGGATATCAAATCGCTCAGAAAATGATCAGGGACATATGGTAGAAAGAAAGTGTGGTCAGTATAGATATTTCTACATGCCCGAAATATTTGACTAAGATGTCTACTGATACTTACTTCGATTGGTAGAAGTAGGTAATTTTGCATATCGTTTTGCGACTGGTGAAGATATTCGATTGGGTTTATCTGCGTGTTTGATACCTAATGTTTTTACGAATTTTAAAGTGTGCTGATAAAGTTGACTTGGGTGTAACTAGATCGGCGGTTGAAAAATTGCAATTACTTGCAACGGCCAATAGGCTGTGCGGAGCGTTGCAGTTTCGTAATTAAAAGTAGCTGTGTTTATGTGAATCAAGTTTTTCTGTTTGTGCATGTGTGATACAAGCCACTTTCTCCGTGGATTTTAAAACATGTTAACGTGAATGGCAGGTGGTGAATCATACCCTATAAAATTGCGTGGAAAATTATTCGTCTTTTCCTTAGATTTATACGCTATAAGATTGACCGGAAAAAGGCCGAACTACGTTCACCCCGACGCTGTCAGAAATAAATTACTATACAGTTACTGGAAGAACTGCAACGAGTATGACTACAGCGAATTTTATACCTTTCAAGAAAATTTTGGCCTATATGGATGGGGACCGAGAGACACGTGGAAAAATCTGGCATACGATTGCACCTTTTTATAAAATGAATACATGGATAAATAGAAGGCCCAACTTTACAAAAGGACTTTGATAGAAAGCAGATCTGCTCCAAGGAAATAATTGCATTGATCATTACAGCGCGAAGGACGTATACAGAGATGAGACACATGTAAGAAGATCATGGCAACGAGGTGTAACGTCAGGTATTTAGAAATTTTTCAAATATAGGATATTATTTTGTTCGTAGGAAGTAACCCATAGCGCATAATTATATAGATTAGTTTGATACTCTTACTTTCGTGAGTTTTTTCACATTTTTAATCGTTGAACAGCTTTGCGATTCGCTAAGGCTTATATGGCAGTCTTATTGGGACTGTGATACACTTGCCATTTTCTGCGCTTGAATCAGATTTTTTCTCCATATTATTAAGAGCATCTAGAAAAATGTACAGTTGTTACTGCGATATGATATAAAAGTTATTTTATGCATGATTTTGGTAGCTAAATTTTGATAACTGAGTACGTATAGATAGGCGAAATATTGCGCTGTCAAACTGAGAGTAATAACATACGTGGAACGTTTTCAAATGAGGCGATCCATCACGTAGATCGTATCAACAGCTCATATTTCACATTACTTGAATATAATGTTAATTTATCAAGCATTATAATAGGACTGCTAACGAAATATCAAACCCTTTTGTAGATTCGTTGACGAAATCAGATACGAAGTAAACCACAGTTATCGAACTTACATTTTGAAGATCGAGGTGTAAACTCTCAGCAATCTTACTTGCAGTTCATAAATGAAACAGTGAGTAAAGTCCAACTTCATTGTTTACATACTAGGTTGAAATTATAAGTCACTGAACAATCACAGCATTTAAACTTCACCAAATGTTACAAATTTACCGCCACACTTACTCGTCGATTTAGTTCTTGAAGAACCATGCAGGATATTCCTCAAACCCGATCGAAACATTAGAGAAATAGAGGCTTGATCTATCGGCGGTTCTCCTAGCTGTTACTTATTCAAACAGGTAATTATATCAATATGTGTCTGCTTTTTTGAATCGATTAGTTTAACTACATTTTCATTTTACTGATTTAACTCCAGATTCAACCTTTTAGTAAATCCCTAATTTATAGCTCTGTTTCTAAAGGTTTTTGGCAAAAAATTGTCCACTACAAACGCTACGTCCAGTATGACTGAGACTTGAAGAAAAACGAATCGATGACGAAGTAATTTATACCATCATACAACGATTAACAGAAATTGAAGCTGTATCTACCTTTCTAGAAGCTGAAGGTGTCTCATACATATACTTATATATTATGTGGGGATATTTGGTAAATAATTTTACTCTGTATATATTTTTAATTCTATATTATGTTATCTTTGTCACTGTTGTTGTTGTTATACTGAAATGTTACTATATAATAAATTAGCTGCGTTATAACAAGTTGTTATTACTTGCGGTACTGGTATAGAACATATAGCTGATCGATTTGAAACACACTATATACAACTACCGGACTTCTACCTATACCAAGAGTATTTTTCATGGTAAATTTTTTGTCGTGCTTTTTTTGTCCCCACTTTCACGACAAACGGAAACTTTTTTACTACACACGGACGAATCATTTTTTGCCCGGTTTGTCTCAATCTATCTTCCACAACAGAAGATACCAGCTAGGATACTCTTTTCACCGCAATCTTTTCATCTGCATTGCACTCGGTTACGACTAGAACCAATGGCCAGCCACATTACTCAGACTTGTTTTTATCGATATCCATCGGTGTAACATTTTCGTTGTATTTTATATATATATTTATATACTATATGCCTTCGATTTCCTCCAATATTTGACGACCATAGCTGGGGGATGAAAAAATATTATTTCTTTCGTAATGAGAAAGTTATAATCTATTGCCGAAATATTGTTATATACATTCGAACTTTTCTATCCCAAGTATCTGGCTGTGATTATTAGTCAAGTGCATAAAGCACAGATATTCACTTTCGACTTCTGAGTTAAAGGTGATAGAAGTCATTGATATGATTTAAAATTGAACCGTAAGTCGTATTGAAAATTATATCCATTCGAAATGCCCGTGCCGTTGATTTTGAGATCAGTAAAGAAACTATTCAACTCTATCCATGTATTCCTCCGATTCGTTGGGGCTTCGTTAAGATATTCATGAAAAATCGATCCGAAGGTTATCGAGTTGAAAAAAAAAAAAAAAAAAATTGCGGTACATAAACTTCTATACATTTTGAGTAGCTTTTATGATGATAGTTGAAAGCTCACAGTTCGCTTATGTATTAATAACCTAATTCCAACGACCTCATGATAATGTAATTCTGATAAACTTAAGCTCTGCTCTTGAACGATCTATTTTCACAAACGATTCTTTCGACATTGCAAATAACAAAAATTCGGTCTTATACCCATTTTGTGTTGCAAATTGGCTCCACCTCGTAAAATTAGATAGCTCACATTCTTTCAATGCTAATTTTATAACGGTAACTAATTCATCGCCTGATCTATGTAACTCCTCTGATAGATTGACCATGTGTTAAGAACGACCAAAATTTGGGGTGAGATTGTCCTTTGAGTTCGAAACAAATATTTGTTTTCGGATACACCAATGTGTTTTTCTAGGTGGGGCATCCATATTGGTAACTTTGATTGCCTATAGCAGTTTTGGTGTTGCAGGCACTGCTGGACGTTAGCAACTCCACGACGAAGCGGCGCAGATCATCAAGGTGACTATTTCGGTTTTCAATATAGAATAGCATATCTTCGTCTAGCCGTCTTTATCCTCTCGAATTTTCATTCGATTCAATACTATTAGAAATCGAAATGAGGGGTACTATATGTATACAGAAACAGCGATGGTTTAAATAGCTAATAAAGTGATGACTGATAATTAGTATCAAACTATGGAGCGAGTTCCAATTTTCTAATTATTCTGTTCATCTGATACTGCCTTGCGATCATTGCGCGAAAAAATAAAGAAATTTAAAAGGAATCGACTCAGTTTCCTTGAGCAATGATAATTATGCTGAGTGGTTGGGAAAATCCGATCTCAGTAAATGAGGTGTAATCTACTTCACCAATTCATACAGCATGTCCCATTATTAATTTATATATTGATGCCCAATATTTGCCAAATGATTAAACCAGAAATGTAATTGCGTGTAAGCTATACTATATCCACGTACATATATATAATATACCTACCACTTCCAAAGCAATAAGCCCAATCAGCTATATTTTCAAACATGTTTTGCTAGAACAGCAGTGCCGCGAAAAGGCACAAGAGCAGTCATCAGATCGAAATCCTAATGGCTATCTTAATGTCCGCTATAAATGACGGACTGTACGCAATGTCCAAAGGTAATCAGCAGAATCGAACAAAAGATTTATTGTTTCTTTGGTCATCTGGAATGACACCTGATGTATAATATCCTTGTAAAAATACGGCAAATCGTATAGAAAAGTGTCTCACCTATATAACGATCTCAATTTTGAAAGTATGTGACATTGATTATCTGCAGCTATACGTCGTATATCTGAAAATGGCTCTTATGGTCTTATTGATAGCGCGTATAGTCAGAGTTAGTCAATGTTTCTCATAGGCACAACGAAATATAACTTTTTATCCCCATGACGGTGAAACACATGATGGTAAAAAAATTCGGGAGATTATATGAAAACATGTATGTTTGTTTGTCATTCTGATGACGATATCATAAAATGTAATGGTCTGAATGACGCGTCCTGCATACATGCGGAGACTGTTTTTTTAGTCAAGATTTATTTTTGGTAAACAAATTGTTAATTCGTCTGCCTCTCTTTTTTATTTTTGAATGTACCCTGAAGCAGAAAATTACGTGGACACACTACCACAATTTATTATGGAACTGCAGCCTTGGACTTTTCATAAATGTTTAAAAAAAAAAAAAAATAATAATAATAATAATAATGCGATGATATTTTAAAAAACGGGCTATTTTCACACAGCTTCAAAATTATAGCCAATAATCAGAGTGAGACACTTACTTTAATTCACTTTTCATACACTTATACTTGTGATCGAACAAGAGTACATTTTTCCTTTTACTCTACTACGTATGTATGCTTGTTGCGTTAATTTTATACAAAATTATGTTAATCTGTACTGCTGACATGCATTGTTCTCTAAAGACATTCGTGTATCACTGCAGAGTCTTTCCAATCACGGAAAAGTGAAAGTCATGGGATCACACTTCAATAATTGCTAAATGTCATCTTCATTTAATCATAAGATAAAGACGTTAAAATTAAGCGAAAATACTGGTTTATCGGACTGTTTGCTCATCAATGTGGGGATTGACGGATTGTCCATTATTATTCACGTAATTGACTCTACCTGGCTTCAAGATCAACTGTATAAGTCATATAGTCATAATTTATGTGTTTATTATTTTTGGAGAAGGGAGATAGTTTTGCAATAATTTTTCGGTTGTTTTACTTCGGATTTTGTTGACACGATATAATAATGTGAAAGAACCTCATCTGTCACGTACAAAATAGGTAAGTCAATTCACCCAAAGCGTGTACAAATTCGCTATTTCAATACCTTCGGCCTGATTTTGATTGAAAATTTCCCATGCACATATGAAAATTGGTATAGTTCTATTCAAGTGAAAGCGACTCATGGGATGAACTAATTATTGTGAGTTTCATAGAAGTTTCGATGTGGAAGAGAATGCAGAAACACAAGAGATGCACAATTCCAGAGTAAGTTGGGAATCTATAAATCGTACACCGACGAAGTGATAACGATTTCAAGCATGCATGAATTTCATCAAAATGTATACACTGGAGTTTAATAATTAGTCATTCAAAATATGAAGTGAAGCTGTGACTGTTTTTTCATTTAGTTAATTATTATAGATTATAAGCATCGCCATGTACGTAAATGAAATACATACATCTGAAGAATTTTGTGGGGCTCTTTTGTTCTTTGAATTTGAAAATGATATTCCCCGCTCATCTTGATTCTGTCGTCATAATCCTGTCCTTCCGCATTCAGTAAAAGTCGAAAACCCATTTTGGCACAAAAAATTATAGCCGGCTCTACCACCGCGTAATTTATGTGGTAAACGAAACGTGTAAAATGTAAATATGTCCCAATTTGTAAATCAAGTTATCTTCGTGTATAATATATGTTTATGATGATGATGATGATACAGTTTTTGCGTTCAAAGCTAGGCACATGAATTCTAGTGAGAATATATGAATTTTAGGACTGAAATAATAACCGACTTAATTAATTTCTAAGCTTGAAATTATTATGGAAAGCCTCACATCAGCTGATGCTCCTGATCCTCCGTGTTGTTCACTATCGTTTGAAAATAGATTAACTAATCTGATTCCGATTTCGAATCATGGAATCCTCTTGATACAATGTTTATGTAGTCAATTGTAATGTTTCAGTCCAGTTTGGCAGAGGAAGAATAACGGCATGTTCAATGGGAGTCCGGAAGCGAGTGATTCGGATACTCAATTTTCCTTTTCTAACGAAGAACTTCCATCGCTGCACGTGAGTTTAGTTTCTGTACCTTAGTACCTACATCGGTTTCAACACAATATTGTTCATAAATAAGTAGTCGTATGTTTTTTATTCAAAATTTTACGTCAAATATACGAAAACTACAATGAAAATTTTCCGCTTATTTGCTGCAGGATGAAGGAGATGCAGACAATAGTAATGAAGAAAATGATTTCAACTTGAAGGTACAAGATCCTCACATACAGAAGTAAAAATTCATCAAAATTTCATAGTCATACGATATTCCGTTCAGAAAAAAAATTCTGCCCAGGGAAAGATCTGTTTCCTATAATCAGCAGCGACTTATTTTCACGTTTTAAAAATCTACTCGCCAATTTCCACGCGGGTTGCCATTTGATCGATACTTGAAGTAGTCTGGGAACTCAAGTCTGCAATTTCAATCTGTTCAATTTTGAAAGAATTTGATGTTCTGATAACTGATGGTTCATAAAATGCCACGTATTTTATTCAGGTGATAGCATCACGGGGTGATGATATAATAGCGGTGGCGAATCCAGCTCTCAGGATGTCTTCCCCAGTCCATATGAATTCTATGGAATGTGGTTCAAAACTTCAGATAAAAGAAGAAACTACAGATGAGAAGTCTAAGTCGTGATAATATTATAATTATAATCTTAATCTAATATGATTATTGTTATTTTAGTTTCTATTTTCTATGCGTTATACTCTGTTATCTAGTTGTAATAAAAAATTTGCATATAATTCACATATTATGAAGTAAATTACTAGATATGGCAACGTTGAAAATCTCAGAAGCGTATAATATTCGCCATGAGGAAAGAGGATTTGCGAGACGATCTAATTATTCGAAAAAACACCTGAAAAATTTTGTAATACGACATATACCCTTGTATATAGCTGTCAGTTGATTGTGTTTGAAAAAGAAAATTATAGTCAATGCAAGTTATCATAGAGAAATTTGGAATTTAATGATATCGACGAAGAAAGCTCAAAGTCTTTCCGAGTGTTTTAGCGTTACCACGTCTGAGTGATCAATATTCTGTTTCATGCTGCGATTGAGTTTAATTCCCCTATATTCAGGGTATTCAGGTGTAATTGGGATTTCATATGATACAATTTTTCAGTAAGCTATTAGTGAGTGCCTACGTTGCCCACACATCTACTTATGTCATGATAGAAGATGAGAATCGAAAAATCTGTCTCTTGCTACCGATTCACTTGATTTGTGTTTGTTAAAATCATTTTTTTTTTTTTGAGAGAATTTGAAATATTCATTCGATTCTCGATCCACATGTGCCTACATACATCTGTCTTTCGCTTTCGCGAATTAGAAAGCCAATTTTTGTGAGATTTGTGAATTAAAAATACTACAAAACAATGAGGATACTTTGTGCAAGTATCTATAGATAAAACTATAGTGATCGAATAAAAAGTAGACTCGATGATTATTCAATCTGCGTGAAAAATAAATCATCGTGACAGTTTCCATTTACATATGATTGGCAAAGAACTTTGCAGGCAAGGTAATTATTTACTTGAATTTCCAAGTATAATAAATCCACCTGGATACTAATTCTGTATGAATAAAATATAGTTTTCAACTATAATTTATTTATCGATGACTACGACCAGTCAGCTATATTTATTGTGTTAAATTTTTTTTAAAACAAAGTAAAGTATTAATCCGATGACGATATATACGTGTTCTAATTAAATATATCAAGATATATATATATATATTGTATATATTTATGTTAAATAATGCTCTTTCTGCATCCTTTGAATTTGTTTATATTTTTTTGTTAAAATATCTACTTTGCTATAGTATATATACTAGATATATAGCTAAATATATTTTATCATAATTATACTTCTACTCGACAGGACTACATATTATATTATATTATAGATAGAATATAAAATACATGTACAAAATATGCGTTGGTAAATATTTCCGTAAAATTATATTATATAATTATATTAATTACACATTTTTATCGCCAATATAAATCATACTCAATTATTATGAAATTATTTAGCCAAGCTTCTTATACTCTTAGGTAGATTTGAAATAGAACCTTTGTTAACGCTAGCGGTTGTTGGTCTCATGAAACTATGACTGTGAACAATGTTACTGGCTCGGGGTTGTAGCAATCGGCTACGACTAGCTCCTGTCATTTTATCAAGAGTCGAGCGATTCTGTTGCTGGGAATGAGGATCAATACTACTGCTACTACTGCTACTCCGAGATGTTACGACTGGACGGTTTCTGAAGGTGCTTGTCTTAGATGAATCCGACACGCTTACCTACAAATATTAACATTTCCAAAATGGAACACAGTTACGACGCTGAAGAGACTCGCTTAATTTTTAAAATCAATTCAAGTTTCACGAAATCAAGAGAAAGAAATAAAAAATCCACCAAAAACATACGATTCTGCAAAATTTCGTCAATCAACGCTCTGCGATATATCCTTGCAAAAATAACTCACGATACTGATGAATTTCGAAAAGATTCAAATACATGTTCATATTAGTTGCATTTAAACTCACCAATGCAGGTTTTTGGACATTCCGTACAGCGGGTCCAATGCTGCTTCCACTGCTGCTGCTACGACTAGCTGGTATTCTGCTAGCAACAGTTCTTTGATTCGTATGCTTCCTTCCAACGGTGTGAATCGGTGTAACCGGAGACATGGATGGACTTTTTCTAAGATTAGTTGTTAAAGCCCGAATAGCCGAAGTGTATCCGCCCAATTTATGATGACCAGGAGCCATGTTCCGTACAGTATTAACCGAGGTTGAACTATTAAGAGAACTGCGAGAGCTGCGAAGACTGCTTCGTGAACTGGAACGTTCAACTTCATTACGAGAATTCTTGATCTTTGGAGTTTCGGCTCTCTCAAGACTCCCTGTACGTTTTGGTGGATACCTTGTCTTCTCACCTCTAGGTTTCAAGGATGCAGTACGTTGGACATATGACTGTAGTTTAGAAGCTTGTTTAACAGACTTGACCTTTGACCCGGAATTCCTGTTGTCAGTTTCGTCGTTGTTGCACTTTATTTTAGCCGGTGAGTTGTGAGCTGAATCATGAGCATCAGTCTCATAATTACCACCCGAAGAAGTACCCTGGCTCAGGGTCTCAGATACGAGACTTTGCGTCTCCTCAAAGCCTTCATCGTTGAATTCTTGCTCAGGTTTTACCTTTGTGACGGAGTTAGTCGTGACATTAATATCCGGTATAAACTTAGTTTTAAACATCGAGCTCTGCTTTGGTGTGCTAATTTGTATTCTGCTATCTTCGTTCGTGGCCAAACAAGCCTCGGCGCTTATTCTCAAGGCTTCTTTCACCTGGCTTGGGTCTATCATACTTCGGTTTCGTTCTCGATTAGGAACAGCTCTCGCCTGATCTATAACGATAACGGATGGTTCCCGAGGACGAGTTTCCTGCATAACTGGACTAAGCACAGTATTTGTCACTGGGATAATCGGTGCCGGTTGTACGACCGGACTTCCGCGTAGATTGTTTCTTTGAGATTGCATCGTGGCGGTCGATGATGTTCTAGAAAGATGTTGAAGGTCCTCTCCAGACTTGGCTATTTCTTTAAGAGCTGTACTGATGTCATCTTTTTTTGCATTACTCCTTTGCTTCAATCTGTTCTGCCATATACGTAACAGCGGATCTGAATCTTCGGTTTTTTGTTCCTGATCAGTTGTTAACAGCAGAGATCTTGGTCTCTGGGGTTTATCCTGAGGTACTTCGGTCGTTGGTGATTCAATTTCTTGTTTATTCTCCTTATGAACAACCGCGTCTTGGCTCTTTTTGTATCTACGTGTTCTCCGCGTTGCTGAATACCTGTCAAAGTGACCATTACCTTGGTCTATCGGTGTAGGATTTGTTATTTTCAACTGCGGGACCTTTGATTCACGAGCCTGTAATGAACTACTGCATCGTTCCCTACGGCACGGCTCCTTTTCTACCGGCTTAACTTCCCTAGGGGGACTAAACACGCGTCTTGTTGCAGGCGGAGTCTCGATATTATCAGAATCTATTTCAATTTTGTCGCTTATTTGATCATCCATTGGTACATTAGTTTTCAAAGACTTTACAGACTTTCTATAACCCGTACCTTGCGTTTGTTCGAAATTATCTATTTCCGGGACAGTCTGCGTGCTGCCGCAATACGGCTGACGAATGTATATCGTCAAGTCGTCTGGATTCTGTGAATTTGCTGCAGAGCTTATTATATTTTTCTTACGTTCTTCTTCTCGTATTGCCTGAAAGATTAATTATTCTGTCAGTATTCAAACCCCTGTAAGCTTTAACTCCAAATAAAGCTACTGATAAAATATCTTTAAAGAGTCCTCTCGCCTAAAATTCAATCACTTCAATCTCAATCCTGAAATAATTCGATTATTAAATACCACAAAGATCCATAATTACTTGTAAAGTGCTTGGCGCGAGTACATTTTCCATACTGGCTCTAAGATTTAGTCTTTTTAGATACCGAGGGTCAGCTTCTTCCGAACTGTTTGGCACATTCAAAGTCGATTTACGCCATAAAGATTTATCCTTCTGTCGCGATTGTGGTTGAGCTTCTACAAAGATAAATTGATTTAAGAGCTATAATTTATGGCACAAACTGATAATAAATCATTAATTAACTATACATGATACCTTCAATGGCTTCCATTGTTCGTATAACGTCGGTTTCTTCAACGGAAGGACGCCAATCAGAATAAACTCTCGAGTATTCCTGCTGCGTTGGTTTGTCTTCAAATAAGACATTCATTGTTGAACTTTTGCCTTCACTACCTAAATTTCGAAAAAGAACATGTTTCGTGTTTGAATTTTGATGTCTAGATATAGTTCAGTCGATTGTGAAATAATCATTTACCAGAGTCTTCGAAAGACCGACGGTTTGCCTGCAGCTGACGGGCCCGTCGTTGGAGATCTTCACCCGCTCGTTCTTCCTTTTCATTTTCAGATAACCATGCTTCAATCTTTTGCCGCCATGCTCTTCTAAAATTTTATAAAATCGTAATCAATTTAAATCCAGGTCAATAAAAAGAAGCAATGGGGGATAAACTTTTCTATCGTTATATCTGCGAGAAAAAACAAAAAAATGTTTTTGGCTCTCTAAAATTTGTGCAAACGATTTTTTGCCACCAAGTAGTCTTACCCAGTCGGCTTTGCTTCCTCCTCTTGTAGAAACGGCTTATTTTCAACTAGAGGCGAAGGGGAATTCGGACGTTCACGATCCCCGGAGAAATCTGCATTCAACAGATCTCCACGTCGTGGTTGTCCTCGGGCTCTGCGTGCCCAAGATCGATCTAAAAATCAAATACAGTTTTTCATATAGACTTATGATTCATCATAACATGATGAGTTGATGAACTCACCAAGACTTCCCCACGACTTTCTGTCTCTAGCATTATCGTTTCCAGATGTCCTTAAGAAATCCATAAGGTTACCATCGTCTTCTTCAGATGGTACTCGACTTCTACGACGTCGGAGGCTTCCGTTGGGAGTGATATCTGTAATCAATAGCCACTCAGGAATATATTGATGAAAAAAAATTTATATAAATTTGATGAGAATGAAAAATTGAGGAATCCTAATCTATATTTCCTATCGCTACGATTGCTAATAATTATTTAACTTTATAATTACCGGGAGAGTAAGTATCTTCTTTGTTCATATGTTGATCCGGACCTCCAGAACAAGAACCAACACGGGAACGAATTCCTTGAACACCTGAGAGAGAAACATCTTCTTCTGACGTGACACCACCGTTCTGTAGTCTTCTTACCTAATTGAATTCAGCGATAGTGTTAAGATTTTGGGATCCTTTTCAATACCTTAGAATATTTTTTGATAAATGCGAATATTATATATATTATATAGGTATTTATACCTTAATGTCACCCCGATTAATCTGCTTATTAAGTGGAAATCCAGCATGAATGTCGTACAACAGAGAGTCAATTATATTAGTCTCTGATTCTGAGCCTGGAGTTTCGGCCTGATTACTTACTGTTAACAAATTTCAAGACAATATATAATCTCAGTAGTTTAAAGTTCTTGGAATAATATTAGCTTGTGCTATCTTCATAGATGCATATTATGTAATGATACTTGGTGGATTCTACTCAATATTTCATCGTTCCCAAATAGCATGAATTAAAAAGAAGAAAAAAAAAAAAAATCGTACACACCATTTTAATAATATATATGGCAATTACTATCATAATATGTATTCACATTATTTTCAAGCTATGAAAATAAAATATCTTACTATTGCTCCAAAGAACATAATTCATACATTGATTGAATTCGTAAATTTGATTCGACTTATATGATAGAGTATGAATGAGGCGATTATACTGATTAACTTACATAAGCGTTTCTTAGCTGTTAATTGCTGTTCCCTCTGTCTTCGCCTAGCGATTGCTTGTTCCTCTTGCATTCGGCGACGTTCATTTTCAGCAATAGCTTGTTTAAATCTCTGACAAAATTGCTGAAATACTCGGAAACATTCTTCTAGTTTGAATGAGTTCGTATCTTCACAGAAAAACTCTGCGAGAGATCGACGCACCCCTTCTAATTCTTCCATGTCTCTCTTCAACGCTGCCATTTCTCGTTCAGCAATCTATATACACATAATAAATATAGTAAATTTAAATTTATGCAACGATATCAAACATATAGTATAAATGAAATTATCACCTGGAGAAACGGTGCCATTTGTTCCTGAATGTCACGATCACTACTTGGTATATTTAGTTGATTTTTTATATTTTTTATCTTCGTATCTAACGAATTAAACTCGTTATTCAATTGCTCTATGGTAGTCCTGTGAGTAAAAACCAAAACATTTTCATAAATATTTAGAGCCTTGAGTATATCTTCTGTCATTATTATATTATCAAGTGAACGATCATTTCTCACCTTGTGGCTGCCTCCAGGGCCTTCATTTCGTTGGTGAAACACAGCAAGTCTTTTCTCTTCTTTTCCACTTGCTAGACGAAAGAGGAAAACCATAGTTTTAAATCGATGATAATTATAGGTATACGTGGATACAGGCTGCGTGTACAAAACATACACTCTGGGAGAACCGGGTGAAGATTTATTCAACTATTTATACCTACTTAAGGAATCTTTTAATCAGTATGCAAACGTTCGATTATATCCATTAACAAACCACTCACCAGTGCTACATAATGAATTAGATTCATTCCTGGTTTATTCGCACGTATTTCCGTCAACTTCTGAAGCGATGATAATTTTACACCAGCAGCATTCCCAGCGTAACCACCCTACCGATAATTGAAAAAAATATAAAGAATTGAGGAATCTGATGACCGATCTATTTATCACAAAGAAACTTATAATCGGCACACAGAATAAGTTTTCATAACGACGGATATTCAAGTATGAATCAAATCTTACAGAGTTTAAAAAATTTCCTGCGACTAAAACCATGTAGAGTACTTCTTGGAGCGGTTTGTTTGTCATGAGATCCTCACCAGCTAGAATCATGGAGTTTATACTGGGTTCGAGGTAGCCCATGTTTGCTGCGAATTCTTCTTTAAGGAGCATGCATTCTATACGTAATTTATAGCTGTAAAATAAAAGGTGAATAATCAGGAATATGATTTGGAGTCTCATTTCGTAGGGTGAAATTTTTTTCCAATAAGCATCGGCTCATACTTCGGGACTTGGATTAGCTGTAGAAAAAATTTCTCTGCATTTCCGAGCTTCGTTCGATCACCATCAAAGCATTTCAGCATTTCGAGCTCGTCAACTTCAGGCAAAATCTTCAATAAGCCACGCAATTTTTCCGCACCGATATCATCGTGTCCCCCTTCTCTTATCAATTGGATTATATCCTCGTTCGAGCTGATATAATGAATGGATTATTAAGAAGGAATTCATTTCAACGAAGAACAATAACGTCTATTCACATTCCTAGACGATCGAAAAACCCACCTTCGAAATTGCTTGAGGAAAATATTCACGTTGAGGCTTCTCTTTCCATCCAAAAGTGTGATCTATTACAGAGAGAGAAATTATGATTGAAACGTAAAAAAAAAAAAAGAAAAACGAGAAATACGATGTTACACCCGTTCTAAATATCGTCATTATCTAATATAGTCGATGAATATAATTACTTCGGAAGGTTCTCTCCGCCTTTTCTCAGTGTCAACTCCATAAGAGGTATAACTTGCTGATAAAGAAGCAGGGGGTAAGATCGGTGGCATTTGCTGACAGAATAAACCTTCCATTTCCGCCCAGTCAAGATCAGTCATCGGTGAATTTTGATGATTATTTGCAACCAAAGACCATATGTTACGTTTCCCGATAACTTTATCGTTAGGAATTTTGTTCCAGTTGATAGTTTTCATTTTAGTTTTAGGCGTCGGTATCTCCTGCTGAGGTAAAAGCTTTGCATTGTAATTCGGTGGCTCAGGTGTCGTAGATCTTGTAACTTGAGGAACCTGAAGCGGAGGTGGAATAGGCGGTTGCCTCTGAGAGCTGATATTACGATCGTTGCTATTATCCGTCAGTAAAAGAGGCGGTAAAGGCGGGGGTGGCACCACATCCATTGCAACACTAAATGCACCAGGTATCGGCGGCGGTGGAGGAGGTGGCGGAAGTGGAGGAGCAGAGATCTTCCGTGCTGCACCGCATGTCTGATCACCACCACGACCCCAACAACATAGATTCGTCTAAATACAGTCATATGTTCTTTGAACAATAGAACGATTGCAGAAGTGCGTATGGAGACCATAATCGTTGCATAATCGTTGTACACATAAATTTTAGGACGAATATGCGAGAAAATATTTCTGTTGATAATTCAATGCAAAACTAATGTGATTGTCGTGTGATTTATTCTGGGATTGGCATTGTGATTGCAAAATCGATGAATGAGTTATGAGAATGAAGAGTGATTGGCGGTTGAGTGACAGGGATGTGAGAGAATGGAATAGAATGGCAATATATTCATTTGTAGGAGTTATATGGTCAACGAGAAAAAGAAACAAAAAGAGGGATAGAGAGAGAGGAGGGGAATCAGTTTAAAAAATATCGACGTAGCCAGGGAAACGTGAATATAATTTTTTCTTCGAAATTACCTGCAAACTTGGCGATCGGAGAAGTTTAGTCGCGTCTTCTCTGTTTTCTAAAAGAGTTGCTCTGTGAACAAGAGTTTCCGCTGTATCCCAGGCTAAGTCACTTGCAGGTTCTTTAGGATCTAAGCGTAGCAAGTGCTGCAGGATACTAAGAAAGGGTATTTCCTGTGGGGTATCTGCAATCTGGAAAGAATACACGTGGATATCTAAAATCTGCACAGAGTAGACGACGAAGTAGACGATAAACTATATCAATATACATTCGGTATACTATGTACCTGCTTGAGTATAGCGTAAAAGATATCTAAATGAGAGGACAAATCAATGCCTGATGGACCCTGAAGAGATTGTTCTTCATCGCTCTCTCGTTGTTCGTCAAAAACATCTAGTTGAACTTGGAGGTCAGGTACGCGACTAGATTCTTTTCTGCAACGTTAATGGACCGGTGTAATTTAATTAGAGAAAATTACGCAGCTTTGTTAACCGTCAAGGTTACGCTCTTTATTTCACAGAGATTCCAGTCATTTTGCATACTAACGAATCCTGAAATAGTATTCTACAGTCACGATAGACAAATGACTACCGCAATTAACGTTAAAGTTATTTGCACTAATTCTTCGGCTTCATAAGAAAAAAAAAAAACATTTTCTATTCCGCAGCTGTCTTACACTGTTGAGGATAAGGCGCGATTCTTTTAACGCATTCTACCCTATAAATTGAACTAAGACTGAAAGGATCAATTATCTAATTGAAGAGGCGAAGTAATTTCTCAAGTTTCGCGTGTTTATAATAACCGTGTGTATTGCAACTCGCGCAGTATAGTGAGAAAAAAAAAGAAGTTTGCTGATCTTAAATCCTATACAAAAGTTTAACCCATATTATTCGTTTGACGTAAAGACTAGGTAATGATTTCCACGTTCGAAGAAAAGATGTACTACAATAGAGCTCTTTGCACGTATCTAGAGATTTCTATAGACGGCTTACTCATCCCATAGACACGAACGTAGTTAGCTGGCAAATAGCCATCAGTGTCTAGCAGTTCAGACTTTAGCTGGACCAGGTTCAAAAAGACTTCTACACATGAATACGGAAATGTGTACGATCATTTTATCAGTTATGAGTTACAATAAAGCTATATATGCAATAACGTAAGGATAAATCAGCGAAACTGCGGATACTGGTGTATAAAAGAGATGCATCGCTTCGGTATGTTCGTATAATAGTTTTGTTACGCTGTAAGAACCGAGCTAAGGTGAAATTGATACACTTGCATATTAATTAATGCAAATTATGACATAAATTGAAACAAGTTGATACGTCAGAGTATGTATTTAGATTAGATTATACGTGCATTATAGAAGGCATAGGATGCCTATGTCCCGTTGTAATCTTCCCACGCGAGTAAGTAGGTAATCGTTTTAATTCCTTCGAAAAGTTATATCGTATTAAAAAAATCGCTTTCTAATAGACAAAAAAAAAAGGAAAAAAAAAAAAAACAATAAAACAGAAAATGTAGCGAGTATCTCAATAGTTGCGGATAACCAACCCGAACTATCGAACTACACACTAAAATGACGATTTGCTGAACCGATTTATAGAATTTTTGAAAATACCGAACCACGCGACGTTAAGACGTTCTAGGATAGGTATTTCATCAAGGTTTACCAAAAAGAAGTTGCAGATAAGCTTTTCGAACCACAATCTATCTCAGATAGTCTCCACTTCATTCAGATACGAAACCGTAGGGATGTGTTTTACGAATCTATATAATATCGTAATAAAACTGGCACTGACTACTGTATGGAATCGGTGTTGAAATGTAACCGACTCCTGCGGTGCAACCAACTGACTGAGTTAAGCGTCAGGTCGTTCGAAGATTAGAGATGACTGTCCGAATAGGAATTGTAGCATCGCTAGTAGCGCACAAGTCTTCCAGCAATGCAGCTTGATGCAGATGCAGATGTAGATGTGTTCTTGCAGTTGCAGTCTCAGTTGCATTATAGACCCGGAGAACGTGGGCACGTATATACGCTCATAGGACGAGGCCTAGACGGTAAGTTAATTCGGGACACACTTACTGAAGAAATCGACGTTCCTAAGAATGTGGAGTGGATTTGGTTCTATTTCTCGCACACTGGCGCCCAAACGGTGCTGCTATTTTTTTCGTCGTTTTTCTCCCTTTTACATCTTCTATTTTACCCTCTCTCAATTTTCTACGAGCATAATGAGAACGGAAAAACGTTCAAGAGCAAGTACTATCCGATCGTTTAAGATATTGCATCATTACATTGTCAGTCACATATTTTATACCTGTTCAACTGGACAGGTGTGTAGGCAGCTCAAAAAGCCTGTCCGTCTATAACTCATCCCATATCCTAACGAGATGCGATTTAGATCAGGCGTTTTATGGACATATAGAAATCGCGAAGTATTGACGAATGTCTTATACCATACGTTCTGATTCCTTCGCTATTTTAATTGCTTTGAATAATATGCATCGAATCAGACTAGAAACTCATCCTACTTAATAACTTTTCGATCTTTTCTAATAAATACGAATATATTTATTTAGTATCAGTAGGTATATAATATAATTCGGTAGGAACACATTTATAATTTGTTAAGTGATGAATTTTGGAAAGCTTTGCTCTAAACTCTGATAGATAAGCAATTAATCCGTCGTAGATTTCACTTAATAAATCTACGACAATTTCCGTGGAAATATATTTGGGCCAATTTATATTACTCTATGGGTTGATTTTCGCCTAATTACTATAACTATATGTTCATAGCTGGTGTAACGAGTGGGAAAAATTAAACAACGTTTGATATTTTTATTCCTATGCTCTCGTGCCATTTATAAACATATGTCGATGCATAAACAGTACAGGCACAGCGATTGAAAGCATGGAATGTTTGGATACCATACACGTATCGCATGACGTATGATTTAATTACGTTCAAATATTAATATTAATATCACGCATGCTGATATTATTGGCACGTAAGAATTATAGAGGCGAGGAAGTAGCACGGCGATGAAATATTCTTAAGGTTCTTCAACTCTGCAGCGTTTATCAGTATATCTTCGTACGTAGGTCACTATGGTTCGAATGGTTTGAATAATTCATTTAAAACAGGTAAAAATTTTCTCGCCAATTTTTATCCGCCAAAAATTCTGAACCGCCATCCACTGATATTGAATCTCGATATAAAATATTCTACGAATTCTGTTTCCTCGAAAGATCATTAAATTTTAAAGCTAACATAATCTTCGAGTTTTAGTTTCGTTCACGCTAACTTTCGTACCGTATTAATCCAGCCGTTGGAGGTAAATTATAAGCTAGTATAAATAAACCAGTTATGATACTATAATTATAATCAATTTATCGCAATTAATGGTAAGAAAGTGTCGGCGAAGAGTTCGATTTTATACGTTTTTATATTCCAAGTTTATACATCTGATCCTGAATTATGATACATCTAATTAACATTTGGGCATCAAGCCGCAAGATATTTAGCTAGCAGAAATCACTGCGGAATTTGTATATTTAATGATAATACGAGTGGAAAAATTAACTACTACCGGTTTATCGGTAGATTAAAACTACCGGGATTAACTTCTGATTAAGAAGAAATGAGTGATGCAATTTGTAAATTATTGTAATATAATACGGGTAATATGAGCCACGCGATTCCGTACCGTGAAACATAATCATAATTATTATTCTGATTCTAACTTAGGTATTGAAAAACATTAAACGTACATATGCGTATATTTTAAACGAAATAATATTATCAATAAAACTGTTGAAATTATTTTCGTATTTTTCAGTTAAGTTCAATTTATAATAAAGCTGATAATAATTGCCCCATCAATTTACTAATTGGAATCAGGGGCAGATCGAACCGGGTATTACATCCGATAATTTAATTGTACGTAATTGAACTATTAGCTCAATATCTCTGTCGTATGCGTTAATCGTATTATATATAACCTTGAGACAGTAAAAACTTACCGCAATTCGTTGAGTATCGGCAGTAGCTTGAGACCTGGAAAAATTTAATCGTCATACATACAACCGTGAAGACTTATGCGATTTGCGAAACGAATGAAAACGAATTTCCTTCATGCGTTATTATCACGTATTCACAATAATCTGTTATTTTTATTGCAAAGTAATCGGGAATTGGAAGTGAGGGGGCACCTATATCCCCCTTGTAATTGAACTTTCAATTTCACGAAAGTTTCTGCATGCGTAAGTTTCGAGCGTAATTCCAATAATATATTTAATTCATATGCATGTCGTGAAACGACTTTTACGTGGTCGATGAAAGAGTAGGGAAGAAACAAACTGAACTATTTGTAACTGGAGTTTTACAACGGGAATTGAATTAATCGAATGTTCATTCTCTGTCTATAAGTCACTTTTACATTATGCTGCAAAGACCTCATCAAGCAGTGTTATAGGCATATATAAATGGATCTTTTCTTACCGATAAACTCGTTTCGTATTCGTACTCGATCCTTTAAGATCGGAGTCGAGATAATTAAGCAGTTGATAAAGGCGAGCAATGCTGTTCGGTAATCACCACCTGTAGCATTTTGCAGCTCATCCACGACCATGCGGAACCGATAACGTTCCCTTTTGAGTTCCTGTCGTAATGCGGGTAAATGTCAATTATTAAATAATCGTGGATCCGACGATCAGCTCTCGCGTGATAATACTGGTTTAAATGGCATTTGCAGACACACACAGGCCGGTCATTTCATATGGACTTACACACTGATCTTGGAAAGCGAGAAGATATATGCATAAAAAATTGGAAATTTATGTACATACCTGGTAAGTGTGAAGAGTATCGATTGTCCTTTGCCTTCCATCTTGGCTGTAAACGCAAAGGGCAGAGAGCAATTCCACGACTTGCTTCTTCACCGAAGTATTTGCTGTGTTTAATGCTATAGGTGTAAAATTTTACGTAAGAAAAGTTGCATCGTTGATATAGATGCAATAATAATTCATCACGATTGGTTTATAGATTCTGGGTGACATTCGAACGTTAATTAATTAGGGCATCGGAACGTCGATTGGGTATTCAAGCTTCACTAATTACTAAAGTGTGAAACCTGAAGCGTAGGAATTCTCATCTAGTGGTTAGAACGAGCTTTGTTTACTAGCGTATACGACTCGGTACCAATCTTAATGAAAAACCTCTAATTTGTCCGGACAGGAGTCTTTAGTACAGCGCTCTCAAATTTCAAAGACGCGTTTACGGTGGTCATGAAAAAAAAAAAAAAAACACCAAAAAAACTAAGTGTATAAACTGGCGTCTTACCCGAAGCGAGTTTACTGCAGTAATCAGAATTTTCGACGATGTAATCCAGACCAACGTGTGAATCCATCTTAACCGCATTTGCAAGAGTACCTGGTCACACCTGGAACAAAAACAGTAAATGATGAAGTGGTTTTAGAGATAGAATAAGCCTCTGTGACAAAAGGATCACGGTACTATAATTTCACGTTTGTTTCATTGTCTTCTCAAGTCAGACTCATCAAGTCCATGCATGAAGTGAAATCGATGTCCCATTTATCTTCTCATTTTGTTTATTTTTTTAGGTATATCTGGAGGTTTTGCATAACCATCTACATAATCACGGCAGTGTATGATCCAGCCAAGAATATGCCAGATCTCTTCCAGGAATGAGCGCTTGAACCGCATCGCATATTGCAAAGATTAAAATTCCATAAAATCCGGGCAGTGTAGAAATCTCTATAAATGTCCCTTCACAAGATTCAATTTATTCATCTCTGCACGTTTAACGTTAATTAATTAACATTTCTTATATATTCACGCGGTATCCTGATCCCGAGCAATTCTTTGCGGTGAAAAAAAATTCTAAGTAACGACAAATGAGCTCAACAAACGTTATAAATAAAACCACATTTAATTAACGCCGAAAGTATAAGAAGAGATTATTACAACGTTTCATAAATCAAAACCATTGCTTATTCACCCATTTAGCAGAAAAAAAGAGAGATCTTATGGGTCACTGTAATCATGCAGCAATAAAAAAATTAATAGCTTGGATCATTTGTAAGCTAATTATTGTTGTAGTTGATATAATAATACGTTATTAATTCTAATCATTCATTAGAGAGCACTTTTATTATAAGCGAAATGACTAATGTCCATACTGCAATTTGCAAGCTTTCTAGTCCAAATATGATCATTCAACATTTCATCGTGTATACAAACTACGGTCGATTCTTTCTAGCAGCGGTTTAGATTAATCATAATTCTGACGAGCTATCTTCAGCAGAATATTACTACTTTCGCGATTCGCTCTTGGTCATGTGGTCGCCCACGTTAGAAAACCGCGCAAGCACTGATGCGTTCTAATCGAATCCTTAAGAATCGTTGATGATGCCACAAGTCGTTACAAAATTCATAGTTTTTGCAGAAAACCTTGATTATCGTTTCCAGGAATTTTCAGGGTCATTTACATCTCTATCAGGGCCTCCTCCACACCATAAAGGAACACATTCATTAGCACCTCGATGTAGGGATGAGATAAAAATGAAAGCGCTGGTGTCAATATTTCTTATAGATGAATGAAGAAATTTCACGACCAAATCATAAGTAGCAAATTTTCAAGCTTAGTGGGATGAAAAATTGTAGATTTGGAATAGAAACTTTTTAATGTAATGTCAGATTCTGACCATAAGTCATTTTTGTAGACAGACACAATCATTCGGAACGGAATGAATGATAAAAGGCTAAGTGCAGGAATATAAAATACTTGTGAAACTGTCTACGTTTAATGTCAACGAACCATTTCAACATCGAATAAAATTCCAGAAGGTTTAAACTTTGATCAATAGTTTCCTGGCATGAGCATATTCTCTCAAAAATTGATGGTAGCAATTTAAAACTCCGAGGAGTTATTGCAGTTGTTTTATGCCATTTGGTGATAAAATTGATCCGAAAGAAGAAACGGAACCTCGAGCAAATAACGATTTGGTAAGTTTGATGGATGTCTTCATAAAATATTTTCGATGTTGATATAATAATCAAGTGGGTTTACTCCACTGATGAATAAGTGATAGGCTAATTGTAAGTCCAATTTAGCGTGAAGCATATAATTCATGACACAGAAGTTCGATGGGAAAGATACTCGCTTTGTGCCTGTTAGTTCAACAATTAATATAGACTAGAGATTAGCAAATTTGAGCTCAAGGAACTTCGTGCCCTGTGGCTAGAGATTCAAGGAGAGAGAAGGAGATACAAAGAGTATTAATATGGAAGTATAATACCTATATCTTTGCTGCATTAAAGTTCAGCTAGTCTATTAAACTCGACATTCAATTCCTATTGAAAAGTTGCAGTATGACCATGAATGAATGGACGAAAATATACATTGTTAGATATACTTCGAAGAACCCCAAGTAATTTTGACCCCGTTTTGCGGATCCGAATTTTTTGAATTCTCTTTCAATTCATTTTATCATAAATTTTGAAATAATGAAACAAGCAACACAATTCTCGTGATCAATTATGATATAGCTGACGTAATGGAATACGACCGAAAAATGTAGAAACACTTATCATCAAATTTGGCACACATGATGGCATTTTTTTCAACAGCTTTAACTGCTTCATAGAAATCTCCAGCTTCCCAATTCATCTTTGCCAAAACCGAACAGGTGGCAAATGGGAATTATTCATAATTATACTTGCGTTCAACTTTGAAACTCGTGCTTTCACGATCTCGGTTGTAAAAAATTACTCGTGACTCAAATTTTACACACTAAAGGACAAACGCGGCTGACTAATTTGCCTAAATCTTGAGATAAAAGAGCGACGATGGATTTTTAAGTGTTGAATGTATCGGGCTGTATTGGAGTAGTAGCCTCTAATTAAACCAAGGTGAAGAGTGCTTCGGTAAAGGCTGATTTTGGCTGCAGAACGATAGGTCCTAACGTGCAGCAGAATGTGTAGTACGGAGTAGACACTTATCAATGTAAGTGTTTCAATGTTACGTATGATATTACCATATATGGTGAGTATACTCGCCGCAATGCTACTTTTCAAGAGAACACGATTGCGTCACGGTGAGCGCACGAGTCAGTGGTTAAAAATAGAATACATGCTTTCCAACGAATATTGACGATTTGGTATTTTCTCATCATTTCAAGGAAATGATAGAAAAATGAAAATCTTATCTGCATCCCAGACAGCGGATTCAATTCTACACGTACACCTCCATCCACGGTCTCACGCTCGATCCGGGCTTCTGAGCACCATATCACTCAGTAGTCAGTATTTATTGGATAGATTCTTATCTCAAATTTATTATGATGAAATATTTGTTAAAAAGCTGCCTGTAACTGGGATGGAAAATTAATGAGTTATACTAAGATTTCTCTGTAAAAATAACCGTCAACGTTATTACAAGTGTCAATGTCACCGAGTGATTGATCAATATTTATATTTGCAGATATATACTAAAGGGAGAATTATTTCAGCTGCTATTTTGAATTTTGCAAATTATAAAGGCAGAAGATTTTTATCGAAATTATTGGAATCGTATAACGTATATTTAAGATGAACATTTTTTCCGTTTAAATTCATTCAAGTCTCCATTTCTCGTCATCTCGTTATACAAGAATTTATTTAACAAACAGGTTTCGTAAGGTGTGATCAATTTTAAGGCAGATATTTTTCTGCTATACCTACCGGCTCGCTTCATCATGTTTCAATACACCTGACACGTTCCTCATCGGAAGTAAAAAGTCGTAAGACAAACCGTTCCGAAGACAATGTGAAATGGTTAGCACCTTGTGAATGAGAAAAGGCGAAATTCTAAGTCGGATTATGATAATGACTACGACATAATGTGGGCGCGATTCTTAGTGAAAGATTTAAATATATAAAAGGACAAAGATGATTTCAATTATTTACAGGCTCACGACGATCAGACATATGAATGGAGGCAGGCGAGTCCAGGATAAAAAGAGACCACATTAAATTTGCAACGATTATAAATTATGCCGGACGAATTCATGAATTTTTTTATCTAATCATGATCAGATGTTTTCGGAGAGAGAAAAAAAAAAAAAAACAAACTTGCTGACTTCTAACTGAAGTCGAATTTGTTAGACGTGCTAACATTTCCATCTTTTCCATATGAGACAGTCTTTAGTGTCAAGCAGGTCGTACCTTTCACTGATTGTGAGCCCGTGATTTTAACCACTGAAGCATTATGTCAGCACGTGAGAATATCAAAAAATTGAAAGATCAGATTATCGATCTCATACACTTGCAACATATGCTTTGATGCAGTTATACCCTCAACATTATCATTCCGCAAGTACAAATTGCAAAAATCATTCAGCTAAAGCAGATTGACGAGATTTGATAAGTCCTACATCGAAAGGGTAGCCTTCAGTCGTTTTAAATTTTTTTTTTTTTTTTCTATGAATGATGGCCAAACTGTGAAGATAAGTATGTGCGAGTACTTCATACTTTCGCAACAATAGTTCCTTAAGAATAGACGCATAAAAGTTTCACCGCGAAAGTTTGAAGTCGTATAACAGTCAAGAATTACTAACGCGTAGCATGTATATGATAAATCAATTTTTATAGATCTGATACGATTCAAAGTCACGTTACAGACTAAGATGAAGGAACTTTCCTGCGATCTAAATCACGAGCTAAAGAATTTCGTAAGATTTTTAAAACGAATCAAAACTCGGTTGAGAAATAGCTATATACGAACGATAATTGTGAAATGAAATTCTGGCTATAGACTGAACTTGAAAATTGCTGTATATTTTTCATCTTCATTTATTCTCTGATCGGGATCTATCAGGTCTAGCTTTATTTCAAATAAGATAATCCATTCGACTTATTTTACACAAAGGTGCTATAGCAAGCAACGGTCATTGATGTTGGAGGACTAACAGCTAATCGTAGGCAGTAGATATATGGCGCCAGTGTGGTTGGAGACAACCATATCTGGTACCTTGTCGACCTCGCTTATCTTCTTTCCTGTCTCACTCTCTCGCGACTCGCCATTCGTTTCTCCGTTCCTCAATATTCATGGGCCTATTTAGAAACCAGGGCTCGCCTGGCTTAGTATAGCCAAACTAAAACTACACAGGTTTAATTGAAACCTGTTCTTGCAATTGAACATATATATTCTTCTTTTTTTCTAATCTAAAAATAACAGCATCAAATAAGATTTTCTAATCGCCACTTGGCACCTGTCCCCTGGGAATCAGGATGATATAATAAGATCATTGGATTTTAAAATGGTCGAAAATTTGACTAATACAAGTCCACAATTGGCTCTTATATATCTCATTCAAGTACGTTCTAATGCAATACTCAACTCAATGTCATCGATTGAAAAAAGGTGACCTAGGTCACCATATTGCTTTCAAGGGTTTGTGTATTGAGATTTGTTTTTTTTTTTTCCTTTTTTTCATTTATTTGCGCGGATGAGTCATAGACGAAGACTTTTACCATAAGAAAAGTTAATAAGTCGAGTCGTATAAAGAGGTCCAAATATAGAATTTATATAAATAATCAATTATCCTTTTTATTCGCGAGTAGTTAGTGGAATTGAAAAGTACCGACCGGAAATTGGTGGGATTTTTTTAAATATCACGTAATGATTCACCGATACCTGGAGACCCAGAAATATGATTACTTAACGAATATGTTAGTACAATCCTTGAACAGCTCTCAACTTTGTGTCGATATATGAAGCTGCATTCAATTTGAAAATAAAGCACAATTTAAATTTTTAAAACGAACAAAAGTTATCAGATTTTTCATTCAACTACAAACTTGACTAATCATCTCCGAAATATTCTAGTTCAAAAATAAAAACTTCGTTAGAAAAAATCAGAAGCCTCGACTATCAAGGTAGAGTGATCAAAAATTGGAATGGCAGAATATATTGAGTCTTATTGTTGAATAAGGCGTAAACTTCTAAGTCTATAAATTTCAAGCATCAGAAATTGGACCATAATTAACGTAAACGGTACTAGCCGAAAGATAAAAACTTGAGTCTGCCGTACTTATATATAAACTAGTTTGGATAAACGGCATTCAATCTTGGCCACGACTTTCTCTGACATAATTAGTTCCATCATTTAGAAAAATCTGGTACCTGTCCCTGTAATTGATATGACAGTAGGTAGGTAATTACTTAATAGCAAGCAGGTAATTAGTTCACGGTTACGTGCTGCCTGCAGGAAAAAGATTTTCTGTCGAGTTGTGGGCAAGGCTGTTTTAGCCTGTAGGGCAACTGAAACGTATGATTAAAAATTTACTTGCTTCTCAAAAAAAGAAAAAAGAAAAAAAAAAAAACGAAATGGAATGCTTAATTTTCTACAGGAGTGACAGTGAGCCACTCGAGCTTTAAATTGCTAATTTAAAGTACGGCGTTAGCTTGCGATTAGCATATCTCGTTATCCTGTCCTTTGCGTCTTATAGACGTGAAAAGATTTCCCTGTATCAGTCTACCGTGCCGAGGCTGGTTACTCATACACAACGCCACATTTGGCACCTTTATTCCATGTCCTGACTTGCTACCTTTCAGAATTTCAAGGTACACTTGCTCATGTATGGGCATCGTTGACCTGGTCTTAAGGTAACCGTAGTTATCAGCTACACTATACCGAGCTATAGTACTTGGCATTTTCGTACCCTCTCGTGCCAATTGTAATTATTACACTTAAAAAAATGTCGAAAACATTCAGCCTTGATAGAAGAAGTGAAACCACATCTCTGAACTTGGTGCTAATTCTCAATGCGGTTCATTTGATCGATTATACGACTGGTATAGGATAAGGAATCAATGGATAATAATTATAGAATATCTCGAAAGTGCTCGAATCATTTTACGAATAAAGAATAAAAAAATACAAAAAATAGTTTACCTAGGTTTGAATGTTTCAATTGGTCGCGTGACGTCAGTGGTAATTTTGCTCACGAACATTACGCACATATATCAGTTAGCTATCGGTCACCAGGTGTAGAGGAAGTTTGCAAGAGTTCAACCACGAGGTATGAACTCAAGAAATATGTATACATAAATGCTAACCGCAAGGTTGACAATTAGTTCTTTTGTAAAATACCCAAACGTCATTGTCTGGTTAACGGTTCAGAATTGAAATTCTACTCTTCATATGATCATTGGTATTATATTCTAGACAATTCATGACTGATTTTTTTTTTTTTTTCTTTTTTTCTTTTACAATTATATCTCATTGTCTATCTAACGTTCGGTTGTTTCATTCATTGTAATTAAATACTCATACACGGACACACATGGGCATATGACGAGGCACTTTCGACTTACATACAAGGTATATGTATAGTGGATAGCGTAGAACTAAACAGAAGTGAAATCAAAATGCGGTTAATAATCTATCAACAAAAGATCAAAGGTGCAATAGACATTTTATAACTTCCATAATAGAGGATAACGATCATTATATAGGAACCGGAGATCATTTAAAAGAATAACCGTTATACAACCCGACCACGTGTTCATATCGCCCGCATATGCGTATTCTCGCTGACCACAAATATAAGTTTCCTTTAACTATTCAATAATTAATATCATTTTCATCATTTATCATTGTGGTACCACAGACGTCTTCTCCACGGATTATCCTAAAGCCTACGCCTACGCGAATGTTCGGAAAGTTATTCCAAATGACTATATTATATAATTATATTTACAATTGTATAGAACATCGCGATTCTTCGGGATGTAATTATTTGAGAAATGAATAAAAGAAGATTGACAAATGATTTCATTTTTCACAGAACGCATATGACTTTCTTTGGCGGATAAAAGTATAATGATTATCAAATTTATCATTAATTATGATAAAAATTGCGACAAAAAATTGTTCTGCACATAATATACAGTAATTTACGTGATAACCAGCAGACGTCGACTGCAGGAATTTTGAATCGACGCATATACAGAAAGGTAGATCAAATATGTGCTGTTTTATAAAAATTTTGAGATCTCAGCGTAGCTGGTATGCTGGCAAATATTGAAGCCAAATTCCACTTGCATAATACGTATATTTGAGGTAGAAGTCATGATTTGAATGATATCAATGATATTAACGTAAAACGCTTGTTTGCCTGTACTATGAATAATTTCCTCGGAAAAAATGAATTTTGCTAGTTATTACTACACGTTGGCGATCTTGATCACTGTGCGTACTAAGAACAGACAAGAAAGTCATTTCTACCACACGATCTACCCACCTTATTATTATCATTATTATTATTATTATTATTTTTTTTTTCATTTACAGGATTTACAGCGCCTACGTAAGTTCCCTAATAACAAAAGAAATACCAGTGACTTCGTTGAGTTGTCCCCATTGTTTCTACATAATTCATATACGACAAATAGTATGTATGTAACTACCTATACCCACAAATTAGATAGATAAAATCATAGGATGAAATTTATTCTGCGATAAAAAAAAAAAAAAAAAAAAAGACTGCTGGAACGCAAAATCTAAGGAATACGAATAATTTTCAGCAAAACCAACGGCATTCTTATGTTTTTCTTTTCTTTTTACCATTTAGACAAACATGTGGCTCCGAAAATGTAACTTGTCACGTGCGTACGCATACGTTACGGATCTAATTAGCTGGCTAGAATTTTTTTTAGCTCTAAGTTATAGTAGGAAAAAAAAAATTAAGAATTATTACAAAAATGATCTATACACACCATCCGACCTGGCTTCTCTCTTTTGTCACGTTACGTTGGGGCAACCTTTCTCAAGAGCTGTCCTAAGAGTTAAGACTTTTGATTTGAATGGTTCCTATACTGCGAACACACGAGCCCCCAGGACGTTTCTTTGAGCGAATGAATCACCGACGATTATCTTGACGAAAAAAGAACAAAAAAAAAAACTATTCGAATCTCACCTATATCTCTGGTGGTTATTGAAGAGAATAAGAGGCTAGTCACACCTCACTAAACTAGCTATAGAATATCCACAAGAAAGTAAATGGCCTAGCTAGCTATCATTGATAAATATTCACTGGAAAGAGTCGTGCTTCTGTTACACCCTTCGTACTCAGGAAATGAATTTGAAACTGGAGTAGATCAGATCAGTTACTATAAAAGAGGGCGTCAGTTCTACGATAGAAAATATGTTCACCTCGAATAGTTACTACTTTGAAATGCTGATTTTTTCATGAATCCCACATCAGACTTGCGAAGAAAGAAATTTATTTGGGTATTAAAATAAGGGCAAAACTCAATTTTAAAACTCGTGTACTGCTTTCACCTGATTATAGGATATATGTATACTTTATAGTAGAGTTTTCAACGTAAAGTAGAATGCAGAACGTATCGTAATAAAAATTATCGTCGAAATTCAGAGAAAGTATAAAACATATAATTAAATAACAACGCGTTTTCAGACAATTTTTATTCACTTTCACAGCGCGGTTTAGTAGCTGTAAAAATTTTTAGAGCATTTACGAGAACGGAGAAATTCCCTAAAATGATAACCTTCGGCAATACGATTGCCACGCATGGCCAAATTTGGAGCATACATAGAATCGTCCAAGGACGTGTAGACTTATGCGTAACAGCGTAAGGTCCTTCTCGTAAATTGCAGTACAGCTCAGTCAAATTTTAAAATGAAATATCGGCCTTCTAGGGTACAGCGTAGATTTCTATTTACAATTATGGTACGGCAAAAATCCTTGCTGGTTATATTATTCCAATGGTATTAATTTGTCATTTATTACATACATGGCTTTGGACCTACAATGAGAAATGAACTTCTAGGACGTTCGACGGTTAATACGAAGCTGGATTATAGAGATCCTGATTCACTAAGAACAAAAAGTAACCAGGAATAAAGAACTGCAAACGCGAATCGAGATACTGTTAGGAGTATTAGAAACGAATTAGCGAAAACTTACGAATTACCTCCTAAAAATTATAAGATATTCATTTTAGAGGGTGGGAATTGTTTCGAAATTATTTTTGTCGAACTGAAAACATCTCTCGAGGTATAACTATAAGGTCAGCAGTGATTGAGACATGTTCTTATCTTTTGACCGTTAAGCTGTTGGGTAGAAAAAAGTTGGACAGAACTAAAGTGTACGATCTGTCAGATCGAAGATTAATGCTACACTGCTTCGGACGTCTTACACGAGAGAAAACAGCAGAAACAAATTGAACAATCGACCGAAAGTGAGTCTGGTTCCTAACTATTAAAATAACTGCATCGAATAATCGAACATTCAAATCTGTTTCATTTTACCGAAGCATTTAAGGCTGCAGTGTAATCGGATTCTTCAGTGGCTAAAAGAGCTGTTGTGAATTTCAGCGGACGATCATATCTATCAGAGCAATCCTTCGAACTGCTGACCTCGCAGATGCGGGATTTATGTATAGGTACACTTTTTTTTTCATCGAAAACGAATAGCTGACGGTGCTAATTTTTTTCTTTCTTTCCCAACGCGAACGGCTTAGTACCACTGTGAAAACGTGGAGGAACCCAAGAAACCAAGAAATACACCCACATTTACCGATCAACCCACTGATCCGGTCTCATGGCTTTGCCAATGCGTGACACACGCTCGAGCCTCAACGCCAGTCCCTCCTACGCATTCGAGTTTATAATTCTGTAGTTATGCTGCTGTAGCTAAGGCTGGATTGTTGCTGATTCTCTTTCCATTTCTTTGATACTGATACTAATATATTCTATCATGTTTTTCGTTTACCTATTCCGTGAATATCGGTTATCGATCCCTGTGCAAGTTATACCGAACGTCGTAGTTGCATGTAAAATTAATTTTCTTATCTCTGTTTGAACTGCAACTATATGAAAAGATCTTTTCATCGTTAGTGTAGCTGTTTCACATAAATGATTACGTCTTTCGTCTGTAAACGAAGGATTTTTAAGGTGCTTCCCTACCCAATTCCACCAGACCTGAAAACATTGGGATAAACGCGTGCAGAAGGTGCTATTAAACGGAATATCTCTGCTTGGACACCGAAATCAAAAAAAACAAAATACGTCGCGCAATTCTATGTGCGATTTCGAACACGTACCGCCCAAAAAATGTTCGATTTACGCTAAAATAGGGAAGATATCCATGTAAAACGGTTTTAAATCTGCTTCTGCACGCGTTTATCGCGATATTTTCAGGTCTGGTGGAATTGGGTAGGGAAGCACCTCAAGTTTCGGTCGTAATATGATAAATAATGTCTGTCTTGTATTCAGAAATCTCAGAGATTTTTTTTTTATCGTCCGCGAAAACCGCGGAACGGTTTCGAAAATACTATCATTCAGCAATCGGGAGCCTATAGTTTCTCGGAAGAATAATCTGCAATGAGTGTGTTGTAAAGATTTGTCAATAACCCGACTTCTTTATGACCGTCACGGATTGTTTTGACGATCCGTCCGCGACGGACGTGAACGTAATTTAAATTCATCGACTCTTTCCGTCAGCACATAAGCGACTACACCGTTATCAATACTTGAAAGGTTTCATTGATCAACGAAAGACGAATCATAACGCGAATGTAATCGCATAATAATCATTCAATGGTTCGCCTTCAATAGAAATTAATGTAATTTATCTTAGACCGAAAAAAATTTTTCAAGTAAACTCTCCGCCTCTTATCTTAAGTTCTATCCCCTCGATGTTATTCACGGGGTATTTTTATGGACTTTCTTTTCTCTCTTTACTTGATCCCATTGACTATCACCATAATAAACTTGTTCAGCGGATGCATTAGGTTGTATTTAAATTTCCTGAGAGCATCTTTATCCAGGATTTATATTGGGGGTCAAAGTCCAATTATCGAAATCAAGAACCTTTAAATTAGCATTTGTAACAGGTTTTCAAGCTCGTATACCTACGCCGCAACGCAATTCCACGGTTCATTCGAAAATATTCTACGGAACTAAAATTTCGAATAAGACTGCCAAAGGTGTGAATAGATATCCGACAGCGAATCGAATTCACTTATTCATTCATTTATTTAATGGTTTTTTTTCTTCGCGGTTAAATTCTGATTAAATATGCAAGCAATAGAATTTCGAATCTTTTGTTATTAAATTTGTGGTTTAGTCGACGTAATGCAATGAACTGATGATCTCAATCCAGGCTCGTGCCAAAAATGAAGTTGAATTTTATCGGAACGTAAGAATACCTAGAATTTAATTCTATTCAATTTTTCTCGACTTTTCTTGGTACTAAGCTTTCATTGTGTCGGATCCCTGAGCGTTTCTTTTCAATTCCCTTATATAGTCGCGCATGTGCATGCACGTGCGCGGAAGACATCGTTACAAAGCTACGGCTCGTTTATTTAACTCTTACTTACATTGGTGACACGCGTTTTAGAAATTCACTACGATCATGAGATTTCTTTATTAGTCAAAAGAATGTCGTTCGCCTATAGTTCGACAAAATAACTAAATCACGCGTGTACTGGATCGCATCGCTTTGTCCGCGCTTTTAAAAGAGCAGAAAACAGTTTGAAATTATAGCACAAGTTTTACTCGCTTCACAATATTTGACAATCTTAAAAAGCATAGTACACATACAGGTTCTCTTAATAAGCAACTTGGTTAGATAATTATTATTATTATATAAACAGCAATATCTTAGTTGCGTATATACATAACGTTTTGCGTAATTAAATGTTACAACCGTATGCAATAGATTGTTTGTACAAAGCAGACAGCAGGCAGGTGTGCCTTCAGATATTCGAAGATATTGCGAAACAAGACGATCATTTCTTACCATACTTGTTTTTCATCCAACACCTTTTTCAAGTAATTAATATAATCCAGTAGGATCGTGCACTATAAACACTCACGAGAAAACTGCACTGTTACAATTAGTAAAATTGTTTATTAGAAAAAAAATTAAAAAAAAATTCTTACAACATTTGAAGCATCGCTACGGCATTAATACACAAACCTGAAGCTTTGCTTCGGAGAGCAAGCAACACGCGCGAGAATGCCGCGCCTGCGTACTGATCTTTCAAATGATTGCGATCCCACTTACGTTACCAGCAACCCAGAGGCAAACCCAATGAGGAAAGGAGTTGGTCGCGGCTGATGTTAAAGTTGAACGTAATTCGATGGTAGGGCTGCAATTATGTTGTCCTAGTCATCGATCCGTTTAATCATACTACGATCTTATGAGATTCTGGATCACTGGATCACACCTGCATCTTCAACTTACATTTACGTTAACTTCGTACTGTAAATGATAGTAAGAAGCAGTTTACGACCACCTATAATATCTACTTATAACTTCTAACAAAGAGATTAGAATATTTCTGATATTATCAGATGTAATTGATTTAAAAACTAGAACGTTAAGAGAAAAGAAACAATGGGAAGTAAAACTTCACATCAAATGTACTGTTATATTATATTTAATCGCGAATCATTGTGCTTGTTAATATTTAATCTAACGGGTAATTAATTCTTGGAATCAATTCGGTAGTTCACAAGATTGCAAATCGTCAACAGTGAGTCATCTGATATACTATGCAAGCTTGAATGCATCGTCAATTCAATTCATTGAATATTTTTTCGTTGTTGTACCCATACCGTGCCATATTAATTATCGAACGTCATTTCATTTACAGTTTCCAATAATTATACCGTTTATATTTAGCAACAAATCAGCGTATTGAATCTACCACAGAATCCGCGTTTCAAAAAGCTTTGAAAATAAAAAAAAAACGATTGGGTTCGTAGGTCGGACGATAATATGCATAACTGCAATGTCTACAAGGGAGCTCGTCCGATTCTAGTAGACAAACCCATTCTTAGTCAGACCTGACGCACACGTCTGACGGGTACAGAATATCTACTAAAAATCTTTAGATATTGAAATTTAGTTGTAAAAACATTATTTCGATTCTTCGTACTACCATTTCGAATTCTAAATGTAGTTTATCACAAGATTTTCAACTCATTCATTTAAATAGGAAAAAATAAATCGCGGATTCGTATTAACGTTGTAGATATTGAAGTAACAATCTATTACCTAGTCAATAATGATGAAGAATAGTTACATTACCGTATAGTTTCTGTTCTTTCAAAAATCAAAGAAAATAATATGTATATAACGTTATCAAAGGTTGCAGATGTGAAATTTTCGAAACTTTGTTAAATTTTCTTAAATATTCGTCACGTAACGTAATCAGAATGTAATAAAAGCGTGATGAAACAGAATATTTGTGTACTTTTTTTCCATACGATAATTCTTCCACGCATAAGAATGCACGTAGCCTTCTCAGGTGAAGAATCGCACACAATTTATTTCGATGTAATGTTTCATGAAGGAGGTCAGATATTGACATTGACAAATTACACTAATTAAGTGCTGGTAATGAATCGTATAGCAATGCGCTTTCCTACAGCCAACTCGTACTCAGAATATATGCACAATTATTTATACGACATTGAACATTATCGGAACTAATTTTAAAATATACTTCAGCTACTCCTGTATGAATATAAAAGATAACGGAATAAACTCAAATAAGTAGAAGCACTTGTTTCCGATTTCTCGAAAACAGAAAAAGATTTTTCGATATTTTCACCTGTTATTTTTGTTTCACATTTATTGATGAAGGTCGAAGTTCCGTAGGTTTCCTGTACCATGCTTTGCTCCAAATTCTTTTTTTTTTTTCTTTTTATCATATTGCTTCTCTTCTTTTGTTTTTTCATTTTACTATTATGGCCTGGCCAAATCAATGTGGGAAATTGAAGTGAGATGAGTCAAGCTTTAAAAAGATAAATCCTTAAAATTTCATTTTACATACACAGATTATTCAAAGTATTGTTATATAAATAGACTTGCAATATTACAATCAAAAGAATATACATAGGTCAATTCATAATGATATTTAATTAATGATTGATAAATGATTTCCTAGTAGCGTTGATGGAAGTTTGATGGTTGGGTAGGCTGCGCGGTAGAATAAACCATGCCAGTTGGCTGCTGATGAGTCATTGTATGATTCTGGTGTTGATGAAATTCAGGACCTCCATGTGGGCCATTCAGTCTTACACGTTTAGGATTTTGAGCGTGACCATGTTCATTGTTTCCCTGTAGCTGCTGGTTCTGTTGCTGAAATAATTTCAATAGACAGTTTATTTCAAAGCTCTGCATATCTGAGTAATAAATGAAAGATTTCAACTCCTGGCACCCAACATTTCAGATTTAAATAACACAGACAAGGATCTAACTATATCTCCATAGGGTTCAATCATTCGAAGTATTGAAATATATTCGTCAATTTATAGCATGCGAGTAAACAGCAAGTAGACAGAATGTACATGATAAATAGTAATCTTCAACCATTCTATTGATAGGTTTTACAGTACTCAGTCAAATTATCTTTCAATAGAATGATATTGAAACCGGTGCTTGATCATGTATTAAATTTGTATCAAATTGCAATGCAAATAATCGAAAACGAAGTGCAATGCTACAAAGAACGAAATACATTTTATTTTTACAGGTCATAGATTATCGTTGTCACTTGTAAAATAAATAACATTAGATTAATCTCTGACAACAGTTTATGCATAAATAATTCTAATTCTAAAGGTTGAGGTGTTGAGTCAAATCAATTAGAAACCTTGATTTACTCATTAAATTTTATTAACAACAATACTTAGGTCTACAAATATGAAATACATATAGTGTACTGAATGTAAAACGTAGAAACGTAATAATTAATAAAAATAAATTAATAAAGAAATTTATGTTTGAAAATATACCCAATGTAACCTTTGCAGATCAAATATAGCAATAGTGCTTATCATTTTGTATCAACACATATAGCTTAGTATCTTCAGCTAAGTTAAGCTCAAAACGAACAAGGGTATCATTATCAAAATATTTGGTCATTCTTAGACATGTATTGTATGTACTACATGTGAAACGTTTCAGTTCCACCCTGGTGCGTCTGAGACGATCTCATTTCACCTGTATTTTTATGAAACAATATCTTTCGATGGTGAATACCAAAAGTATTGTTTGACCCGTAAAATAACTATCCTAAAATAATTGTACTATCATTTAGAATTCTCGTATATCAGGTACCCAAGATCAAAAGAAAATAAATAAGAAATAATGATTTTATCTGTGATAAAGTAAAAATGAACAAACTTTACATGCCTGGAAACTTTACATAGTAGTCTGACTATGACTTCCAAGTATTAGAGATATTCTGAGATGCAATGGACAAGTACATCCTTTGACGTGAATTGAATTCAATGAAATTTTGATGAACTAATATTTGTGTTTGATGCTTGCCGCAAATATTTGGCGATATATTCTGTAAATAAATAATCCTAGGTCCCTCTTTCGTCTTTTTCGTTTCCTCTCAGCTTTTACAGATCAATTTGAATCCTTTAAATCTGGAATATGATACAGCCAATTATTAAACACAGAAAAGAAATTTACAATAACAATAATACAAAAATTCCAAGTCACATATACCTTATTTCACAATATTTCAGTCTTAAGAAGTCCCGGCGTGAACGAGCTCTCGTTTTTCCTTAATTAATCGTGCTTATGGATTTTACTGTAATCACAAATATAAATAAAAGTAAATATTTCTATTATCAGAGAAAACTCACATCAACTAGAATAACTTTCATAAATATTTTACTGGCAATCTTACCTACAGTTCTGGCCCTCCACCATAAACTTGGCACGTACCACTCATTGTTGCATTGGCACATTGATTCTGAAACAATTAATAGTTACATGTTTTGTGAATAACACAGCGTGAAATTATTTCGAAGTAATAAAATACTTTGACAATGAAAATTAGTGGCCACCTTATTGAATCAAACGATAATACCAAAAGTTTATTTTATTTTAGGAGACCGTCTTGTTTTGAATGAAAACTTCTTGCTCATGTCCATTCAATTTTCATATACATTGTATCACATGTATTAGTTATAAAAAAATTTTCAATCTGATTTTCTTTTTTTTTTTCTTTTAATCAAAAACATTTTGAAGTAGATTTCAATCTTGAAAATCTTTGCACACAATAAAGCGTGTAGATCCATCTTCATTAAATCGAGATATGGAAATGAAAATTCTGATATTTGGAGTCTTGATTGATACATACCTGCCCAAAGTGTTGCGAAATATATCATACATTTTTTTTAAAACAAATATTAAGACTAGCGCTTGCACGAAAACTAATTATGTACTCGAACGGTCATTTTTTTTGTCTTTTCTTTTCTGTTTTTACTACAACACTTCATCGAGGGTTCTGTGCATGCTCAAGCAAGGTTGTTACGTTAGTAAGCCTAGAAAAATTGAGACGACCAGGCTGACCTTGTACATACAGTCAATGTAATCTCGTGATGTTCGAAGTAAACAGCTCACATTTTTAACATCTAGCTGATACCTATGAAGAACGAAATATGGAATTAAAGTGACAATTTGATGAGATTGTCATCTGCTCTAGTAAACTTACTTTAACTCTTACATTTCGAATTCTTATACTATTCCCGTTCTCAGTACCGAGGTAAACTGTTAACAAGATTAGATCGCTTAGAAGCTCGATAGCTTGTTACCATTATAGGAGAACGTATTTACCTGCTTTACTTCTCATAGTGTTCCATACCATTAAAAATATTATGAACAACTCATAAAATTAATTTAATAAATCATTGGGATTTGTACATCTAGTAATTTTATAGTCATATCAAAATTCCAATCAATCCACATTGAGTAAAAAAATATATATAATATTGGAAATAAATACTCAAGTTGGAGATTATTAAAATATGAACTACATTCAGCTTGGAGAATATAATGGACTAGTATTTAGTTACCATTTCGTATAGTCTGAATAGTAGAAGGAAATAAGACACAATTGTAACAATGCCTCATTAGTTTACGTAAGCTGTTTCGCATCGCTACTACATAACTCATTGTTAGAGCTAATCACACTTATCATTTAGATGTCTGAATAGAACAATTTGCCACGAGTGCTTTGTAGTTTTCCAAACCAACTGCAATGTGCAAAGCGACTATTTGACCTCTAATAACGATGTAATGCGGAGGTTTATGTTCAACGCAGCAGGGTTCACAGATTTGCACTTGATCAAACTGTAAACTGGAAGGACATTCCCTCTGCCGACGTGTTTCGGTATACAGATATGAATATATGGTCGAAAAAACTTGTCTAAGTTCTTTCACAGATGAGAAAACATACCAGGATATTATATCACGCAATTGAATTAGCAAAGGATTAAGACCTTAAACATTTTTTTAAATCCGTTATCCGTTATCCGTATAACTCCTTGATTATGTAACACAGAACATAGCAAACTACCGGATATGGAATTTAATGAATAAATATCGTGAGTAATTGCAGCCTGCTTAATTTGGATATTGTAAAAGAAGATATTCAGAATTACTGTTATATGTTTGATATATGCCAGTCGCAATATTACAGAATAAATTAAGTAAAATCATAACAATATACAATGACTTGGCTCTAAAACCGAAATTAGTAAATTTAATATGTAATAATTAGACCTCAGGATAAAAGAAATTAGTAAATGATAAGATCTAAACTGTAATTAAATGTTAATAAATAACGTAGACAAAATTGTATAGAAAATAATAAAGAGAGTAGAAAATTGGGTGCCAGCACAAAATAGAAAAGTAAAAAAATCAAAATTCAATCCACTATTGTACGATAATTTGAAAGATATGCTTACTGTTTGTTGCTGATTTTGTCTCGCTTTGTTTTCACTTTTTTCTTCAGTATCATCATCAGTCAAAAACTCTCTTTTTGGATATGGTATAGGACAACCAGCAAAAATACTGAAAAAATTTAATAAACAAGTCTGGTCAAAATGTTCACTCATAAGGCAAAGAAGATTTGAAAAAAATATAAAAACCAAACATAAAGATTTTACAACTTACTCCTGTGTCGGCAAAGGCTCTTCTTGGAAATAGGCATCCTGCATGGAATGTTCTGATGTTATCCTTTTATTAGGATCCATCATTAATAGTTTCTGCAACTGAAATCAGAGTGAAATAGTTTAAAGTTTATTCAAGATCAAAACTGCACAATTTTGTTTAGATAAAGACTGAAAAAAAGATATGAAAGAATTTTGATAATTGATTAACAAATGTCTTAACGTGATTTAAGGTCGTACCAAATTGAAGGCTTTGCTGTCTGGTTTTATTTTATGCCGATCCATATATTTAGTTAACGAACAATTGGCGTAGCTGTAAAAATAAGAACAATCACATTAAAAACAGTTTGTTATGAAAAATTTATTTCTGAAGATTTCTTGAAACTACGATAGTATTAAGCACAAACTTAGTCATAGACGAAATAAATATGCTTACTTCGATCGCTTAAAATCTTTAAGCAGTGTAGGGTGCTCAGGCATTTTCTTGATATCTTCCCAATCTTTGTCCAATGGAAATCCCATTACGTTGAATATTCTGAGAAATCAAAAAGATATTAACGATGGAGTAAATTTAATTACTTCATTATAAAAGAAGTAAAATCTTAACTTTCCATTTTTTTATCGCATAATTACATTTCATTTCTATTCTAATCACGGTTCTGGTTGCTTATGAATCCAAAGAAAACTCACCTATCAAGTTGATCATGATGATATGGATTACTAGTTTTAATATCTTCTTGTCTACAATGAAATATAGGCTCGGATGTTAAAAGTTCAGCAAATATACATCCAATGGCCCAGATATCTGAACGAAATTTTGATACCGTTAATAAAGCGATTCTAGCACCAATGAAGACACACATGAATTATTCTATAAAATCGTACCAATAGCTTTTGTATAATGCCTTGCGCCCAGTAACAGCTCTGGAGCTCTATACCAAAAAGTAACAACGACTGGATCCAAGTCTGCTAAGGGCTTTAAAGGTGCATTGAACAAACGTGCAAATCCCATGTCAGCTATCTTGACTCGACCCCTTTCAACGCCTTCACCCATCACTAGTATGTTAGCCGGTTTCTAAAAATACACTCGGTTATATTAGCATTAACAAACATTGAGCTGATTTAGTTATAATTCTGTCTGATGATCATTTCGAAACACTTGACTTCGTAGACAATGTTAACCGGCTTATTTGACAAAATTGAATCATATGTATTCGAAAAATACTTCAGTCAGTCAAACTTTATGACTTTATCAGATACTTTGAAGTATTGGGTGTTCCAATTGTTCAACAGATATCAATTTGTCAATTAGGTCGATCAAGGCTCTGATTATTTCAACCTAATCTTACCAAATCTCTGTGAAGAACCCAGTTTGAATGTAAATAATGAATTCCGTCTAGAATCTGATATAGAAGCGACTTCACCATACCCTTTGGAACCATAACAGGTTTCTTATTTGCTTTGGCTGCTCTGTGAAATTTTATGATATGCTGAAATTGTATATATTCATTAGCACACGTTAATCAAAGAATCACTTTTCACTTAGCAATCAAAAAATAATCTCTTGTCGCAGATGAAGGAGGATCTCCAGACATTTTTTCATTTTTTACCATTTCTGAAGTTCGAGCACATAATTTACAAACATAACACATAGCGAGTCTAGGGAAAACTGTCTTTGAGATAACAGAACCAAGAATAATTGGAATTCTTTCAAGTTTTATTTCAATGAGAGCATGTTTTGATATCTTGCTCTAGGAATTAGAGTTTGTCCTAACGGTAGGCTTAATCCTCCGTATTGTTAAATCTGTGCATATCTGTTACTAGTCTTATTATCTCATCTATTTACATGACTATTATTGTAATGTTTTCATTCCATTAAAATGTACCAAATTCTGATTATACATATCAATGGATTCTGATTAATAAAATGAGATTAATTTTCACTAGAAATTCAACATACCCACAAATCATGTTCCGCAAAGTCAAAAAGCAGCCAAACTTTTCGATCATTATGAGACAGAAAAACACGTATCAATGTTATGACGTTGGTGTGTTTTAATTCCCTCAGTAGCTATAAAATCGGAAAAACATATTTTAATTCATAAGGGAAATCGTCAATCGATAATACAACAAATCTTCAACAATTTAGTCTCAGGAATAACAAAACGGCCCCAACTCAAAAGCAATACAGCGTTCCTAAAAATATGAACTTTCTTGGTTCTAGAATGTGGATTCAACTTTTTATCTACGCACCATATATTTATCAGATAATAATCTAAATATTTCAATTCATTTCGGCGTCGATAAGTAAAAGATTTTTATTACCCTTATGACGATAGACAGAACTAAATTATTACACAAAAATATTTAGTTTTATACTTACTGCTATTTCGCGACATGCTGACATGGAAAGCCCAGTGCCTTCAATTTGTTTAAGACCAAAGTCTTTGGTATCTGGACGTGATTTCAACTCACTATCAGGTACTCTGGAGTAAATGATCTTTACTTAACATTATACTCTGTCTAATATTAATTAGCGGTAATATCAACGCGATGTAAATATTCCATAGGTAATCATAATTCGATTGAAATAGATCGAAAGTTTATAAAAAACGAAATTAAACGGAAGAGAAAAGACAAAGACAGCTTCGTATGGAATAAAAAATAATTGCAGCAAACGTCAAAGCTGTAGAAAATTTGTAAATAATTTCCAACTGTTTAAATGAAGTGTAAAATAAGTCATGTCATTCGAATTGGACATATTAATCCGTCAATTATTATTGCGAATAAAATATCTAACGCTAAACGGATAACTCGGATGTTAGGTTAGGTTATAATGACAAACTAACCCTTCTTTTCTCCGAGCCTTATATACATGTCCGTATGTTCCTCGCCCAACCTTGCAACCCTCAAATTCGAACAAATCTTCAACTTTTGTACGATCCTTCTGGGTTTTCACTTTGAATTCATAATCCATCATGTTTGATGTCATTACATAGAATATAATTATGACATTTTACGAGGCAAATCACAGGCAGTGTTCACGTGTTCAGAAAGACGCCGATGTTGAGCGAAACGTCGAGTTTGAGCTACGGGACTACTTTCCATGTGCAACAACTAGCTATACGAAAAAAAAATGCAACTGGGATTCACAGAAAAGTGTAGATATTTTGTGAATTATTATTTATCAATGCTGTTCATTTTTTTAATTTTTCTAATATAATTCTCCCCTAAATCCGTGAGCCATGTTCAAATTTTCGAATTCGAATATTGTTACGCTAATTTGAAAGATTCTCGAAATTTTTAAATAAAGTTTACAATAAAAATTGTGGCCAATATTTATTAGCTATTTTAATTTCAGAACATCTCATTTACTCACCTTCACTCAAAGATCATTGCAGTTATTGATCAATTGTATGTTGGGAGATAACAATACAGTATTACAGGAATAATAGAAATAGAATGAAATTTTTCAAATAATTTTATTCAAACGTTCACACAGTTTAAAGTTGTTACATACGTTTTCGACTAAACTCAAGAATGACAAAAGATTGTAGAAAAATATTAAATTATAATAAAGGTATCACAAAAAGGTATACATATATGTGTGTATGAAAACTGCAAACCGTTACAAATTACACTTCTCTTATTTGAACATCAAGAACACCGAATTATTAACGTGAAGGAAAAATAATATTGAAATGTTATCCAGTAGAACAATAATGGTAAATTTCTATTATTTATACTCTAATCGTACTTTCATGGTATGTACACAGTATCAGATCACAAACGCGCCGGACTTTAAACTATAGCAAATAATCATGTAACGCCGTGAGCTAGGTCGTGGGAAAAGTGTATTCTATACTCTGTAAACTAGATGAAAATTGTTCTTCGTATTTTTGAGTTCGCAGTATCATACCATATTTGCTAAAAATAAACAAATCAAAGAGAACCAGATGCTTCCATTCTTTGAATAACTTTTTTATAATCCTCCTCAAGAAGCCTGTATTGCTTATCAAGAATCTGCATCCGCTGTTCAGAAGATGGGCCATCAATCACACTGCTTCCTTCCACTGACTTTAAAGCTCTTTGTAATTTCTTAAAGTTTTTTTGCTCCCGTTGATATGGAACATTCAACCTTCTCTTAACGTCCAATCGATATGTTTGGTATTCCTGTTCGTTTGATACGTCGGTTATATGTAATCTCAATATTTCATAAACTCTGCGAGCTTGTTTCTGTAGGAAAATGAATCACAAGAATTACTTTACCATTTGCTACTGAAATAGCAATAAATTTCATTAAAATACCTTGTTGATTTTGAATTGTGCACTAGCTTCTGCAACCATATTTTTATGGAATCCCTGTAGTAGGTTTTCATCTTTGAAACTTTCTAAAGTTCGACAGTTTTTAGCATCGACAAAGTCTCTCACACGTTGAAAGCTCACAGAGGGATCTTCAACTGTGAAAAGAACAAAAAAGCATATCAAATATTGAACAATTCTTCAAAATTCAACAAACCAATTTAAACCATTTAAGTAACAAAGGTTATTTCATATTTTTCATTACCATTAAACGATGAAGGAAACTTTTAAAGCTGCTTTTAAACTGTCCAAGAAAATAACTTAGGTCATAAAATCAATGAGCCAAAAAGAGATGCATAGCGTTTCACCTGTGATATCTTTGACTTCACTTCTCCCAATGTACTCTCTGTAAATGGCAGAAAGAAGCTGAGCCCCTGTGCCGAGTCCCTGGAAAGGTGGAAGAACTAGAACTTGGGCAATTCGAGGTCTTGCATGGCGAGGATAGGCATAATACTGATATACAGTTGCAAATCCGACTGTTGCATACTGGTGAGTCCCCATGGTAGAAGTATACTTCTCAAACCTGAAACAGAGGCGAAATCTCTAGTAAGTTTTCTTTCCTATTTGCAGCTCAATTCTTGAACTGAATTTCGAATACATTATCTCTATTTGTGTTATTAATCAACAAGTCACGTGAAACTTACATGTTAAAGTAGTGCCACTGGTCATCATCGATATCAATGAAACTTGCAGCATCTATGTACCAAAGTAGAAAGGTTTGGAGACGCTCGTGGTACTCCTTGAAACCTTTACAGCTCATGTCTGCTTTGTAGACCTCAAAATGTCTCGAGCCTTTATCCTTGTCTATAGAAAAGAGTAGCACGCAATGATTAAAACTTTGACTTTTACATGTTTTGCATTAGTTAGATTACATGTTGAAATTCTTAGGAGCCTTATTAGAATCTGTGATTCAAAAAGAAGTTGATTTATAACAAAAAGGATCATTATAATAATGAACAAACTAGATCGTACCATTTATTGAAAAGGAATGAATCAAGTTTCCTTGCGGCATGAAAGATTCGTCATTTTTAAGCGATACAAGAAAAGAATCCATGCTGCTGTGTACTTTGGGTGCCAACTTCTCACTGATTTTTGGCAAAACTTCATCAGCTTCCACACCCTCACATATTGTTTGATCAGCTTTTTCAGAATATGTCATTCCCAAGTAAGTTTCCAAGCAGCCAGCTGAGTAATACAACTTAATGCGCAAGTCTCTGTATCCAAATATATTTTCACTGAAACAATTGAAGTTAAAAATGACATTATCATTGCGTGCATGTATACTTTCCCAAATAATGAGATCGTTTTTTCATAAAGTGAGGAATTGCACAACGAAAACGAAAAATCTAAATAGTTTATATCGCAGAACTCATCATAAAATGATCATCTTTTTTAATGATAAACTAAAAGTAAATCTCGACTTTTATCAAGTTTTGAAAAATTTTATCTCATATATGCATGATTTAATATAATATCTAGCAGCTAAACATGAATCGTATATTAGTATAAAAGTTATGAACCTATCGCCGAAGACCTGGTGCGACATTTCAGGTTTGAAAATGAGTTTATCATCATCGACATCATCGGGTTTTCTTATTAATTTGAATTCCAATGCATCATTGCTACTGATTATTAGACTCTTTAGACGTGCAGTAGTAGCGTCTTCCATGTTATCACCTGAAATCATGAGTCATTATTGAAATATTTTATCCTATAAGCTATAAGTATTCACCATACACTAGCCGCTAATTTTCTAACAATAAGACAATCATTCATCAATTGAAATAGAAAAAATAAAGATTTTGAGAAAATAACGAAAATGAATATTCAAGAAAAACAATGAGCATTTCCGTTTTGAATTTCGTAAATAATCAACTGAAACCTCCGAATGACAATGGGCAATCGGATCAAACGTAAACTACACAAGAGGTCATATGTCTCTTCTGTAAATAATAAATACGGTATGGATATTATTTCCGAAACTATTTATCTGTGGTCGTTGAACATATATGTATGGCGATATAGCCTACAAATGCGTAAACTGGATTGATATTGACGTTCAGTTGAAGTGTTTGTATAATTTGTTATAAATAAACAAAATTCGCGTCAGATTATTGTATTAAGATACACAGATGTAAATCGACAATGATATTGATAGAAAGAAAATGAGAATGATATCCGTTGAATCGTAGGTTATGGTTGACTGGCATTGAAATAAACAGACGAGTGAATGAGAACTGAGTGGGGATGTCTCTGAGGTAAGTAAAAATGTTTAAATAGAAAACGTCGCACGTAATGGAATAATAAATAAGTGAATACGGAATCCAACAGAAGCAGAGAAGACGAAACTGTAATTTAATAAAAGGCAAGATGTTGGCTATTATCCGTTGAGGATTTTAAACTTTTTACCTTTTATGATCTACCGTCTCCACTGGAAATTTCGGATGAAACAACAGAGCATAGAACACTTGTCTCTGAGGAATATAATTACAGAACCAAGATCGGCTTCCCGCCAAATAATGTTTAGCCAGCGACATTTAACTAATCGGCCATATATCCATCGACGATACGATATACGTAGATAAACAACGTCGAGAAGTAAAACACCGGCATAAATCACGTCTAGATGTGCCTAAAAAAGTGGAGCCGCCAAATGCCTTTACGAACGCTTATATTTGATATTCGCAAATTCTTACACTGCGACAAGACCACATCGGCATGCGTGTAGTCTGTGGATTTTTGACAGGTTGTCTGATTGTGCGATAGTATCACTTGCGTAAAGTCACAGTCAGACGTGTGACGGATCAGCACACAAACGATCCGTCGATGATTTATCAAAAACTTACAGAATGACGAGCAAAAGAGGAAATACTATACGGATCCAAACAGAGATCGAGAAGAACAGAGAGGAGGGTAATTGGAAAAGGGTTATAGAATTGACCGAAGCATTGAAAACCCAAGAACCAAGTTTAGGTTCGTACGAATATTACTTGTAATAAAAACTCTATATTCCAATAATCAGACTATAAATATACCGCGATTCCCCGGAAGAGACAATCCATCCTGATTATAATCCCGTTC